>CM069140.1:64937364-65537364 GCA_035221665.1 Okamejei kenojei | reverse complement strand
CAGTTTTTATGTTTCCTGCCAGTTTTCTTTCATACTCCATTTTCACTTTCTTAATTAAGCCCTTTGTCCTCGTCTGTTGGTCTCTGAATTTCTCCCAGTCCCCTGGTAGGCTGCTTTTTCTGGCTAATTTGTACGCTTCATCTTTTTCTTTAATACTATCCCTGATTTCCCTCGTTATCCACGGATGCGCCACCTTCCCTGATTTATTCTTTTGCCATACTGGGATGAACAATTGTTGTAGTTCATCCATGCAGTCTTTAAATGCCTTCCATTGCATAGCCACCGTCAACCCTTCAAGAATCAATTGCCAGTCCATCTTGGCCAATTCACGTCTCATACCCTCAAAGTTACCTTTCTTTAAGTTCAGGACCCGTGTTTCTGAATTAACAATGTCACTCTCCATCCTAATGAAGAACTCAACCATATTATGGTCACTCTTGCCCAAGGGGCCACGTACAACATGGCTGCTAACTAACCCTTCCTCATTACTCAATATCCAGTCTAGAATAGCCTGCTCTCTCATTGGTTCCTCCACATGTTGGTTTAGAAAACTATCCCGCATACATTCCAAGAAATCCTCTTACTCAGCACCCCTGCCAATTTGATTCACCCAATCTATATGTAGATTGAAGTCATCCATTATAACGGTTTTACCTTGCACGCATTTCTAATTTCCTGTTTAATGCCATCCCCAACTCCACTACTACTGTTAGGTGGCCTGTACACAACACCCACTAGCGTTTTCTGCTCCTTAGTGTTTCGCAGCTCCACCCATATCGATTCCACATCCTCCAAGCTAATGTCATTCCTTTCTATTACGTTAATCTCCTCTCTAACCAGCAAAGCTACCCCACCTCCTTTTCCACTCTGTCTATCCCTCCTGAATATTGAATATCCCTGGATGTTCAGCTCCCAGCTTTGGTCACCCTGGAGCCATGTCTCCGTGATCCCAACTATATCATAATTATTAATAGCTATCTGCACATTAAACTCATCCACCTTATTACGAATGCTCCTCTCATTGAGACACAAAGCTTTCAGGCTTGTTTTTACAACACTCTTGGCCCTTTTATAATTATGTTGAAAAGTGGCCCTTTTAGATTTTTGCCCTGGATTTGTCTGCCTGCCACTTTTCACCTTGCTACCTATTGCTCCTATCCTCATTTTACACCCCTCTGTCTCTCTGCTCACACATTTAAGAAACCCTCCACTTCTTATTCTCCGTATGTTATTTTTTTCTTCTTTCCTCCCTACGTGTTGCGTCTGACTGCTTCTCTTCTCTGCCTCCTGCCTCACAAACAGACTACTTGCCTTCTCTATTTGATCAAAGCGACTGGGCCTCCGGTCTCTACGTGATCCTGGCACACGTGACCATGAAGAAGCCATTGAACCATTGATAACCAGATCCCACAACAGCTACATGGAAAAGGCTTGGAAAGCATTTGAATTTAGTTCAAACAAATCTTGTGGGGAGATTGGAACAGTAGCAGTTGAGACATAAAAAAACAAAATTTTAACGCAAGTCATGGAGAGAAATATTTTAAACAACTTGAAAGACATTGTGTGTTAATAGCACCCAATAAATCCAATACAGAGAGGTGGGATGCTGGAGTGAGTGTTGAAGTATGCAGGGCTTTCTTATGGAAATAGGAAATAAAATCAGACGGGCATGCACATAAATCACTCCATTCCTTTGGGAGACATACACGAGAATATCAAAGAGTTACACAATCACAGTTGTATTCCAGAAATTGGTTCAATGGACTGTGGAAAGAGCCATGCAAGATTCTGCTTAATTGCATCGAGTAGTGACTCATTCCTCCAGTGAAGTAGATACAACGTCAATGACACAAGTTCCATTGAGAAGATCAAAGGAGATTCTGAGAACTTGCAAAGAGGTTAAATCCATAAATATTGTGAATATATGAATCATGATTTTTTTTCTTCAAAATGGATGAAAGCATTTCATTTCCTGCAGATGTTTTATGTTTAATTCCAATATCTACTGACCTACTGTCTACCTCATTGGAGACCCTCGGACTATCTTTGATCGGACTTTGCTGGGTTTTATATTACACTAAACGTTATTCACACTATCATGTATCTGTACACTGTGGATGGCTCGATTGTACTCATGTGTTGTCTTTCCGCTGGCTGGTTAGAACACAACAAAAGCTTTTTCACTGTACCTCTGTACACAACAGAATAAACTAAACCAAATTAGTTCAGTTTATTTTATTTTCATGTGTACCGAGGTACAGTGAAAAGCCTTTGGTTGCATGCAATCTAGTCAGAAAATACATTAATACAATCAAGCCATCCACAATGCACAAAGGATAAAGGGTTCAATATTCAGTGCTGGATATAACATATAAAGTCAGTTTTTAGATTAATAAGGAAAAACTAATTTCTTCATCTCATTCATTATGTTCCTGCCAATAAATTTCAGTAGAAGAGAAATCGATATTTGCAATGCAGAATCTACACATCCTGGCCCTCCCCACCAACCCTTTCCCCCCACAATCTCAGAGTTGGGTATTAATGTATTAATTAGTGCTTAGCCACCATGCAGAAACAAAGAATGGCAGATGCTGGTTTATACCAAGGATAGATACAAAGTGCTGGATTAACTCAGCAGGTTAGGCAGCGTCTCTGGTGAAAAAGAATAGGTGTCGTTCAGGTTGGTACCCTTTTCTCAGTTTTAAAGGGTCCAGAACTGAAACGCCACCCATCCTTTTTCTCCAGAGATTCTTCCTTCCCCGCTCCAACACCATGTAGGAAGGAACTGCATATCCTGGTTTAAACCGAAGATGGGCACAAAATGCTGGAGTAATTCAGCGGGACAGGCCTAAGTTAGCAATCTGAAGAAGGGTCTCAATCCGAAACGTCACCCATTTCTTCTATCCAGAGATGCTGCCTGTGCCACTGAGTTACTCCAGCATTTTGTGTCTATCCTACCCCAATAATGTGCCAGTCCGTAGCCTTAATTCTGCTGAGGACCAATGCCCTGGAGCACCCTGACAGCTCTTAGCATGAAGGCTGGAGCTGGCAACTTAATTCCGTTCATTGTTCTGGGGTGACACATTGGCGCAACGGTAGAGTTGCTGCCTTACAGAGACCCGGTTTGATTCTGACTACGAGTGCTGTCTGTACGGAGCTTGTACATTCTCCCTGTGACCGCGTGGGTTTTCTCTGGGTGCTTCGCTCTCCTCCCACATTCTACAGACGTGTGGGTTTTCTATGTTAATTGGCTTCGGTATAATTGTAAATGGTCCCTAGTGTATAGGATGGTGTTAGTGTATGGGGCGATTGCCAGTTGGCGCGGGCTCAGTGGGCCTATTTCCGAAGTGTATCTCTAAAGTCTAAAATCTAAAGTCTAACAATTTACAATTTTACAAAGCCAATTACCCTACATCCCTGGAGTGTGGGAGGAAACCGGAGCACCCAAAGACAACCCACGCAGGTCACAGGGAGAAAGTATAAACTCTGTACATACAGCACCTGTAGTCAGGATCGAACCTGGGTCTCTGGCGCTGTAAGGCAGCAAGCACCTCTATCGCTGTGCCATTGTACCGTCTATTATAGAGATAGTGGAATACTGGTGAATCCCTCAATTGCCAGTTTTACCTTTGGTCTTGACATGGATGCCCAGGAATGGAGAGGCAAGGCAGCTCATTCTTGAGGTCTTACTGCAGGGCTGCTTTGGTCCACGTTGTACCTTCCTGGGAGCAGATAAGTGCCACAATTCCCTTTGGAACCGTTGACGGCAGCCAGCCCAACAGCCCAAGAATTCTGTTGCTACGTCGGATGCCAAGTAACCCATAATTGCAGCGTTAAATCATGAAACCGGAAGGCTGGGGTGACAGATAGCCCCTGCAGGACCCATTTGATAAGCATGTGGCACAATGCACGAGATGAACCAAAACAAATGCCTGTGCTGGTTTGAGCGATGACTGGAAGTGCGGGCTCTCTGTTCTTTGTGATGCAGTAGCTAATAATGGCTGCTGCTCCTAGCCATTGGGATGAAAAATCGCCTATAATATACACTCAGGGCTGTTCCGTGAAACATTTGCCCTTATTTCTTTCTACCATGGGTCTTGAATTCAGCTTTCATACTTATTCTACCCAAACTACGCTGGACCCATTCACTGTGCATATATATTTCATTGTTTGCCCTTTAACAAACATTTAGCAGTTCATTTCTTCGGTAGGTTAACTTTCACGGACATATTTTAATGAAAGAGCAAGTCTCCAAAGTAGAAATCAAAACGGAAAGATTCCCACACAATTGCACAGTAGCCGCACTGACATATTTTTTGTTAAATGTGAGAAAAATGCAGCTCGAGATAAAGGTACCTTTTAAATCCAGGACATTCGGTTGAAATGTCTATTTCATAATAGTTTTTTTCTCTAAGATCTGAACCAATTAATTTAGCAAGGGTCAAATTACTGGTGCAAAGCAATTCCATCTGTTTTTTCCTTTGCTACTTGACAGCCTGCTAAGTATATCCCCAAGAAGCCCTTTCACAACTCATACACCTTTTACATAGAGCACCAATAATGAAAGAATAATAACATTTCTGTTTACGGAGATACCAGCTGGCATTTCAATGCAAGTCGGCCATGTATAATCAGTAGCAGTATATTAGGCTCTCCACCCATTCAGTCTCTCTTATACAAATGTCACGAATTTATCAAAAAGAAGCGGCGAACATGTACTAAATTCTGAAGGAAAAAAAAGCAAAGTTCACGCGAACATATTTGAGCCAGAAATGGCTTCTGCATTCAGCTGTCAATCTACTTGCACGACAAGGGAGTGGCTATGTCTGTGGGATAGGATAACAACATTTCTAACAGATGTTCAGACACAGCTTTGATTCTCATTTAAGTCCCTTGGTAAGCATTTAATTTTTCTCTTCGTATGCAATCGGGGCAAATCACACTTAATCAAAAGCGTATTCCGAAATGTTACTAATTCATATTATGGTTGCGCAGATGAAGAAACAAGCTTTGTCGTATGAAAATTATCAAAATTTTAATGCCAAAAGCATTGTAGTTCGCAGATGCTTGATGCTCTCAATTTGCCCAAGTTAATACGATATAAGACAAGGACAGAGGTACCGCAAATAATTTCAATCAGCCCTAGGTTGGCTCGTGGTATATACAGTATGTCTGGCATCGAGACTGATGTTCCATGTCACATCGCATGGTTAGATTGGATTTTAATATACTTTTAGTTAAGTACTCAAAGAGTGAGACAGTAATAATTGCCGGCTTCTATAAAACGTGATGGGGGAAATAGTACAAGCTGGGCATAATTTACTCGAGCATAGACCACGCTCAACTTCCTTCACAGTTCAGGTTAAAATGAAGCATGTTTCTCAGCCTATTTGATGTTAACATGCACAAGAACTAATCATAGTACCTCATCATAACAATATTGTGCTGTTTTAGACTGCCATTGATATGGGTCAAATGTAGTCAAATAGCCAAAGCAATCCAGCCAGAATGTCACTTGGTCAGCATTGACAAGTTGGGCCGAATAGCCTGTTTCCATGTTGCATAGTTGTGTGACTCTGACAGTAATGTGCCCCTATCTATTCTTCCCAACACTTTGAACAGATGATTATCTTCCACACGATGAAGTGCTACTGCTATCTATCCCGGATTTATCTTTCTGATTATTGACTTTTCTTCTTCTTCATCAATCCCTCAGCATTGAGGATGACTGACTTTCAACCCTGATTTTGTGGGTTCTGAAGTGGCTACTGAATTTAGTGTGGAAACCACGGACTCTACCTCAAATGGGGCAGGAGATGTCCTCTGGCTGACAGTGGGGGAGCAGTGTCCACGATACTGTTCCTTCTGTCATTTACGTAGGGTCCTCTGGATGAGTGGCCTTAAGGTTCCAAACAATTCCTCACTTTGAACAGCCAGAGCACAGAGATTCCCAGACTTACCTTCCTTCAAAGAGACTGGAGTCATTGAATCATTTTTTCTCCGTCCATCTGCTGATCTCTTCCCAAGTGAGGACTTGGAATGAAGTAAAGAAAAAGACACAAAAATACTGGAGTAAGTCAGTGGGTCAAGCAGCATCTCTGGAGAACATGGATAGGTGACGTTCTGGGTCGGGATCCTTCTTTAGATGTGGGGGGGGGGAGGTAAGAAAGCTGGAAGAGAGGAGGGGCTGAAGAAGGGTCCTGACCCATAATGTCATCTATATATGTTCTCCAGAGATGCTGCCTGACCCGTTGAAGCACTCCAGCACTTTGTGGGTTTTTTATTTGTAAACCAGCACAAGCAGTTCCTTGTGTCTACTTGGAATAAAGTACGTTTTTGTTTGAAGAAGCTGATGCCAGGCATGCAAAGGACATGGCCCGTCCAACTGAGAGTAACCCTAGTACTGGAGATGCCAACCTGAAAAAGGAACTGCAGATGCTGGTTTAAACTGAAGTTAGACACAAAAAGCTAGAGTAACTCAGAGGGTCAGGCAACATCTCTGGAGAAAAGGAATAGGAGACGTTTCCTGTCGGGACCCTTCTTCAGACTGAGAATCAGGGGAAAGGGAAACGAGAGATAGAGCCAGTGATATAAAGAGATGTAGAACAAATTAATGAGAGATTTGCAAAAAGTAACGATGATCAAGGAAAGGTGGAGCCCACAATGGTCCAATATTGGCTCAGGGTTAGGTGATAACGATATTCATGATGGTTAGCATGTCCTTCCAATGAATTTGGAAGATTTGGTGAAGATCTCGGTGGCGATATTTTTCTCAGTGCCTTAAGTGCAGCATCTCATCACATCAACCTCACACCTTTTCCCCCTGCTACTTTGCTGCACTAAAATTGCTTCTGATTTACAAGTGAGTCAACTGGAGCTGCACAAGGATATCAGACGCACATAAATGTGTTGGCGTTGCAAAACTTAAATGACAAACAGTTTTCAGAAGTGTTCATTTTAAATCATCTTGGACTGTGTGCTGATTCCAGTCGTCCATTCTCCCAAAAACAAATTGCATTTCACCTCTTTTAGAGAGGATAAAAGCATGTCCAGAACCAGGGGTCACAGTTTAAGAATAAGGGGTAGGCCATTTAGGACTGAGATGAGGAAAACCGTCTTCACCCAGAGAGTTGTGAATCTGTGGAATTCTCTGCCACAGAAGGCAGTGGAGGTCAATTCACTGAATATTTTCAAGAGAGAGTTAGATATAGCTCTTAGGGCTAAAGGAATCAAGGGATAAGGGGAAAAGGCGGGAACGGGTTACTGATTTCAGATGGTCAGCCATGATCATATGGAATAGTGGTGCTGACTCAAAGGGCCGAATGGCCTACTCCTGTTGTTTCACTCACATCATTGTTTCACTCACATCATGTCCTGTTTTCCCATCGGTCTTGTGTAAAGAACATGCAGTGGCTCCCAACTAAGTAAGTCTTCAAATTCTTGTTCTTAAATCTGACCAAAGGCCATCCAACCCTCTGAGATATCTTGGCCTCTTCCAATCTTGGCCTCTTGAGCACCCCTCATTTGATTCACTCCATCAACGGCGGCTGACGTCTTAAGATAATAAATAAATCCCTTTCTTGTATCGCTCTACTTCTCTTTCGTCTTTTAAGATAGAATTCTAAAAAGATACATCACTGGTCCTAATACCTTCTGCGACTTGGTGTCATATTGTTTGGTAAACCCCTGTGAAATCGCTATGAGGCAAAGTACATTGGACTCCGTTTTATGCATTCAGGCTGTTGTGAAGGTGGCGGGGGATGGTGCGGAGCATGCGAGGGAAGAGCCACTCTGATGCTGAAAAAGACACATAATTAAGGGGGAGAGCGCAGAACTGCCAAGCTGCCAATGATGGATGATGCACAACAGAATGCACAGGGTGACAATGTGTTAGAATCGATTGATAAGAGGTATGAGACCTGCATCGCAAGGCTGAGGAACGTTTAATTTTGCACTTTTTCTAAGTCAGAAAGTGTGGCGATAGAAATGATGCAACGGGTGAGGAATACGGATAACTGTATATAGATGGGAAAAAAAGGGAGTACAAAATAATCCCTATGCTTTGAGGTAGACAAAAATGCAGGAGAAACTCAGGAGGTGAGGCAACATCTTTGAGCGAAGGAATAGGTGACATTTCGGGTCGAGACCCTTCTTCAGGTAACAGACTACTGACCAATGTCTACTGCTCTGCTTAGAGGGTGGTTTACAAGACTTTTTAGGGAAAGGCTTTTCACACTGCGTATATCTCAGATTACTAGCTCTAACACAATAGGATTTAACTGTGGGGAGAACCAACAAACGCCATCATCAGGATCAAACCTGGGTCTCTGGCGCTGCAAGGCAGCAACTCTACTGCTGCGCCACCATGCCGCCCCAGTCTCTTGTGTCTCCATTATCTCTTATGGTGTGGTTAGATGATGTCCACCACAAAGTATTTCTACGCGGTGCGCCTGAAGAAGGGTCTCGACCCGAAACGTCGCCTACCTCCTTCGCTCCTTAGATGCTGCTGCACCCGCTGAGTTTCTCTCAGCTTTTTGTGTACCCAGGATTTAACCTAAGTTGTCCCTTAATGTCATCTGTCTATTTCCCTCCACAGATGCTGCTAGACCAGCTGAGGTCTTCTTGAGTTATTTTATGCTCAAGATTTCAGCCTCTGCAGTCTCTTGTTTAGTTTTCTAGTTTAGTTTAGAGATACAGCGTGGTAACAGGCTCTTTGGCCCACCGAATCCGCTCCGACCAGCGATCCCCGCACACTAACGCTATCCTACACACACTAGGGACAATTATACCAAATTAATTAACCTACAAAACCTGTATGTCTTTGGAGTGTGGGAGGAAAACAGAGATCCCGGAGAAAACCCACGCAAGTCATGGGGAGAACCAACAAACGCCGTCGTCAGGATCAAACCTGGGTCTCTGGCGCTGCAAGGCAGCAACTCTACTGCTGCGCCACCATGCCGCCCCAGTCTCTTGTGTCTTCATTATCTCTTAAGGTGTGGTTAGATGATGTCCACCACAAAGTATTTCTACGCGGTACGCTATTCGGCTACCATAGGTTGCATCTCACACTTTTCTTTTAATGCGTCATCTCACCAGCAAATTGGCCATGGTAAAAAAAAAAGTGACACAAAGTCAATTTGAACACCAACGAATAGGACTAGACGTACACTACAACAAACCGCCAATAATCAAAACAAAAATGACAAGTAGGAAGAACAAGTCTTTCCAGAATAATTTCCCATTTTCACAGTTTCATTTGTAGAGTCGTGGAGCTGTACGACCCGGAAACAGGCCCTTCAGCCCACCCTGTCCATGCTGACCAATTAGGTGTGTAAGAAGGAACAGCAGATGCCGGTTCAAACCGAAGAGACACAAAAAGCTGGAGTAACTCAGCGGCACAGGCAGCATCTCTGGAGAGAAGGAATGGGTGACGTTTTCGGGTCGAGACCCTTCTTCAGACTTGCATGTTAGGTGCCCCATTTGCCTGCATTTGGCAATATCCCTCTAGCTATACATCGTTCTAAGCATATATATTAGGGATAGATATTTCCAAATCTTCCTAACCATATATCTGCCCAAGTGTATTTTAAAAGTCACATCGGTATCCACCTCTTCTTCTGGCAGCTCATTCTAGACATGAAGTACCATCTGAGTGAATTCTTTTTAATCCCCTCCCCCTTCTTCCCCCCACCCCTTTTTTTAAAAGTGAAATTGTCTTACAATTTCCTATGAATAATAGAAGAGTTATTTTCACAATACTAACACTGGAAAATCAGAGGTTAGTTTCCAGTGGATCGTACAGCACAGGGAAGACCCCTCCCTACTTGCTTCTGCTAACTTTGCACAAAGAGCAATATACAAACATCCTCCTCTCCTGCTCTTCAACCTTTCCCCTTCAATCTACAGCTATTTCCTCTTATCTTTTCCTATATTAAATTCTCCACTGAAATTGAATGTCCTTTCAACGTCCCCAGAGAGCGATCGTTCTGTTTTTTTTTAAACGTATTTTAAAAGAATAAATATTGGTACGAAAGTAGGAAAACCAACAAACAAAACGAGTAGCCTAAAACTGCACGATTAGAGCAATTACTAGTAGAAGCTAGTCCTGCGCTGGTAAGAAGCAGCCTTTTTCTACCTTTGAGGGCAGAATCCTATTGCAATATGTAAATAGACCTTGAGGATATTCAGAGTGTTATATGACACTGAGGAACAGCTACATTGCTGCAAGGGTTCAGCTGGCCCCACATTGCAGGATCCAGTACACTCTCCCAGTGTGGTCTGCCCAAGGCATTGTTCGGCTTTAGTCTGAACACTGGGGATTTCAGCGTAACCATTTTGCAATAATCCAAAATGCCCCGCTGGCTATGATTATTCCTCCCTCATACAATTTAGACATGGTGATTTTTCAGCACCTTGACATCCCTTTCAACTCCTATCTCGGAGAATTTTAATCTCATTCACAGTGTACGTGCCTCCGATTTTCACTTCCTGCACACTGTGCTCACAATGTTATTTCCCCGCCCACCGCTAAATGCAAACTGCAGCAAACTTACTTACCCTGAAGTATCTTGACGGTGCCCTTGGAGAGCGAAGTATCCTTTAGCTTGATGTTGCTTGTGAATTTAATTATCTTGTACTGAGTCTGAGACCTGACACCAAGTTTGCAACAAGCATCTACTATATGTGTTATTGATGCGTCTGTTCTTGGTTGCAACCTTGAAGTTATTTTTGCACCTGACCACATATTTGTACCATCACCAGGAGCCCATGTACATTGACTCGTACCAGATCAGTCGCCAGACTTGATTTACCCTTTACCAATTGGCAGCTTACACAACCCAGCGGTATGAATATAGATTTATCTAATTTCAAGTAACCCTTGCCTCCCCTCTCTCCATCCCATCCCTCCCCTCTCCTCTTCCCTCTCTCCTCTCCCCATCCCTCCCCCACCCAAGATATACTAGCTTCAAAGTCATCTTGCATTGTCTGTAACTCGTTTTCGCTTAGTCCCTGGCTAACATTGGCCTGTTTCCTTTATCATCGTTACTTTTTTGCATAGCTTTCATTCATTTGTTCCATATCTCTGTACATATTGCTGTCTATATCTCTGGTTTCTCTGTCCCCTGATTCTTAGTCTGAAGAAGGGTCTCAACCCGAAAGGTCACCTTTTCCTATTCGCCAGAGATGCTGTCTGACCCGCTGGGTTGCTCCAACCTTTTGTGTCTATCCTTGCTATCCTTTCTGTGCACATTTCTTCTCAGTGTAAAATGTCCGATGTGTATTCAAACTTAACCACACCTGTTGTTCTTGATTTCGCTTGCTTAATTGGCCCAGATCCTTTTGGAAAAATAGCAATTTCCATGACTTAATTGGCTGATGAAAGATAAATGGGTTTCCAGCTGGTAAATTTCAGCATCGCGTCTGCCCTAAATGAGGCGTAAGCAATTGGGATGGGCTCTCTTCCAGAGCAATAAAATGGGGGAGCAACAGGCAGTCAGTGTGAAGGTCAGCCAGGTGAACGGATAGACAAGCCAATCCACTCCACTCCACAGTAGACAGCACCAAAAGAAAGGTAACCTTCACAAGTTTAGAGATAACATCTCTATTCATCAACACTGGAAAGTTAATTTTGCAAAACTTAAGGCAGATGCGACGTACTTTAAATTTCCACTTCGTGTAATGTTTATACTGATTAAAGAACTGTAAGCTCTCTGTAAGACACTGTAAAAATATAGTGAATAGTGGGACCTGCGGGGAGGGCAGCACGGTGGCGCAGCGGTAGAGCTGCCGCCTTACAGCGCCAGTGACTCGGGTTCTATCCTGACTACGGGTGCTGTCTATACGGAGTTTGTACGTTCTCCCTGTGACCACGGGGGTTATCTCCGGATGCTCTGGTTTCCTCCCATATTCCAAAGACGTACAGGTTTGTTGGATAATTGGCTTTAGTAATATTGTAAATTGTCCCTCGTGTAGGTAGGATAGTGCTGGTGTACGGAGTGAGCACTGTTCAGCGCGGACTCGGTGGACCGAAGGGCATTTTTCCGTGCTGCAGCTCAAAAGTGGAAATGTGGGAAGACTAAAATAGGAGAAATGTAGGATTACTGTAAGTGTGTGGGTTCTTGGTGTTTTACTATGGTCTCAGTGTGCTGAAGGTCCATTTTCCATGTTGAATGACTCCGTGACTTGAGGTGGAAATGCTTCCTGATTCCTCTTCTAAAGGACATGGTTAAAAATATTCCTGTTTTGTTCATTATAGAGCATAGAACGGTACACACAGGTACAGACATTTCGGCCCACAATGTCTGCACACTGAACACGGAGCCAAGACAAACTGTCACCTGCCTGCACATGATCCATGATCTGAATCCGGTGATTCATCAAACACAACATTAGGTTCCAGGAGCAGAATCAGGCCATTTGACCCATTAAGTCTACACCACCATTCAATCATGGCTAATCTAGCTTTCCCTCTCAACCCAATTCTCCTGCCTTCTCCCCTTAACCCCTGGCACCCATACTAATCAAGAATCTGTCAATCCCTACCTTAAAAATATCCATTGGCATGGCAATGAATTCTACAGATACACCATCCTCTGACTAAAGAATTTCCCTCCATCATTCTTCAATCATTTTCAAATTGTGTTTTTTTTCTAGAATACGTTTAACACTGTGACCAACATACTTTGAGATTTATGCAAAATGTGCCAAGACTGTGTTGGTCACAACATCAACTTTGCCAAGGTGAAATTAAGCTGGTTTAGCCATGAATCAGCATGATCCAGTATTGCAGAGAAGAATTGCCAGGAAAAGAGCTATTCTTCAACTGCTAAACTAATTGAACTATGGCAAGGCAGGGCAAGTCAAACGACTGATTTAATACGCTTGGTCTTACTTTTAAATTGGCTTCACTCGATTGGCCACTGCTGTCTACAATTAACTAATTAGTGCAGCAGAGCTGAGTACACCTGTGTGTCTCCGATTAACTGCTGCTGGTCACAAATCATATGTTTCAAGGTCAGATCAACTGAATGAATTTCAAATAATTTAAACAGAACCTGAAGTAATTGTTGAAGTAGCAGGATTAAACATGCCTGGGTTGGACTTTGATCCTTTGCTGGTCAGGTCAAGAATGCAGTGGACATCTGACCAAAGTTAGGAGATTGTAAGTGATAACACTCAATTACAACACAATTAGCAGGCTTTTGCCATTCAAACTCCATGGCCAGCTTTGTGTACCTTGACTGCTTTGAAGAAATTGTTTGCTGAATGTGTGTAAGATATCGTAGAAATAAGGAACTGCAGATGGTGGTTTTAAAATCAAAAGACACAACATGCTGGAGTGATTCGGTGGGTCAAGCAGCATCCCTGGAGAACACAGGGGGCCACTTTATGTCATCCTCGCCTTAAGAAGTCTCAAGTCTTCCAATCTTCTGCTCGGTGTGGATTAGGATTATCCTTGCTCAAGGATTCATCTACTTTTCCTGCAGTTCATCGGAACAGGAAAAACAGGCACAGGCTCTGGCTCGCGTTGCAGGCTTCACCAAAGTCGAGGCATTACAGACTACCTTCACATAGAGTTACTCATAACAGAGACTTCCCTGGCAATTTCCTATCTAAAGAACTAAGGTGCTCTGGCCCTCTTCCACAAAGAATATGCCTCCATATGGGTAGCATTCTACTTCTGTTTAACCAAATCCTCCTGGCGATCTCGGATAAATCTTTTGGCTCCTTCCATCTAGCGATATAATTGCTAGATCTTCATTAGCAATTCTGTTTGAATATATAATATTAAACAATCGTCTAAGGTTATAAAATGAGTGACGTTTAGGGATAAAACCTGTTTGATCAAGATGTATTAATTTGTTAATTACTAAGCTCAATCTATTAGATAGGATCTTAGTTAATATTTTCTGATCAGTATTTAATAGAGCTATTGCTCTATATGAGGCCGGGTCTTCTAGATCCTTATCAATTTTAGGTATCAGTATTATTGTAGATTCATTTAAAGTTTCCGGGAGTTGCTGTTGAGTATAAACATGTTTATACAGTGTTTGTAAGCGTGGAGAAATCAGATCATAAATTTTTTTATAGAATTCAGAGCTTAGGCCATCAGGGCCAGCGGCCTTTCCATTTTTTAAAGATCTAATTGACTCTTCAATATCTTTGGTCGTTATTTCAGCTCCTAATAATTCCTGTTCTTGCAGATCTAAGCCTTTAAGGTTGCATTTCTGTAAAAATGCTTCCATTCCTATTGATTGTTGTGTCACTTTAGCTGAATAAAGATCTTGATAGTATTGTAAAAATCTGTCATTAATATCTTTGGGGAGTGTTAGTGTTTTTCCCTTTTCTGATCTAATCTTATGAATCATTTTTTCTCCATCCAGTTTTCGAAGCTGGCGTGCCAATAGTTTGTGTGGTTTATCACCAAATTCAAAATTTAATTGTTTTGTATGTTGATAAAGTTTTATTATTTGGTCGGAGTATATTTTATTTAATTTATATTTCAATGCAGCTATTTTATTATGTTTTACCAATGAAGGTATTCTTGCGTTTTCTATGTCTAATTGTTTTATTTCCAATTCCAATGTCTGTTGTTTAGCTCTATTCTCTTTGTTAAGAAATGCCTGAGAGGAAGATTAATACCTCTCGTGTAAATGCTTTGACTGTTTCCCAGAGAAGGGAAGCAGAGATTTCGGGATGGTCATTGATCTCGAAGAACATATTAATCTGTTTTACAAGATATTCACAACATACCTGTTTCTTTTAAAATTTGAGGATTAAGTCTCCATTGTGTCTGTTTCTTGTCCATTCCATTTAGTTTAATCATAAACGTTAATGGGGCATGATCCGAAATTATAATATTATGATATTGTGATTTATAAGTATATGGAATTAGTTTTAGCATCTACTAAGAAATAATCTATCCTTGAATAAGTTTTATGCATAGATGAGTAAAATGAGTATTCTCTTCCGGATGGGTTTTCAATTCTCCAGACATCCTTAATATTGGTGTTATTTATATATGAGTTTAAAAATTCACTTGACAGAGATTTTGACTTTCTCTGTGTTGATGATCTGTCTAAATATGGATCCAGTGTACAATTTAAATCTCCACCAATTATTAAATTATTTTTGTGTACATTCCGGAATAATATTCAGTATTCTCTTGAAAAACCGCAGACTATCAAAATTAGGCCCATATATATTAATGAGGTCACTTTTTTTGAGTATAATTCGCCTACTACTATGATATATCTACCATCAGTATCTTCTGTAGTTGATATATGTTTAAAAGGTATACCTTTACGAATTAGAATTGCAACTCCTCTAGATTTATGTGTGAATGAGGAATGATATGTTTGGGCAATCCATTTTGTTTTCAATCTGTATTGCGCTTCCTTTTTAAGATGAGTCTCTTGGAGGAAAATTATGTCTGTTTTGAGCGATTTTAGGTGAGTTAATACTTTGCCTCTCTTAATGGGTTCATTAATTCCCTTAACATTCCAACTGCAAAATGTAATTCCTTCACCCCCAGTGTCACGTTTACGTCTTGCATCATGATTAGGGTGGTCTATAATGGAGTAGATGATTCAGCATGTTAAACCATACCTTACACCTGGATCTCAGATAGATGCATTTCAGAACTTTTAGGTTTTCTTCTCGGTCATATCTCCTTGAATAACAATTATAATTCCATTCTAAATAAAAATTATATTGATTATAACATACTACAAAATAGAAAGAGTAAGTGGTTTTTATGTTAGTGAAATGTGAAACAAAGAAAAATACTACATCTATAGTTTGTGTAGTTAGTGAAAGCCACCCTAATGTGGCTAGGCATCTAAAGACTTCCGTAGCTTTTGGTAAAAAAAAATGTTGCTAGCTCCGTTCTTTCCCTTGAAGGGAAAAAAATCAAATACAGTAAAAAAAAAACATTATGCGGGGGGGGGGGGGAATAATGGATATATTCCAATAGTGGAATAATTATTAGTCTCAAGGTTAATAAAATATTGGGTGTACACAAAAAGCTGGAGAAACTCAGCGGGTGCATATTAGTTTCATTTAACTAAAGTATTGGTCCATGATTAGTCTACATAGTATCAATATCTAGGATTAAACCTACATCTTCTATTTTAATCATCTTATGATTCATCCTTTTAACTAATTCTGAGTTAATCCAATTAACTATAATTGATAATGATTAATTATTATGATTGATAATGGTTAGTAATAGTTAATACAATAATATAAAATATTATATAACGATGATCAATTTCATTCTAAATTCATAACAATCCTAAAGTATAATGATTTAAAGTTCAGTTTCTTCTCAATAAGGTACCGAGTCCAATATCATCGCATATATTTAGCGTTAAGTATTAATCCTCATTGTCCTCTTTTTCGCTCTCGTCCTCGCTAATTTCAATCTTTTCAGTGGCCTCAATCTTCTTTGCAAATTTAAAAGCCTCTGTGTGGTTAGTAAAGAAGTATCCTTTTGTGGTCGTAGGTGATTCTCAGTGTTGCAGGGTACATCAGTCCATATCTCAGGTTATTAATGTTCTTGAGTATTCTTCTTGTATCTGTAAACAATGCTCTTTTCTTGGCAACCTCCGCCAGGTAGTCTCGAAATATGCTGATCTTGTCTCCTTCAAAAACAAGATTTCTGCTGTGAACAATTTTCTTCATCATGTCATCCAAGACATGGTCATATTGCACCTTCACTATAAATTGTCTTGGAGGGGCGTCCGCCCCTGGATGGCGTCTCAGTGCTCTGTGTGCCCGAGCCAGTAAAGGTGCTTCATACAGTTTTAAAACTTTCTTCAGTAAATCTGCAGCAAATTCACGAGGGTCCTGGTTCCCCTCTCTTCCGTCCCGGACACCGATAATTCTTAGATTCTGGCGTCTCTGTCGTCCCTCATTTTTCGGTTATTTTATGCATTTTTCGGTTATTTTATGCAATGTCCGATAAACGCTTGTTCTCGGAGAGAAGCTTGCTTGTAGTTTCAGAGCATGTTTCAGCGATTCTCTCTAGTTCGATTATGGATTGTTGTTGTTGTTCCAGTGCCTGAGAGATGAGCTCCAGCTTCGAATTAAATACTGATTCCATCAGATTGATTTTGACATTTACCTCATCAATCTTTTTATTTAGATTTTCTTCCATGATCTTCTTCCAAGAGTCCAATTGTTTCTGTACAATGACAGCAGTATCTTTCTTAATTTCTTCTTTAATTTCTTCTTTAATTTCTTTTTTAAAAGTTTTCAACATCTTTAAAATCCTTTGAGTTTTTTAAATTCTGCCATTATTTTTGAAATTTCTGAGGCAAGGAAACTTCTTAGTTCTTCCACATCTGTCTTTCTTTCTCTTGAGATCTCTTCTTGAGATGCTGTTAAAATTGAGGCCGAGGCTTCGGTTGGGCCTGCTTCCTTGGCCCTACTGGTTTTTTTTCCTTTGGGGGGAGGGGTGCGATGTGGAAACATACCGTCGGTTTTGTCGCGCGCCTGATGACGTCACAGGCTTGCTGCAGTCAGTCGGTTGCGATGTTGAGCAGGTAAGTCCCGATTTTTCCCCCCCCCATTTTTTTTCTACAGTTTTCCCGGAGCTAAATGGCGCGAGTCTGCCTACTCCATAGCGCCACCAGAAGTCCTCATATCTAACTCTCTCTTGAATGCATCCAGTGAATTGGCCTCAACTGCCTACTGTGGCACAGAATTCCACAGATTCACAATTATGGGTGAAAACATTTTTCCTCATCGCAGTCCCAAATGGCCTACCTCTTATTCTTAAACTGTGACCCCCTTGTTCTGGACTCCCCCCAACATTGGACATGTTTCCTGCATCTAGCATGTCCAATCCCTTAAGAATGTTATATGTTTCTATCAGATCCCCTCTCATCCTTCTAAATTCCAGTAAATATAAGCTCAGTCGACCCATTCTTTATCTTCAAAATGTCTTCCGAAGAGTTAGATCTGAAGGTCGCAGCTGCCAGACTAACAGCTGACGGTATGAAAACTCATAACAGACCAAACAAAAAACCTCTGTAGAACTGCATTTCTGGACAGTTTGTATTAAATGGATTTGGAATGGCTTATTTCTAAATTTATTAAGGACTTTCTAATGTTTGTCTAATACTAAATAATCAAATCAAGCATACAGGATATGTTGGATTAAGTATCCCAATTAAGAGATTCCCAACAAATTTCAACTACGATGTAATGACTGTCATCCTGATCTTTGCTATAGTAGCACAACCATATTTATCGCCATTTAACAAACTTAAGGGCAAACTTAGAGATGAAAAATTATTCTCCCCTCTGATCAAATAATGTCTTAATATAGCTTGCAGGTTAATCATTCTGGCTACTTAAAAATTATTACTTTAAAATATTGCCCTGTCAATAGAGTTAGCATCTTGACATTAACATTGTGACCTAATCAAAGTAATAGCAAACAGCCTCATCTATTCATACCCTTTATGAGCCACCACTCTTTTAATTATATATAGACACAAAATGCTGGAGTAACTCAGCCGGTCAGAGAGCATCTCTGGAGAAATGGAATTGGTGACGTGTCGGGTCAAGACCTTTCTTCAGACTGAAATGTCACCTATTCCTTTTCTCCGGAGACACTGTCTGACAGAGTAAAGGGGCTGTCCCACGGCGGCGACCTAATCCCGCGAGTTCAGACGAGTTTGCCCTCGATTCATACATGCAGCATGGTCGACACGAGGTCCTAGGAGGTCTTTGTAACTCTCCTTCGTGCTCGAGAGTAGTCCCCGCTTACTCGAGGCCTCAGCTAGGTCGCGCCGTATTTTTCAACATGTTCAAAAATGCCCGCGAGTAACATAAGTCGCCAGGGAAAAAGTCAATACTTTTTTTACTCGTAGGTTTAGTCGTGGTAGGTCAGCATGTTATTCGTAAGTAATCGAGGGTAGTAGAAGGTAATCGAAGGTAGTCGTATATAGTCTTCAACATAGTCGAAGGGAGGTCGAAGGAGGTCGTCTTCACTCTCCACTATTTGGTGTCCAATTTTCCCGAAGCTAGTCTTCAACATAGTCGAAGGAGATCGAAAGAGGTCTTCTATATAGTCGAAGGAGGTCTTCAACATGACATTTTTTTCAAACTCTCCTAAACTCGCCAATTAGGTCGCCACAGTGGGACAGCCCCTTTACTCTAGCATTTTGTGTCTATCTTCAGCTTAAACAAGCATCTACAGTTCCTTCCTACACACTCGTTTAATTATGCTTGCTGTTTTCATTTTTATAGCAGCGTTCTACCACACAAATTGAATGGTACCACACACAAGGCCACTGCGCATGGATGCTCTTTCACTATCGTTCAGTAAAGATTTAACCATTTCACTCTTAAATAGATCTATTTAATCTGCTTACATCTCTCTTTCAGGTGGTGCTTCCAGCTATATACAAAGGGCAGAAAATGATGAATGAGTGTGGACTCGGGATAGCATCTAGATTAATTGTATGGATTGATACATACTTGAAATTATCTAACTATCTAATCTTTTGTGATTTTGAGCACAACTTGCCCACACTGACCAACGTGTCCATCTACACTAGTCCCACCTGTGGCCCATGTACCTCTAATCCTGTCCTATCCATGTACCTGTCCAATTGCTTCTTAAACATTGTGATAGTCCCAGCCTCAAATACCTCCTCACACAGCTCATTTCATACACCCATTCCACCACCCTTTGCCTGAACCCCCAGATACCCATAAAATCTTTCCGCCTTCACCTTAAACCTACATTATGTCCTCTGTTTCTCGATTCCCAAACTCTAGGCAAGAGACTCTGTGTGTCTACCGGATCTATTCCTCTTATGAGGAATGAGTTAATTGACGTGGCTTCTTATTAATTTCCTAAATTACATGGAACGTCTTTTGAAAAATCAAATCATCTCCGCGTGATAACAATACATACAGGGAAATAGCCTATTACAATATCATAATAATTGTCTGTTGTCACAAGATGTTGAATATGTACCTTTGCGACTGCAATGGAAGATTTCAAACTGGTCATTTACTTTTATGCCTTCTTACCTTATCCAACGAGAAGGTTTTAGTGAGAGCAAAGGCCCAGCCAGCATCAAAAGCTCTTCGGATCATTGCAGAATTAGTTGTCGGAGTTGCACTGGCTAATCCAAAGGGATTCAGGAATTTCAACCCAGCTACCTCTATACTAATGTCCACGAGATCAATAGGTGTGTAGAACAGAGGTAGTTCAGGATCCCCAGTAACTGAATGACCATGTTGTAACTGTAAATCAAAAATTGAAAATAAAAAAAACAAAATTACAAAAAGCCATCCTGTTAAGCAACTTCACAAAATCTGACTTTTCACACAAAGGGTGGTGGGTGGATGGAACAAGCTGCCAGAGGAGGTAGTTGAGGCAGGGACTATCCCAACATTTAAGAAACAGTTAGACAGGTACATGGATAGGACAAGTTTGGAGGGATATGGCCCAAACTTGGGCAGGTGGGACTAGTGTAGCTGGGACGTGTGGGCCGGTGTGGGCATGTTGGGCTGAACGGCCTTTTTCCACACTGTATATCTCTATGACTATGATTTTATGTTAAATTATGTTAAATGTAATTGTTTTTATGACAATACAATTTCTTACCAACTCCCAAAATACTGATAAACAGATAAGGGTGGTCTGGACTAAAAAATAGATGTTTTATACGCTTGAAAAATAATTGACATTTAGGTAAATTATTCTTGTTTCAACTAGCCAGAGATAAATTATAACACATCTTCACAGGTACAGTGTTCCATTATATTTGGCAATTTCCAATTTATCTTATGTAGACTGGATCTAACTGTATCATGCTGTGTTATGCTAACATTTAAATATTCATTAACCCATCATCTTATGTACAGACCTAAGCTGCTTTGGCACTTCCAATTGGAAACTAGTCAAACAAATACAGCAGCAGCATTACTGTATCTCCTCGATATATTTACAGTACCATTAATATCCACGTTTAAAACTCAATGATTTATTGTCAGTTTATTTCAATTACAAACATCTGAAACAGAAGAAACTGATATTTCTATTTGAAAGTCAAAGAGAGATGCATTCTTTAATCTGTCCAGAATTGATTACAGAGTTTATCTGTGGATCAGAGCTGAATATCTTTAGACTCCTGTAGAGCTGTGAAAGACGTTGCTGAAAGAAATGTCAACCATTGCTGAACAAAACATTGAAGTGAGCTACCCCCCTCACCCCCCCCCCCCCCCCCCCCCCCCCCCCCCCCACCCTACCCCACCTCACACACACATCTCCCTGCCTACTCTCCTTTCAAGTAATATATTTTCCAAGAAATACTATAAATGAACGAACAAACAGCATTATATTTTGATGTGCCCAGTTTAGTAAAAAGACAGTATGAACAACACTCCTCCGTTTTAAATAAACCAATGGAAATGTGATTTTCTTTTAAAGCATATATAAATATTCTCAGTACCCACTACTCTTTTATGGGGAACAGTGATATATATTTTATTTTGTTTATGATTTTACACAGTGTGACCTACCTTAGCTGCTTGTTTTAATCATTATACTTGCTTTTGGACACCCACCAATAACTAAGAACTGTTTCCGAGGATTTCTTTCTGCACCTTTTTCCCCTTAATGATTAAAATTCCAAAGGTCAAAAATAAATGCTTAAACACAACATGGCTACTCGGGAAAGCTAATAGTGATATCTTCCAATGAGCCCTTATTACAGGAGAGGAGCAGGAGATCTTAAAAAAAATAAAGGTAGGTAAATCTCCTGGACCTGATCAAATAGACATAGACAAAGAAAATAGGTACAGGAGGAGGCCATTCGGTCCTTCGAGCCGGCACCGCCATTCATTGTGATCATGGCTGATCGTCCCCAATCAATAACCCGTGCCTGCCTTCTCTCCATATCCCTTGATTCCAAATATATTTTAGGATATTGTTGTGAAGCTGGGAAGAAATTGTGTGGCCCTAGGTGGCATTATTTGTATCAATAAACATGGGTGAGTTGTCTGGAGACTGGAGGGTGGCTAATGTTATGCCATTATTTAGGAAAGGCTGCAGGGAAAATATATTTGAACAATAGACCAGTGAGCTAAATATCAGTAATAATCAGTAAATCATTGGAGGGATTCTGAGAGCCATGCATTTGGAAATGGAAGGATTGATTAGGAATATATAGGAAAGAACTGCAGTTGCTGGTTTAAATCGTAGATATATATTATATGTGTATATATATGTGTATGTGTATGTGTATGTGTATATATATATATGAGGGTAAACAGTCTGTGGCTGGGGTGAGACCAGTCCTTGACGATGCTGCACGCCCTTCGCAGACATCGCTTGCTTTGGACAGACTCAATGTAGGGGAGTGAGGAACTGGTGATGCGTTGAGCAGTTTTCACCACCCTCTTTCCGGTCAGAGACAGAGCAGTTGCCATACCATACTGTGATACAGTTGGTAAAGATGCTCTCGATGGTAGAAGTTCACCAGAATCTGAGGAGACAGATGGACCTTCTTTAGTCTCCTCAGGAAGAAGAGACGCTGGTGAGCCTTCTTGACCAGTGTAGAGGTATTGTGGGTCCAAGAGAGGTCATCAGAGATGTTTTTTTTGTTGTTGTTTATTTTATTAGAAGTTAATAAATAATATTATTAGAAGTTACAAAACAATACAGTGGCACCTAATTTTAGGTGCCAACTATGTCATAACGTAATATATTCTATGTACAACCTCTAGTTTTATGTTTTTGAAAAGGAAATTAAAAAAGGACAAGAAATAGAGAGAAGAAAAAGAGGAAAAATAGATAGTAGAAAATAGAAAAACGTGATATAAGAAAAGAAAAAGTAGAAATAGGAGAAAAAGACCCTTAAAAAAGAGAATTTTCAAATCTTTGTTCGGAGATGTAATTCTATCCACGACCTGACCTGAAATCAGTAATCCTTACGGTACTGCTGCATCACATGATTCCAAAAAGTCGATAAAAGGGGACCAACCCCTTAAGAATTGGTTATATTTATCAATTAGGCGGAGTCTCATTTCTTCAAGGTGAGCTATGTCCGTCATATTACTAATCCACACTTTAATAGTTGGTCTAGCTGTATTTTCCCAAAATGTAAGTGCATTTCTTTCCAATTATTAACCCATAATTAAAGAATACTTTTTGGTCCTTGATATCTTCTACTATCATTCCAAATATAATCCATTCCGTATTTGGCTCAATTGTTGATGAAGAGCTTTGTAAATATATCAAATATATCGCTCCAAAATTTATTCAACTTTACACATCCTACAAATGAATGTGATATTGGCATTTTGAAACAAACATTTATCGCATCTAGGAGACATTTGAGTAGAATTTATTCAACCTCGTTTTTGAATAATATAGTCTATGTAATAATTTAAATTGAATTAGATTATGTCTTGCATTAATGGAACAATTTTGTGTGTTCATCAGATACTTTTCCAATCTATCTTTCGGAATCTTTATCATTAGTTCATGTTCCCAATCTTCTCTTAGTGCCTCTTGAGATGTTGACCCCCAGAAACCTAAAACTGGCGCTAATGGTGGACTGGGGTGAGTGTCAACTAGCCCCATGCAAAAAAAACGAAAGAAAAAATGTGAACTAAATATAGAACTGACATGCAGAAATCGCTCCGGCAGCCTGTGTGACGTCATCAGACCGCGACTGGAGTCCTAATGTCCGTAGCACGCTCCTCCACAAAGCAACAGAATAGAAAAACTACAAGAGGAAAACAAACGAAGGAGGAAGTGGGCCGGTCTGAAGCGTCGGGCTCAGTTTTAACATCGTCCCAGGAGGACGTCTCAGTGGCCCAGAAGATATACATAAAGAAAAGAGAAATGAATGAACGTCGCAAATGCATTACAATGGAATTTGCAAGTATAAAAGAAGAATTGATAAGTTTAAAAACAAATTGAATATTAAAGAAATTTTGAAATGATTAAAACAGAGATTAAGAAGATTTATTAGAGTTTGAAAATAAAATGACTAATCTTGTGCGTATGAAACTGACTAACATGAAGGAGGAAATGTCAGTAAATTTCGACTTACAAATTAATGAAGTATACGAGAAAATTAAGTCGAAAGAAACCAACACTAATGATTATCTGGAAGCGACCTTCACTACAATGCAGCAACAAATGGAGAAACAGGCTGACGCCATAACTCATCTGGAAGTAACAACAGAGACACTCCTTGCCGAGAACAAGCGTTTATCAGATTTACTGCTTAAAGTAACTGAAAAATGCATTGACTTAGAGGGCCGTCAGAGAAGACAGAATCTGAGAATCGTGGGCGTTCATGAGGGTAAAGAAGGAAATAAAGATCTCCGTGACTTTGCTGCAGACTTATTAAAAACAGTCTTGAATTTAGACCAAAAGCCCTTATTAGGGCAGGCACACAGAGTTCTTGGACGTCGCTCGGACTCGAACGCCCCCCCCCCCCCCCCCCCCCCCCCCCCCCCCCCCCCCAGGCAGCTGATACTGAAGGTCCAATACGATCACGTGTTGGAGGATATCATGAAAAAAATTGCTGGCACAAGAAATCTTATGTTTGGTGGAGACAAAATAAGCATATTTCGAGATTACCCTGCAGAGGTGGTCAGAAGGAGAGCGTTATTCAACGAGACAAGAGGGATTCTAAAGAAGATAGACAACTTGAAATATGGATTGCCGTACCCCGCAAGACTGCGAGTCACTTACCTGCAGAAAGAACATTTTTTCACTGATCACAAGAAAGCACTGGCGTATGCCCAGAAGATTGTGGGTTCGAGAGAGGATTGAATAATTTACATATAATACCGTCATCTTGCTGAGAACAAATGGAACTTTAATTTGTTATATTCAAGGATTATTGAAAGTTGATAACGACAATCGTGCTGTCCCTCGTTAGGGACATATTAGTTTTTAAATATTTAGTACTAATTTTTACTAACAATTACTAATCATCAAAAACACTTGTTATTATTATTGGAATAATTAGTTAAAACATGATATGTTATAAAAAAACAACAAATAAAAAGTTATAATTTAGATATCTTATTAATTGAAATTTGTGATGTTCATCCTTTATCTACATTAGACTAACACTTGATTAATAACTAACTAAGAGAGTTAGTCTCTCACTATATGATTACCAATACTCTGGTCCAAAATTGTTTTAATATAATCCCATAAATTACTCATATTCAAATTTTTCTTGTATGCATGGAGCTAGGAATATTTTTTTTTAAATCTACGGAAGTCTTTAGATGGACAGCCACGTTAGTGTGGCTAGCACTAACTACACTTAATTTACATGTAGTTTCTTCTTTCTTTTCACATTTTATTAATTTTCTATTTTTTTACTTTTTGTATTTTTTACTTAATTATTATATTAATCTTGAATTTATTTACAAACATTATTTGTGGAGATGTGTCTGTGAGGAGGATTTATATGAATTCGATTTACAACTCGTCTGTCCAGTGTTCGGATGGAAGGTCGGGTCTACGGTGCTGACCTATCTGCTCTTTTATAGACCACCCTAAGAGCAAGATGCAAGATGCATTCCAACTAGAAAACGTAATTCCTTGACCGTTTTTTCTATTTAGAAATAGAAATCAAGGAATTACGTCATTGGAATGTCAAGGGAGTTATGAGCCAATCAAGAGAGATAAGCTATTAGCAAACACTTAAATCGGATATTACATGCTCCTTTAAAAAAGACGCATTCAACTAAGTGGTATAGACTGACAAGCAAAAAATGGATCGTTGAAACATATGGAGACTCTTCAATTTTTCCCATAAGGCTTGTCGCAGTTTAATTCGTAAAGGTATATCTTTTAAACACTATACTATAGACATCAATGCTTTATACTATTGGGTGAGTCGATTATATTTAAAAAAGGATATTTATGCAGGAAATTTTGATAATCCAATGTTTTTTAGAATATACTTAATACTATCCGGAGCTCCAGGTCTAAGACATTAATTTGATAATTGGGGGAGATTTAAATTGTACATTAGATTTCCATCTCGATAGATCAACAGACAAACAGAAAAGCAAGATCCAAATCAGTGAATTATTCACACAGAGATGTGAGTTGGAGAATTGAACCATCTGGAGGGAGTACTCATTTTACCTCTTCAGTTCATAAAACTTGGCTACAAAGGTGATAGACTACTTGTGATTCTAAGGGGATCAGAGGTCCCATTTACTTATAATTTGAAGGCAGGTATCATAATATTATAATTTCGGATCATGCTCCTTTAACATTCATGATCAAACTAAGTGGTATGACTGACAAGCAGATACAATGGAGACTTAATCCTCAAATTTTAAATGATAAAGCATGCTATGACTATCTTATCAAACAGATAAATATGTTTTTTGAGACAAATGACTGCCCTGAAATTTCTGCATCCCTTCTTTGGGAAACATTTAAAGCAGTTATGCGAGGAGCGTTAATCTCCGCACAAGCCTTTCGTAATAAAGAGAACCGCACCAAACAACTGGTATTGGAAATGGAAATAAGGCAATTAGATATGGAAAATCCAATCGCACCTTCTATAATAATACATAATGAAATTGCTGTACTCAAATATAAGTTAAACCAAATATACTCAGACCAATTCATAAAATTTTATCAAAAGACTAAACAATTACACTTTGAATTTGGTGATAAACCACAAAAATTACTGGCACGCCAATTCCGGAAACAGGAAGGGAAAAAAACAATATATAAAATTAAATCAGATACGGGAGAAATATTAACACTACCCAAGGATATTAATGATAGATTCTCTCAATACTATCAAACACTTTATTCAACCAAAACAGCAGGGGGTTCTGTAGGAATGGAATTATTCTTACAGAATTGTAACCTTACTGGTTTAGATTTGAAAGAGAGGGAATTGTTAGGGTCCGAAATGTCAGTAAAAGATATTGAGGAATCTATTAATTCTTTAAAAAATGGAAAGGCCGCTGGACCAGATGGTTTAAATAGTGAATTTTATAAAAAATTTAATGACTTGATCTCGCCACGCCTACAGACATTATATACTCAAGCATTCATGCAACAGAAACTCCCAGAAACTTTAAATGAATCAACTATAATACATTCCAAAAACGCATAAGGACCTTGAAGATCCAGGTTCATATAGAGCAATTGCTCTATTAAACATCGATCAGAAAATTTTAACCAACATTTTAGCACACAGATTAAGCTTAGTGATTTATAAATTAATACACCCCGATCAAACTGGCTTTATTCCAAAACGTTATTCATATTATAATCTGAGACGATTATTCAACATTATATACTCAAATCGAATAGCTAATGAAGACTTGGCAGTCATCTCGCTAGACACTGAGAAAGCATTCGATCAAATTGAATGGCCCTATTTATTTTCGGTGATGGAAAAATTTAAATTAGGTGTGAAGTTTTGTACATGGGTTAAGCTTTTATATACCAATCCAACAGCCAAATAATGACAAATCAAATGTTATCAAAAAAAATTGACTCATCTAAAGGTTGTAGACAAGGATGCCCGTTATCACCGTTACTATTTGCCCTTGTTATAGAACCACTATCAGAAAGAATTCGAGCTCATCCAGAAATATATGGGTATAATACTAAAAATACAGTTAATAAAATTTCTCTATATGCAGATGATGTATTACTATATATTACAAATCCAGAAATTAGTATCCCTAACCTGTTAAATCTAATAACTCAATTTGGTTTCTTCTCGGGATATAGAATCAACTGGAAGAGTGAGATTATGCCAATAATGGAACCTAATTTATATATATTGCAATAATCACCTTTTAAAATAGTGAATGAAAAAATTAAATACTTAGGAATCTATGTGACCAAGAAATGCACTTCTTTATTTAAATCAAATTTTGTGCCTTTACTTAATAAATTGGATAAGAATATTCAATATTGGAAAACGCTTCCTATTTCAATGCTCAGTAAAATTAATGCAATTAAAATGATTTTCCTTCCTCAACTTCTATACCTCTTCCAATCAATTCCAATATACCTCCCTAAAAAAATATTTAAAAAAGTTGACTCTATTGTAACAAGTTTTATTTGAATTATAAGAATCACAGAATAAGTAAAAAACACTTATGTAAATCTAAGACGAATGGAGGATTAGTCTTACCAAATGTCTTATTTTATTTCTGGGCAGTCAATGTCAAAAACTTAAATTTCTGGTTGGAAGATATGGATCAACTACCAGACTGGTTAAAGATGGAAAAGGAGGATTATCTACCATTTGAAATTGGCCCGATTTTCCTATCCCCTACAAAATTGAATAAAAAGATCAATAGTGAAAATCCAATAATACATAGCGGTATTCGAATTTGGAAACAAATAAAAAAGACATTAAAATTGGATAATTTATTACTTTCGCTCCCTATTGCAAACAACCCTTCATTTAAGCCTTTGGTATTCGATAAAGGCTTTGCACAATGGAAAAACTATGGAATTAATAAGATGGGACATCTTTATAGAAAAGGTGTGTTTCTCTCGTTTCTGGAGGTACAACAGAATTATGGATTACATTCAAATAATTTTTTTAGATATTTTCTATTGAAAGATTATGTTAAATCACATACACAAGAATACAGAATTAGAGAGCCAGAGATTCTAGATGAATGTTTGAATAAACATCCCAACATAGTCAAAATTAAATAGAATTTTTCCTAATATCTCTCCTATCTGCGATAAATGTCAATACTCTGAGGCTAATTTAACCCATACCTTTGTAAATTGCATAAAAATTAAAACATTTTGGGTGGATATTTTTAAAATGATTTCCGTAGTGGTTAATATTCAACTGGATCCCGATCCTAAATTAATAATATTGGGCATATCGGAACAATACCTAACACTGACACTAAACCAAAGAAATTTCCTGGATTGTAGTATAATAACTGAGAAAAAAATAATATTAAAATTTTGGAAAAACCCTGCATCCCCTACAATTAAAATGTAGATTATGGAGATGTCGGAGACCTTAAATTTGGAAAAAATTAGATTTGTCTTAATTGACAAACCAGAATTATTTATTAGAATATGGTCGCCGTTTATAGATTATTTGAAGGGGTAGAATGGGCCAACGCTGAGGCTTGACGGAAGCTTGAACCCAGGACTAGACGAAGTTTTGTTTTCTTACCTAAGGACCTATCTCCTAAATTGTATTATAGTTTATTTTATGTTTCTACATGTTTTTTTTCTTTCTCTTTATTTTTTCTATCTATTAAAAAAAATAATAATAATTAGAGTCAATGTTAATATGTAACCGATAAATGTTGACTCCTGCTACATTGGTAGTGGAGTCCTTGGAATCCTGAATATTTAATATGTAACCGTTTAACAAAGTTTGTAATGGTTTGGACTAGGATATGTACATGCCTCTAATAAAAGTTAACTAGATAAAAAAAAAGAAACCTGAAACTGGAAACGCGTTCCACCTCCGTCCCGTTAATATGGATAAGGGTGTGCGTACAGCCCCTAGACCTTCTCAAGTCCACAATGAGCTCCTTGGTCTCAGAGGGACAGGTAACATCTCTGGAGAGTTGAGAGAGATCTCCACCCTTCTTCAGACTGATTGGGAATGGTCAGTATGCCATTGTGCATGAGAATTTGAGTTTTTTGAAGGGGTACCAAGAAGACTGATATGGAAAGAGTGGTAGATGTTGTCCACATGGATATTAGGAAGTCCTTTGGCAAGGTACCACACGTTAGGATGATCCAGAAGGAAACATAGAAACTAGGTGCAGGAGTAGGCCATTCAATATGATCATGGCTGCTCATCCAAAATCAGTACCCCATTCCTGTTTTTTCCCCACATCCCTTAATTCCATTCGCTCTAAGAGGTAAATCTAACTCTCTCTTGAAAACATCCAGTGAATTTGCCTCCACTGCGTCTGTGGCAGAGAATTCCACAGATTCACAACCCACTGGGTGTAAAGGTTTCTCCTCATCTCTGTCCAAATGGGATACCCCTTATTCTTAAACTGTGATCCCTAGTTCTGGACTCCCCCAACATGGGGAACAGTTTTCCTGCATCTACCCTGTCCAAACCCTTAAAGGATAGATCACGTGGGATCCAGGTCGACAATAGACAATAGGTGCAGGAGTAGGCCATTCGGCCCTTCGAGCCAGCACCACCATTCAATGTGATCATGGCTGATCATCCCCAATCAGTACCCTGTTCCTGCCTTCTCCCCATATCCCCTGACTGCTATTTTTAATAGCCCTATCTAGCTCTCTCTTGAAAGCATCCAAAGAACCTGCCTCCACTGCCCCCTGAGGCAGAAAATTCCACAGACTCACCACTCTCTGTGAGAAAAAGTGTTTCCTCGTCTCTGTTCTAAATGGCTTACTCCTTATTCTTAAACTGTGGCCCCTGGTTCTGGACTCCCCCAACATCGGGAACATGTTTCTTGCCTCTAGTGTGTCCAAACCCTTAACAATCTTGTATGTTTCAATAAGATCCCCTCTTATCCTTCTAAACTCCAGAGTGTACAAGCCCAGCTGCTCCATTCCCTCAGCATATGACAGTCCTGCCATCCCGGGAATTAACCTTGTAAACCTACACTGCACTCCCTCAATAGCAAGAATGTCCTATCTCAAATTAGGGGACAAAAACTGCACACAATACTCCTGGGGTAGTCTCACTAGGGCTCTGTACAACTGCAGAAGGACCTATTTGCTCCTATATTCGATTCCTCTTGTTATAAAGGCCAACATGCCATTCGCTTTCTTCACTGCCTGCTGTACCTGCATACTTTCATAGACTGATGCACAAGGACCCCCAGATCCCGTTGTACTTCCCCTTTTCCCAACATGATGCCATTTAGATAGTAATCTGCCTTCCTGTTTTTGATACCAAAGTGGATAACCTCACATTTATCCGCATTAAACTTAATCTGCCATGCATTTGCCCACTCCCCCAACCTGCCCAAGTCACGCTGCATTCTCATAGCATCCTCCTCACAGTTCACACTGCCACCCAGCTTTGTGTCATCTGCAAATTTGCTAATGTTACTTTGAATCCATTCATCCAAATCATTGATGTATATTGTAAATAGCTGCGGTCCCAGCACCGAGCCTTGCGGTACTCCACTAACTAGTCGTGCTAGCCAGTCTTACGAAATCAAAGACGAAAGCATTATATTCACTTCAGGGTAGGGTATTATTGTATACTGTACCTTAGTATGCCAAAGTTCAACATATTACTGCATCCCACACCCTCTCACACTTAAAAGATCAAATTGCTCCTGTTGCTATTCCCATTATCATCCAATTTTTATACAGATGGACTGACTATATGTCTGCGCTTGAGTCATAGAGTCATACAATGTGGGAATAAGCCTTTTGGTCCAACTTGCCCACACCAACCAACATGTCTCATCTACACTAGTCCCACTTGCCTGTGTTTGGCCCATATCTCTCAACCACTTCCTCCGGCAGCTCATTCCAGTCACCCACCACCGTTTATGTAAAAAAGTGTACCTGCCAGATTCCTATAAAATCTTTCCCCCTTCACCTTAAACCTATGCCCTCTGGTTTTTGATTCCCTACTTTGGGCAAGAGACTCTGTGCATCTACCTGATCTATTCCTCCCATGATTTTATTCACCTCTATGAGATCACCTCGCCTCCTCCTATGCTCCAGGGAATAGTCCTAGCCTGCTCAACCTCTCCTGATAGCTCTCTATAGTTTATTTTGAACATTCTCCCCAATTGATTTTTATTAGTTTATCCACCACAATCACCTCTGATGATTTTACCATGACAGCCACCCCCACCCAGCCCTCCGACCTCCTCACTCCACCCTACCCATGCACATTTGGTGAATCTGTGGAATTTGTTTCAACAGAAGGCTGTGAAGGCCAAGTCAATGGATATCTTTAAGGCAGAGATAGATAAAATCCCCCAACATTTTCGCCACCTTCAACGTGGTCCCACTACTGGCCACATCATCCCATCTCCACCCATTTCTGCTTTCCACAGAGACCGATCCCTCCGAAACTCCCTGGTCATCTCGTCCCTTCCCACCCAAACCACAGGAGATGCAACACCTGTCCTTTTACCTCCCCCCTTGACTCCATCCAAGGACCCAAACAGTCTTTCCAGGTGAAGCGGAGGTTCACTTGCATCTCCTCCAACCTCATCTACCGAAACGGCTGTTCCAGGTGTCAACTTCTCTGCAATCGGTGAGACGAAGTTCAGGCTCGCCGATCGTTTCGCTGAACACCTCCACTCAGTCCGTCTTAATCTACCTGATCTCCCGGTTGCTCTACACTTCAACTCCCCCCTCCCATTCCTAAATTGACCTTTCTGTCCTCGGCCTCCTCCATTGTCGGAGTGAGGCCCAGCGCAAATTGGAGGAACAGCAACTCGCATTTCGCTTGGGTACCTTATACCCCAGCGGTGTGAACATTGACTTCTCTAACTTCAGGTAGCCCTTGCTTTCCCTGTCTATCTCCTCCCCCTTCCCAGTTCTCCCACCAGTCTTACTGTCTCCGACTACATTCTATCTTTGTCCCGCCCACTCCTCTGACATTAGTCTGAAGAAGGGTCTCGACCCGAAACATCACCCAGATCTTCTCTCCAGAGAGGCTGCCTGTCCCGCTGAGTTACTCTAGCATTTTGTGTCTACCTTAGATAGATTCTTGATTAGTATGGGCTTCAATAGAGATGGCAGGAGAATGGGGTTAGGGAGGGAGAGATAGATCGGCCATGATTGAAAGGTGAATAGCCTCATTCTACTCTTGTCACTTATGAATTGTTCTCGTTCTGTCCACAGCCACCCCAGCAAAATCCATTGGCAGTACTGCTTCTCCCCTTGGCTGCCAATCAACCACGCACCAGTCCCGTATTTAATTTTCCCAAGTGAATGCCCGATCTTTACAATCCCCCAACCTTCTCACTTTAATTAATTAATTTCCCCGGAGAAGCCCAGTCTTCAATTAGTTTCCCCAAGGGAATCGCTTGTCATGAATTAATTTGTTGACTGAAGCTTGGATCTTTATTTAATTACATTCCTAATATGTAAACACTATTTCAATTCATTAACTCCACAACTCTCGATTCTTATTAACATTCTCCCCAATAGATTTTTTTTGGCGAGTCGAGACAGTGAGTGAATTCAAAGGGTTTTATTTGGTAACGGTAAAACAACAAATAAACTCAGGTCGGTAAGACAGCCAAAACGCGATGTTACTTCCACGAGTGTGGTGCTAGAATGATACAACTCGGTAAAAAGCGCGCTAATACCGACCCCCCCGCGCTCACGTGACTGGTGCAGCCAATCCGAGGGTTTGACTACCCAAAGACACCACCAGGTGTCGCTACATTTTATTAGTTTTTCCAACACAATTACCTTTCAGGTAGAGGGACTCTCTGGGTTACGATGGACTGATTTCAGTGTTATGCATAATCTCCCATATATTTTTCATAATAATAATAATAATAATAACATATTTAATGTATTTTTTAATGACTATATACAGTATCTTAGTTTAATTATGGCTAAGGCATCTTCTCTACCCCATCTAGTCAACGTTTTTACATACTCTTCCACATCTCCTAAGTTGCAGGAATTCTAGTCTTGATTTTTAACTTTCCAAAGAGGCTCCGACATCAACTGGTGACCTTTCTTTACCCAACACACTTTGTTAAACACTATCGTTCTCTGATCGCTGCACATGATATAAACCTGTGGCATATCCAGCCAATTCATATCCCTCTCCGCAATCCTCTTCCATATATTTTTGTAGTTCCCATCTTCTAGGCTACTATTTTACATTACATTTTTGCTTTTGTCTGATTATATTCAGAACCAGGGGTCACAGTTGAAGAATAAGGGTAGGCCATTTAGGATTGAGGTAAGGAAAAACTTTTTCACCCAAAAATCTGTGGAATTCTCTGCCACAAAAGGCAGTGGAAGCCAATTCACTGGATGATTTCAAAAGAGAGTTAGATTTAGCTCTTAGGGCTAACGGAATCAAGGGATGTGGGGAAAATGCCGGAATGGGGTACGGATTTTGGGTGATCAGCCATGATCATATTGAATGGCAGTGCTGGCTCAAAGGGCCACATGGCCTACTCCTGCACCTATTTTCTATGTTTCTATATATTCTAACCTTTAAAACCATTAAACATCTTTGCGTTGCAGACTGCACGGTGTTTTCCCCCTGCATTCAATGACTACAGTTTATTCCCCTCCAGGGTACAGGTATCTAAAGGTGAAGGGCATATGTTGAGGGTGATTTAAAGGAGATGCAAGGGAAAGTTTTTCGCAGAGCGTGTGGTGGGTACATGGAATGAGCTCTCAGAGGCGATTCTGGAGGTGGATACAATTGCAATGTAGAAAAGATATTTGGATAGGTTCATGGAAAGGAAAAGAGATATGGGCCAAAGGCAGGCAAATGGGATCAGCTCAGGAAGCCACCTTGGTAGGTTTGGTCAAGCGGACGAAAGGTCCTGTTTCTGTGCTGCATGACTCTGTGAACCAGAAATCAAAATAGTTAACTTTAAACCACACGTTAATTTAAGGCAGGTGAGGCCACAAAACACACAGGAGGGGTAATGAGATGAAATACAGATAGAGTGTCTTATTTGCTCAAGACACTTCAGATCTTAAGGCCAAAAAATTACAGTCACCTGGGAATCATTCTAATTTGAAACACCAGTTAGGTAAAACGAAAGGGAAAGAAAGTTCAAATTATAAAGAGAAATAATCAATATTTGCCCACACTAAGGGTACACAAAAAGCTGGAGAAACTCAGCGGGTGCAGCAGCATCTAAGGAGCGAAGGAGATAGGCGACGTTTCGGGTCGAGACCCTTCTTCAGACTGGTCAGGGATCAGGGAAACGAGAGATATAGACGGTGATGTGGAGAGATAAGGAACAATGAGTGAAAGATATGCAAAAAAGTATCGGTGATAAAGGGAACAAGCCATTGTAAGCTGTTTGTGGTGTGAAAATGAGAAGCTGGTGCGACTGGGGTGGGGGAGGGAGATAGAGATAGAGGGAATGCCAGGGCCCGAGGGCTGAGGGAGAGGTGGGAAGGGGAGGAGACAGCAAGGGTTAACAGAATTGAGAAAATTCAATATTCAAGCCCAAAGGATGCAGACTCCCCAAGCGGAATATGAGGTGCTGTTCCTCCAGCTTGCGGTGTTGCTCACTCTGGCCGTGGAGGAGGCCCAGGACCGAGAGGTCGGATGTGGAATGGGAGGGGGAGTTGAAGTGCTTTGCCCACACTAAATTGGTTTCTGTGGTAGTGCATTATATTCATAACATAAAGTCAAACACATAACAAATCAAAATAATAATTTTAAAATCACAATAGATTTATCAATTTGAAACGCAAAACAAGTGTAGATGCTATTAATCTAAACTAAAACAGAAAATGTACAGCGAGACTCATTAGGTGCAGCAGAATCTATGGAGAAGCAAAGTTAACATTTCAATTCAATGACCTTGCAGCAGAACATGTTCAGAAAATGGGGAATTTGAAAAATGTGTTGGATAAAGGTTTGAGAGAAGACCAGACGGAATGTAATTTAGGAGAAAAGTGTGATGTATGCCAAAGTGAGTCTACTTTGCTGAAATTGTCGGTGTGGTCACTGCCAAACCTGGTGTCATGCCCGACGTCACAGAACATTTCAGTCCAGTGGTGGAGCCCTGGAGAATTTGCAGAAGTGTGCAAGGGACTTGAATCTAGCCTGTACTGAATACCTTGGAGGTTCAATAGACCAAGAGCACTCTCTCCCTTTTATAAGCAGGAGATGGAGTTGATATTAAGAGAGGTATTGGAGGACCAGACATGGGAAATAGGAGATTTAGGTGTATTAACATTTGGGGGAAAAATGGGAACAGTAGACTCATCAAAGTCAATTAAAGTCCAGTTGGATGTTGCTCATCAGTTCATAAATTCATAAGTGACAGGAGCAGAATTAGGTCATTCGGCCCATCAAGTCTACTCCACCATTCTATCAAGGCTGATCTAAATCTCCGTCATATTCTCCTGCCTTCTCCCCATAACCCCTGATGCCCATATTAGTCATGAATCTGGCAATCCCCGCCTTCAAAATATCCATTGTCTTGGCCTCCACAGCCTTCTGTGGCAACGAATTCCACAGATTCATCACCCTCGACGAAAGAAATTCCCCCTCATCTCCTTCCTAAAGGGACATTTTTTAATTCTGAGCCTATGACCTCTGGTCCTAGATTCTCTCACTAGTGGAAACATCCTCCTCGCATCCACTCGATCCAGGCCTTTCACTATTCGGAAAGTATCTAAGAGGTCCCCCCTCATCTTTCGAAACTCCAGTGAGTAGAATCCCAGTGCTGTCAAACTCTCATCATATGTTAACCCACTAATTCCTGAAATCATACTCATAAACCTCCTCAGGACCCTCTTCAGAGCCAGCACATTTTTCCTCAGATATGGGGCCCAAAATTGCTCACAATACTCCAAATTAACTCAATGATGATGGTTAGTACAAGCAAAGAAAGCCACATTTATCCTCGATTTTGCAACCTCAGAAGAATGATCAATGGATCGAATGGCTTTGGTATAGTGGATGAGTGTAAGAAAGGCATGGACTATGCAAGCAAAGAGTGGCCACCATGCAATACATAATTACATGGGAGTGAGGGCAAGGCCTGGAATTCAAATGAACAATATTCCCAAAGTCCAGTGTGGGATTATTTTTATGTTGGAGGGAATGGGGGGGAATTATTGCCTTCCTGGCGCTGAGCTGAGGAATCCTAATTGTTTACAACAAGGTTGTATATTGTGAAGGGAAATATGCCAGAAAAGCAATTAGTCGGAACAAAGAAAGTTGTTCTGCCAAGCTTTTGGCCATCACTTTAAATCCCTTTATGCGAACGCTGGATGAAAGGAACTAAATATTTTAATGAACCTGGTCAGATCCTAGTCTATGACGGAAAGTACAGTTATTGATCTTTCTCAACAGAAACAAAACAAAATAGTGTTAGTGTCATAGATGGTAAAGAAGGCGTACAGTACGACACAAAGAAGGAATTCACTTGGGTAGCATACAACTCAACAGTATGACAGTGAATTCTCCAATTATAGATAACCTCCAACAACCCTCCCCCTCCTATTTTAGTTTAGTTTAGAGTTACAGAAAGGAAATGGGCCCTTTGGCGACCAAGTCCGCACCAACCAGCCCACTAGTTCTATCCTACACATTAGGGATAATTTACAATTTTCACCAAAGCCAATTAACCTACACACCTTTATGTGTTTGGAATGTGGGAGTAAATAGAGCACCCAGAGAAAATCCATGTAGTCACAGGGAGAATAGAATGTACAAACTCTGTACAGACAGCACCCATAGTCAGGATCGAACCTGGGTCTCTGGCCATGCAAGGCAACAATTCTAGCATTGTGCCACCCCAATTTCTCTCCACAGCCCCCATTTTCCCCCCACTCCCTTCCCTGAAGCCCAGCTAAACTCATTAGGAATTTCCTCCTGTGAATTGTAGAGGTGAGGCGCTCTCATCGTCTGTTAAAGAATTGGACAGTTTCCACAATGATTTAATTTATTTTACTATTTAAATTGACCTTTGTGTCTGTTAATCCTTTCATTAAAGTTTTAATGTGACAGTCTTGGCATCTCTAAACCTTCATTTGTTGTCTGATTCAGCATAATAATGTAATTCATTCAAGAGGATGCTCTGAGACATCTGCTTCCATTCTACTGTAAAATGTTTGCCTTGTCTTCCACTAACATAAAGGGGAGCAGAAATGCAGATTTAACATTTTTAATACGCAACTGTATATGATTATGACAACCAACTCACATTTTGCTTGGACAGCTTAAAGCCCAGTGGCATGAATATTTATTTCTCTAACTTCAAGTAACCCCGGCATTCCCTCTCTCTCCATCCCTCATCATCCAAATCGCACCAGCTTCTTATTTTCACCCAACAAACAGCTAACAATGGTCTGTTTCCTTTATCATAGTTACACTTTTGTATATCTTTCATTCATTGTTCTTTATCTCTTTCCATCATCGTTTACCTGAAGAAGGGTCTCGACCCGAAACATCACCTATTCCTTCTCTCCAGAGAAGCTGCCTGTCCCACGGAGTTACTCCAGCTTTTTGTGTTTATCCTCAGTTCTTCACATTGTTTCTCTCTTGAGATTACACCCTCTCCAGCCAGCAATGAGATTACCAGGCACCGCCCTGCATGAGGTCATTTGTGGCTGGTCTTGATTAGTCCTGGTCTTTTCTCACCTCCAGCTCTTTACTCCCATTCCCAACTTTCAGCCTGAAGAAGGTTCCTAACTCGAAACGTCACCCACCGTTTTCTCCCAGAGATGCTGCCTGACCCGTTGAGTTACTTCAGCACTTTTTGTCTATTTTGAACAAAATAATCTGTTCGGGGAGTTATAAAGAACACAGCGTTCTTGGTGGCTACATGCTGCAAAGAATTGTGAATGCAGAACATAGAACATAGAACAGGAAGAAGGCCTCTGCCCCACAATGTTTGTGCTGAACATGAGGTCCAGGTTAAAAACTGATCTCATCTGTCTGAACATGATCCATATCCCCCTATTCTCTGCATTTCCATATGCCTATACAAACACCTCTTAATCACCACCACCCTCACCTCCACCACCATCCCTGGCAATGGGTTCTGGGCTCTCACTACTCTCTGTGTAAAAAACTTGTCCTGCGCATCTCCATTAATCTTCCCCCCCATACCTTATAACTATGCCCTTGGAAAAAGGTTCTGACTATTTATCCTATCTCCACCTCTCACAATTTCATATACTTCTACAAATTATCCCCTCAGCCTCTAATATTAGGAATGGACTGTCCAGACTGATAATATCATAAATTTCAATTGGGCATTTAAACTGGATTTTTACAAGAAAATTAGTTATGTAATTTAGCTGGTGCATTTAGTAGGTATGTTACAAAACTTACCTTCAGCGGCGCTGCAGTTCTGTCACTGGCCGTGTGCGTGACTTTGGCGCCTTTGAGGGGGGGAGGGGGGGATTAAAATGCGGTTTTCCCTTGCCTTCCGGAGTTATATTTTCTCGGAGTGCGAGCTTTTTCTGGAGATTCATTCCGACTGCCGGTAAGTGACTTTTTTTTTTAAATCGCCCGACTATTTCAGCGTTGGAGTAAAATAAAAATTAGCTTCTAATGCCGTGAACGCCGACAACGGGGACCGATTTTACGTAGGGGACAGGTAAGTGAAAGCTGTTTATTTTTACATATAAACTTGCTTGTTTAGATGACCTTAATCAACATTTCATGTTGCGAAGTATTTTTCCCCATGAACCGATATGGGATTTAAATTCACCGCAACGTTTCAATCCATCACGTTCCATAAAATCCCACTCGCAAGCTGATTTAAATGGCCATAAATTTACGGGCATTAAACACTAAATTCCTTCAATTTGGCCCATAAATACATAATAATGAGATTTAAAAATCATGTTATATTGTGAATTCTTGTGTGAATGTTATTTGGTCTTTTTAATGTTAATTTAGGCTTTAAAAAAAATGTTATTACTTTCGTAAGAAATGGATAAATGTTTAGATCTAGTAATTGAATTTTGTAATTAGCTACAATTGGGTAACTAACTAACTATATGCTTTAATTTCAGGTCATCCAAGTAAGATTGTTTCATATTTGTTTCAGAATGCTTCAATCTATAATAACTGAAAATTTCTTTCAGTTCTCTTAATTTTTAAGAAAGTTATGGGCTTTTGACTGTCCTCGATCACAACTTTTGTGTTAAGTCAATGGAAAAGCAATAGGGAACAAGATGCTAATTTCCGAGTATGAAAATGGCCATAACTTTTTTAATACAAGATATGAAAGTGAATTAGGTGTCAAATTAAACTTATTTTTATGCTTTATCTAATGGGGATAAATTGCAGACTTGATTTTTTAAATCTCAAAATTTTGTAACATTGCTACATTTAGTTTAGTTTGAGGATGCACTGTGGAAACAGGCCCTTCGGCCCACTGAGTCATTAGCGATTCCCATACACCATCACTATCCTACACATCAGGGACAATTTACAATCTTCACCAAAGCCAATTAACTTACAAACCTGCACGTCTTTGGAATGTGGGAGGAAACTGATGCACCCGGAGAAAACCCATGCGGTCACGAGGAGAACGTACAAACTCCGTACAAACAGCACCTGTAGTCGGCATCGAACCCAGGTCTCTGGCACTGTCAGGCAGCATCTCTACTGCTGCGCCACCGTGCCGACTCTTCTGAGCACTGGGTTTTGAGTACTGTTTTGTGGTCTATCAAGGCGGATAATTCTAGTCTAGTACAGTGTATTTTCCCCAAAGGTGTTTTACAGCATTAGCTAACACTGAAGATAAAAGTAACAGATCATCTGTGACAATATAAAAATAACATTTATCATTGTCTTGAGCTCGTTTGATTGTTAATAAAATAATTTATAAAATTTCACAATGACTTGAGTTGACATGACAATTAAAAACTATTCTTCCACAGATATTGCCTGATTCACCAATTATTTCCAGTATTTTCTTTCTGGTTTTATTTCAGATTTCTGGCAACTGCAGGGTTTTTTTTTTTTTGCTTCTTACTTCTATTTTGTATTCAGGTATTCAAACAATCCCAGGCCAAGTTCTAAGATACGAATTAAATATTCAATAATGTTTACAAAAGCAAATGCTATTTCGTTTTCCATCCTCACCCACATAATTATGGAGTATTCAGTTATCACAAAGCAGTTCATTTGAACTGAATAAACATTTTTCAATTTACTGAAAAGCGGTTTAAAGATTCTTCATCGGTTCATATCCTCTTTCATTTTCCATTACTGAGAAAGCAAAATGATCTGTAATCTTTCTCCACCACTCTGAACAAGAGATAATTTACTCCAGAAATAAATTCTTAGCTTTCCTTCCAATTGATACAGATCGTTTTGATTTAATAATTAATGGGCAAATGAACACAGTTGTACTTAAGAAGGCGCAACCTATTTTCCACGTAGATGAAAAATGGTATAGAGAACCTAAATAAAATTTAAGGATTTAGTTACGTTATGCCCTTAATAAATTATTAAATCAGATGTAGGTGTGCTACTTTTTCCTTTCATATGTAGCATTGGTCACACACATTTGAATGGGTGCGTTAGTTTTGTAACAAATTTGCTGAGTGCTTCAATTGAAATTTGATACTGGGAGTGACATTGTCATAGAGAAAGGGTCTAATACCAGGAATTGTACTTCCAACGTGGCCACAGGGAGAACGTACAAACTCCGTACAGACAGCACCCATAGTCAGGATCAAACCCAGGTCTCTGGCGTTGTAAGGCAGAAACTGTACCGTTGTGATCCTGTGCCGCCCTTATTTCTACAGATGTGCCACAGAGTGAATCCGATATGAATGCATCACAGCTCAGTGTGGTATCTGCTCTGCCCAAGACTGCAACAAACTGCAGAGAGTCGTGGATGCAGCCTAATCTATCATGCAATTTTCATGCAATCCATCATCCATTTTCTCCAGAGATGGTGCCTGACCCGCTGAGGTGTTCCAGCACTTTGTGTCTGCGTTCAACGGTACTAAGATAGGGGATCAAGTGATTTGACTGAGTTCCTGGAGTCTAAGGCCACTGGAAAATGGCACAGAACTCTCTCACCAAGAGATGGAGGAGCTCTGGAGGCATTTAGGATAGGTGTGCAAGATTGTGTGAGCAATAAGAACAGAAATAGCATCAAGAAAATCTCTCACAACCATCGGGTCTAGAAGCAGAGTGGATATGGTAGTTGACAACACTGACAAATATTCCAGCATACAAACATAAAAAGGAGCAAAGAGTAGAACATATGGCCACTTGAACCCGATCTGCCCTTCAGAAAGGTCTTGGCAGATCTGATCTTGGCTTGAACTCTGCCCTCTTGACTGTTCCCATAAATCTTGATTTTCCTTCAGTGTAAAAATGTATCTCCCTCAGTCCTGCATGTTGTCCACGACTCAGCTTCCAGGAAGAATTCCAAATATCCATGACCTGCTAAGAGAATAAATTCTTCCTCATCTCCAATTTCTGAACCTACGTCCCTTGTTCCAGATGACCAACTTGAAAGGAAGCCTCATGCCAGTATCTGCTTTCCCCAAAACACCCAGAATGTTGAACATTTCAATGGGAACAAAAGCTGGAGCTGGCAAACCTCAATGCCAGATCTATGGTAATCTGTTGCTGAGGATAATGAAGTAGTCACTGGCTCTTGTTCCTCGAAGGAAGAAAATTGCTTTTCTACAGTTTCTACTTGCGCTTTTTTCAGTTAGTTGCCAAACATCCTCAGAAACCTCAGGCATTTATGCCGTTTCTTAAATATCCTGTTATTTCACTTTTCAGATTTCATGAATTCTGCATCCCTTGGGTCCAAAGTCATTGCTGGCCTTTTTTGGGAAGTAACAAAGTAGTCTATCCAGTCCTTCAACCATCTATTAAATCTACGATTGAATTCAATTTACCCGACTGATCCATTTCTCTCTGCATCTTATCCAGCAAAAATTGAATGATCACACACTTGAAATTCTCAATTGATCCAGAGGTTATTGTTTGGACAGAGCAAGTTTCAGTTTTTGAATATGAATACAAGTGGCACGGTGGTACAGCGATAGAGTTGTGTACGAAGGAACTGCAGATGCTGGTTTAAACTGAAGATAGACACAAAATGCTGGAATAGCTCAGCAGGAGAGGCAGCATCTCTGGAGAGAAGGAACGGGTTTCATTTTGGGTCGAGACCCTTCTTCAGACTGATGTCAGGAGAGAGGGAGACACATAGATAAGGAAGTGTAAGGTGTGAAAACAGGGCAGGGGGAATGAAGATCAAGAAAAATGTAGAATAGATCATTGTTAGCTGGGAGAAGGTGACAACAAAGTAAACAGAGACAAAATGTAGTCGGAGACAGTAAGACTGGTCGGAAAACTGGGAATGGGGAATGGAAAGAGAGGGAAAGCTAGGGTTACTTGAAGTTAGAGTAGTCAAAGGTCAGTGGTAGAGTTGTTGCCTTACAGCAATAGAGACCCGGGTTTGATTCTGACTACGGGTGCCATTTGTACGGTGTTTGTACGTTCTCCCCATGACCTCGTGGGTTTTCCCCGGGTGCTCCGGTTTCCTCCCACCCTCCAAAAATGTACAGGTTTGTAGGTGAATTGGCTTCGGTAAAGATTGTAAATTGGCCCTCATGTATAGGATAGCGCTTACGTACGGGGTGATCGCTGGTTGGCGCAGACACGGGGGACCAAAGGGACTATTTCCACGCTGTATCTCTAAACTTAAAATTACTAAACTAAAAATATGGCTCTGAAGAAAATATCCTTCCTTATCTCCTCTGGGAAAATGGAGATGGTTAAGTTGGCAGTTGAGTAATGGGTGTTACATAGTATTGCAATGTTCAGGTAAGGGATGATTTAAAACTGTTTAGATATATAGTCCCAAAACATGAATTTAGTCTTTTAAGCTCTAATTGAGCCTCCTCTCATATTTCGTCAGCTAAAAACCGCCAACGCCCTATTATTCCCTTCTCCCTCCTATGCTTGTCCAGCATCTCTTTAACTATATCCCTCCCATTTGCTTCAATCACTGTTGAAGTGAGTTCAACATTCTTAGCATACGATAAGCGTTTGACAGCATAGACACATAGAAATTAGGTGCAGGAGTGGACCATCCAGCCCTTCAAGCAAGCACCGCTATACAACATTATCATGGCTGATCATCTAAAATCAGTACCCCGTTCCTGCTTTCTCCCCCATATCCCTTGATTCCATTAGTCCTAAGAGCTACATCTAAAGGGCCTGTCCCACTGTACGAGGTAATTCAAGAGCTCTCCCGAGTTTAAAATAAAATCAAACTCGTGTTAAGTACGTAGAATGTACATCGCAGGTACAATGGAACTCGAGACGTCTCTTAGCGGCTCGTAACGCTAAAGGCAGGTACTCGGGAAACGCGGTAAGCTCGTGAAGACACGTGAAGATTTTTCAACGTTGAAAAATTTTCACGAGAGCCCCGAGTACCTACGAGCTGCTATTACCATAATTCTCCGAATTTGAATCAGGGGAAACTCGGGAGAACTCTTGAATTAGCTTGTACAGTGGGACAGGCCCATTACTCTCTGTTGAATACATCCAGTGAATTGTCCTCAACTGCCTTCTGTGGCAGAGAATTCCACAGATCCACAACTCTCTGGGTGAAAATGTTTCTCCTCATCTCAGTCCTAAATGGCCGACCCAGTATTCTTAAATACTGTGTGGATGTGGAAAGGATGTTTCCACTGGTGGGAGAGTCTAGGACCAGAAGTCCTTACCTCAGAATTAAAGGCCGCTGTTTTAGAAAGGAGATGAGGAGGAACTTCTTTCATCAGAGGGTAGTTAATCTGTGGAACTCATTGCCACAGAAGGTTGTGGAGGCCACGTCAGTGGATATTTTTAAGGCAGAGATAGACAAATTCTTGATTAGAATGGGTGTCAAGGGTTATGGGGAGAAGGCAGGAAGATGGGATTAGGAGGCAGAGATCAGCCATGATTGAATGGCGGAGTATACTCGATGGGCCAAATGGCCTAATTCTACTCCTATAACTTGTGAACTTGTGAAGGGCCAGTTTCCACGCCATATCGCTAAAGAAACTCAAACTCAAATGTTACTTTACTTTACTTTAGTTTAGTTTAGCTTAGTTTATTGTCACGTGTACCGAAGAACAGTGAAAAGCTTTTTGTTGTGTGCTATCCTGTCTACACATGATTACAAGTGAGCTATTCACAGTGTGCAAGACACAGGATAAAGGGAATAACATATAGTGCAAGAAAAAGTTCAGTAAAGTCTGATAGTTTAAGGGTTTCCATTGAGGTAGATGGTGGTTTAGGACCCCTCTCTAATTGTTAATAGGATGCTTGATAGGATGGTTGTTGATTGAAACATTGAAACATAGAAAATAGGTTCAGAAGCAGGCCATTCGGCCCTTCGAGCCATTCAAAATGATTATGGCTGATCATCCAAAATCAGTTCCCCGTTCCTGCTTTCTTCCCAAATCCCTTGATTCTGTTAGCCCTAAGAGCTAAATCTACCTCTCTCTTGAAATCCAGCGCATTGGCCTCCACTGCCTTCTGTGGGAGAGAATTCCACAGATTCACAACTCTCTGGGTGAAAATGTTTTTCCTCATCTCAGTCCTAAATGGCCTACCCCTTATTTTTAAACTGTGGCCCCCTGGTTCTGGACTCCCCAGTATCTGGAACATTTTTCCTGCATCTAGCCTGTCCAATCCCTTAAGAATTTTTATGTGTTTCTATAAGATCTCTTCTCATCCTTCTAAATTCCAGTGAATATAAGCCCAGTCGTTCCATTCTTTCATGATATATCAGTCCTGCCATCCCGGGAATTAACCTGGTGGATCTACACTGAACTCCCTGCACGCTGCACATAGGATAGGTCCTTTTCCGGGCCTAGCCACTGCATCCGACAACCTTGCCTGCAAGATTGGTCCTGAGCTGCCAGCTGGAGATAGCTTTGACTGATGGGACAAGCTGTGAGGTTATCTGTTGAAGCCTGGCTCCACTAGTTCCAGCTGCCCGCCAATGTACCACCCTGCAGAGCTGGAAGTGTATCGCTCAGTGGCATCACAGACGTGCAGAATCCTTCCAGTGTGAGCACTTTCTTGTACTTGGACAGCAAGCTCAAATGAAAACTGGAACAGATTCTTACTCTCTCTGTGCCCTTAGGCTACTGAAGCAAATCATCGTGCCAGTTCTGATGCAGTCAGGTAACCGTACAGACAGTAAAGTTGAGATATTCTATCCAAAGAATGGCTTGTTTATTTACACCATCATCGAAAAGAACTGAGATGCATCTTTAAAAAAACGATGATAGACACATCAGCTGTCTGCCAGTTTCCATCTGAGGGATTGGCAGGTGCCTTGCTGTTAACATTTTGGTATTATCTTTAAACTTTCTTACTGCACAAGTAAAAAATGTGAACTGTGGGTGTTAATCCAAGCTTTTGACAGTAGAATTAAACATTGATTGAATGACGGTAATTACATAACAATTAATGGTTTAAATTATTTAAATATTTTCTTTTTTATCGACATACTAAGCAAAGTGCTTCCCTTCCAACAAGATGTTTCAGAATTTAGATTTTAAATTTTAGAGATGCAGCATGGAAACAGGCCAGGACAGACCATCAGTCACCCCCTACACTAGCACCATTCTACATTCTCGGGCCAATTTTACTGAAGATGATTAATCGACAAACCTGTACGTCTTTGGAATGTGGGAGGAAACCGGAGCACCCAAAGAAAATGCGCGCAGTCACAGAGAGAATGTATAAACTCCGTACAGATAGCATCGAACCCGGGTCTCTGGCAGTGCAAGGCTGCAACTTTACCGCTGCGCCTCTGTGCAGCCCATGTGCACCATTTGTAATCAGCCATCCTTTCTATTAAATTGGGAACGTTGTTAAATGTGGGCTGACACTCTGCTCTGATACAACGGAGAGAGAACATTGTATTCTTGGATGTTTCATCTTTTGGATGAGATCTTAAACCAAAAGTGCCCTCTTCTGCATATATCGGTGTCGGAGGTCGTATTGGAGTAAGGCAAGATGGATGCGATGAAAGTCTTTTCATAAGTTCTTAACTTATAAGAGCAGAATTAGATCATTCGGCCCATCAAGTCTACTCCGCCATTCAATCATGGCTGATCTATCTCTCCCTCTCAACCCCATTCCCCTGCCTTCTCCCTGTAACCCCTGACAATCTGACTATTTACCTTTGTGCGTAGGAAGGAACTGAAGAAGGGTCTCGACCCGAAACATCACCAGAGATGCTGCCTGTCCCGCTGAGTTACTTTATGTGTCTATATTCACTTTTGTGAATACATGAGGAATGATATTGGAGGGAGAGCAATATGGAGTCTGCAGTTCCTGCGTGCCCCAGTTTCTCCCTACATGCAAACAATTGCGATTGTTACACGATCTTTGCAACGTATTCAACTCAAACACTTATTGCTTCCCCTTTCTCAAACAACTATATAGCACGTGCAAAATATAAAATAAGCACTACCATAAGTGCTAGAAATCAGAAATTAATAATGTAAATGGTGGAAACAATCGGAAGATGGCGGCACAGTGGTGTCACAGTAGAGCTGCTGCCTTACAGCGCCAGAGACCCGGGCTCGATCATGACTACGGGTGCTTGTCTGTATGGAGTATTTACGTTCTCCCCAGGATCTGCTTGTGTTTCCTCCAAGGTTTTTGGTTTCCTCCCACACTCCAAAGATGTACAGGTTTGCAGGTTAATTAGCTTGGTATGAATATAAAATTGTCCCGAGTGTATTTAATGTGGTGTTAATGTGTGGGGGGATCACTGGTCGGTGCGGATCTGGTGGGCCAAAGTGCCTGTTTGCAAAATGTATCTCGAAACTAAGCTAAACTAAACTAAACAGAGGCCCAGGAGACGTTGGAGCAAGAGGAGTCTCCGGGTGGTGAGTTTAAAAACCTAGCGCGGGGCTTTGTTTTCACAGAGGCCCAGGAGACATTGGAGCAAGAGGAGGAGGAACCCAAACCTGTATAGCTCCACACAAGTGATCTGGTGAAAGCCGCTGATTGGGTGCAACCCCTGGTTTGCATTAAAGGTAAAGTGAGTTAAAGGTTCAGTGAGTTAAAGGTAAAGTGAGTTAAAGGTACAGTGAGCTAAAGGGTTCAGTGAGCTAAAGGGTACAGTGCTTTTTAGTAAAGGTTAGTTTAAAGGATTAAGATTTTTATAGTGTGAGTTGATTTAATTTGGGGGCAAGCCATGTCATTTGGGATCGGCCCCATGGTTTGCTCATCCTGCAACATTTGGGAGATCAGAGATATTGTTGGTATCCCTGGTGACTACATTTGCAGGAAGTGTGTCCAGCTGCAGCTCCTGACAGACCGCATTGAACGATTGGAGCTGCGGTTGGATTCATACTGGAGCATCCACGATGCTGAGAAGCTCGTGAATAGCATGTACAGTGAGTTGGTCACACCGCAGGTTAAGCGGCCAGAAAGGGAACGGGTGGCCATTAGCCAGCGTAGCAGTAGGCAGTTTTGGATACTGTTGGGGGAGATGGCTCATCAGGGGAAGGCAGCAGCAGCCAAGTTCATGGCACCACTGGTAGCTCTGCGGCACAGGAGGGGAGAAAGAAGAGTGGAAGGGCTATTGTAATAGGGGATTCAATAGTAAGGGGAATAGATAGGCGTTTCTGCGGCCGCAAACAAAACTCCAGGATGGTATGTTGCCTCCCTGGCGCAAGGGTCAGGGATGTCACTGAATGGCTGTAGAACATTCTGGAGGGGGAGCGTGAACAGCCAGCTGTCGTGGCGCACATTGGCACCAACGATATAGGTAAAAAACGGGAAGGGGTCCTACAAGGCGAATTTAGGGAGCTAGGAGATAAACATAAAAGTAGGATCTCAAAGGTAAGAATCTATGGACTCCTACCGATGCCACGTGATAGTCAAGAGTAGAAATAGGAGGATATTGCAGATGAATACGTGGCTTGAAAAATGGTGCAAAGGGGAGGGAGGAAAAATGGTGCTGTCAGGGAGGATTTAAAGTAATGTGGCAGGGGGATGGGAGCATGAGCAGAGAGACAGAGGGATGTAAAATGAGGGTAGAAGCAATAGGTAGCAAGGTGAAAAGTAAAAGTGGTAGGCAGAAAAATCCAGGGCAAAAATCAAAAAGGGCCACTTTTCAACATAATTGTATAAGGCGTAAGAGTGTTGTAAAAACAAGCCCGAAGGCTTTGTGTCTCAATGCAAGTAGCATTCGTAATAAGGTGGATGAGTTGAATGTGCAGATAGTTATTAATGAATATGATATAGTTGGGATCACGGAGACATGGCTCCAGGGTGACCAAGGCTGGGAGCTGAACATCCAGGGATATTCAATATTCAGGAGGGATAGACAGAAAGGAAAAGGAGGTGGAGTGGCGTTGCTGATTAGCGAGGAGATTAACGCAATAGAAAGGAAGGACGTTAGCTTGGAGGATGTGGAATCGATATGGGTAGAGCTGCGAAACACTAGGGGGCAGAAAACGCTAGTGGGAGTTGTGTACAGGCCACCGAACAGTACTAGTGGAGTTGCGGATGGCATCAAACAGGAAATTAGAAATGCGTGCAACAAGGGTAAAACAGTTTTAATGGGTGACTTCAATTTACATATAGATTGGGTGAATCAAATTGGCAGGGGTGCTGAGGAAGAGGATTTCTTGGAATGTATGCGGGATAGTTTTCTAAACCAACATGTAGAGGATCCAACGAAAGAGCAGGCTATTCTAGACTGGGTACTGAGTAATGAGGAAGGTTAGTAAGCAGTCTTGTTGTGCGTGGCCCCTTGGGCAAGAGTGACCATAATATGGTTGAGTTCTTCATTGGAGAGTGACATTGTTAATTCAGAAACAAGGGTTCTGAGATTAAAAAAAGGTCAACTTTGAGGGTAGGAGACGTGAATTGCCCAAGATAGAGTGGCAAGTGATTCTTAAAGGGTTGATGGTGGATATGCAATGGAAGGCATTTAAAGACTGCATGGATGAACTACAACAATTGTTCATCCCAGTTTGGCAATAGAATAAATCAGGGAAGGTAGTGCATCCGTGGATAACATGGGAAATCAGGGATAGTATCAAAACTAAAGATGAAGCATACAAATTAGCCAGAAAAAGCAGCCTACCAGAGGACTGGGAGAAATTCAGTCCAGCAGAGGAGGACAAAGTGCTTAATTAGGAAAGGGAAAATAGATTATGAAAGAAAACTGGCACGGAACATAAAAACGGACTGGAAAGGTTTTTATAGATATGTGAAGCGAAAAAGGTTAGTTAAAACAAATGTAGGTTCCTTGCAGTCAGAAACTGGTGAATTGATCATGGGGAACAAGGACATGGCAGACCAATTGAATAACTACTTTGGTTCTGTCTTCACAAAGGAAGACATAAATAATCTGCCGGAAATAGCAGGGGGCCGGGGGTCAAATGAGGGGAACTGAGTGAAATCCAGGTTAGCCGGGAAGTGGTGTTAGGTAAATTGAATGGATTAAAGGCCGATAAATCCCCAGGGCCAGATAGGCTGCATCCCAGAGTACTCAAGGAAGCAGCCCCAGAAATAGTGGATGCATTAGTGATAATTTTTCAAAACTCTTTAGATTCTGGAGTATCCAAAGAGTAATTTTTCAAAACTCTTTAGATCCTGAGGATTGGAGGGTAGCTAATGTAACCCCACTTTTTAAAAAGGGAGGGAGAGAGAAAACGGGGAATTACAGACCAATTAGTCTAACATCGGTAGTGGGGAAAATGCTAGAGTCAGTTATTAAAGATGGGATAGTAGCACATTTGGAAAGCGGTGAAATCATTGGACAAAGTCAGCATAGATTTATGAAAGGTAAATCATATCTGACGAATCTTATAGAATTTTTTGAGGATGTAACTGGTAGAGTGGATAAGAGAGAACCTGTGGATGTGTTATATCTGGACTTTCAGAAGGCTTTCGACAAAGTCCCACATAAGAGATTAGCATACAAACATAAAGCACACGGTATTAGGGGTTCAGTATTGATGTGGATAGAGTACTGGCTGGCGGACAGGAAGCAAAGAGAAGGAGTAAACGGGTCATTTTCAGAATGGCAGGCAGTGACTAGTGGGGTACCACAAGGCTAAGTTCTGTGACCGCAGCTATTTACAATACATGTTAATGATCTGGAAAGGGGTTGGACAGGCTAGATGCAGGAAGATTGTTCCCGATGTTGGGGAACTCCAGAACAAGGGGTCACAGTTTAAGGATAAGGTGGAAGTCTTTTAGAACCGAGATGAGAAGATCTTTTTTCACACAGAGAGTGGTGAGTCTGTGGAATTCTCTGCCACAGAAGGTAGTTGAGGCCAGTTCATTGGCTATATTTAAGAGGGAGTTAGATGTGGCCTCTGTGGCTAAAGGGATTAGGGGGTATTGAGAGAAGGCAGGTACAGGATACTGAGTTGGATGATCAGCCATGATCATATTGAATGGCGGTGCAGGCTTGAAGGGCCGAATGGCCTACTCCTGCACCTATTTTCTATGATTCTATGATTCTATGATTAACTAAATCAAGCAAAATCTGTGGAGCAGGGAAGAGTTAATACTTCTGGTCCATGGTCTTTCATTTACATTTGTTGATGAATTTCTCCAATTTCTTAAGTTCAGCATTTGCTACCTGAGCCCTCCTCCAAAATAAGTCTTACTTCCTGTAATTCTCTCCATCAAATCTCCTCACATCTTGAGACCTGCTTTTGCCTGTTTCTTATTTATTCTATTTTTAAGTTCCACCGTCAGCTACCACCTCCACAGTTGTCTTGCAACTGTCTTGGAATTTCACCAGTTCAACATTTTTGTCAGCTCCATTCGACTTTCCACATCCCCTTAAAACAATCATCAACACTGCTCTGTCACCATTTGACCTTTTGCTTTTCCACCATTTCAAGACAGCTCGTTAAGTACCGAGCACCTGGAAAAACAAGATTCTTATAGTTCATTGTCTGAATGAAGATGCAACACCCTATATATTTTAAACACTTGCTCTGCAGTGACGATTTTCTGACTGCTTTTCCATGTTTAAGGTAAGACTTCAATTATGTTACAGTTACAAGAAGCCTGCAGTTTGAGATAGTGGCAATACTTTGAGATTGTGCGATTCAAGCAAATAAAGGAATTTTAAGATTATTAATTTCATGTTTAATAGTCTTGGAATGCTTCCAAATGTCAGGAATATTCAAAATTGTATCAAAAGCTCGAAAGAAAGTAAGGGTGACATTTTTGTACTCCTATCAGGGGTGGCACAATGGCGCAGCGGTAGAGTTGCTGCCTTACCGGGTCAGAGACGCAGGTTTGAACCTGACTATGGGTACTCTCTTTACAAAGTTTGTGCGTTCTCCCTATGATGGCATGGGTTTTTGCCGGGTGCTCCGGTTTCCTCCCATTTCCCAAAGTCGTGCAGCTTTGTGGGTTAAGTGGCCTTCTTAATTTGTAAATTGTCTCTACTGTGCAGGACAGTGCTGGTGTACGGGTTGATCGCTGGTCAGCGCTGACTCGGTGGGCCAAAGGGGCTGTTTCCACGCTGTATCTCCAAGGTAAAGTACGAAAATATTAAAGGTTTTTCCCCTTCATTTTTGGGATCTGGGCATAGCAGACAAAGCCTACATTTATTCCCCATCCCTAATTGCCCTCGTGCAGGTAATGTTAATCCACCTTCTTGAACCTCTTCAGTTCTTCTTGTGAAAATTCATCAAAATGTTGCTGAGGAGGTAATTCCAATAGTTAGACATAGTGACAATGGAGGAATGTTTTCAATGTGGTGAGCAATACAAAGGAGAGAACCCAAACGTGGTGGTAATCCCATGCATCTCCTGCTCTTGTTCACCATGACAATAAAGATTATGGGTGTGGGAAGTGCAGCCTAGTTTAGTTTAGATTAATTTAGAGATGCAGGGCGTAAACAGGCCCTTCAGCCCACCGAGTACGCGCAGACCATCGATCCCCGCACACTAACACAACCTCACACGATCAAGGGACAAATTACAAGTTTATCAAGCCAATTAGCCTACAAACATGAATGTCTTCGGAGTGTGGCAGGAAGCCAGAGCGGCCAGAGAACATCCACACAGGTCACGGGAAGAACGCACAAACTCAGTACAGTCTGCTCCCATAGTCAGTATCGAACCTGGGTCTCTGGCGCAGTAAGGCAGCAACTCTACTGCTGTGCCACCATGCAGCCAATTAGTCTGAATGCACAACTGGAGGGCAATTTGCAAATGGCACATATGGCAGCCACTGTGCATTGTAGTGGGGAATGAATGCTTCGGGTGGTGGAAGGGGAGCTAAACAAGGGGGTTGCTTTGTCATGAACCATGATGAGCTTCTTGCAAGTTGCCAGAGCTGGGCTCATCAGGCAAGTGGATAGCATTCCATCTGGCTTGTAGATGTTTGTAAGGACTGGGGCACCACCACATGAGTGATATCGTCAAAAGGAATAGGAATAGATTTAAGCCATTCAGCCCATTCAATCATGGCTCCTTACCCCATTCTCCTGTCATCTCCCCATAACCTCTGCTACCTGTACTAATCAAAAATCTATCTATCTCTGCCTTAAAAAATATCCACTGACTTTGGCTCCACAGCCTTCTGTGGCACAGAATTCCACAGATTCACCACCCTCTGACTAAATATATTTCTCCTCATCTCCTTCCTAAAAGAATGTCCTTTAATTCTGAGGCTAATGACCTCTTGTCCTAGACTCTCCTGCAAGTGGAAACCCTCTCCACATCCACTCTATCCAAACCTTCCACTATTCCGTATGTTTCAATGAGGTCCCGCCTCATTGTTCTAAACTTCAGCCAGTACAGGCCCAGAGCCGACAAACGCTCATCACTTGCCACTGAAGGTTCAGGCCCAGTCCTGTTATATGTATACAAGCAGCAACTCTACCGCTATGCCACTGTGGGGCCCGGTATTTGTAGGGTGGCACAGTGGCCGCATTGTATCACTCATTGTATCACTCGTTGTATCATTTCATCTTCATTGTATCACTCGTGTGCCTCGTCTGCGTGTTTCCAAGAGGTGTCAACAGCCAGCAGCTCTGCCAGTGAACAACCAGCTTGTGTCTGCTTCAACATACGGAAGGGTGTAGGAAAGAACTGCAGATGCTGGTTCAAACGTTACCCATTCCTTCTCTCCAGAGATGCTGCCTGTCCCGCTGAGTGTACTCCAGCATTTTGTGTCTATCTTGAACATATGGAAGGATCGAGGAGGGTGGGCGTCTGCCTGCGAACCATGCTCCCCTCTCCCAGGATCTAATTGCGTTTGTACATCAGTTGATGGATCGGAAGGACTTGTGATTGAGGAAGCATTTTGGGTGATTAATCAGTGTGCTGACTGGCATTACTGCAGGCGAAGCTCACATAATAGCCAGCCTCGTCGAAGGAGCAATCAGTCACTGGCACATTGCATTTATATGCTGCTCAATGCGAGAGCCTGCAAATATCCACTGTAAAAACCCAGAAGAATCTGGAGGTAGAAAGTCAATAGTGATGGTGTTGGCTTTGACAGGAGTTTCGGGGTAACGTGAGGGGGAACTTCTTTACTCAGAGGGTGGTGGCTGTGTGGAATGAGCTTCCAGCAGAGGTGGTGGAGGCAGGATCGATTTTAACATTTAAGACTAAAGTGGATAGGTATATGGACGTGAAGGGAATTGAGGGGTATGGTCTGAGTGCAGGTAGATGGGACTAGGGGAAAACAAATGGTCGGCACGGACTGGAAGGGCCGAGAGGGCCTGTTTCCGTGCTGTAATTGTTATATGGTTATATGGTTATATGGTTAACTGCTGGTAAAGAACAGCAATGGGCCCAGGGTGCAGAGAATGATCCCAGAAACAAGTGGGTTAACATATGACGAGTGTTTGACGGCATTGGGCTTCTACTCGCTGGAGTTTAGAAGGATGAGGGGGGATAAAAGACCTCATTGAAACTTACCGTATATGGAAAGGCCTGGATAGAATGGATGTGGAGAGGATGTTTCCACTAGTGGGACCAGAGATCATAGCCTCAGACTTAAAGGATGTTCATTTAGGAAGGAGATGAGGAGGAATTTATTTATTAGAGGGTGGTGATTCTGTGGAATTCATCTCGTCAGAAGGCTGTGGAGGCCAAGTCAATGGATATTTGTAAGGCAGAGATAGATAGATACTTGATTAGTACAGGTGTCAGGGGTTGTGGGGAGAAGGCAGAAGAATGGGGTTAAGAGGAAAAGAAAGAACTGCCATGATTGAATGGTGAAGTGGACTTGATGGGCTGAATGGTCTAATTCTGCTCCTATTATTTATGGACTTATGGCGTTGCTGCAATGTCAGCTGCCATCTGATGTAACACCATGAGCGGCACCATCACACAGAGGCCTTGGAACAGCTTGGCAACGGAAAGGAGATAGGATAGATACAGCCAGTCAGTGCTGCAGGGAAGAGCCCATTGAGCAAGCTGCAGATCTTCCTATGGTGGGTGCAGGGACATAGAAACATAGAAAACAGGTGCAGAAGTAGGCCAGTCGACCATTCGAGCCAGCACCGCCATTCAACATGATCATGGCTGATCATCCAAAATCAGTACCTCGTTCCTGCTTTCTACCCATTTCCCTTGATTCCGTTAGCCCTAAGAGCTCCATCTAACTCTCTCTTGAATACATCCAGTGAATTGGCCTCCACTGCCATCTGTGGAAGAAAATTCCACAGATTCACGACTCTCTGGGTGAAAAAGTTTTTCCTCATCTCAGTCCTATCCCTTTTTCTTAAACTGTGACCCCCTGGTTCTGGACTCCCCATCATGGGGACCATTTTTCTTGCATCTATCATGTCCAATACCGTAAGAATTTTAGTTATGTTTCTGTAAGATCCCTTCTCATCCTTCGAAATTCCTGTGAATACAAGCCCAGTCGATCTATTTTTTCATCATACGACAGCCACCATCCCGGGAATGAACCTGGTGAATATATGCTGCACTCCCTCAATCGCAAGAATGTCGTTCCTCAAATTAGGAGACCGAAACTGCACACAATACTCCAGGTATGGTCTCACCAGGGCCCTATACAACTGCAGAAGGATCTCCTTGCTCCGGTACTCAAATCCTCTTGCTATGAATGAGGTGGGAAACATGCTGCTTCTTGGCTCACCTGCATACTGCAGACCGCACGCTCCAATGGCTCTCCATTCATTACATTGGTCATAAGTTATAAAGTATAAAGTATAAAGTATCCTTTGTCATTCAAACTGTCTCCAGTTTGAACGAAATTGCATACCTTGCAGTCATAACAGAAAATAAAATAACAGAACACACAATTAACACAGTTTAGCATCCACCACAGTGAGTCTACCAGGCACCTCCTCACTGTGATGGAAGGCAAAAGTCTTAAAGTCCTTGTCTCTCCTTCCTTGTTCTCCCTCCGTGTTGAGGCGATCCAGGCTTACGATGTTGGGCCCCCCGCCGGGTGGTGGTAAGTCCCGCGGCCGAATCCGAGCTCCGCGAACGGGCCGGTTCAAACTCCGCGGCCCGGGGCAGACGAAGCTGCCACCCTCTAATCCAGCGGGCAAAGCTGTTGTTGCGGGAGCTCCGGAGACTCGGTAACCAACCTGGGACCTGCGAGTTCTCGACGTTGTCGTCCACTGGGTCCGCGGCTCCGAAGTCGGGCCGCAGCCGCAGCGCCACCACAACCCCGAAGTCGGCCAACTTCGCGATCATAGGTCCTGGCTCTGCCTCCGGAGCCTCGAGGTCGGTCCCAGTTGGAGGCCGGCAGCTCCGCGACTAGGCCTCAGCGCAGACGGATGGGGATACGACAAAGAAATTATCGCATCCTCCCGAAGGAAGAGACTAAAAACAACTTTATCCCACCCCCCACACGCACACAACTAAAAATAACTAAAACATACATCTATCAAGACAAAAGAAAACGAAAAAAAGGAAAAGACAGATGGACTGCATGCGAGCCGCAGCTGCTTGGGCAGCGCCGCCACTTCCGGAGTTTAATGCTCAGGAGCGAAAACGATTGCAAAAAAGTGGTGAACGCTTCCCAGTCCATCACAGGTTCTGACCTCCCTACCATCTAAGGGATCTACAGGAGTCGCTGCCTCAAAAAAGGCAGCCAGCATGATCAGAGACCCACACTCCGTGGCTAAGCTCTCATTTATATTAATGTGTTACTGAGTTTGTGCCTGCAGGACAGTATATCATTAGATAGAAGTTAGATAGAGCTCTTAGGGCTACTGTCCTGCCCCTTGAAGAGATTTGGGAAGGCCAGCAGACAGAGCAAGCACCTCAGTGTCCCAACTCCTTTGTAATTGAAACTAACATCAGAAAAGAAGAAGAAGAAGACCTACCCTAGTGCCCAACTTTAATATCACCTAGCTATTGGAGAAAGAAATGGAAGGAGAATAAAGGACACGTTAATCATCTTTGAAAGAAACAACACCAACAAACGCTCATGACTTGCCACTGAAGGTCCAGACCCAGTCCTGTTGTATGTATACAAGGCAGCAACTCTACCGCTATGCCACTGTGACGCCCTGTATTTGTAGGGTGGCACAGTGGCCCTATCGCATCACTCATTGTATCACTTGTTGTATCATTTCATCTTCACTGTGTCACTCGTGTGCCTCATGCCTGAGTGTTTCCAAGAAAGTCCTTGTCTCGAAATTCCAGTGAATACAAGCCCAGTCGATCTATTCCTATAACGACCTACAACGATTTTTGGGACAAGCCCTACTTTAAAGGACTGACTTCAAATAAAAACATTCTTCTGTGGTTTGGAGTAAAATATCTAATTTGCATTTAAATTATGGTGATTAGAAATAAATTTATAAATTTGGTATTCAGCCTCGAAATGGTAAGGTGATGAATTGGAAGGATTTGGAATAGACTTGTGGAATCTGACTTAGGAATAATTGGAGTTTACTTATTAATTGACATTGTTATTATCTCATCCCCATTATTAATTGGGATTTAGGATGAAATTGATGACATATGGAAATTGATTGTTTAAATTTGAACAGCTGGGAATTCCACAAGAATTGGAAGAGAATTGTATTATCGGTTACAATGCTGTGGAATGAGAAGGATGAGACGGACACTGAAATTTGAAATAGTAAATTGAAGCTGAGACTGAATTTGGTTGAATTGGAACAATTATCATGGTTTGCCTTAAATTAGAGTCATACCTGTAGGGAAATCTGGACTGAACCCAGCTGAAATTTATATGATTACCCATCATCAGATAAACATATTATAACATCGTGTGTGTATGAAGGTGGCTAATTAGTGTCGATCCTGGAATAATAAAGAGTATATTAGGGAACAGAATAGGAATAGGGATCTAGTAATAGGGTAATACAATAGGTTTGAATAGGGATAGTATTGCAGAACTATGGCGAATGTATGGGAAAGCATGAGTGCATGATGGTACCTTGCTTTGTCCCAAGTTTCTCAGGAATTTTTAGGTTTTAGGTTCGACTGTGGAAGGTTATGAAAGACTGGGCAGCAACACGGATGAAGGGAATTCGTGCCCACGAAAAATCGGGAGGTGAAGACTCATCAGATGGAACTTGTGAAGTTATGCCCATGAAAACTCGGGACGCTTGACAAGATTCTGGGAAGAAACATCATCATCTTGTGTTGCTGATATATGGGAAATGTAAAGGACACACTTATGTATATCTGGTTAGCTGATTATTGAACTGTTTGGTTATTATAAATGATGGGTTATCATTTATGATAAAAAGGAAGGAATGTTAATCCTGGACAAATTGGAGAAGCTAGGACTTTAAAATGGGGTAAAAGCTTCAGGGCTGCTAGGAGATTTGGTCAATTTGGAATTGCTATCTGCAGAGCTGGGACAGGCTGTGGTGAGGTGCCAGGGTGTCTAGAGCTTAGATACAATTTGCAAGAAAAGAACAAGAACATCAGTAGACCCTGTCAATTAGGAGCAAAATGCATAGAATGGATTGGATGGCTGCAAACCAGACATACACCTTGTAAATAATTGTAAATGATGTTGCAGAGTTCAACTTTGCCGAGTGTTGATTGGATGAGGTATTGAGCCTTGTCTGGGTTTCTGGCAGATCAGGGTAAATGTTTCTAAGTTGGCTTCCTTGCGAAGATTGGTTTGAATACAATGTATTGAGCTGCTGTATTATTGGGTTAGGGAAATGTCTGTTATGTATGGGGTTATTCAATATCTGTAATTGGATGATTAAGAAACCACCCCCATGTGGGTCGGCCTCTCGAGGTCCTAGGATATATAAAAGTCCGCTACCACGAGGCCTCACGTCGAGCTTCTGGGAGAGCGCTTAGGACTGCGTGAACTTCTGGAGTGTCTCAGTTTGAGCGAGGCCTAGAGGGCTTGATCAGGCAGATATGAGGATCAAACCCACGATGGGATAGGTACAGTAGCTGAACTGAGACGCGCTTTTGTTAAAATAAATATTAGTTGTTTCAAGTGCTTGATTCAGTGTTTTTACTGAAACTAGACTCAGGGGCAGCTTAGAAACTAGCAATTTACACAGTCATTGGTGTAGAGAGAGTAGAGGAGAGGGGAGAGCACACAGCCTTGCGGTGCTCCTATGCTGAGGGTTTGTGGGTCTGAGATGTGCTTTCCCCGCCTCACATGCTGCTTCCTGTCTGTCAGGAAGCTGGTAATCCACCGACAGAGGGGTTCAGGCACAGTCAACTCGGAAGGTTTGGAGTGTAGTAGCTCTGGCACAATGGTGTTGAACACAGAGCTAAAATTAACAAAAAAAATTTGCATAGGTCCCCTGGCGGTCTAGGTGCTGGAGGATGAAGTGCAGGCCCAGGTTGACTGTGTCATCCACAGATCTATTAGCCCGATTTGCAAATTGCAGAGGGTTCAGCTGGGGGTTTGTGATATTTTTCAGCATGGCCAGCATAATGGTCTTCATGACTACAGAGGTCAGTGTGACAGGCCTGTATATATGGGAGGGAAAGAACTGCAGATGCTATTTTAAATCAAAGATAGACACAAAAAGCTGGAATAACTCAACGGGACAGGCAGCATCTCTGGAGAGAAGGAATGGGTGATGTTTCGGGTCGAGACCCTTCTTCAGACTGATGTCAGGGGAGTGGGCGGGACAGAGATAGAATGTAGTTGGAGACAGTAAGACAGGTGGGAGAACTGGAAAGGGGTGGGGGATGGAGAGCGAGGGAAAGCAAGGGCTAATTGAAGTTAGAGAAGTCAATGTTCATACTGCTGGGGTGTAAGTTGCCCAAGCGAAATAAGAGGTGCTGTTCCTCCAATTTGCGCTGGGCCTCACTCTTGACAATGGAGGAGACCCAGGACGGAAAGGTCAGATTAGGAATGGGAGAGGGAGTTAAAGTGCTGAGCAACCAGGTCATCAGGTAGGTTAAGGCAGACTGAGCGCAGGTGTTCAGCGAAACGATCACCAATGTATAGGAGTTGACACCTGGATCAGCGGATAGAGTAGATGAGGTTGGAGGAGGTGCAAGTGAACCTCTGCCTCACCTGAAAAGACTGTTGGGGTTCTTGGATGGAATGGAGGGAGGTAAAGGGGCAGGTGTTACATCTCCTGCGGTTGCAGGGGAAAATACCTGGGGAGGAGTGGTTTAGGTGGGAAGGGACGAGTTAACCAGGGAGTTGCGGAGGGAACGGTTTCTGTGGAAAGCAGAAATTGGTGGAGATGGGAAGATGTGCCCAATAGTTGGATCCTGTTGGAGGTGGCGAAAGTGAATGTATATATACATACACACATGTCATTTATTATATTGATTACAGGGTACTATGTTTACATATTCTGGTGCTGTTGCAAGTAAGAATTTCATTGTTCCATCTGGGACATATGATGATAAAACACTCTTGACTCTCTTGACTAAACTACTCCAGACTGGACTATTATGGGCAAGTTTCTCTTGCTTTTCTGTTTGAATCCTCTTGAGACCTTTTATGGACTTTTTAGACATTTAAGGTACAACGTGGGAACAGGCCCTCGGCCCACCGAGTGCGCGCCGACCAGCGATCACCCCGTCCACCAGCACTGTACTACACACTCGGGTCAATTTACAAACTTTCAGAAGCCATTCAACCTACAAACCTGTACATCTGACTAAAGCAATTCCTCCTCATTGTAGCTGGGATTAGGAGAATGCTCTGTGCAATATTACTAACTGGCTTGGAACAGCTGTCATGAATGGTCTCACTCTGCACAGGAGGTTCTACACAAATCTTGGTTGGTTGGAGGGTGGAATCTTAAGCAAAACATAAATTGGAATAACAGCACGGCACAGTGGTGCAGCGGTAGAGTTGCTGCCTAAAGCCCCTGTCCCACTTAGGAAACCTGAACAGAAACCTCTGGAGACCGTGTGCCCCTACCCAAGGTTTCTGTGAGGTTCCCAGAGGTTCCTGTGAGGTTCCCAGAGGTTCCCAGTGGTTCAGGTCACTCTTCATGAGTCACCAGAGGTTCTGGTCAATTGCCTGGAAAGCCTCAACCGAAGCGTGAGCTGCACACACAACACACACACACACACACACACACAAACATCGCGAAGGTGGGGGCCAGGGACAGCGGAGGAGCGTTTTCTGCGTGTGAGGAGGAAAGTAAACAGCTGCCACAGAGCACGGTAAGTCCTTTAGAGAGCGCAGGAGGGAGGGAGAGAAGGGGAGAGAAGGGGACAGAGAAGGGGACAGAGAGGGGACAGAGAAAGGGACAGAGAAGGGGGGAGAGAAGGGGAGAGAGAAGGGAGAGAAGGAGTGGAGACAGTTTTAGGAAGTTTAATAAAGTTAGCGGGCATTTTACCTTCCAGCGGATCTTCTAGGTCCTGAAAACCAAATAAGATTTCTTTGCTGAAAACTCCAATGAGCCAACCAGAATGGCCGGTCAGTGAAGGCCTTCGACTGGCTGTAAGTAAAAATGCGACCCCACCACTGGCTTCGACAAAACGGCTACCTATTTTAAGTTGCGGCCGTTTTTGGTTTTTTTTTAATAATCGCAGGAACATAGCAGAAGCCGCGATTACGCGGAAACCACTTTCCACAATTAGGGAGAGTGACCGGAACCTCCAGGAACCTCCGGGAACCTCATAGAAACCTGGGTGGGGCGCAAGGGTCTCCAGAGGTTTCCGTTCAGGTTTCCTAAGTGAGAAGATCCGCCGGAAGGTAAAATGCCCGCTAACTTTATTAAACTTATTAAAACTGTCTCCACTCCTTCCGTTCTCTCCCATTCTCCCCCCTTCTGCCCCCTTCTCTCTCCCCTTCTCTCCCCTTCTCTCTCCCCTTCTCTCACCCCTTCTCTGTCCTTCTCTCCCTCCCTCCCACGCTCTCTAAAGGACTTACCATGCTCAGTGGCAGCCGTTTTGTTTCTTCTTCAACACGTAGAAAGCGCTCCTCCGCTGTCCCTGGCCCCCACCTTCGCGATGTGTTTGTGTGTGTGTGCGCGGTTGGCAGCAAAGATCCTATAGGATCTTTGGTCAGTAGATGCAGCTCACGCTTCGGTTGAGGCTCTCCAGCCAATTGACCAGAACCTCTGGTGACTCATAGAGAGTGACCGGGACCCCCGGGAACCTCTGGGAACCTCACGGGACCCTCTGGGAACCTCACGGAAACCTTGGGTGGGGCACATGGTCTCCAGTGGTTTCCGTTCAGGTTTCCTAAGTGGGACAGGGGCTTTACAGCGATTGCAGTGCCAGAGACCCGGGCTCGATCTTGACTAAGGGTGCTGTATTTAAGGAGTTTGTACGTTCTCCCCATGCCCTGCGCTGGTTTTCTCTGAGATTTTCAGTTTCCTCCCACACTCAGGTACAGGTATGTAGGTTGATTTGTTGGTGTATGTGTAAATTGTCCCTAGTGTGTGTAGGATAGTGTTAATGTGCGGGGATCGCTGGTCGGCACGGACTCGGTTGGCCAAAGGGCCCTATATCTCTGAACTAAACAAAGCTAATCTAAACTCAGTGCATCAGGCAGCAACTGTGGAAGGAATGGATGGGCGACATTGTCGGTCGGGACCTTTCTTCTGTCTGAAGAATTATCCTGAACCAAAGCATTACTGAGATGAGCATTTTGTTTGGCATGGACAAATTAGGTCAAGGGACCAGTTTCCATGCCACCTGACTCTTTGACACTACATCTTCCAGGAACCAAAGAACAACAGCAGATATAAATGTAGATAGATAAGATAGAGCGCAAATAAATGAGGGAGAAGCAACTACAAAGCAGTAAAAAAATACCGACAAGTGGCGAAGGAATGAAAAACGAGACGAAAATGCAAACTATATTTAGTTAGTTTAGTTTAGTTCAGAGATACATCTCGGAAACAGGCCCTTCGGCCCACCGGGTCCACGCCGACCAGCGATCCCCACACATTAACACTATCCGACACACACTGGGGACAATTTTTTCATTTACCACTCCAATTTACCTACACACCTGTATGTCTTTGGAGTGTGGGAGGAAACCGAAGATCTCGTAGAAAACCCATGCGGTCATGAGGAGAACGTACAAACTCCGTACAGGCAGCACCCGTAGTCGGGATCGGATCCGGGTCTCCGGCACTGCAAGAGCAATAAGGCAGCAACTCTACCGCTGCACCACCGTGCCGCCCTATATTTGATCGACACATCAAGAAACCGAGAGGAGACCAAAGTAGGCCCTTGGGGTAACCATTGAACTTTGAAAGGAGAATGGGGAGAAAGAAAACTATGGATGTTGAATGAGAGAAAAGTACAGAATGATGTAGATATAGACACAAAATGCTGGAGTAACTCAGCAGGTCAGGCAGCATCTTGGAGAAAAGGTTTCATGTCAGAACCCTTCTTTAGAATTGAGTCACCTATTCCTTTTCTCCAGAGATGCTGCCTGCCCTACTGAGTAATACTCCAGCATTTTGTGTCTATTTCAGTAAAAACCAGCATCTGTAGCTCCTTCGTGTACAGAATGACATATACTGCCTGCAAGAACAGGAAATAAATATTTTGGGCGAAAAGGTGAAAATAAAGTAATCTAAAAATGGGTAATTAAGTGGTGGAGAAGAAGCAGAGAAATGGAAAAGGAAGGGCTTCTCGTTAATTTATCACAAAGAAGAGGATCCATTGAAAAAAAGGATGACTTTTAAAAACACAGGAGGAAAATGGAGAGTTAACTAGAAAAAGAAGCATATCTGTCGTGGGCTGCCAACTTTATCGTTGCTGGCAATGAAAGGGACAGTATTCTCTGAAACAGTGCAGGCTTATCACAAAAGATCAACGAGCGTGTAATAATATAGGAATTAAATTAATTGAGCAAATAACGTCTTATTCTTTCACCAGCATAAACTCATTCGCTTCAGCATTTCAATTTTGGCCGACAATGTTGATTTTTATGTTTCAAACGGTTGAAGTGTCCCAGGGACAAATGTGCTTCGACAAATTTAACAGAGTAATTGCACATTAGAGTGTCGAATCCAGTCCCAAGCAAAGGACTGAAGTGCCTCCTTGACAGAGTCCAGGAAGGAATTGATCCATAATAAAGTGAGCCTTGTGTGTGCCCAGTCAATTCTTACTCACCTGTAAATATTTGTGAATGTGCCAGGATGCTTGCTTTCCATCATTCACAGACTCCACTGTGGTGTTAGCCAGACCGGCGATGTCACCTCCTGCAAAGACCCAATGCTCATTTGTTTGCATGGTTTCTGAATCAACGTCGAGGAAACCCCATCTGTTAAACTTGATGTTGGCCATGGCTTCTTTCACTGCAATAAAGGAAATTAGAAAGGTCAGTGATCTGGAAAAACATGCATATCGCAAATCAAAACCCAAACTGTGTAGCCTTTCAGTACTCGTGCTTCACCTGGTGTGTGAAGTTTAGTTTAGTTTAGTTTAGAGATACAGCGTGAGAACAGGCCCTTCGGTCCACTGAGTCCGTGCCAAACAGTAATTCATCCTTACATACCAATTCTGTCCTACACATGAGGGATAATTTACAGAAGTCAATTAACCTACAAACCTGTACGTCTTAGGAATAGAAACATTGAAAATAGGTGCAGGAGTAGGCCATTCGGCCCTTCGAGCCTGCACCGCCATTCAATATGATCATGGCTGAATATCCTGTACCTTCTCTCCATACCCCCTGATCCCTTTAGCCACAAGGGCCATATATATCATTAAATATAGCCAATGAACAGAACCTCAATTACCTTCTGTGGCAGAGAATTTCACAGATTCACCACTCTCTGTGTGAAAAATGTTTTTCTCATCTCGGTCCTAAAATACTTCCCCCTTATCCTTAAACTGTGACCCCTAGTTCTGGACTTCCCCAACATCGGGAACAATCTTCCTGCATCTAGCCTGTCCAACCCCTTAAGAATTTTGTAAGTTTCTGTAAGATCCCCCCTCAATCTTCTAAATTCTAGTGAGTACAAGCCGAAAGTGGGAGGAAAATGGAGCACCTGAGGAAAACCCAAGTGGTCACAGGGAAAACGTACAAATTCTGTACAGACAGCATCTGTAGTCGGGATCGAACCTGAGTCTCTGGCGCTGTAAGGCAGCAACTCCACCACTGCGCCACCGTGCCACCCTCGCTGTGCACCCTGTGTGCCTCCTAAGGCTATTGGGGATGCTTAAGGGCCTGTCCCACTTACGCAACTTTTTTAGCGACTGCTGGCACCCGTCATAACGTCGTTGCAGGTCAGCAAAATTGTTCAACATGTTGAAAATTGAACGGCGACCAGAAAGACACTACAACTCTTTGAGTGACTGAGGAGACTACTCACGACCATACAGGCCACACCCTAGCGACATGTCGCGGGGTGAAGCCTGTATGGTCGTGAGTAGTCGCCCAAAGAGTCGTACCTTGTTCTGGTCGCCGCTGGATTTTCAACGTGTTTACCACAACTGTTCAACTTTGTAAAAATATGGTTAAAAAATACTCTATTATACAACAGCAGGCTAAAGGAATATATAGTGAATTTCTCAAGCTGGCAAAACTACAAGTCTAATTTAATAACACATGTATTAGTTGAGTGGAAAATCACCAATAAGCTGTTTAAAATAAAACAACCAAAGAATGCAAAATGTACCCATTGAATATCATGTACCCATTCAAATATTCCTTCAGGATATCATTATGTCTTTCTCAAGTAAACAAATGTCCATCTCCTGAGATTGGACATTATACTCTGCTGCCTTCTACCCAGTCACAGATCACCTTTCATAATTTTCCTTGCATCATGAACCCTAGAACATAGAACAGGAACAGGCCTCACGGCCCACGATGCCCATGCCGAATATGATGCCAAGTTAAACGAATCTTCTGTGCTTGCACTGGTCCATATCCCTCCATTCCCTTCCTATCCAAAAGTCTCTCAAATGTCACTATTGTATCAGTCACCACCACCACCCCTGGCAGTGTATTCCAGCCCCCACACCCCCACCCCCCACCACAATCTGTGTAAAAAAAATCACACGCCCCACACATCCCCTTTAACATTTGCCCCTCCCACATTCAAACTATGTCCTCTAGTCTTTAACTTTTCCCACTACCTGCAACTTTCAGCATTTTCTGTGATAGTCATAGAAGCATACAGCTTGGAAAAAAAAACCTTCGGCCCAACATGCCCGCACTGCCACCCTATCTACGCTGATCCCACCTGCCTGTGATTGGCTCATATCCCTCTAAACCTATCCTTTTCATGACCTGTCTAAATGCTTCTTAAATGTTGCAATAGTACCTGCCTCAACTACCTCCTCTGGCAGCTCGTTCCATACACCCACTACCCTTTGTGTAAGGAAGTTATCCCTCAGGTTCCTATTAAACCTATCCCACTTCACCTTAAGCCTATGTCCTCTGGTTCTCAATTCCCCTACTTTGGCTAAATACCATGTGTATCTACCTGATCTATTCCTCTCATGATTGTGCACGCCTCTATAAGATCACCGCTCACCCTCCTGCACTCCAAGAAACCAAGTCCTAGCCTGCTTAACCTCTCCCTGCAGCTCAGACCCTCGAGTCCTGGCAACATCCTTGTAAATCTTCCCTGTACCCATTCCATCTTCACAACATCTTTCCTACAACATGGTGCCCAAAACTAAATATAATACCCTAAATGTGGCCTCACCAATGTCTTATATAACTGCAGCATGACCTCCCAACTTCTATACTCAATACTCAACAGTTGGAAGCCAGTCTTTATTTCCTTTTTGCTCTTGTCCTGTGCATTTGAATTTTCTGAAGACATTTGATAAGGTACCATAGAAAATACTGATGGACAAAATCGGTTAACGCATGGAGGACCTTGAGTTTGCAGGAAACATGTTCCCGATGTTGGGGGAGTCCAGAACCAGGGGCCACAGTTTAAGAATATGGGGTCGGACATTTAGAACGGAGATGAGGAAAAACGTTTTCACCCAGAGAGTTGTAAATCTGTGGAATTCTCTGCCTCAGGAGGCAGTGGAGGCCAATTCTCTGGATACTTTCAAGAGAGTTAGATGGAGCTCTTAGAGATAGTGGAGTCAAGGGATATGGGGAGAAGGCAGGAACGGGGTACTGATTGTGAATGATCAGCCATGATCACAGACACAGTGAATGGGGTGTTAAAAAAGGAACTGCAGATGCTGGAAAATCGAGGGTACACAAAAGGCTGGAGAAACTCAGCGGGTGCAGCAGCATCTAAGGAGCAAAGGAGATAGGCAACGTTTCGGGCTGTCTGAAGAAGGGTTACGGCCCGAAACATTGCCTATCTCCTTCGCTCCTTAGATGCTCCTGCACCTATTGTCTATTGTCAATTGTTTATTGAGTTGAATAAATTGATGTTTTTCAGGTTGGAAAGACGTAACTATGGGTCAGTGCCCTAAGGATCAAATCCTGTCCTTCAATTCATTACAAGTTATATGAGTAACTTGAAATGCGGGCAGAGTGTAAGGTATTTCAGCTTGCTAATGATAGAAACATGGTTGCGAGGATATGTTGCAATGAGGACATTAGGGTCTGCAACTGAACATACATAGATTGAGTTAAAAGGTGAAAACTTGGCAAATGGAATTTAAAGTGGAAAAGTTTGATATTATGCAATTCAGCAAGGGGAATCTAAAGCCAACCTATTATGTAAGTGGAGGAAGATTGCACTTGATTGAAGTACAGAAGGATCTGGATGTTCTTGTGCACAAATCACAAATCACTAGCAGAAAAGTGCTGCAAGTGGTTAGGATAGCAAATAGCATTTTTGGCTTTTATTGCAAGAGGGTTGGAGTGGTGAACAAGAACTATTGTTACAATTGTACCGTGTAAGGCCACATCTGCAGTTCTATGCATGGTTTTGGTCCCTTTATTCACAAAAGACCACACTGGCACTGGAAAGGAGATAAGCTGTAATTTCTTTATTCAGAGGGTGGTGAATCTGTGCAGTTCCTTTCCACTGAAGGCTGTGGATATTTTTGGATATTTTTAAGGTGGATATCGGCAGAGGTTATGGGGAGAAGGCAGGAGAATGGGGTTGAGTGGGGAAGTTAGATCAGCTATGATTAAATGATGGAGTAGACTTGATGGGTTGAATTGCCTGATTCTGCTCCTATAACTTATGAACTTATCAGTCCAAAATAGATTCCGTAGTCTAATTCATGGATAAGAGGGTTGGCCTCTCATGTGTAGCTAAAGAAATTAGATGTACATTCTTTGGTGTTTGGAAGAATGAGGTGATCAAATTGATCAAAACATGTAAGATCCGTGAGGTCGGGACTAAGGGGAGTGGTGAAAGAAAGAATAGATGTCAAGATTTTTCCACTAGTCGGAGAATCTCAAAATGTGGAGACATAGTTTCAAGATTTGGGGCAAGTCATTTAAAATGGAGGTGTAAAGAAGCGTCTTAAAGTGGAAGTAGTGACTATGAGGAACTGACCCAGGAGGGGAGCTTGAAGCCATGGCCATACTGAACGGCAGGGTAGACTTCAATGGCCAAAGTCAAAGTCAAGGTCAAAAGACTTTATTGTCATGTGTCCCTGACGGGACAATGAAATTCTTTCTTTGCTTAGCGCAACAGAACATAGTAGGCATTGACTGCAAAACAGATCAGTGTGTCAAGTGGCCTACTGCTGCTCTTACTCTCCCATGTTATTATTCCCTTATGTTTCTGGTCTTTTCACAATTTGCTCTGGGCATAATTGATTTTGGCTCATGTAACACATATTTTAAAAAGTGCAATGCAATTCAATGTCATGGCTAAACCACACTGGGAGGTGAGAATGCTACTAAATTGACTTATCAATAGACTTGTGGACTACATCTCAGGAGATAATATAGCAACGATCAAGTAACTAGATATGTAGACGCATAAACATTGGGAGACTCACTAAGATAGCAGTTGATCTAATGTGATTACTTTTGGTTGTGCTTTGTTCTAATACATATACGTTTGCACTAGATTCATGTACATTTGTATTCAAGTAAATAAAGAGCAACAAATAATATAAGATGTTGAAAGTATTTAGCAGGTTAGAATTTATTATACTGAAAGGGAGTTAGGTATTGAAATCAGTGATTTTAATTCTAACATTTAAAATTTAAAGACCTGGATCAAATGCCATTTTGATTCAGATTTTTAAGAAGTTAACCGAGACAGTGCCTGATACAGTCTTTCCAGCATTTTCTAATTTTTTATTTCACATTTCTAACATTGTCAGTGTAGTGTGTTGTGTTTTTGTTTAAATAAATGATATTTTACTAACGGTGTATCAAAGAGCTAATGCAGTACAACAATACATAAGCCAGGGTAATTTTACTTCTGTTATCCAAACACATTTGTGGAGATTGTTAGCACAAGACTTTGATGCTGCTCTGCTATTCAATAATCAATAACGATGCATATGAACTGCAGAAACTCGCCAACAATGGTCACAGATGATTAACACTAGAATAGTTTACATGAAATGTGGCTCAGTGGATTATTTCCAATAACGGGGCCTGAGAGAATAAGAAGCAGATCATATATGTCCAAAGTATCATAGATTATGGGAGAGCGAAAGCTTGCTTGACAAGAAAATAGCAAAAGCAATGAGACAGCAGCAACTGAATCCAATAATAATGTAGATATGCAAGGTTAAAGTGTGGATCAGTCCTGGGCTTAGTATCAAATCAACTGCAAATCTAAAATAAAAGCTGCAATTGCGGGAATTGCTCAATGGATCAAGCAGAATCTATGGAGAATGAGTTAATATTTCAAATCAATGGGGTTTTTTGTCATAATTATGCTGAGTGTTTTCAGAATTTTCCATCTATATTTTACATTTCCAGCACCTGTAATAACCTCTGATCTACGTTAGATACAGAATGCTGGACTAACTCAGGTGACGTTTTGGGTCGTCGCCCTTCTTCTGAAAAAGGGTTCCAACTTGAAATGTCACCAATTCCTTTTCTCCAGCGATGCTGCCTGATCCGCTGAGTTACTCCAGCATTCTGTGTCTTTCATATACAGTATAAGAAGTCTCTGGTATAAGCCAGCATCTGCAGTTCCTTCCTATACATACTCATTTTTGATCTACTTATATCTCAAGGAACCACATTAAAAAATGTCAACAGATTCCTTTCGGAATTCAAAAGTACAATTGTACATGGTAAGAAGAATTCAAAATTTTTATCAACAAAATCATAACTGCAACGGTAGAATCTAGTCTTTTATATATTAGGATGCCAAATACAACTATAATTAGTTTTAAATTGTTATGCCACTGCTTTCCACTTTGCAACAATGGATGGTAAAATTATATATCTTTATGGAGCAATCCAGACCTGCTATAGAAATGGGGTGATTAATAACTACATAAGCAGCTGCCATATTTAACTACCACTATCCAATTCCTGTCTTATATCTGCCACTATATTACACAATTCTCTTTTTGAAGAGCACATTCTCTTCATATTCAAGATATTAAAGGAGTGGAATTATAAAACATTATGAAACATAGTGCGCCAATCAATCAATCTGCTTTCATTTAATCGTTGCCCTTAATGACAGAATCTTGGCAAAGATAAGCCGAGAGATTATGTAGGAAGAAACTGCAGATGCTGGTTTAAACTGAAGGCAGACACAAAATGCTGGAGTAACTCAGCTGGTCGGGCACCGTCTCTGGAGAGAAGGAATGGGTGCACTCTCTGTCTCTCCATACCTCCCCCACCTAAGTCGCACTAGGTTCCCGTTCTCACCAAGCAAACCGCTAACAAGGGCCTGTTTCCATTATCATTGTTACTTTTTTGCAAATCTTTCATTCATTTGCTCTATATCTTTCCACAACACTGTCAATACATCTTGTTTTCCTTTCCCCTGACTCTCAGTCTGAGGAAAGGTCTCGACCTGAAACGTCACCCATTCCTTCTCTCTAGAGATGCTGCTTGTTCCACTGGGCTGTTCTAAAGCTTATAGATTGTTTAAAAAAAGTAATCGTAAAAATCACGCATTCTAACCTGAGTATTTTATATTCATAGTTTACTCATGTTAATTGATGTTGATCAGATGTAAATTACTGAGATATTAATAAATGATGGCAGAATTTGCAAAAAATCACTCACATTGTTAAAACGATGACAAGGACAAATAGGGAATCTGTTCTCATATAAACATTGACACAGCAGCAAACAAGAACAGGTAAACATACTGATTAAAATATATAATTCTTCAAATGTCCGAGTGCAATTAAATAATGTCGTAAGGAGGAAAAGGAATTTGCATTTGATAAATAAGGCTTTAAATCAATTATAAAGAGATTGCTGTAAATTCACCCAAATCTTTGATTGCCCTCAGTTGCTGTGGCTGTGCGCATTTTTAAGTGCTCTATTGCCGTAAGATCTTGTGCTCTGTGGAGACCATACGGTACAGATTCATTAAGATATCAGAAAAATAAAACTACTTCTGGGAGAGATTTGAGATACTGGACGTTTCCACGGGAACAGAGAAGGCTAAGTAGAGATTTAATGGTTGTTTTTGAAATTATGAAGGTTTTCGATGGACTGAAAGGGAAAGACTATTTACTTTGCTGGTCATCTATTACGAACTGTCATTATGACAGATACAATAGAGTTTAGAAGAATTTTCTTAAAAGTGCTTTTAGAGCACGAAGTGCTTTTTGGAAAGGAAACCATTGAATCATTTAAGGAAAAAAAAGGACAAAAATATTGAATCAGAGAAAGATAAAGGTAAGTACATGATGGAAATGATTTAGATTGTTCCAGTAAAGAACCGCCAAAGACCTAAGTAGGGTGTTGTCTGAAGAAGGGTCTCAACCGGAAAAAAATCACCTATTCCTTTTTCCCAGAGTTGCTGCTTGACCCGCTGAGTTACTCCGGTATTTTGTGTCTATCTTTGGTGTAAGCCAGCATCTGCACTTCCTTCCTACTCTTGGCAGTTCTTCTCATATCTAGACCCTTAGGATTAAGAGTCAACCAGAAATAAAACACTGGACCAGTTGAAAATGCACCATGGCCTTCCCGAGCAGTAAACACGTAAATAGATAAATGTTATACTCAGCTAAGACCAACTGCAGAAGGGGTTTTGAGATCAGGAATAGATTGGAGTTACGACTGGTAGAAAGGTGGGGGTGATGACGTATAACATGGCGCGATGACTTATGACGTTTTCAAGCATCACACTCTTGTTTTTGCGCTGCTGGATTTTGAAATGTTCAAAATCTTTTGCCGACACTGATATGACGTCGGCAAAATCGCCAAGGGGACAGGCCCTTAAGTGTCTGTAGTTGTCCCTTGTCACCAGAGGTACAGATCCTTATTACAATTTCCAGCCCATCTCTGAGGAGGAAGCTAACTGACTAGAGTCCTTTGTAAACGGACATTTCGGAGGTGGGATGGGAGTCAGGTTTCCTTGTTTAGAATTTGACCCAGACTTTTAGCATCTAAATATCTGGATAAACATAGAGTCATATAGCATGGAAACGGGCCCATTGACCCATCTTTCCCTCGCCGACCAACATGCCCAATCTACAGTAGTCCCAGCTGCCCGTGCTTGGCCCTTAACACTCTAAAGCAATCATATCCATGTACCAGTTCAAATGTCTCTTAAATGCTATGATAATACCTGCGCCAACTACCTCCTCTGGAAGCTCGTTCAATATATCAATATTACCCCTCAGGTTCCTATTAAATATTTCCCCCCTCACCTTAAACGTTTGTCCTCTTGTTCCCGATTCCCATACTTTGAACAAAGGATTCTGTGCATATATGTAGCTAATTTAACAATTTTATTTTTCATAAGTTCATAAGTAATAGGAGACGAATTAGGCCATTTGTCCCATCAAGTCCACTCCGTCATTCAATCATGGCTGATCTACAGTGGCTTGCAAAAGTTTTCATACCCCTTGAACTTTTCCACATTTTGTCATGTTACAACCACACACGTAAATGTATTTTATTGGGATTTTATGTGATGGACCAACACAAAGTGGTGCATAATTGTGAAGTGGAAGGAAAATGATACATGGTTTCCAAATTTTATTACAAATAAAAAAACTGAAAAGTGTGGCGTGCAAAAGTATTCAGCCCCCCTGAGTCAATACTTTGTAGAACCACCTTTCGCTGCAGTTACAGCTGCAAGTCTTTTGGGGTATGTCTCTACCAGCTTTGCACATCTAGAGACTGAAATTTTTGCCCATTCATCTTTGCAAAATAGCTCAAGCTCAGTCAGGTTGGATGGAGAGCGTCTGTGAACAGCAACTTTGAAGTCTTGCCAGAGATTCTCAATTGGATTTAGGACTGGACTTTGACTGGGCCATTCTAACACATGAATATGCTTTGATCTAAACCATTCCATTGTAGCTCTGGTTGTATGTTTAGGGTCGTTGTCCTGCTGGAAGGTGAACCTCCGCCCCAGTCTCAAGTCTTTTAACAGGTTTTCTTCCAAGATTGCCCTGTATTTGGCTCCATCCATCTTCCCATCAACTCTGACCAGCTTCCCTGTCCCTGCTGAAGAAAAGCATCCCCACAGCATGATGCTGTCACCACCATGTTTCACAGCGGGGATGGTGTGTTCAGGGTGATGTGCAGTGTTAGTTTTCCGCCACACATAGCGTTTTGCATTTAGGCCAAAAACTTCAATTTTGATCTCATCAGAGCAGAGCACCTTCCTCCACATGTTTGCTGTGTCCCCCACATGGCTTGTGGCAAACTGCAAATGGGACTTCTTATGGCTTTGTTTCAACAATGGCTTTCTTCTTGCACTCCCATAAAGGCCCGATTTGTGGAGTGCACGACTAATAGTTGTCCTGTGGACAGATTCTCCCACCTGAGCTGTGGATCTCTGCAGCTCCTCCAGAGTTACCATGGGCCTCTCGGCTGCTTCTCTGATCAATGCTCTCCTTGCCGAGCCTGTCAGTTTAGGTGGACGGCCATGTCTTGGTAGGTTTGCAGCTGTGCCATACTCTTTCCATTTTCGGATGATGGATTGAACAGTGCTCTGTGAGATGTTCAAAGCTTGGGATATTTTTTATAACCTAACCCTGCTTTAAACTTCTGCACAACTTTATCCCTGACCTGTCTGGTGTGTTCCTTGGGCTTCATGATGCTGTTTCTTCACTAATGTTCTCTAACAAACCTCTGAGGCCTTCACAGAATAGCTGTATTTATACTGAGATTACATTACACACAAGTGGACTCTATTTACTAATTAGGTGACTTCTGAAGGCAATTGGTTGCACTGGATTTTATTTAGGGGTATCAGAGTAAAGGGGGTTGAATACTTTTGCACGCCACACTTTTCAGTTTTTTATTTGTAAAAAAATTTGAAAACCATGTATCATTGTCCTTCCACTTCACAATGATGTGCCACTTTGTGTTGGTCTATCACATAAAATCCCATTAAAATACATTTACGTGACTTCCGGTGGCGCTATGGAGGGCTAGAGAGCAACGCAAGCCAGCTCCTCAAAAAAAAAGGTGAAAAATCGGGGAGAAAGCGACCTACCTGCTGCCTGCTGCCTCTGTACCGATTGCTGTGAGTGACGTCATTAGGCGCGCGACTTACTATGTCTACACAGCGCAGCCCACCCGCGGATAAACCGAAAAGTCGTGTTACTAGGCAGAAAACGGTGGAAGGCCCGACTGAAGCCTCGGGCTCAGGTAGGACGCTATCCCAAGAAGATGTGTCGAAAAAAACGATGAAAAAATCGGAAGGTGAAAAACTTAAAACTTTTATTACAAGTGAAATTGCTGGTTTAAAGGAGGAAATAAAGCTGGAACTAAAGAATGAACTGGCAAAAACGAATGAAGAATTGAAGATGAATTTTGGGGAAGAAATAAAAAAAATCAAGGAGGAAATGAAGGAGTTAAAGCTTGAAGTTAATGCAACTGCAAGTTTGACAAATGAGACAAATGTTAAAATCAGAAAAGTGAAAACTGATCTTGAAGAAAGGCTGAATCCCGTGGAGCTGGCACTGAATCAACAGACGGCAGCCATAAAGGGCCTTGAAGAACTAGCCGAAACAAGTGCTCAGACTACAGCAAAGCTTATCACAGAAAACCAACGTCTAACTGAATTACTGGGCAAAATAACCGAGAAATGTACTGAATTGGAAGGTCGCCAGAGAAGACAGAACCTAAGAATTGCGGGTATTCCAGAAGGGAAAGAGACGGATCAAGATCCACGAGAATTCACTGCAAATCTATTGCAAAAAGTTTTATCTCTGGATCAAAAGCCTTTACTTGCCCGAGCACACAGAGTGATGAGACGCCAGACAAGACAAAGCGCTCCCCCAAGACAAATGATAATAAAAGTCCAGTACGATCATGTCCTGGAGGAGATAATGCAAAAAATTGCAAGAAACAGAAAAATTGCATTTGAAGGATACAGGTACAGTATTTATCGAGACTATCCAGCAGAGGTCTCTAGGAAACGAAAAGCGTTTAATGAAACCAAAAGAATCTTGAGGGAAGTGAAGAATTTGAAATATGGTCTGAGGTATCCACCTACCCTAAGAGTCACTTACAATCAGAAGGAACACTTTTTCACCAACCCTGTGGAAGCATTGGACTTTGCCCAGAAGATTAAGGTTCGAGAGGATGCTTGAATAATACTTTTAAAACTGAACTTTATCATTGAATAAACTGACTTTGCAGGACTGGATGGAATTAAAGTCGTGACTAAGGAAGCTGGAGAAAGATGTGGATCAGAAACTCTCCCATGGATATTAATAATTAGTATAACTGCACTACTAATACAAATAACTAATAAATACTAAAATTATAGCGTGGTATCTTTACTAATCAGAGTTAATAATTATCACTAATGACTAATACTTACTTATAATGGAATGATTAGAGTCAAATATAGAGTTTGATTTCATTTGCCCTCCTTGGAAACCTTTTTTCTTTTCTTAGTAATTTTTTATTTTTATTTTTATTTTATTTTTTCCTTTCTTTTTGTTTTTTTTATTATATTTTCAAACAAGTTTTAAATATGTGTATCCTCACATTTCCGACTATTGGAACCCAAATATTTTAAAATCTAATATCCTCGGTAAAATACTGCTATGGAATAAAACTCCCAAGAAACCAAGGAGCTGGTTAAGTTGGTAACATCAACTACGGAAGTCGGTAGATGGTTAGCCATGCTAGTATGGCTAGCACTAACTACACTAATACTAGATGTAGTTTTTTCTTTCTTTGTGCACAATACTAATTTCTTAACCTATCCTCTTTTCTTCTCTATTATAATCTATCATTATTATTTTCAGTTTGAATGGAGTTACAAATTGGATCAAAGGATATATACACGTGAGAGACATTCAAGGGTCTTAAAATTTGTCTATTCGGAGTTCGGGTGTAAGGTCGTGTCTGTCGAACTGAACCATTGGCTCTATTATAGACCCCCATAGACAAAAGATGCAAGATTTAAAAATGAATAAGGGGAATGAAGGAATAACGTTTTGTAGCTGGAACGTTAAAGGTATTAATGAACCAATTAAGAGAGGTAAAGTACTAGCACATTTAAAAGCAAGAATAGATTATTTTTTGGTTGACGCTAAACTTATCTCACTTACTTACAATTCAAAATACCATAATATTACAATCTCAGATCACGCACCTTTAACATTTATGATTAAAATAAATGGTAAAACGGAAAAACAGGGACAATGGAGATTTAACCCACAAATTTTAAAAGACAGGAATATATTATAGAACAGATCAAGATTTTCTTTGAAATAAATGATAAACCGGAAATATCTTCTCCCTATTATGGGAAACTTTTAAAGCATATGCCTGTGGAATTATGATTTATTCTCAAGCATTTTATAATAAAGAGAATCGGAGGGAACAACATGAATTGGAAAAGGAAATTAAACAATTAGACACAGAGAATGCTGCTAATCCATCCATAACAAAACATAACAAAATCGCTGCACTGAAATATAAATTAAATAAAATATACTCAGATCAAGTTGTAAAACTCTATCAATACACTAAACAATTACAATTTGAATTTGGAGATAAACCTCAAAAATTATTGGCTCGTCAATTACGGAAAATGAAGGGAGAAAAAATAATCCATAGGATTAAATCATACAATGGTGAACCATTAGTACAACCCAAAGATATTAATGAGAGATTTTTGCAATATTATAAAAAATTATATTCAGCTAAAACGACAGAAAACAAGATAGGAATAGAAGCATTTAAAAACAAATGTAATCTGAATAGGTTGGATTCACAAAATAGAGAATCACTAAATGCTGAAATATCAGTAAAAGAAATCGAAGAATCTATCAGATCATTAAAAAATGGTAAAACACCGGACCAGATGGTATTGGTTTGGAATTTTATAAAACATTTTATGATCTGATTGCACCACGTTTGAAGATACTCTATGAATACATTTATACCCACCAGAAACGTTAAATGAATCTATTATAACATTATACCTAAAATAGACAAAGATCTGGATGACCCAGGATCATATAGAGCTATAGCTCTTTTAAATACTGATCAAAAGATACTAACCAAAATATTAGCACAAAGACTAAGCACAGTTATTAATAAATTAATTCACCCGGATCAAACAGGATTTATACCAAAACGATATTCCTCATATAATTTGAGACGATTATTCAATATTATATATTCGGAAAGAGGTATTAATAAAGACCTAGTAATTATATCGTTAGACCAGGTGGAATGGTTCTACTTGTTTTCGGTTATGGAAATTTTTGAGTTGGGAGAGAAGTTTATTACTAGGGTTAAATTGTTATACACTAATCCAACAGCCAGAATACTAACAAATCAAATGCTATCAACTAAATTTAATTTATTCCGAGGCTGTAGACAAGGTTGTCCTTTATCCCCGCTATTGTTTGCACTTGCAATAGAACCACTAGCTCAACGTGTGAGATTACATCCTGAAATATATGGGTATGACACCAGAGATACTGAAAATAAAATCTCCTTATATGCGGATGATGTATTACTTTATATTACAAAGCCGGAAATTAGTATTCCAAATTTACTAAAATTAATAACTGAATTTGGATTATTTTCAGGATATAGTATTAATTGGAATAAAAGTGAACTTATGTCAATAATGGTAAATAATTTACATATACTACAACAATTTCCTTTTAAGATAGCAAACGAAAAAATCAAATATCTTGGAATTTATGTAACAAAAAGATTTGATTCTTTATTTAAATCCAATTTTCCACTTTTATTGAATAAATTAAATAAGAATATTTTATATTGGAAAACATTACCTATTTCAATGCTAGGTAGAATTAATGCAATACAAATTATTTTTCTCCCGCAATTACTATATCTCTTCCAATTGATTCCGATATATCTTCCTAAAAATTTCATTAAGAAGGTTGATTCTATAGTCACCAACTTTATCTGGGATTATAAGAGCCATAGAATAAATAAAAAACATTTATGTAAATCAAAAATAAATGAGGTCTTGCACTGCCAAACTTTATGTTTTATTACTGGGCAGTTAATATTAAAAATATGAATTTTTGGTTAGTAGAGACAGATAAACAACCAATGGAAAAAAATGGAAAAAGAAGATTGTTCGCCTTTTGAAATTAGCTCAATTTTATTCGCTAATATTAAACTAGGTAAGAAAATCTATAGTGAAAATCCTATAATAGAAATTGGGATACGTATCTGGAAACAAATAAAGAAAACATTAAAATTGAAATGTATACCACTAGCCCTAACCATTGTAAATAACGTTACATTTAAACCTTCAATCATGGACAAAGGTTTTTTACAATGGAAAAACTATGGAATTAATAAGATGGACAATCTCTATAGGGAAAACTCAAGAATTACAACAAATTTATGGATTACATTCATAAGATTACTTTAAATACTTTCAAATTAGAGACTATGTAAAAGCAAACACACAAGAAATCAGAAATAGAAAGACAGAAATTTTAGATGATTGTCTAAATAAACACCCGAACACAGAAAAATTGATATCATATATTTATAACATTTTATTGGAAAACGATGTTCCAATGACAGAAATATATAGACAATCATGGGAAAACGAAGTAGGTCAATTAATCAGACTAGAAGTATGGGATGAAAGTTTACAACATATACACCATTGTTCATTAAATGCTAGACACTCTCTTATACAATTTAAAATATTACATAGATTACATTATTCAAAATTACATAGTATCTTTTCAAATGTATCTGCCATATGTGATAAATGTCAGCACTTAGAAGCTAACTTGACGCATTCATTTGCAAATTGTATAAAAATTACTAAATTTTGGACAGAAATATTTAAGATAATTTCGAATGTTGTCAATATGAATCTGATCCCTGACTCAAAATGAATAATATTGGGAATATTAGAAACAGATCAACTAATAACAACGAGTCAAATAATTTTTATTGATTACAGTTTAATAATTGGGAAAAAATTAATATTGAAATTCTGGAAAGGTCCTACATCCCACACAACCAAAATGTGGATTACAGGAATGTCGGAGACACTTCATCTGGAAAGATTAAGGCTTGTCCTACTGGACAAGTTGGATCTTTTCAGAGGGATATGGTCTCCATTTATTGAATATTTAAAGGGTCAAAATGGCTCGGTGTGAGAGCCTGACTGAAGCCTGAATAAAGGAATGGATGAAGAATCATATATAACAAATCATGGATATATCTCCAATGATGGATAACCTGTTTAATACTCTACTCATTTTTTTTTTTGATTTTCTATTTTTACTTTATTTTTCTCTATTTTTTCCTATCTGCAATAAAAAAAATGTATAGAAATACAAATAAAACATAATTGTTAAGATTAATAATATTACGAATGTATGTGACAAGTATACTCTTTTAATATGTACTTACGTCTAATAAAAATATTTAACAAAATACATTTATGTTTGTGGTTGTGACAAAATGTGGAAAAGTTCAAGGGGTATGAAAACTTTTGCAAGCCACTGTTTCTCTCCCTCCTAACCCCATTCTTCTGCTTTCTAACATATCATATTGTATGGGGAAAAAATAAAGATTTAAAATCATTTGGTGGAACAAACAAATGGATCAGTATCTTCAGCACACAGGGCCTGCCACACTTCATGCTGCGGGATCTGAGTTATTTAACAGATGCCCATGGCTTGAATGGATTTTCCTAAAATAATGAAATAGTGCACAGTTTGAAAATATCTTTCAGATTGTCGGTACTTCATTAGTGCACAATGTCATTAATTCCACACTTTGCTCAAATCTCCATCTCACATGAATCACAAGATATATATTTTAATTAAAAAAATATCAATGTTGTAGACCAGGCGTTAGGAAATCCTGCCACAAAAGAGAACTTAATCAATGTTAGGGTCTCTGGAGCTTTGCTAAAGCCCTGTCCCACGGTACGAGTTCATTCCAAGAGTTCTCCCGAGTTTGCCCTGATTCGAACTTAGAGATTTACGGTAAAGGCCACTCGTTGGTACTCGGGGCTCTCGTGGACATTTTTCAACATTAGCGAGTCTTCCCGAGTATCTGCCGTTAGCATTATGAGCCGCTAAGAGACGTCCCCGAGCTCCGACGTACCCGCTACGTTCATTCTCCGTGCTTACCACGATTTTGATTTTTTTTAAACTCGGGAGAGCTCTTGGAATGAACTCGTACCATGGGACAAGGCTATAAGTCCTTTATAACCTGGAAGAACAGCACCTCATATTCACTTGGGTGGCTTAGATCCTAATGGTGTGGACAATGAATTTTCCGATTTTAGTTAGCAATCCCAACCCCCCCTCCGCCCCTTTGTTTTCCCTCTCTCTCTTCCCTGTGCCCCACCTAGGTGTGCGCCCATTTCTGCCTCTATCCAACACCCCTTTCCCCTTCCTCCATTCACTTCCACCTATATCCCTTCCTCTGGCTTACTATTTTGTTTTACCAATGCCAATTAACCTGTAAACCTATACATCTTTGGAGTGTGGGAGGAAGCTAGAGCACAGAGCACCCTAGTGAGACCACACCTGGAGTATTGTGTGCAGTTTTGGTCTCCAAATTTGAGGAAGGACATTCTTGCTATTGAGGTAGTGCAGCGTAGGTTCACAAGGTTAATTCCTGGGGTGGCGGGACTGTCATATGTTGATAGAATGGAACGGCTAGTTGTATACTCTGGAATTGAGAAAGATGAGAGGGGATCTTATTGAAACATATAAGATTATTAAGGGTTTGGACACGCTAGAGGCAGGAAACATGTTCCCGATGTTGGGGGAGTTCAGAACCAGGGGGCTCAGTTTAAGAATAAGGGGTAAGCCATTTAGAACGGAGATGAGGAAAAACTATTTCACACAGAGGGTTGTGAATCTGTGGAATTCTCTGCTTCAGAAGGCGGTGGAGGCAGGTTCACTGGATGCTTTCAAGAGAGAGTTAGATAGAGCTCTTATAGATACCAGTCAGGGTATGGGAAGAAGGCAGGAACTGGGTACTGATTGTGGATGATCAGCCATGATCACAGTGAATTATGGTGCTGGCCCGAATGGCCTACTCCTGCACCTATTGTCTATTGTCAAAAACGCACGCGGTCACGGAGGAGAATCTACAAACTCTGTACAGACAGCACCCGTAGTCAGGGTCAAGCCCGGGAATCTGACGCTGTAAGGCAGTAGCTCTACCGCAACGCCGCTGTGTTGCCCCTTATTTTTGCCTTATTTCACCTTATTTATTCTCTCCTGATTTCACACCATTTGTATCCATCTGCCGATCAAACCCTCTCTCACCTATCCCTTGCCAGGCTTTGTCCTGCCCCCACCTCTTTTCCAACTTTCTCCTCCTTACTAAAACCAGTCTGAAGAAGGGTCCCGACCCAAAATACCTCCACCACAGATGATGCCTGACCCGCTGAGTTACTCCAGCACTTTGGAATGTTTTGATACAATCTACTGATCTGCAATTTATGGGCTTGTTTGAATAACAGGTCCACGTTCCTAACGCACATAAACACACAATATATCCATGTGCATCCAACTAGGACATGTACTGCTGTAGATACCATATTTCAGTCACCAAACTTAAAGAAAAGGAAGCAAATAGTTGCAGAAGCTGGAATCTTGAGCAAAACACAAAGTGAAGGTTTTGGTGGCAGCTGGAACTTGTTTCAGTTATATGGTTGTTATATGGTCTCAGCAGGTCAGGCAGCATCTGTATGTGTGGTGCATGGGGGTGAAGGAGATGAACAATGGACAATGGGGACCTGGCGTGGGGGAATCGTTATGTGGGAGGTGGGGGGGGGGGGAGAACAAAGAGGAGCCGGCGTACTTTGTAACTTTGTAAGTCAGTGCTGTAGTGGCCTCTAATTGTATACATTGGGTATGCAAGGAAAGAATTTCACTGTGCCTTGCCACTTGTGACAATGAAGTCTTCTATTCCATTGCATCTATTGGGGGGTAATAGGCAGACCAGTCTGAAGAAGGGTCCCGACCCGAAACATCACCTGTCCATTCCCTCCACAGATGCTGGCTGGTCTGCTGAGTTACTCCAATATTTTATGTTTTGCTCAAAGAAAACTCCTAAACTCATCTCCCAACCTGCATCACTAAAGTGCATTATTTGTTCCTTGATTACACCAACTGCTGTGTTTCCAACATCATAAGACTTACAAAAGTACATATAATTTGCAGATCTCTTTAGTTATGATTAGTTATTTGAGTTATGATTAATATGCAATGTCTTTTAGTTTCTCGAACCAAAACGTCACCCATTCCTTCTATTTAGAGATGCTGCCTGTCCTGCTGAGTTACTCCAGCATTTTGTGTCTATCTTATGAACATTAACTAACTCCAAAGGTGTACAGATTTATAAGCTTAATTCGCTTAGTAAAATTGTAAATTGTTCCTCGTGTGTGAAGGGCAGTGTTAGAGTGCGGGGATCGCTGGTCAGTACGGACTTGGAGGGCCGAAGGACCTGTTTCTGTAATGTATCTCTAAACTCGACTAAACTAGAGTTTAGAGTTTCCTTTATTGTCATTCAAACAATAGTTTGAACGAAATTGCGTACCTTGCAGTCACAACAGAAAAAAAAAGCACCAGAACACACAATGCACACAGTTTAACACAAACATCCATCACAGTGAATCTCCAAGCACCTCCTCACTGTGATGGAAGGCAAAAAGTCTTAAAGTCTTATCTCTTCCTTGCTTGTTCTCCCATTGCGTTGAGGCGATCCAGGCTTTCAGTGTTGGGTCCCCTGCCGAGTGATGGTAAGTCCCGCGGCCGAATCCAAGCTCCACGAACGGGCCGATTCAAACTCCGCGACCCGGGGTGGACGAAGCTGCCACCCTCCAGTCCAGCAGACAAAGCTGTTGTTGCAGGAGCTCCCAGGAGTCAGTCACCAACCTGGGACCTGTGAGCTCCCGATGTTACCGTCCACAGGGCCCGCAGCCGAAGCCTCCGAAGCTCCAAAATTGGGTCGCAGCCACAGCGCCACCACAGTCTCCGAAGTCAGCCAGCTCCGTGAAGGTGAGTCCACAGGTTCTGCCACCGGAGCCTCAAACTAAGCTAAACTAAATTAAATCTCTTTGTGTTTGCATTACCTCTTTTTGTTTACATATAAAATGCCTGGATAGTAAAATCAGTCGTGAGAAATTAACACTCACCCCTACCTCAAAGAATGCTGTCCAGAAAGAACAGGTCATCCCTGTAACAAGGAATACAACATTCCAATTAATTGTGCCTGTCAGGTGTCAGTTCAATTGGATCACAGGCACCGAATAACTGTCAGTGCATCAACATGGATGACAACTACTCACTGTGAACAATTCTCACAGACAGCAAACTAGGAAGTAAAGGGCATTGCTTTTAACAACATTTTACAGAGCACAAAATAAACATTCATAAGCTTGAACAGAGAAATGTCAGAGCCACACATTTCAAAAACAAAGTAACCCTCCTTGAAATGATTATCTGAATGAATGACAATTCATACAAATATGAATTATTTCAGGGCTAGATAAGCAGTGTCATCGAGTCTTACAGCGTGGAAACCGGCCCTTCGGCTCAACTTACCCACACTGACCAACATGAACCATCTACACTACTCCCACCTGCTTGTGTTTGGCCCGTGTCCCTCTAAACCTATCCTATCCATATACCTATCTCAATGTTTCTTAAACATTCTGATAGTACCTGCCTCAACTACCTCCTCCACCAGCTCGTTCCATTCAACCACTACCCTTTGTGTGAGAATGTCACCCCTCAGGTTCCTATTAAATCTTCCCCCCTCACTTTAAACCAATGTCCTCGGGTTCTCGATTCACCTTCTCTGGGCAAGAGACTCTGTGCTTTTACCCAATCTAATCCTCTCATGATTTTGTACAAGACACATTCTCCCTCAGTGTAGGGGAAACATTCTTGCATATGTCGCAATTAAATGTAATAATTTATGAAGACACTGCAGATGCTGGTTTATACCAAAGATGGACACAAAGCACTGGCGTAACACAGCGGGTCAGGCAGCATCTCTGCAGAAAAAGGATGGGTGATTTTTCAGGTTGGGACCTGAAACAACACCCATCTTTGTTCTACAGAGATGCTCCCTGACCCACTGAGTTACTCCAGCACTTTGTGTCCACCTATAATATTTAAGAGGTTATCTTTCAACAGTGGGAATTATGAATCTCACTGATTTCTGAAGATTACATGCCAGAGGAGGGTGCAAACAGCACACTCCGACAGAGGCACAAAGATTCACACACAGCAACTCCTGTTTTTTCCATGTTTCACTATGCTTCTGCATACTGTAGAAGTTGCTGTCAGTTCCACTCCTCGATTACTGCTGAGCCTGACAGTTTCATCATCATTACAATAGCAAAATCTGTGCCACTGTAATTACAGACAGATAAGCAAGAGGAGGTGTCAGCTCAGAACAAAAAGATCGACATGCAACTGGAATAATGTCATCACAACAAAAGAGAGACCGAGACTTCAGCAGCAGATAGACACAAAATGTTGGAGTAATTCAGCGGGACAGCCAGCACCTGTGGAGAGAAGGAATGGGTGACCCTTCTTCGGACAGAGACCAGTTGTAGAAAGGGAACAAAAAGAGAGAGTGCACAACAAAATAAACTTCTTATGGGGGCACAGTGGCGCAGTGGTAGAGCTGCTGCCTTACATTGCTTGAAGCACCAGAGACCCGGGTTCGTTCCAGATTACGGGTGCTGAGTTTGTACGTTCCCCCCGTGACCACGTGGGTTTTCTCCGAGATCTTCGGTTTCCTCCCACACTCCAAAGATGTACAGGTTTGAAGGTTAATTGGCTTAGGTTTATATACTTGGTATAAATGTAAATTATCCCTAGTGTGTGTAGGCTCGTGTTAATGTGCGGGGATCGCTGGTTTGTGCGGACTCGGTGGGCCAAAGGGCCTGTTTCTGTACTGTATGTCTAAACTAAACTAGATCTAATATCAGGGGCACATCACAGACCAGAAGATGTGGATAGTTGAGACGTTGACCATGATAAGTAAAATTATTACATAAAGTAACGTAATTGCACAATTAATTCAGGAATCAATACAGAACTGAATTTGCTGTGGATATCAATATAACTAAAACTTTAAAGTTTATAAAAAATTATGTTGAACCACTCTCTCAGATTTGTAGCTCAATTTGAAGGGTGATCGGGCTCTCCATGTTGAACCATTTGATTTTTACTCAATCTTGGTACAAATGAATCACAAGGAGTGCTGATGTTTGATTTTTACTTTCAAGTCAAGTCAAGTTAATTTTATTTCTATAGCACATTTAAAAACAACTCTCATTGACCAAAGTGCTTTACATTAGTGCAAGTACTAACGTGCTACAAAAAGTGGTACATAGAACAATACATACATACGGCGCTCCCTCAGAGGACCTCAAGACAGGCTTGTGAGAAGAAATAAGTTTTAAGTCCAGACTTAAAAGAGTTGATGGAGGGGGCAGTTCTGATGCGAAGAGGGATGCTGTTCCATAGTCTAGGTGCTGCAACCGCAAAAGCGCGGTCGCCCCTGAGCTTATGCCTAGACCGTGGGATGGTCAGTAACCCCACGTTGGCTGACCTGAGGGACCGGGAGGTGGTATGGTGGGTTAGCAGATTTTTGATGTAGGTGGGGGCTTTTAACTTTGACTTTTAATTTTTGTAAACTTCATGTGAGTTTCTGTATTGTAGATTTACATCGGTTTTTTTTAATTTACTATGTTTTTTTGTATTGGAACAATAAAATACTCAAACTCAACATAGCTAACACAACACATGTGACAAAGGCCTTTCAAATCCATTTTGGTGACAATTCTTCCTTTGCTGCTTTTATTCTATGCTCTAGTGTGCGGGAAACAAAAGAATCCAGCACTGGAATTTAGAATGAATGAATAAAAATATCTGGAAGCAAATTCTAAGTATTCTTGATAATCATTTCCTGGTTAATTGCATTGATTGCAATCCCCAAGGACAAGTTTTATTTTTCCCCCGTCATTATTTTGTTCGGATGTTTCAAACTGCAAAACACAGGTCAGAAATTACAATACATTTATTTTTTAATTAGTATGTGACTTTTTTTTTGAAAGTAGGTTTATATTGTAAATCCAACACATAATTATTTTAACAATGCCTCTTGGAGCTATGAGCAGAAATGAGTGTCTGCATTAATAGAGCAAATAATATTCGGTACAGTCCATTTCATTTATTTTCTTAGACCTCTCTCTGGTCCTCCCCTCGCTTCCATCCTCTCTCGTCCAGAACCCTACCTAGCATTTAGAACATCGAGCATAGAACAGTACAGCACAGGTATGAGCCCTTCGGCCCACAATGTTTGTGCTGAGCATAATGCCAGGTTAAACTGATCACAAGTTCGCAAGTTATAGGAGTAGAACTAAGCCATTTCGCCCATCGAGTCTACTCCACCATTCAATCATCATTGATCTTATCCCATTTTCCTGCCTTCTCCCCATAAATCTTGATATCCGTTCTCATCTGCCTCAGATGCATCCATATCACTCTATTCCCTGCACCTCTATGAGCCTATCCAAAAGTATTTTAAATGCTATACAGCTTTTATACATTTATCAATGTAGTTTTTACAGCTGATGTAAAACCTTGTGTACTCTGGCGTTATGAGAAATCGCAGGACAAATATCTAATTGAGCGCTAGTCACCTTTTGTCTGAAAATGCGTCCGCAGTGCTCTTGGGGTGAAGACTGTTGATTACCAAATTCATGATGACATTAGCAAGTATACAATGGACACCCCCCTGACATTTTCACAACCGATGGGTCATGAACATTGATTACCAACTCATTCTAGCCTAACTCCAGTTTTGGAATTGCGTACTTCAGCTAACACTTGACTTTCCATGGATATGGCACACTTCGCAAATGGAAGGTAGCTCATCTGTACTAATTAAGTAGATCCGTCTTTGCTAGATCCATCTTAGCTAGATGCAGCTGGAGTAACTCAGCGGGACAGGTAGCATCTCTGAAGGGGTGACATTTCAGGTCAAGACCCTTCTTCAGACTGAAGTCTGAAGATGGGTTCTTGACCCGAAATGTCACCCCTTCCTTCCCTCCAGAGATGCTGCCTGTCCTGCTGAGTTACTCCAAGATTTTGTCCCTATTTTCAGTTTTAATGCCAGCATCTGCAGTTCCTTCCTACATAATTCATCTTAGCATTTGTTTGCTAGCTTATTTTCTCAGGGTGTTGCTCTGAATCTACGAATGATTGTTCTTTTCTGAAGGTATTTCATAGAGTCGTAGTGATACAGTGTGGTGACTGGCCCTTCCGCCCAACTTGCCCACACCAACCAACATGTCCCATTTACAATAGTCAAGCCAGGGGAGTTTGGAGTCAGTGACGCCATCTCCACTGGAGAGCTATCAAAATGTTACAACCTCTGCACAACCTAGCTGCCTGCAGATGCATGGGCCTTTTCCCCATAACCTTTGATGCCGTTACTGATCAGGAACCTGTCAATATCCGCTTTAAAAATACGTAGTGACTTAGCCGTCTGTGGCAATGAATTGCAGATTCACTACCCTCTGACTAAAGTTCTGAAGTGTGGGAGCATCCTCACGACATGGACTGCAATAGTTCAAGAACCACATTGTTAGGACAATCAGCCACAGACATTAAATACTGACCTTGCCTGTCATGTCTGAATAATTAAAATAAAACACTTTCCCACTTCACTATATAACCATATAACCATATAACCATATAACAATTACAGCACGGAAACAGGCCCTCTCGGCCCTTCCAGTCCGTGCCGACCATTTGTTTTCCCCTAGTCCCATCTACCTGCACTCAGACCATACCCCTCCATTCCCTTCACGTCCATATACCTATCCACTTTACTCTTAAATGTTAAAATCGATCCTGCCTCCACCACTTCTGCTGGAAGCTCATTCCACACAGCCACCACCCTCTGAGTAAAGAAGTTTCCCCTCACGTTACCCCGAAACTTCTGTCCCTTAATTCTCATGTCATGCCCTCTTGTTTGAATCTTCCCTACCCTCAATGGGAAAAACGTATCCACGTCAACTCTGTCTATCCCTTTCATCATTTTAAAGACCTCAATTAAGTCCCCCCTTAACCTTCTGCGCTCCAAAGAATAAAGGCCTAACTTGTTCAACGTTTCTCTGTAACATAGTTGCTGGAATCCTGGCAACATTCGTAAATCTCCTCTGTACTCTCTCTATTTTGTTGACATCCTTCCTATAACTAGGCGACCAAAATTGTACACCATACTCCAGAATTGGTCTTACCAATGCCTTGTACAATTTTAACATTACTTCCCTACTCCTATATTCAATGCTCTGATTTATAAAGGCCAGCACACCAAAGGCTTTCTTTACCACCCTATCTACATGCGATTCCACCTTCAATGTTACTATGCACAGTTATTCCTAGATCCCTCTGTTCCACAGCATTCCTCAATTCCCTACCATTTACCATGTACGTCCTATTTTGATTTGTCCTGCCAAGATGTAGCACTTCACACTTAACAGCATTAAACTCCATCTGCCATCTTTCAGCCCACTTTTCCAAATGGCCCAAATCTCTCTGTAGACTTTGAAAATCTACTTCATTATCCACAACACCACCTATCTTAGTATCATCTGCATACTTACTTATCCAATTTTCCACCCCATCATCCAGATCATTGATGTACATGACAAACAACAGTGGACCCAACACAGATCCCTGAGGCACCCCACTGGTCACCGGCTTCCAACCTGACAAACAGCCATCCACCATTACTCTCTGACATCTCCCATTCAGCCACTGTTGAATCCATCTTGCTACTCTGCCATTAACACCCAAAGATTGAACCTTCTTAACCAACCTTCCATGGGGAACCTTGTCAAAGGCCTTACTGAAATCCATATAGACAACATCCACTGCTTTACCCTCATCAATGTCCCTAGTTACCGCTTCAAAAAATTCAAGAAGTTTTGTCAAACATGACCTTCCAGGCACAAATCCATGTTGACTGTTCCTGATCAGACCCTGTTTATCCAGATGCTTATATATATTATCTCTAAGTATCCTTTCCATTAATTTGCCCACCACTGACGTCAAACTAATAGGTCTATAATTGCTAGGTTTATTCTTTGAACCCTTCTTAAACAATGGAACAACATGCGCAGTACGCCAATCCTCCGGCACTATTCCCGTTTCTAATGACATTTGAAATATTTCTGTCATAGCTCCTGCTATTTCTACACTAACTTCCCTCAATGTCCTAGGGAATATCCTGTCAGGACCTGGAGACTTATCCACTTTTATATTTTTCAAAAGTGTCAGTACTTCCTCCTCTTTGAATCTCATAGTTTCCATAGCTACTCTACTTTTTCCCCTTAACTCACAGAGTTCAATATCCTTCTCCTTGGTGAATACCGAAGAAAATAAATTGTTCAATATCTCCCCCATCTCTTTTGGCTCTGCAGATAGCTGTCCATTCTGGTTCTCTAATGGTCCAATTTTATCCCTCGTTATCCTTTTGCTATTAATATAGCTGTAGAAACCCTTTGGGTTTACTTTCACCGTTCTTGCCAAAGCAACCTCATATCTTCTTTTAGCCTTCCTAATTTCTTTCTTAAGATTATTTTTACATTCTTTATACTCCTCTAGCACCTCATTTACTCCATGCCTCCTATAATTATTGTAGATATCTCTCTTTTTTTCGAAACAAGTGTCCAATTTACCTTGAAAACCATGGCTCTTTCCAATTTTTACTATTTCCTTTCAACCTAACAGGGACATAAAGATTCTGTACTCTTACAATTTCCCCTTATAATGTCCTCCATTTCTCTTCTACATACTTCCCATGAAACAAAGTGTCCCAATTCACTCCTTTAAAATCCTTACGCATTCCCTCAAAGTTAGCCTTTCTCCAATCAAAAATCTCCACCCTAGGTCCAGTTCTGACTCTCTCCATAATTATATTTAAACTAATGGTATTGTGATCACTGGTCCCGAAGTGCTCACCAACGCATACCTCCGTCACCTGACCTGCCTCATTTCCTAACAGGAGGTCCAGCACTGCCCCTTCTCTGGTCGATACCTCTATGTACTGCTGCAAAAAACTATCCTGCACACATTTTACAAACTCCAAACCATCCAGCCCATTTACAGAATGTGTTTCCCAGTCTATTTTTGGAAAATTGAAATCTCCCACAATCACTACCTTGTGCTTACTACTAATATCTGCTATCTCCTTACATATTTGCTCTTTCAATTCTCGCTCCCCATTTGGCAGTCTATAATACACCCCTAAAAGTGTTGCTACACCGTTCCCACTTCTCAGTTCCACCCAAATAGCCTCCCTAGACGAGCCCTCTAATCTATCCTGCCAAAGCACTGCTGTAATATCTTCTCTGACAAGCAATGCAACACCCCCCCCTCTGGCCCCTCCAATTCTATCACACCTGAAGCAACGAAATCCTGGAATATTTAGTTTCTAAATATGTTATGTAATAGTTTATAAATATGTTATGTAATGTTCTGTTATTTGCATTATATTCTCCTTCAGCATTTTAAACACCAGCCTTTCTTTATTGTTTGCTATAATGCTATCTGGAATGATGCCTCATTGTTCTTTGAATCCCCTCCGGTAGGTAGAATAATAAAATTGCATGCCATTTTCCAATTATGGTTTGAGTAATAGGTGGCAGCATGGTGGCGCAGCGGTAATGTTGCTGCCTTACAGCACTAGAGACCCAGGTTCGTTCCTGACTATGGGGGCTGTCTCTACTGTGACCGCGTTCTCCCTGTGGCACGTTCTCCCTGTGACCGCGTGGGTTTTCTCCGGGTGCTCCGGTTTCCTTCCACACTCCAAAGATGTACAGTTTTGTAATTTAATTGGCTTCAGTAAATATTGTAAATTGTCCCTTTTGTCTAGGATAATGCTTGTGGACGACTTTGCAGGTCGACGCAGACTTGGTGGGTCGAAAGGCCTGTTTCCACGCAGTATCTCGGAAGTCTAAAGTCTAATAAGCTACTCAAGATCTGAGTAATTTGAGTAGACATTTTTATTGAATGGTCGCTATTCACAAGCATATCATTTGGCTTTTCCACTTCTATTAATGAGAAACCTTTCATTATGTTCAAGTTTATTGTGTCCTTTGGCAATGGTTCATTTCTTTTGTAAAGCCTCTTAATTTCTTTATATCTCTCCTTGAAATACTACCAACCTTTCCAATACTTGTCACTCTTTCACATTGTGTAATGTTGGATCTTAACATAAAAACTGATTTGAAAATCAAGGTTATTGCTGTCTGATATTATTTCAACTCACTATATTGCCACTTAGTTTTTCCAGTCATCGATAAACATTTATTTTGGAACCATCATGTTGCTATTACAGCAATGGGAATCCCTTAAAATGTCTCTGAAAAACAGCAACCTCTAACAAGAAAGTGATTGTTTTGAAATCGAGTCGAGTCTATTGTCATATGCGGTGAAGTACAGGTACAATGAATATCTTGCGGCAGGTTCTTCACATAAACTCCGACAAATACCCTCAAAACATAAATGACACATAAAATTCTGTGATAGTAAATAGAAAAGACTGCTAAGAAGATTTAGCTCTTAGGGCTAAAGGAATCAAGGGGCATAGGGAGAAAGCAGGAACGGGGTACTGATTGTGGATGATCAGCCATGATCATATTGAATAGGGGTGCTGGCTCGAAGGGCTGAATGGCTTACTCCTGCACCTATTTACTATGTTTCTATGTTTCTATAAGACATATCATCTGCAAAACAGAATTAGAATAATGACAAACACAATTAGACAAATCAACTGTAGTGAAATGAAGATACTAAAGACTTTAGATGCTTGAATCTCGAGCAAAAAACTGCTGGAGAAACTCAGTGAGTCAGGCAGCAACTATGAAGGAAATAGACAGGTGACGGTTTGGGTCGGGACCCAGTCTGAAGAAGGGATCTGACCAGAAACTTCACTTTCCCTCCACAGATCCTACCTAACTGCTGAGTTCCTCCAGCAGTTTGTTTTTAACTTCGAGATCCCAGCATCTGCAGTTTCTTATGTCTCCATTTTATTGTTGAACTGCAAAATATCCTCATATTATCAGGTCATAAGGAAGAGAACGAGGCCATTCAGCCCATCGTCTACTCTGCCATTCAATCATGGCTGATCTATCTCTCCCTCCTAACCCTTCTCCTGCCTTCTCCCCATAACCTCTGACACCTATACTAGTCAAGAATCTATCTATCTTTGCCTTAAAAATATCCACTGACTTGGCCTCCACGGCTCTCTGTGCCAAAGAATTCCACGGATTCACCACCCTCTGACTATGCCTTCTTCTTCTCTCTCTGACGGGAGCTGTGTGAAACCCCATCTCACTGCTCCCCCTCTGTCATTCCTGCTGCTCTTCTGCGACAATCTACAGAAGGGTCCCAACCCAAAATGTAATCCGCCCATTTCCATCCACAGCTGCTGCCTAATCTGCTTAGTTGCTCAGGCACTTAGTTTTTTTGCTCAAGCCCACAGTGGTGCAAGAGATGGCACATGGTCCACAGTGTAGTGCCAATGTAGGAGTAGGATTGTGTAGGAAGGAACTGCAGATGCTGGTTTAAACCGAAGATAGACACAAAATGCTGGAGTAACTCAGCGGGTCAGACAGCCTCTCTGGAGAAAAGGAACAGGAGACGTTTCGGGTTGTGTGTGAAGAGGGGTCTCAATCCGAAATGTCACTTGTTCCTTTTCTCCAAAGATGCTGTCTGACCCACTGAGTTACTCCAGCTTTTTGTGTCTACCTTAGGAGTAGGATTGTGCAGCTTGGTTCAGGGACCTAATAATTGTAGGAAAGTAGCTGATCCTGAACCCTTGGTGTGTGACCTCAGGCTTTTGTATCTCCTGCCTGATAGTGTCATCGAAAGTTGCAACTACGGTCCAGATGGTGGGGATCCTTGATGATAGATGCCGCCTTCTTGAGACAATACCTCATGTAATTGCTTTTGATGGTGCGTAACTAGAGGCTCTAACATAGGAACTAGTTCTGAACAATAGTCAATTCACGAGCCAAACAGAATGCTATTACTTCTGGCCAGCAATGCTCTTTCTTCCTGAAGTTGGTAAAATAACCTGTATAAAACTATGTTTAACATAATTTCGCAAATTACTGAGCAGGAATTACGGACAGTACCATGGCGCAGTGGTAGAGTTGCTGCCTTATAGCGCCAGAGACCCGGGTTCGATCCCGACTACTGGTGCTGTCTGTACGGAGTTTGTACGTTCTCCCTGAGACCGCATGGATTTTCTCCAGGTGCTCTGGTTTCAAAAATGTACAGGTTTGTCGATTAATTGGCTTATGTAAAACTGTAAATTGTACCCAGTGTGTAGGATAGTGCTAGCGTCAGGGGTGATCGCTGGTCGGCATGGACTCAGTGAGCCGAAGGTCCTATTTCCAAATTGTACCTCTGAAGTCTAAATCATTTTGCTAATCGCTGAACAGGAAATAAGTTTTTTATGGTGCTGGTATTCAATACAGTAGCTTGAACGAAAACTTGAGTTGTGACTCACCAACCATTCATAAAGGGCAAAACTACCCGGTTATGTAGTAAGCAGTCATGGTTAACAAAAGTGCCTAGAGGCAGCATCCAGCTATTTAAAAAAAAGTCTCACACCAGTGCAGATATAAGTAGGAATCTAAATTGGAAAATAAATATTTTCATGGGAGGTGAAAGTCATTACAAAATGGTAATACAATATTTACAAAAGGAAGTAAAGAGGAATGTCGACACTTTAGAGATGAATGGCGAAATGTCACATCATTACATAAAACGTGAGAGCATGATCAAGCAACTTTTTTTTGTTTAGAGATACAGCGGGGAAACAGGCCCTTCGGCCCACCGAGTCCGTGCCGACCAACGATCCCCGCACACTAACACTATCCTACACAACTAGGGACAATTATTACAATTTTACCAAGCCAATTAGCCGACAAGCCTGTACATCTTTGGAATGTGGTAGGAAACCGGAGCAACGCAAGAAATTACACACGGTCACAGGGAGAATTAACAAACGCTGTACTGCCAGCACCTGTAGTCAGGAGCAAACCGGGAACTCAGGCGTTGTAAGGCAGAAAGCCTTTGACAAGGTGCCACACGGGAGTGTGCAAAGGAAGGTGAGAGCCCATGGTATCAAAAGGCTGATACTAGCATGGATATCAGGTTGGCTTTATGGCAGAAGGCAAAGACTGGGTATAAAGGGGGCTTTTTCTGGTTGGCTGCCAGTAACTAGTGGAGTTCCGCAGGGGTTGATGCTGGGGCTGCTGCTCTTCACATTGCATATTAATGATTTGGGTGATGGGATTGAAGGCTTTGTGGCCAAGTTTGTGAATGATACCAAAATAGGTGGATGGGCAGGTCGTGGAGAGAAATCAAGGACTCTGCAGAATGACTTGGATGGAATGGGAGAGAGGGCAGAGAAGTGGCAGATTAAATCGTGCAGCAGTGTAGAGTCATGCAATTTGGTTGTAGGAATAAAGGCATAGATTATTTTCTAAATGGGGACAGAATCCAGAAATCAGAGAAGCAAAGGGACCTGGGAGTACTGGTGCAGGATTCCCAAACAGTTAATCTGCAAGTCGAATCGGGAGCAAAGAAAGCAACCGCAATGTTAGTATTTATATTGAGAGGGCTTGTATGCCAAAAAAAAGGGATGTAATGCTGAGGCTCGATAAGGTGCTGAGCAGACTGCATTTGGAGTATTGTGAGCATTTTTGAGCACAATGTATGAGGAAAGTTCGGGAGAGGGTCCAGAGGAGGTTTACAAGAATGATTCCAGGAATGAGTAGGGTAATATATGATGAGCGTTTGACGGCACTCGACCTGTACTCGCTGGAGTTTAGAAGAATGAGGGGGGACCTCATTGAAACGTACAAAATAGCGAAAGGCTTGGACAGATTGGATGTGGAGAGGATGTTTCCGCTTGTGGGAGAGTCCAGGACTAAAGGTCATAGCCTCACAATTAAAGGACGTTCTTTTAGGAAGGAGATGAGGAGGAATTTCTTTAGTCAGAGTGTGATGAGTGTGTGGAATTATTTGCCACAGAAGGCTGTGGAGGCCAAGTTAGTGGATATATTTAAGGCAGAGATAGATATATTCTTGATTAGTACAGGTGTCAGAGGTTCTGGGGAGAAGGCAGAAGAATGGGGTTGGGAGGTTCAGATAAATCAGCCATGATTGAATGGCGGAGTAGACTTGATGGGCCAAATGGCCTCATGCTACTCCTCTCACTGATGATCGTATGATCTTACGAAAGCAGCAACTCTACCGCTGCGCCACCGTGCCACTCTGCTACTCTAATATCGTAACTGGGAAAATGCTGGGGTCTGCGTAAGAAGAAATGAGAAACAGAAGATACACCGCTCATTAAATGGGATTCGCTGACTCACTGAGTTCCTCCAGCGGAAAAAAATTGCAGGTCTCTGAAACTGCTTCATCAAAGCTGCAAATGTGATGCACCACAGGTTTACAGGGAATATGTGCAACATGTCTCATAATAGTAGAATGGGCTGCCTTACTGAAAGTGTCCTCCAGCAAATGAGTGTAGGTTAGCAAAAGCCTCTGAATGTATTAAATTATTGTTCGCAGCATGAGGTTCTTTGATTTCTAGATACTACTGGACGTCAGGGATAATGTTAACCAATATCAATTGTCCGTAAGAATGCTTCACCAAAAATAGAGTATGGATATTCCAAATAAATATCCTACACTTCAAGACCAGAGGCTATATGGATATGCTGAAAAGAGGTAACAACATTCTATTTGGCTCCAGAATTGGGTATTGTTCACAACAAGTTTCTTTGTTCCTGTAATTAGGAATTGGAAAATTATATATTTCTTACTTCCTTGGCATGCGCATTACCTCAGGAGCATTGTTCCAAGCTTAGAGCCTTGACTTAGATATTCTCTTTGATGCAGCAGCTTTGGTATTCTGGAAAGTAGCCTGAGCATCCATCATTTAAGAGTGTATCATTTGGATATATTCAACATCTAGTCCATATGATAGTGTAACCCACAAGTGTAACAACAGTTCCCTCTTGTGATCTGAACTGGATATTCATGTCTTTCATTCACGTGTATTCCTAATCCTTTCAAAGTCACACCAAGAGATGATTAGGTTGAGACGCAGATAGGCGGTGATCATTAGGTCCATTTGTTCGCTGCTAATGAGCACATACTACAACCTTCAGAATCAGGTGCATTTTCCTCAATCAAAACAATTTGTCATGATAATTTTAACAATTTAAAATAATGATCGCATAACTTCCCCACATCAGTAGGTTGCCTTGTTTAAGATCTTATCATAAGTGATAGGAGTAGAATTAACTGGCCATTCGGCCCATCAAGTCTACTCCACCATTCAATCATGGCTGATCTATCTCTCCCTCCTAACCCCATTCTCCTGCCTTCTCCCCATAACCTCTGACACCCGTACTAATCAGGAATCTATCCATCTCTGCCCTTAAGTAGATCCAATGACTTTGCCTCCACAGCCTTCTGTGGCAAGGAATTCCACAGATTCACCACCCTCTGACAAAAGAAATGCCTCCTCATCTCCTTCCTAAAAGAATGTCCTTTAATTGTGAGGCTAGTCCTAGTAAAATAACACCACATTCTTTCGCATTTTGACCTTTTGAGTCTTACAAAATCTTGCCTTGCAGTTTTCCATTTTATAATCCTGATTGGCCGTGTGTTAGATTTTACTTTCAATTTCAATCAGTTAGGACAATAAGAGTCAAAGAAAATGAGTGGTTCATCGTGTCCCATCGTGTCCCACATCCTTCAATTAACAAAATATTATCAAACTCAAATTTCAAATGTTCAATCTCCTTCAAAGATAATTTCTCTTTGATCTGTTCTGCCAAATCCTTCACTTCTTGGGGAAAGCCAGTCGGAAAATGGAGGTCTTAAGAACAGTTCATTTTCATTCTGCTGGTGTGAGGATTCTCAGCCCAGTGGACTTGAGGCTCTTAGGAGTAATGTGGCAATTTTGGGGCGGTGCAATAGCGCAGCAGTAGAGTTCCTGATTACAGCGCCACAGACTCCGGCTCGATCCCGACTACGGGTGCTGTCTGTATGGAGTGTGTACATTCTCCCTGTGACCGTGTGGGTTTTCTCTGGGTGCTCCGGTTTCCTCCCACACTCCACAGACGTACAGGTTTGTAGGTTAATTGGCTTTGGTAAAAAAAAAAACATAAATTCTTTCTAGTGTGTTGGATAGTGCTAGTGTACGGGATGATTGGTGGTCGGTGCAGATTCGGTGGGCCAAAGGGCCTGTGTTCGCGCTGTATCTCTAAAGTCTAAAAGTTTAAACGTCTGAAGCAAAATTTCAATATTTAAGTGAACTAACCTCGTAAATCATGTAGATACAGTCGTGTGCAATGTTTAAGGTGTACCAGTCACTTTGCTGTAACTCTTTAATCATCACCATGTCCCTTCCAACTGGTGCAAGAACTGCACTAGCAATCAAGGTCTCATGGAATTTGTATCATAATTTGTCCAGTTGAGGATTCATGGCGACAGGACAATAAGCAAGAGAGGGGCTGGAGCTCAGTGGGGAAAAACAGGAGAAATCAAATAAAATGAAAGCAAGGATGTTTTCAGCAGTGGGAGAATCTAGGACCAGAGGGCACTGCCTCAGAATAAAAGCACGTACCTTAAGAGTGGAGATGAGAACAGATTGATAGGTTCTTGATTAGTAAGGGTGCAAAGGTTACAGGGAGAAGCAGGAGAATGGGGTTAAGAGGGAAAAATAGACCAACCATGATCGGAGACCAGACTTGGTGAGCCGAATGGGTTAATTCTTCTCCTATGCCCTATGGTCTTATGGTAAGAGAAACTTGGGCTTCAACTCCACCAGTTATACAAGATAAAGTCATAGAGTCATACAGCATGGAAATGGGCCCATCAGCCCAACAAGCTAATGCAGACTAAGCTGCCCCATCTCCATGAGCCCCACCTGCCTGCAAATAGCCATATCCCTTTAAACCTTTCCTGTCCATGTACCTGTCCAAATGTCTTATACATGTTGTTACAGTATCAGCCTCAATAACCTCCTATGGCAGGTCACTCCATATGCCAACCACCCTTTGTGTGAAAAAGTTTCAGCTCAGGTTCCTATTAAATCTTTCTCATCCCACCTTAAACCTATAACCCTTTGTTCTTGATTCCACTACTCTGGGTACATAGAGTAGACTCTGTGCATCTACTCTATGTATTCACCTCATGATCTCATACACCTCCATAAGGTCACCCCTTAACCTCCTGCTCTGTTTTAGACTTTGGAGATACAGAGTGGAAACAGGTCCTTTGGCCCACCGAGTTCATGCCAACCAGCAATCACCCCGTGCACTGGCACTGTCCTCCACACTCGGGAAAGATACGATTTTACCTAAGCCAATTAACCTACAAACCTGTACGACTTTGGAATGTGGGAGGAAACTGGAGCACCTGAAGAAAATCCATGTGGTCACAGGGAGGACGTGCAAACTCTATACAGACAGCACCCAAGGTCATGATTGAACCCGGGTCTCTGACGCCGTAAGAATGAAAATCTACCGCTGTACCTCCGTGCCACCCATTTTGAAGTAACTATGATAACTGTGATAACATTTAAAGCAGATAAAAATATTAAAATTCTTATCAATATGAACTGCCATAACTAATTATGCAACCATGCAATGTGTGTTCAGTTTGCACTTGTTTAAACAGATGAGATGCTCATTAGCTTCAGTATATCTGTGATGCTTCAATAAATAGTTTAATGGCTGTAATGTTTAACCAATTTCAGAAGTCTTTGTAATTCTAGCTTTAGCAGCTCATTAATGTTTTTTTTTTGACAGTGTATAAATGATTTTGCTGCAATTTGATACCTACTTAAACTCCCAAGATGTTATGATTTACTTCTATGATTAGGGACTACTAAAATATAAATGGCATAAGCTCTACAGTGGAGGGTTAATAGTCATTGTTTAACAGTCGTCACTGTATGTACTTTTCCATATTGTGATCTTTCAGCACAGTTGCACAATTTAGATTTTATATTACTCCGAAGTACGACATTATCATGCATTTATTATTGCCAGTCAACCAATCAAGGATCAGGCACTTTTTTAATAAAAAATCGGCACGGCATCCCCCTTAAGAGAAACCTGGCAAATAAAGATAAGCAGGGCTACAGTAAAACAATGTTGTGAACAGTAATTCACATGGGAACATTGCCCAGTCAACTCAGAAGGTCATTAAGCAAGATTCAAACAACAATGCTAAGCACTTTCTCATTAAATTCTCCAAATAATGCTTTAGAGCTCATTTTTAGGTGATAAACCAGATTCTAAAGGTTTTATTAATCTTTATTAATCATAAAAATAGACTATATTGCAGAAGGACGTTGGTTGAAATGAAGGGCTTCCACGATATTTAAGCTACAATAACTTGACCCTCGACTGCAATGTATCATTGCAAGGAATGTGAACTGTTTTTTCCACGAGTGGAACTACTGTGCCTGCACAGACAAGAACTCAAAAATCACTTGCCTTTAATGGCAGGCATACATTTTATGTGTGGTTGCAAAAATCTGCAGTTGCTGCTTCAGCTTTGCTATTCAATTAAAAAGGACAATCACAAAGGGACTTAAACAATATTCTGTTCTATCAAACACAATACACGAGTAAACACAATACTGCTTGTGCAGGAACTGCAGATGCTGGTTTAAATCGAAAATAGACACAAAATGCTGGAGCAACTCAGCGGGTCAGGCAGCATCTCTGGGGAAAAGGAATAGGCGATGTTTTGGGTCGAGACCCTTCATCAGACTGAGAGTTAATGAGGAAGATTCGCTTGGTTTTCCAGTGTCATTACATTTTAGTTAGTTAAAAAAATCCACACCCCGGGTCATAGAGTCTCACAGAACAAAAACAGTCTCTTCAGCCCAACTTGCCCATGCCTACTAAGATGCCCTTTCTACACCAGTACCAGCTGCCCATATCCCTCTAAACCTTCGCTATCCACGGCACTGCCCAAATGCCTTTTGAATGTTGCTTAGCCACCTGCCTCAACTACCTCCTCTGGCAGCTTGTTCCATTTACACCCCCATCCTCTGTGAAAAAGCTGTCCCCCAGGTTTCTCTTAAATCTTTCCCCTCTCACTTTAAACCCATGCCCTCTGTGCAGTTACCCGACCTATTCGAAATTATCCAAGGCAATTGTAGGATTCCTGTGCTTTGGGATATTTACAGATGATCATTATTTAATTCCCAGTTACAAATACTTTCTCCAGTTCAACAAGGCTGAGTCCAATGACGAAGTGGTAGAATTATTCATTTCTACTAAAATATATTTGGTGTTGTTGAACTTAAGGATCGATGCTTGTCCATTGTAAGTAGAGTTGCAGAGGAAGTGTTTTGATAGGAAGTCTGATCTGAACCATTAATTCTGTTTCTCCTTCTTCACAATGCTCTGTCCAACTGGGCGATTCCAGCAATTTAAGTTGTTATATTGGTAATGTTCAAGTCATTTTCCATCTAGATGGCAGGGTGGCACAGTGGTAGACTTGCTGTCTTACAGCTCCACAGACATGGGTTCAATTCTGACCACAGTTACTGTCTGTACGGAGTTTGTGCGTTCGACCCATGTTGGTTTTTCCGGGAGCTCCGGTTTCCTCTCACATTCCAAAGACATACAGGTTTGTAGCTTAATTGGTTTTGTTAAAAATTGTAAAATGTGCCTAGTGTGTAGGATAGTGCTAGTATGCAGGGATCGCTGGATGGCACAGACTTCGTGGGGCAAAGGTCCTGCTTCCAGGCTGTATCTCTAAATTAAACTAAACTAATCAGTCAATTCTAAGATGGAAATCAGGAATCTAAGGAACAAACTACTCTTTAATGCAATGCCTTTGGGCTGTAACTCATAGTAATAATATATCACAAAGAGGGGAAATAAATACCCTCTTTGGGTTTCACTTCTGACCATGTATCTAATATAAATGTAGACAAACTGCAGTAGGTCAAAATTGCTTACCTGAAGAATTGGAGATGATGGAGCCAAAAGCACTGATGATAACATTTGCCTTCAAGCGAATAACCTGGTCCACATCTTCAACCCAATCTCCGGCATCATTCTGCTCCGTACGGACAAACTCAATTGCAAAAATCCGCTGACCTTTCAGAATAATTCTTCGTGGTGACATGTAAGGCATAAATTCACATCTCTCTTCTTTTGCTAGTTCCACCTAATAGACAATTACAAGAGAGAAAACAACACTGGTAAGCCCAGGACAACTATGACCTTATTATATTATAGTGTATTATAATATTAGTGTGTGGTGCATTATAAATCATGGATGGTGAAGAGCCGGCATTTACAGATACATCATTTACGGTAGTTATCTCGACCTGACTATCAAGCTTCCTGTTGTATCTTTCTAAATATTGACTGTTCACAGAAGGTATTCTTACCTTATATGAGGCCAATATGACTGCAACTCAACTTGATAAACTTCCAAGTTGCCCCTCTAGTGTTTACACGTATACATGTATACTCCTTTAAAAATAACCTGGCATTCTCCAAGCAAAACAGAAACTAACGTTCAGCAAATGGTGGTGCAGCAGGAGAGTTGCCGCCTTACAGCACCAGAGGCCCAGGTTCGATCCTGACCACGGGTGCCATCTGTATATAGTTTGAACGTTCTCCCCGTGAATGCCTGGGTTTTCCCCGGGTGCTCCAGTTTCCTCCCACACTCCAAAGACGTACAGGTTGGTAGGGTAATTGACTTTGGTAAAAATTGTACAATGTCCCCGTGTGTTGGATACGACCAGTGCATGGGGTGATCGCTGGTCGGTGCGGACATGGTGGGCCAAAGGGCCTGTTTCCGCGCGATATCTCTAAACTGAACGATGTGTAGGAAGGAACTGCAGATGCCGGTTTACACTGAAGATAGACACAAAATGCTATAGTAACTCAGCAGGTCAAGCAGCATCTCTGGAGAAAAGGAATAGGTGACGTTTTGGGTCGAGTCCCTTCTTTAGAAGACGTCACCTATTCCTTTTCTTCAGAGATGCTGCCTGTCCTGCTGAGTTTCTCCAGCATTTTGTGTCTATCTAAACTAAACATGATATTATTACAGGGCAAATTGCTTCTGCTTTTGCATAGGCGGTTTCTGTCAAAACGTTCTCATTTTGCTGCAACATGGCAGAATGAAGAACGGTGATTCCTAATTTTTGCTGTGGAATAGGCCCTTCACCCAGGGTGCAATGAGTACTTATTTCATTGGAATTGTTTGCACTGCAACAGCCAAGATAAAGTGACCGGCTGAGCATTCCAAATTCATTTTCTGATTGCTTTCATGAATCTTTGAGCCCCAGAGTTTGAGGCTGGCCATTGTGGAACAATTTGCCGATAGTGAAATCCATGTTGTTCAGCAAATTGCTGCAGCTCTGAAATCTCCCAAGGATACCATTTCAACAGTGGCCCTCATTGCAGTACAATTGGTTACTGCAACTTCTGGACATATGGGCAGTCATTCAGAACAAGTTTGCTGGTGTAAAGCATTCCCCAAGGTCAATAGTAGCTCTCTCACTGTCATGGCTAATCAGGTTGGTTGATAATGGCAAGATGGGGTCTCCTGTATTAGCTGCTGACACCCAACACTGGAGACATCGTTTATCAACTTCTCTTTATTGTTACAGAGTTATAGAGTGATACAGTGTGGAAACAGACCCTTCGGCTCAACGTGCCCACACCGGACAACATGTCCCAGCTACACTAGTCCCACCTGCCCGCGTTTGACCCACATCCCTCCAAACCTGTCCTATCCATGTACCTGTCCAACTGTTTCTTAAACATTGGGATAGTCCCAGCCTCAACTACCTCCTCTGGCAGCCTGTCCCATATACCCACCACCCTGCGACAAGGAACTGCAGAAGCTGGTTTACAAAAATATCGACAAATTGCTGGAGTAACTCAGCCATGCATGGGTGATGTATCAGTTGGGACCCTTCTTCAGACTTATTGTAGGGAGTTTTGGGGAAAGAAAGCCAGAAGAGAGGAGGGGCAGGACATAGCCTGCTAGATGATAAGTTCATACAGTTTGAGTGGGGGGGGGGGGGGGAATTGATAGGCGGATGGCTGGACAAAAAAATGTGAATAGACAGAAGGTGATAGACAAAAGGATCAAAGAGTTGCAAATTGTGAAGCTAGAGAAAGGGATGTGCTGTAGGTGGAAAAGGAGGCTTGGGGAGAGGGGAGAAGTAGGATGGAGGTGCTCCAGCACTTTGTCTCTATTTTTCGCTTCATTGTTCATGCCTGTGAAGCACATTGTGTTCCTGAGAAAGGCTTTGGATTTCGTTGTCTTTGAGGATGAAATGTGTCCTAATCCTAAAATGCTTTCAGGATGTCTACGTGTTCTCGCAGGAAGAAAAATATCTCAAAATACAAGGATCCATTTAGTTTCACCTGATCTAAAGGGTTCCTCATCTTTGTGTGTAATGTTCGTCAAGAGCAGTGTTGCAATAGACCAGAAAATCCAGAGCATTTTGAAGATCTCATTATGGAGATACTTAGACGTGAATTATGTGCACAGACAGATTTCTGTGCGGGTATTTCAATGTTTAGGATCAAACTAGATTGTCTAGAAGAGGCAGTAAGACACACAAACTCATTATTTTAATCAAACTACTACCATTATTCTCTTTGGCAGGATTGAAAATCCAAGGAAATTGTCCACTTTTATGGTTATCTGTCACGTTTGTGGTTGATAAATGAGAATTGACAATAATCGAGTTTCATAGTATTGTCAAGCGGCTAATTTTACTACTAATCTCATTCAACAATAGCACTGGGTAGATAGAAGTAATAACATTTGCAGATCTTGGTCAAATGGCTAATAAGATTACAATGCAGTGTAATATTGTTAACCAGTTGTTGAAAATACTTTATCTCAACCCATTTTTGCCTCTGTTCAGTTCTTCATTGGTTTTGTTAAATAAATGTTTGCACATTAAAAACCTCTCAACCTTTTGAGCAATAATTATTGCAATATATTCATATAAATGGTGATTTAACAAAATATACACTACATAATATTCTTTTTAGTTCATATTCCCATTTCAAAATTTTTATCAAATAAGGTGGGTAGCAGATCTAGACATGTTTACGAGGTTATCAAATTAACCCAAGGAATTCTAATCCAAGTGTAATAATTAAAAACAATCTTCACAAATGCTATAAAGGCATTTTTAAAAGGAACAGTTTTGAGGTGTAATGAACTATGTATAATCTGCACAAGTTATTACATACTTTTTCAAAGCAGATGATATTGCTTGCACCATAAAAGCAATTTATCTTTAGTTTACAATGATGATCTATTGTACTCTAACAATATAAATCCTTAGTCCAACTATTCAACACAATTAATTGAACACAATTAATAACAAAAATTGCCTTGAGCTGCTGCCAGAGACCGGGTTCGATCCGGACTACGGGCGCTGTCTGTGGGGAGTTTGCATTTTCGCCCTATGACCGTGTGCGTTTTCTCCAGGTGCTATGGTTTCTTCCCACACTCCAATGATGTACAGGTTTGTAAATTAATTGGCTTTGGTACAATGGTAAATTGTCCATAGTGTGTAGGATAGTGCTAGTGTATAGAGTGATCGCTGGTCAGCGCAGACTAGGTCGGCCAAAGGACCCGTATCCGCGATATAGCTCTAGTTAATTAGTTACTTACTACATATTATTAAAATCTGTGGCTCTCTTTATTCACGGGCAGCAAATTCATATGTTAACAGTCCAATCACTTCCAAGGACTCTGCCATAGGTGTACCATAGCTAATCATGTGATTTATAAGCAAGGCACCATTTGATTAATGCTGCAATTACTTCTTACAGTATACTTTCAGAATAAAGAGTGCATTATAGAAGAGTGATTGATTCAAAAATACTTTTTCTTTTATTGGTCACACTGCCAGGTAACCAATTACTAAAACTATTAATTTTTCAATGTTGTTAATATTCTGAATATTTAACAACATTGATTCAATACTTTTGTTTTCATTCTTCTAGTTTGCAAGGAGAGAGATAGAAATGGTACTAATAGCATCAAAAAATGTATCTAAACTAAATTAAACATTAGAAGATAGACACAAAGTTCTAGAGTAACTCAGCGAGTCAGGCAGCTGAGTTACAAAAGGATGGTTGGCGCTTCAGGTCAGGATCCTGCTTCAGACTCAGAAGTTGGAGTCTCAAGAAGGGTCCCATCCCGAAACGTCACCCACCCTTTTTCTCCAGAGACGCAGCTGACCCACTGAGTTACCTCAGCACTTTGTATCTATCTTCCGTATATACCAGCATCTGCAGTTCCTTTCTACACTGAATAAAACATTAATCAGGTTCTGTTTGAAGAATTGTCTCTTCAGTTTTGATCCTACTTTTACTGGAAGCAGTTCATAGAGTCACAAGGCTATTCCTAGGAATTAAATAAATGAAATATTAAGTTAATGATGCAAATTCAGTTCAAACCAAAGAAAATTAAGGTCTGGGAAGACACAGAGTTCTGGTGAGGAAACATTAGTAAGAGCTAATCAAGCATCCTTTTGGGTGAACTAAGAACAAATATGCCTGCTGATGATTCATAGGGTATCATCCCCAGAGCAACTCCGTCACCTTGCAAAGCCAAATTTACAAAGCTGACTTTATAGGGGCGACACAGTGGCGCAGCTGGTAGGTCCACTACCTCGCACTGAGACCCAGGTTTGATCCTAGCATCGGGTGCCGTCTGCGTGGAGTTTACCCGTTCTTCCCATGACCATTCCAGGTTTCCTCCGGGTGCTCCGGTTTCCTCCCACATCACAGATATCTGCAGTTTTTTTTCCAGTTGATTGTCCTCAGTAAATTGCAGGGAGTGGAGGAGAGAGTGGATTAACATACAACCAATGGGTGATCGATGGTTGGCATGGACACGGTGGGCTGAAGGGCCCTCATCTCGCAATCAATCACTCAATGAAAGGGTGTTTGGCAAGGCAATGCAGAGAGCGCCAAGTCAATTTGGGACACAGTGAGTCAGATCCCAACAGCAAGACTACCAAAACCATGGTGGAATCTTGTTGCACTGACCATGAGTAATTGTGCCATTGACAACAAATAACCCAGTAGTTGCTGCCTTTAACAGAAACTATTCACTTGTTTAGTTATTTTTCATTGTAAAGTCAAAGTTGAAAATACTCTTTATGTTAAATACTATAACTTGTATGACACTGACAACAAAGGAATAATTAAGCAGTAAATAACATACGAATTAAAAAAAAGTGCAATAAGCTAGCTTAAAAATGGTGACAAAGGATTAAAAAGTTCAATCTGGAATGGAGTTAGGCAAACAACAACTAAATTATCGAATGCAGATCTTGGAGATATTGAGTAACAGTGCACACACGTTAATAAAGGGAAAGCTTGCAATCCATGTTCCATCTGGTGAGCCCAATGGTATTAAATCCGGAGTGTTAAAGCCTGTTGAATTTTACCTCCTCTGGGACAGCCCTGATGTTGGTAAATCCTTTCCGAAAAGCCACGAACACACGGTGGGCCCCACAGCGTAGTGCAGATGTTGCACAGTCAAAGGCGGTGTCTCCAGCACCAAGGACAATGACTGTGCCCCGTATTGATGGAAGACAATATCGACAGGCACACATTCCTGAAAGAAAGCAAAACAGTATTTTGTCCAGAATGGAAAAGAAATTGAGGTCATTACTGCCCGCAGTTCGGGCATCACAAGGGCTTTTTAATAATTCAAAATGGCACCCAAAACATGTGCAACCTGTTTTTCTGTGCAAGGCAGATTATTAATGCAGTCCCTAACATATGCACAGTATACACCTGCTGGAATTATCCAGAAAAAGCAGATTAAGATGTCAATGTGCGCAATGCTGATTTCACTACCCTCAATGCATCAGTTGATGCCATCTATTACTTCAAATCTTTAGATTTTAGAGATATAGCACAGAAATATGCCCATCGCCCCCCCCCCCCCTCCCCCCCCCCCCAAGTCCGCGCTGACTTACGATCCCCTTACGCTAGCATTATGGGTCTGTCACACTTAGGCGACGCTTTAGGTGACTGACAGGGACTTCTTTTAATGGAATTCACCTACGACACCTGGCGACAACCTACTTCAACACCTACGACAACCTACAGCAGCAAAAATTGTTGAAAAACATGTTGACAACAAAAATATGTTGAAGATTTTGTGGCAGTCGCCTGTAGTTGCCCAAAAAATCACCTAAGTGGGACAGGCCCATTATCCGACACACTAGGGACAATTTACAAGTAATGCCAATTTAATTGACAATTTACACAAGCCGATTAACCTACAAACTTGTACGTCTTTGGAGTGTGGGAGGAAACCGGAGCACTCAGGGAGAACCCACGTGGGTCACGGGGGGAACAGGCAAACTCCGTACAGACAGCACCCACAGTCAGGATTGAACTTAGTTCTCTGGCGCTGTAAGGAAACAACTCAACCGCTGCGTCACTGTGCCGCTTGGCACGTTATCTGTATTGATCAGTATTGATGTAGCTGAGGTGAACTGAGCACTGCCTGAATCCTGTACTGTGCTTGATCGGATATGGCAATGGAATTACTTTAATATGAACACATACAAAAGGCAATCACACCCATTGTGACACTGAGGACTTGAGTAGTGATATTAATTGTGGTTATTCCGCCGATCGGCCGTGGAAGTCAGCTATGGGAATGGATCTGCCAGCTTCGTCTGGGCCACAGTTCCAGAGCCTTGGCCACAGGAGGCAAATTCGACCCGCAGTTCATCCACAGAAGTTGGCTATGGGAACGTATCTTGTGCCTCACCCAGCCTGGGCGTCGCATTTTTTTGGGGGGGAATTTTGTCTGTATTAAAGGAGGCCACTGTGTTCCCACTATCTGACCCTGTCGGAACCGACCGGGCTGGAATCCCGCAGCCCCAGTTGCAGACAGCAAATTCGACCTGCGGATCGGCTGCGGATGACATCTGTGGGAAGAATCTGCCAGCTTCAGCAGGCCAGGATTTCCAGAGCCCCAGCCACAGGGCGTAGAAGTCCCAATGAGGTTGAGATCGGCCGCCTCACCCGGCCTAGGTGCCACATTTTTGGGGGAACTTCCGGAGATGGGGCGGGGGGGGGGGGGGGGGGGGGAGAGGAGAGATTTTCAGAGATTTTCAGAGATTTCCAGATCAAAGTATGCACCGGACCATCAGTTGCCGGAAAATCGATGGTGCAACTCTATTTTCCTCCTTTTTCGCCAAGGATTCCACTCCAGATCCTAAAACAGATCCTGTATGTTTTAATGTTATGTCATTTTTTTGGGGGGGGGAGGGGGAATTTTCCAAGATAGATTCACTTCTGGACTACCTGCAAGGTCCTGTTACCCTCTTTAAGATCCTCGAGCTGGCTTTAAGCAAAGTGGTTGTGCTTTCTCTCGCTACCTGTTCGTGGTGTCAGTCCTTAGCCGTTGAAGCCGAGAGCGAGAGCTCGTTGCTCACAGAAATCACTGACACGAGCAGACTGCATAAAGTTGCTGTGCAGTCTGCATTGCAATCAATGGGTGTGGATTAGGTTCACACTGCAGCTCTCTCTCTTCAGTGGATCTCGGGGGGTATTCAATTTAGTTGCCAAACTATTTACGCCTGCCATCACAAAGACGCAGGAACACACTTAAATAAATTGTAAAGCTGTATCATTTTACCAAGCAGAGATGAACCATATTACTATCAAATTATTCTGTTTCATTGCAGGGCATTTTTTATTCCTGTTAAAATGTATTCATATACATAATTTCACACCCAGCACCCTCAGAAAAAAGGCCTATTATTTTATCTCCTATGGTTGACTGCAGGCAACGTCGAATTGCAGATTTCAGCACATGATACCACATCCATTATACTGAAGCAATCAAAAGTCTCAATATCTAAATAAATCGGAAAAAAAAACTATCAGTCTTTGATCTTAATGCCTTTTTGCTTCGCAATCATGTATTTAGTTAGCCGTTACTTTTTTTTAAGGCATTGTCCTGGACCACTATGCCGACTTTTTTGTCTTTGTTTTGTTGAGAACATTTAGCCAGAGGGTGGTGAATCTGTGGAATTCTTTGCCACAGAAGGCTGCGGAGGCCGTCAGTAGATATTTTTAAGGCAAATGGATAGGTTTTTGATTAGTACAGGTGTCAAGAGGTTATGGGGAGAAGGCAGGGGAATAGGTCAGCCATGATTGAACGGCGGAGTAGACTTAATGAGCCCAATGGCCTAATTCTACTCCTATTCCTTATCACCTTATGACCTAATAACATACATCGTTATAATTTAGAGGCATATATTTTTCCAAAATATTATGTAACTGACGCATCAGGAATTTGATTAATTTTACATCACGGCTTCCACAAGAATATCAAAAGTTGCCAATGCAAAGATGCAAGTTCTACATTCTCGTTAGAAAACAATATATGGTAAAAAATACATCTACATACTGCATTTAAACAAAACCTTTACTGACAAAGCTTTCAAAATTGAAGTTTGCTTTTCTAGTTTCATCCAGAAATAATGATGGGTTTTTTTCATGTAAGTGCCTCGTGTTTTATCTTTGCTCAATCGTGCTAACAAAATTAATAATGAGCAGACCAAAAGAAAAAAAAAAATCATAAGATAAAATTCCAGGATTAAATTTAAATGAGAAGTTCTACCTGGTTTGCTGGCTTTTGCAACAAGGGGCAGGAATTCCTTAGATGTGTAGAAGCCATGTTCCACTGTTAAGCCTTCAAAGATGAGATCTCTCTTTGGCTCCGGTAAACCTATTGAAATGCAGATCACTCCATTAAATGATAATGCACAAAGTATGAGTTCTGTGTAATACTTTGCTTTTTTTAAAAACAAACAGGATGCTTTCATAATCCTTTTTACAGAACGCAGATGTTGCCTGTTAATTTACAGAGACTATTTTGTCTGATAAATAGGTCACCTAAAAAGACTCGTACATTTGCGAATTTGTGAAGTACAATGCATTAAAAATCAAAATTCAGAAACAAACAAGATAGATGTTCCTCTTGAACTCCAATTTCTCTCCGCATTATACGTTGTAAAACAAATTAAATATCAGTTGTAATGTACGGGGAATGAATCAGAAAATGGCATGAGTACCTTGATGTTTTTCTACAAAGAATAGAAATATCTGAATTTGGAATATCCACTGTTAAAACAACATTTTTGAAAGTGCACAATAAATAATTTGAAAACCAGCATCTGCATTTCCTTGTATCCACAAATAGTTTACAGTTCATTTATCAACAATGGCAAGCCACTCGGCATCTGTTGGGCTGGTACCATTCAGCAGTTTGTGATGCACAAGCGGACTTTGCATATTTTCCTCCCTCTCTGATAACTCAACAGACTGCGGTAAGTATTTAAATGTTTATCGTGCCAAGAAAGACCAACATCCTGACCAAACCTTTGAAAATGCAGGAAGCATACTTCACAAAGGCACAAGTCCAGCTGGAAGCTCATTCCTTGAGTGAGTCTTGCACTGTTTCATTGCCACAGAAGGCTGTGGGGGCCAAGTCAATGGATATTTTTAAGGTAGATAGATTCTTGATTAGTACGGGTGTCAGAGGCTATGGGGAGAAGACAGGAGAATGGGGTTGAGAGGGAAAGATAGATCAGCCATGATGGAATGACGGAGTAGACTTGATGGGCCAAATGACCTAATTCTAATGCTATCACATAAACTTTTGAATTATTTTGTCTTATTTCTTTCCAGAGTCAGGCCAGGGTCTCAATCCAGAGTTACATAAACAGACTTGCAATATATGTAGCATGGGTGGAGGATCAGCTCGGAGAAAGGACGGGGGAAGAGCAATGGGGGAGGGGGGATATCACGGGGGAGGGGGGTAAGAGCCAACGAGGAGGACCAGAGGGAAATGGCTGGAGCTGCGGGGCGTTGCTTGGCGGTGAGTTTGGGACTCACATCGGGCGCTGGAAGCTCTCCTCCGCCGAGATCAGACTCTCCGCTCTCCATTGGGTGACATTGGCGACATCTCCGACTTGGGGCTGAGCCGCTCCCGGTCCCTCGAAAGTTATATCCGGTTGGAGACCTCCGCTGGCCACCTACAGTGTCCCTCAGCTCCAGTAAAGACGCGATGGCGCAGGACGGGGCGGGAGTGACAGGAGAAGCGACTGGCAGGAGAGGAGATCGATCTGCGCACGCGCGTTTTTTTCCGATTTTTAAACCCCGCTAACCTTTACAACATACTACCGATCGGAACTAAACTCGCAGCACAGGAGAACGTTGAGTGAGCTGACGTAAAATCGTAGTGCTATCGTGTACTGTTTTTGCGCAAATAGAAAAAAAAGGCGCAAACTGGAAGAACACAAGATCAGATTTTTAGTTATGTATAGATGGTGTTGGTTAATTATCAATGTCATTTAGGACCTACTCTAACTTCAGCAGCTGGTGAGCTAGTTAGAGTAACATCCTACATTACGGCAGTAATTGAACTATAGAAATGACTGCACTGACAAGAACACCACTCATCAGCTACTTACTCTGTCACCAGGAGAAACAGCCTTAACCTTTACTCGTAGGTGAATGGTTTAATTCAGTATCTATGTTACTTCAGCACTTTCAAATCTTTTGGATGCATCGACTTTTAATCAGTCTTTTAACATCCAGATGAATCATGCTTTAATCTAGTGCAATTAACACACAACATGCAAAAGAGCATGAAGCAACAATTATATTTTTCTTTGTAGCGCCAAGGTACTACAGATGCTGATTAATATGCAAAAGGACACACAAAGATCTGGAGTAACTCAGTGGATCAGGCAGCATCTCTGAAGAACTTGGAGATATTCTTCATAGAACATCTATTTTCTATGGAGAACATAGAACCTAGGTTCCAGATTAGACTAGAACCTAGTCTAGCTCTAGCCTAGACGTTTTGGGTCGAGATGTTTTGGGTCCATGTCCTTCTTCAGGCTGTTTGTGATTATGTTCGATTGCTAGCCCTCTTCAGGAAGATACTGATGATATAAAGATTTTGAGGGAGAATGAATCGGAAAATGTGCTTGGCAAGGCAAGAGGTTCCATGCAGAACTGTGGATATATATTCACCTTGAGAATCTAACGATTTGGGAATCTCATATAAAAATCCAAGTTCAGAACATCTAACACAGTGGCGCAGCGGTAGAGTAGCTGCCTTACAGCGTTGGCAGCGCCGGAGACCTGCGTTTAATCCCGGCTAAGGGTGCTGTCTGTACGGAGTTTGTACGTTCCCCCCGTGAGTTTTCTCCATAAGGAATAGAAGTAGAATTAGGCCATTCGGCCCATCAAATCTACTCCACCATTCAATCATGGCTGATCTATCGCTCTCTCCTAACCCCATTCTCCTGCCTTCTCCCCATAACCTCTGACGCTTGTACTAATCAAGATCTTCGGTTTCTGCCCATATTTCAAAGATGTGAAGGTTTGTAGGTTAATTGGCTTGGGTTTGTACACTTGGTATAAGTGTAAATTGTCCTTAGTGTGTGTAGGCTTGTGTTAATGTGTGGTGATCACTGGTCGGTGCGGACTCGGTGAGCCGAAGGGCCTCTTTCCGTGCTGTATCTCTAAAACTAAAACCAAACAATCCATTGCAGTCAGTGTATAGGACAGAGCCTCAAAATGTTCTCAGTGAACCTGTGGACAGGAAGAGCAAGACCATTCATTTGAGTGGTATGGCCAGCCTGAAGGGTAGAAGGATAAATTTAGGATGACATGCATCCCCGTTTATAGGCCTCCCAGTTCATGGTCAACCAGCATCTAAGGTATCAATGCCGCCATCTTTTTGGATTCATTGAGTTTGCTTTAATGTTACTAGTTATTTAAAAGTGTTTCAAATTATTTCATGCAATTTTATTTCTTCTATTTTTGGAAACAAATGAACAACCCCACCACTTTGCCCTTTAGTGCTAAATCCTTCCTCTACTAAGATCATAAGATCATGTGAAAGCAGTGGAATTAGGCCATTCGGCCTATCAAGACTACTCCATTCAAGTGAGTTTATTGTCATGTGTCCCTGATAGGACAATGAAATTCTATCATCTTATCTATCTCTCCCTCCTAACCCCATTCTCCTGCCTTCTCCCCATAACTTCTGACACCCGTACTAATCAATAATCGATCTATCTCTGCCTTAAAAATATCCATTGACTTGGCCTCCACAGCCTTCTGTGGCAAAGAATTCCACAGATTCACCACCCTGTGACTAAAGAAATTTCTCCTCATCTCCTTGATAAAGAATGTCCTTTGATTCCAAGGCTATGAACTTTTGCCCTGGACTCTCCCACTAGTGGAAACATCCTCTCCACATCCTGGCATTTCACTATCCATTATTAATTGTTCATCATGCCTTCGACATAATTGGTTTCTTATATTAGCCCAAATAATCCAATCATCCTTCACATTTCTGTTTGAAGGATCCCACCAGCACAGGTTGGTAGCTGCCTTTGCTTGTACACAATGTGAAGTGATATGCAACATTAAAATTATGTTATTTTACGTAAACATCTCTCTGCATGATATTGCCTAAAGAGGCTGTCCCACTTGAGCGACCTAATTGGCGAGTTTAGAAGAGTTGGGGAGAGTTTGAAAAAATGACATGTTGAAGACCTCCTTCGACTATGTAGAAGACCTCCTACGACCTCCTTCGACTATGTTGAAGACCAGCTTCGACTAGCTACGACTAACTTCGGGAAAATTGGATACCGAATAGTGGAGAGTGAAGACGACCAATTTGATCTCCCTCGACCTCCCTTCGACTACGGTGAAGACTATCTATGACTACCTTTGACTACCCTCAGTTACCTACGACTAACATGCCGACCTATTACGACCTACTGCGACCAAACCTACTAGTAAAAAAAGTTTCAATTTTTTCCATGGTGACCTTTTTTGACTCGCAGGCATTTTTTAACATATTGAAAAAGTGCCGCGACCTAGCTGAGGCCTCGAGTACACGGAGACCACTCTCGAGAATGAAGAAGAGTTACGAAGATCTCCTACGACTCGTGTCAACCATGCTGCGAGTATGAGTCGAGGGCAAACTCGCCAGAACTCGCGGATTAGATCGCCCAAGTGGGACAGGCCCTTTAAGCAAAAAGCACAAGCCAAATAGTGAGAAAACCAATTGTACCATAATTTTTTTTAAATATTATTGTAATGTGAGAAGGCAGAATTAGAAAGGTGTTTTAAATGCACAATATCACAGCATTTCTTGCCATGCGCTAGCTTCAAGATTAGAGGGGCAAAGTTTAAAGGAGATGTGCTTGGCAAGTTTTTTAACAGAGAGGATGGTGAATGTCTGGAATGTGCTGCCCGGGGAAGTGCTTGAGGCAAATATGTTAGTGGTATTTGAAAAACTTTTGGATAGACACATGGATATGCAGGGAATTGAGATATGGGTTAAGTGCAGGTAGATAAGTGATGGTCCTGGCATCATGTTTGGCACAGACATGGTGGGCCACAGGGCCTGTTATTGTGCTGTACTGTTGTATGGGAATTTGAAAAAACTAACAAGACTGTACTACAATTTCAGTGATCACAATAAACACACACGGAAAACAGGCGCCATTTCTTCTATTTTGCATTAAGCTAACTGGTATATTTAACACAGTTTAGATTTATTTTGAGATACAGTGCGGAAACTGGCCCATCGGCCCATCAATTACGTGCCGGCCAGTGAATCCCGCAAACTAACGCTATCCGACACACACAAGGGACAATTTTACAATTTTATCAAGGCAATTGCCCTATAAACCTGTACGTCATTGGAATGTGGGGCGAAACCTGGAGATCCCGGAGAAAACCAACGCAGGAAGAACGTAAAACTCCGTACAGACAAGTGCCTGTAGTCAGGATCGGACCCGGTAAGGCAGCAACGCTACCACTGCGCCACCGTGCCACTAAGTGTGTTGCACTGTTGTGTGTGATTTTAAAAAAAAATCAAGATTGTACCACAGGGCCACCAGGGGTCAGTTCTTCTATTTTGCAGTAAACTGACTGGGATAATTAACACAGTTCTAGGGATGGGTTTGCGAATGATTAAAATGCATATTTCTTCACTACCTGGCTTCCAGTTTAACGTCAAAGGTGATACATTTATCAAACCGCACCAAAAGATCAAATCTTAGCAATTCTTGGGACAGCAGCAGTAAACCTTATGCCAACATCCATATGTCATACTCACCATTAAAGAAAGGGCACATATAACTTCATTCATTCATTCATCATCGTTGAAAACATTAGCGACGCAGTGGTGCTGGTTTAAAAAGGAAACGGTGACGGACGCACCACACATCTCCGTCCTCCAGTTCCTGCGGACTTCCGCCGCTGGAAGTATAGTATTTTGGTGTGTGTGCTTTATCATCATTCCTTACAATGCTATGTACGACAGTGACCGTCACTTCTACTGAAGTGTGGATGGCCGTGGCTCGCCAGAAGCTCATCCGCCCTTTGACAGGTCTTGTTTTTGGTCCTGCTGGGGTCCACAGCCCCACTCCCCACCTAGCAAACCAGGTGTGGGAGACGGCTTAGTCAACGACTATCCGAACATGGAGCAGGTAGCACGGGATTACCTGGTACCCGTGGCGGGGGGAACTCCCCCCGACCTGACCTGAACTTCAGCCCGACAATATGTAATTAAATATAGCCAGACACACAGATCAGTCAGCAAAAGTACATGGGAAATTGGAAATATGATCCACTAAAGCACCTCCAGTAATTGATTTGATCAAGTACAAACATGCACTTTACATTGAAGAGTTTCTTTGGAGTCCCAACGCATATTCCTCTCTGTGTCCTCTGGTAATCAAATGTCCCATTGGACTTGGTGCGTAACAAAACAAAGACATATGTTTTCACAGACCCACCGCAAGTTGCTGACAGCAACTGTGCACCTAGCAGGTCTAATATTTATACACTGCACTTCACGCGTTGAAGCACACCAGGACTTATTATAAGAGGAACAGAGCGCACAATGATCTATTGTGAGGAACTGTGTGAAAGTATCCTCAAAGGTGAATCTGTCAGATCTGGTAAGGGACTTGGTAAAACAGAAGAGTTTGGAAAGAAAGAACTTGGAAAAAAAAAACAAAAAAACTTGGAAAACTTTATTGTCATTCAGACCTTGCGGTCTGAACGAGATTTCGTTGCCTGCAGTCATACATATAGTAAATAACAAAAACACACAATAAACACATATTTAACATCCACCACAGCGAGTTCACCAGACACCTCCTCACTGTGGTGGAAGGCAAAAATCTTGTCTTTGTCTCTTCCCTTCTTCCTCTTCCTCTGCGCTGAGGCGACCCGGGCCTCCGATGCTGTGACTGCACTGGGTGATGTCTGGCAATGGAGGCAGAGGAAGATTTGCAGAAAGATTATACCGGGGACGGCACGGTGGCGCAGCAGTAGAGACCCGGGCTCGTTCCTGACTACAGGTGCTGTCTGTACGGAGTTTGTACGTTCTCCCTGTGAACGCCTCGGTTTTCACCGGGTGCCGCAGTTTCCTCCCAAACTCCAGACGTGCAGGTTTGTAGGTTAATTGGCCTCTGTAAATTGTCACCAGTGGATAGGATAGAACTCGTGTTTGGGTGATCACTCGATACCATCAAGTCCGTGCTGTATCTCTAAACTAAACTAAATTTCAGGTCTTGGTGGAAAACAAATCGGACAAATATTGAAATCATGCTCGGGGAAAATGTTGAACTGGAAAAGGAATGAGTCGGATCTTTAGAGTTTTGAGATGCAGCGTGGAAGCAGGACCTTCGGTGCAATGAGTCCGCGCAGACCAGCGATCACCCCGTACACTAGCACTTTCCTACACACGAGGGACAATTTACAATTTTTAACCGAAGGTGATTAAGCTGCAAACTTGTACTTCTTTGGCGTGTGGGAGTAAACCAGACCCACGCGGTCGCAGGGAGAACGTACAAACTCCATACAGTCAGCAACCGCAGTCGGGATCGAACCCTTGGCCCCGGCGCTGTAAGGCGGCAACTCTACCGATGCGCCATTGTGCCGCCCTCTTCCACTATCTTGGGACTGCCAGTAGCCTGCGTCTGCGACTTACTCCATGCCAGCTTCCAGGTCGTTAGTGACACCAAGGCAGCACAAGAGTTCCTCAGGCACAAGCAGCCTGCTTCACTGGCAGGAATGAGGTTGGCAGCCAGCGATAGTTCACACTCAGGGCTAGCTGGTTGCCAAGGCTGCGGCTCAGGCTAAATGTTCGTGAATCTCACAATCACCCGAACCCTCTGAAAAAGTAAAAAATGTCAGAAGCAGATGCATAAAACATAGAACACAGCAGAAGAACAGGCCCCTTGGCCCACAATGTCTGGACCGAAACTGATGCCAAGACCAACTCTGCCTGTACCTAATCCATATCCCTTCATTCTCTGCATATCCATATGCCTATGCAAAAGCTTCTTCAACGCTAATATTGAACTTGCCTCCACCACCACCTCCAGTAGCACTCACCACGCTCTGTGTAAAAAAGTGCTCTGCACATTTCCTTTATCTATTGCCCTGCTCACATCAACACTAAGCCCTCTTGATTTTGTTTCATCCTGGATTCAAACCTTTAATTAAAAAAACAAAATTTTACCATAAAAATAAAGTCCAATTTTGAAATGAACTTCACTAGATCAAACAAAATGCTGTATTTATTATTTATTTATTCTTCACCAGGCAGTTTATTTCTCAATGGATTTCACTGTTACCTAGCTCTGGTGACACTCTGCAGTCTAATAGCTGGGTAATCTGTGGATATCCACGTTCCTCTGCTGGACTCCATGAGGTGCCCACTAGCACAGTGAAAGCACCCTGTTCTTGGCCAATGCTTTGGTAAATGGGAAGTGGTGCATGTTACAGCTTCCTCATGAGAAGAGTCCATTTACGGGCTTGACGTCCTGCAGATGTGTGTTCATCCCAGTGAGAATTTGTTCCATTACTAGATGTTTAGGTTCGTGTATCTAGGTACAGTGAAAAGATTTATTTTGCATCCTATCCAATCGGATAATAATATTAATGGAACCATGTCAAACTAAAGTTCAAACGGTAGAGCAAAGGGAAAGATTCAGAGCGCGGAATATAATTCTCAGCATTGCAGTGCATCAGCTCCAGAGACTAAGTCCAATGTCCGCATTGGACTGGAGGCGAGTTGGACAGTACACCTGACTAGGGGTCAAGCCCATGTATCAGCGTGACTTCCTGGTGGAAATCATGCTGGAAATAAAATACCCATGAAGCAGAATCCAAATTCCATAGAACACAAAGGAGGACCCGGCATGGGGCGACCGCCGTGAGGGAGGGGGGAGAACAATTAACAATGAAGGACCCTGTGTGGTGGGACCACCGAGAGGAGGTGGACAGGGTTGGGAGAACAAGGGAGGAGCTGGGGGGTGGGGGGGGGGGGGGGGTACTTGGTTACTTTGTCAGCGCCGTTAATGTGGCAACTATTTTCAAGTCTTGGACATGCAAGCAAAGAATTTCATTGCGAGTTGTCACCTGTGGCAATAACGTGTTCCATCCATCCACAAGGAAACAGGACCAGCAGGTTTTCTGATCTGGGACTCCATGTCCCTGTGCCAATGATCTCCCACGTACCAGTAACGGTCAATGCCGTGGAACACGGAGCAGACGTGGAGAATAATGCAGAATGGTTTTGGCTGCATGGCACTGATGCCTTATGGAAGGGGAAAGGGAGTTGCAACGAGTAAAGGAAACTACAGCAGCCTTTTCAAAAAGGGGAAGATTACTTCGGAGGGAAGTTACTTTGGAGGAAAGTGAGGTGGGCAGGTTGTGGGGAGCAGTGACAAAATTGTGGTTGAGAATACGATTGGAGTTTAGTTTAGTTTAGAGATACAGCGCGGAAACAGGCTCATCAGCCCACCGAGTCCGTGTCGACCAACTAGAACTAGCAGTATCCTACATACCAGGAGCAAATTACAACTAAGCCAAGCCAATTAACCTGCAAACCTGTCCGTCTTTGGAGTGTGGGAGGAAACTGGAGATCCTGGAGAAAACCCACGCAGATCATGGGGAGAACATACAAACACCATACAGAGAGCACCTGCAGATCGAACCAGATCGATCCCAGGTCTCATATGCTGTAAGGCACCAACTCTACACCATGCGGTCCAAAGGAAGAGGAGGGAAGAGTGAAGGGAAGTTCACTTTGTTGTAAAATGGCGCATCGGAATTGGATTGTGTCCGAAATGAGGACTTGAAGGATAGAAATGCTGAAGTGTACTCAAAACTATAAGATTGCAAAGAATGTTTACAGGTACTACCAGAATTGTTGGGAAAAGGGGATGTACAACGGGATCTGGGGGTCCTTGTTCATCAGTCAATGAAAGTAAGCATGCAGGTACAGCAGGCACTGAAGAAAGCGAATGGCATGTTGGCCTTTATAACAAGAGGAGTTGAGTATAGGAGCAAAGAGGTCCTCCTGCAATTGTACATGGCCCAAGTGAGAACACAACTGGAGTGTTGTGTGCAGTTTTGGTCTCCAAACCTGAGAAAGGACATTCTTGCTATTGAGGGAGTGCAGCATAGGTTTACACGGTTAATTCTCGGGATGGCGGGAGAATGGAATGCTGGGCTTGTATACTCTGGAATTTAGAAGGATGAGAGGCAATCTTATTGAAACATATAAGATTATTAAGGGTTTGGACATGCGAGAGGCAGGAAACATGTTCCCCATGTTGGGGATGTCCGGAACCAGTTTAAGAATAAGGGGTAAGCCATTTAGAGCGGAGACGAGGAAAAGTTTTTCTCACAGAGAGTTGTGAGTCTGTGGAATTCTCTGCCTCAGAAGGCGGTGGAGGCCGGTTCTCTGGATACTTTCAAGAGAGAGCTAGATAGGGCTCTTAAAGATAGCGGAGTCAGGGGATATGGGGAGAAGGCAGGAACGGGGTATTGATTGGGAATGATCAGCCATGATCATATTGAATGGCAGTGCTGGCTTGAAGGGCCGAATGGCCTACTCCTGCACCTACTGTCTATTGTATATTGTTCACAGAAAGAGTGGTTTGTATCTGGAAAGAGGTGCAAGAGGCGGTGGTGGAGGCAGGAACAGTGCCAACATTTTTGGGGCATCAGGACAGGTACTTGGATGAGCAAGGGATGTGTAGTTAATGCAGGCATGTGGGATTAGTATGGATGGGCCTGATGGTTGTCATTGAAGAGATGGGCCAAAGAGCCCATTTCTATGTCTCCATGACTTTATTTCATGGTAATAACCATCAGCTATGTCTTCCCTGTGAGGAGTGCTAAAGGAGCAATGGTTTGAAATTTGTAGTGGAATTAGTTACAGTGACTTTCTGACATTATCTAGAAGAATGAATAACTCATCCCAGGCTAAATGTCGAAGAAGAAATGAGGCAGCTTAAAAGTAACAACAAAATCAAGAATGATGGGCCTTCCTTTACACCGTTATTAATACTACCCAATGAAATTGGAAGTGAACAAAAAAAAATAACCCTATCAATAAATCTGGAAAAGAAAATAAAATGATTAAATTATATTACGCTTGCAGGTATTACATTATTTTTATTGAAAACTGCACAATTTGCAAGTTTTACAATGTAAAAATAAGCTGGGAAAAATCTTGGAAATACTGGTAAGTACATACAGATTTCAATTACGAAGCAAGTGTACAATCTATTTGTATATTTTGATAAATCCGGCATTACAATAGCAGTATTCAAAACCATCGCATATCCATATTAAACCTGGCTCTAAGAAACAATTCCTTTGCATTGCATTCCCTTCATCTGTGAATCTCTTCATTACTGCCCTAACATACATCATGCACTGTGTTACACGTTCAATCTTTTCAACTATAACTAATTACTAGGACAGGTTAAGATGCAATATAGTTAATGGCTCACACCAGCTCATTTAAACTAACTCTGTGGATGCTTCTTCGAATGACAATAATTTAGCTATTCATAGTAATTATGACAATCTATTTTTCTCTGATCTTTTACCTATCACCCATTTAACCCACCCCATGTGAAAACTGCTACTTTTCATTTTGTCATCTTTAAGGATCCTTTGCAGTATTTTGAGGTGAATTATGAAATGTTTAATTCTTAAGTTGTTCTTAATTCTCTGCAGTTGTTTAGGACTCTGCAGTTGTATAGGGCTCTCTGCAGTTGTATAGGGCTCTGGTGAGACCACATCTGCAGTATTGTGTACAGTTTTGGTCTCCTAATTTGAGGAAGAACATCCTTGTGATTGAGGCAGTGCAGCATAGGTTCACGAGATTGATCCCTGGGATGGCGGGACTGTCATATGAGGAAAGATTGAAAAGACTAGGCTTGTTCACTGGAGTTTAGAAGGATGTGGGGATATCTTATAGAAACATATAACATTATAGAAGGACTGGACAAGCTAGATGCAGGAAAAATGTTTCCAATGTTGGGCAAGTCCAGAACCAGGGGCCACAGACTTAGAATAAAAGGGAGGTCATTTAAGACTGAGGTGAGAAAAAACTTTTTCACCCAGAGAGTTGTGAATTTATGGAATTCCCTGCCACAGGGGGCAGTGGAGGCCAAGTCACTGGATGGATTTAAGAGAGAGTTAGATAGACCTCTAGGGGCTAGTGGAGTCAAGGGGTATGGGGAGAAGGCAAGCATGGGTTATTGTTTGGGGACGATCAGCCATGATCACAATGAATGGCGGTGCTGGTTCGAAGGGCCGAATGGCCTCCTCCTGCAACTATTTTCTATGTTTCTATGTTTCTAAACACCATCTGTCTAAATCGTTGAAATGAACAGCAAGGCTATCTTCAAATTTCATGGCAAAAAAAAGCTAATGTTTCAGTTGTATCTACAATAGTTTTCATTTGAACCACAGCTTGCATTATTGCTGCTACAAATATTGTATGCGCACTTTTTTTAGGAGCATTCTTTCTGTAAATATGACATAGGTAATTTCTGCAAAACATTAGACATTATGCCGAGAACACACATTGATATTAAAACACCCATACAATTTAATTATCTTGTTACTGCAAAAATCCACATAATACCAAATTAAATTGCTGAAGACTTTCAGGCATTGATCTGCAATGCACGTTCCAGGCTAAAACCTATTATTAATGCATTTTTACAGCAGTTGTTTCAGCTGGGATGGTAATAAAAAGCCCTTTCCTGCAGCAGTTATTTGACCTGTGATAAACTAACCTTTCACAACTTCATTCATTATTTCTAAGTGATGGGTTAGCCCTACTCACATATGCATGGAGCCCTCTTCCCAGGTGTTGAAATAACCGGCTCCATCTGGCTAGTAGTCAGCCAGTCACTAGCTGCGCCCCTCTAAAACCACGCAATGTTGTCGATCACGACACTGCCTACTGCAAATCTCTAACTTTCACAATCAATATTATTTGTAACCCGTAAGTGCACCGTGGAGTGAAACACAAGCCGTGCCCTATCCTCGTTAACCAGATTGAGCTCTGATACTGCAACATCCTCCCCTGTGTCTGGCATGATCAATTTTAATTTCCTGATCAAGACTGAAACAACACAGACCGTCAGTCCCGGGCTCGCTTCTAAAGGGCGTTATAGATTTCTACGTCTGCAGTGCGAATAGAAAAGATTAATACATTCAACACTTCGAGGAAAGAATACATTTAAGCCATTATTCTCACTCGTTATCTGCAACGTGTTATCGCCTACCTTTATTGATAGCGCAAGTTATAAAATTAAACTTTATTTGGCAACTCGCGACATCTTTCCTTGTTAAAGCATCAGTGTGATAGAAACGTAAGAGATGAAATTCTGTGTTCCTTAATCAATTTTACATTACGGGATAATCAATTCAAATAGTTTCTGTCCGAATATAAAAGAGAAAAAGGGACGGGTCGTTTGACTGGTTGCAAAACATCTCCGTTACAAGTAGGATTTAATTAAGGCACTCTCTTTTGTTTCAATTTGCCTACTGCGCATTTTGTAGAACAAATACATTTCTGTTTTCCAAAGGCAACTATAAATTCTACCAGTGAAGTAAACATCTTTTTCTTTAATAGCTTCTCGGAATAAACGGAAAAATTCGGACATGCATATATTTATAAATTATAGATATGTCTGGAAACAGAAATAAAGAGAGGCTGCATGCAACTAATCAGATCCCACAATACAATTTGATACAACTTAGCAGAACAGTAGAACAGCTGGTTGTGCATTTCTCTCTCCATGAAGGCAGATTTTATAACAAAACAGCAATCATCAATCATTACCTCATTACTGGTGTGTCATCTGGACTTAGCCTAAATATATTTTGGCTTGCTGCCACTCTAAAATGTTCAATAAAACATCCTTAAGGCTCTCCGTGAGATTAGCTGATGTTGCACACACATGTATGATTAAGGAACTTTAACATTATCATAGTTTAATACATAGACCTATTTGTGTGAGGTTAATGTTTTTCATATTGCCTCGTATTCTCAGGCACTATATTTTTATGCTATTTTCAGTCTTATACTTTAGTCTAGAGATACAGCGCGGAAACAGGCCCTTCGGCCCACCGAGTCCGCGCCAACCTGTGATCCCTGCTCGCATACACTCTTCTGCACACACAAGGGACAATTTACAATTATACCAAGCTAATTAACCTTCAAAACTGTACATCTTTCGAGTGAGGGAGGAAACCGGAATTTCAGGAGAAAACCCAGGCAGGTCAAGGGGAGAATGTATAAACCCCTAGTCAGGATCAAATTCGGGTCCCTGGCGCTGAAAGGCAGCAACTCACTGCGCCACCAAAGAAATGAGATTGGGAGGCAAGTTACTTTTTGAACAACATAAACGTCAAAGTGATTAATTCTTAAATTAAAACTAAAACACCCAGACACCCGGGTTCGATTCTGACCTCAGGTGCCATCGGTGTGGAGTTTGAGCGTTCCTCCAGTGAACACGTGGATTTCCTTCGGGCACTCTGGTTTCCACCCATAATCCAAAGACGTGCATTTGTGTGTTAATTGGCCTCTGTAAATTGCTTCTAATGAGTTGGAAGTGCATGAGAAAATGAGATAACATACAACTACTGTGAATGGTTGACCCACTGTGGACTCGGTGGGCTGTAGGCCCTGTTTCCATGATGTATCTCTAAACTAAACATTAATATTCATGCATTAAACACTAACATTGGCTGATAAACTAATAAATGTACTTTAATTTTTTCTAATAAGTTCTGTAAGAAAAAAATCATCACGAATTGTAATTTTTAAGCAAGATAGATGCTGGCCAAACTTATGCATTAAGACTAACAATGAGGCGAACAACCCTCAATAATGTTATTTGGTAACTTAAAAGAAACATCCAAAGGCCACATAAATGAGGAGCAAATGAGGAAATATTCTGATCTAAGTTTCCTAGTTTAGATGTTGCATGTCTTGTAAGGGACTACACTATTGGTTTGGTTGAATTATCACAGTGGTGCTTGCTTGGTCTGTACATAAACCCTAAAGGGCTTGTCCCACTTAGGCGATTTTTCAGCGGACTGCCGGCGACTGTCAATTCGCCGGCACTCGCCGGAAAAACTGGGAACTGGAACGGCGACTGTCAGAGTGGAACACACACACACACGCGCAAACACATCGCAAAGGCGGGGGCCAGGGAAAGCGGGGGGGGGGGGGAGCGGTGTCTGAAATTCACACGGTGCAAAGCCATGGTGATACAGGCACACACCACGATGAACAGAAAGGTTAAGACGGCTAGCACATTGCACGGTAGGTCCTTTAAAAGGGAAGGGGGAGGGGAGAAGGGGGGAGAAGGAGTGAAGAAGGAGTGGAGACATTTTTAAGAAGCCAGACAGCTTTTAATAAGACAGAGATACACAGCTGTGAAGTTTGGTGGGCATTTAACAATACCGGTCGGTTATTCTTGGTTCTGAAAACTCGTGCTCACGTATTTTTTCCCCAATGAGCCGATGAAAATGACGGGTCAGCAAAGGCAATTAACTAAAACTACCTACGACTACCTTGACTACGTATAACTACATGGCGACCCCACTACAACTGCGCTTACAACTACAGGATTATCGATTTTTTCCATAGCGACCAATTTTTTGGTTGCGGAAAATGTTTCAACATGTTGAAAAATTTGCGGCGACCATACTGAGGCCGCGACTAGTTTCCAGAATGCAGGAACTCCTCGCGACCATGAAGGAGGCTCTCCGGAGACCACCAGCAAACATGTGGCGACCATGTGGCGAGCGCAGTCTCCTGCACTCGCCTAAGTGGGACAGGCCCTTAACTATCTCCTTATAAAGGCTCCATTGCTGTTTGCTATCTACATTAACAATTTGAATGAGAATGTACAAGGCACGAACAGTTACTTTGCAGGTTATATCAAAATCGATGGCATCGTGGATAGAAAAGATGTTTTTCAAGAATTACTATGTGGTCTTGATCCAACCAATGTATGACGTTCATAGTAAATGGTGGGGCCACAGTCGAGTTCTGTGGAGCTGAAGGATTGAGGAGTACAAGTACATAGGTCCCTGAAAGTGGCATCACTGGTAGATATGTTGGTGAAAAGGTATTTTGGTATGCTGGGCTTCATCAGTCAGGGAACTGATTGTAGATGTTTTTCTTGAAGTAAACCTTTTCATGAAGTGACCTTTTCACACCTCTAGTTTCCCGCTCCCCTGACTCTCAGTCTGAAGAAGGGTCTCGACCCGATATGTCACCTATTCCCTTTCGCTAGAGATGCTGCCTGACCCGCAGCGTCATACAGTGTGAAAACAGGCCCTTCGGGCCAACTTGCCCACACCGGCCATCATGTTCCGTCTACACTAGTCCCACCTGCCCTCATTTGTTCCATATTCCTCCAAACCTGTCCTATCCATGTACCTGCCCAACAGTTTCTTAAATGTTGGGACAGTCCCTGTCTCAACTACCTCCTCTGGCAGCTTGTTCCATACAACCACCACTCTTTGTATGAAAAGGTTACCCCTCAGATTCCTATTAAAGATTTTCCTCTTCACCTTAAACCTATGTCCTCTGGTCCTCGATTCACCTACTCTGGCAAGAGACCATGCATCTACCCAATCTATTCCTCTCATGATCTTATACACCTCTACAAGATCACCCCTCATCCTCCTGCGATCCAAGGAATAGAGTCCCAGCCTACTCAACCTCTCCCTATAGCTCAGACTCTCTAGTCCTGGCAACATCCTTGTAAATCTTCTCTGTACCCTTTCAAGCTTGACAACATCTTTCCTAAAACACAGTGCCCAGAACTGAACACAATACCCTAAATGCGGCCTCTCCAATGTCTTATACAACTGCAACATGATCTCCCAACTTCTATACTCAATACTCTGGCTTTTGCAAGCAAATGTGCCAAAAACCTTTTTGACCACCTGATCTACTTGAGACTCCACCTTCAAAGAACCATGCACCTGCACTCCTAAATCCCTCTGCTCTACAATGCTCCCCAGAGCCTTACAATTCACTGTGGAGGTCCTGTCTATGTTAGACTTCCCAAAATTCCATCAACCATTCCTCAGCCGACCAGGCCAACCGATCAAGATCCTGCTGCAATTTTTCACAACCATCTTCACCATCTTCAAAACCACCCAGTTTTGCATCATCTGCAACTCCATCCTTCTGTGTCTATCTAGAGATGTTTGGACATTATGTTACGGTTGTACAAGACGTTGGTGAGGCGATACTTTGCGTATTGTGTAAGTAAATTCAAAAGTTGCTAAGCCCGGTTCTTCCTTCTTCTTCCTGCTCCAGTCCGGCAGAAGGTACAGAAGCTTGAAACCGCGCACCACCAGACTCAGAAACTGCTTCTTTCTCCTCTGTTATCAGGCTTCGGAACGGTCCATCCACAAGCTACTGTACTGTCAGATTCACCTCTATCCCACTGAGGACATTTTATTTTGTCCATGGAACCGATGCGCTACAATGCTGAGAACAGCGACGGTGGCGCAGCGGTAGAGTTGCTGCCTTACTGCACTTGCAGTGCCGGAGACCCAGGTTCAATCCCGACTACGGGTGCTGTCTGTACGGAGTTTGTATGTTCTCCCCGTGACCGCATGGGTTTTCTTCGAGATCTTCAGTTTCCTCCCACACTCCAAAGACATACAGTTATGTAGATTAATTGGCTTGGTGTATGTGTATAATGTCCCTAGTGTGTGTAGGGTAGTGTGGGGATCACTGGTCGGAGCGGACTCAGTGGGCAGAAGAACCTGTTTCCGCTCTGTATCTCTAAACTCAACTCTATACTGCACTCTGTGTTTTCCCCTTTGCTCTTTCTGGTGTACTTGTGTTTAACTCTTGTATTTACGTATGGTATATCTGATCTGTTGGGACAGCACACAAAATAGAGCTTGTCACTGTGCCTTGGAACATGTGACAATTACAAACCTAAACCTTAAACCTAATCCTGGAACAATGTGGCAGCCAACTTCAAATACTTTCATGAGTAGGAGAAGAACAATCATCACATCTGCCCTCATGAAATATAAAAGTTAAATTATATGTTGTGATTTAAACAGATAAGAAAATGTTGGTGCTATTTTCATCAAGGTGAGAATCACTACAAATATGTTGTACAAATGTTACTGGTACACTAGGTTCCTTTATCTTTAATATAGACACAAAATGCTGGAGTAACTCAGCGGGTCAAGCAGCAACTCTGGAGAAAAGGAATAATAATGGCGATGTGGGTCAGTAATCCTTTTCTCCAGAGATGCTGCCTGGCCCGCTGAGTTACTCCAGCATTTTGAGTCTATTTCCGGTGTAAACCAGCATCTGCAGTTCCTTCTTCCCAATCATTTCTCTTTAAATTGTTTAATGAAGTTAATGGGAGTATAACCAAAGGTAGAAGGAATAGCTCGAAAGCCACAATGTAGGTGAACAAATTTCATGACCTCAGTTTCTGAAGTACTAATGGAGTTATTGTTGCAGTGTAAAAAATGTATTCGTGTGCAAGATGCCCTGAACCAAGATGCCCTGGATGATCAGCCATGATCATATTGAATCAGCCATGATCACAGTGCAATAATGATCAGCCATGATCACAGTGCAATAATGACAAGATACTGTAATAGGCTGGAATTATATTGTCTCGAACAATGGGCTTTAATGTGCAATACACTTGAAGTTGAGATGTAATTACTAAATGCAATTGTGACTTCCATACATGAAGAGGCGAACAAAGGGTGGGGAATTACTCCTGCCCAACAGGCCATGAAACTTTGTGCCAGGTTTGAGGTGATGATCAAAGACCTTTTTTTCCCTCAGACAGCTACTGGAGACCAGAAAGCATTTCACCATTATACTCAGTCGTCACTGAAAGGTGCCACCTGAGATGTGGGAAGTTGTACACATTTTCCAAGAGCGCATCGTAGACCTTTATTATGAGAGACTGGTGCTTCGAAGCAAACAAAGATGGGCAGAGAATCTATATTTTGCAGATGAAAATGTAAGAGCCATTCTCTTGTGTGCACCAGTGGACAATTGGGCAGAGAAGATTTATGAGGATGTTGCTAAGCCTTGAGGGTCCAAACTATAGGGAGAGGTTGGGCAAGCTAGGACTGTATCCCTTGGAGCTTAGGAGGAGGCAGGTGATCATATAGTTGTCTATAAGATCATGAGGGGAATAGATATTGTAGACGCATAGAGTCTTTTACTCAGAGTAGAGGAATCAGGAACTAGAGGACATAGGTTTAAGATGAGAGGGGAAAGATTTACTAGGAGCCTGAGAGGCAACATTTTCACACAAAGGGTGGAGGATATAAGGAATGAGCAGACGGAGGAGGTTGTTGAGGCTGCAACTATAACAACATTCGAAAGACATTTGGACAGGTACATGGTTAGGAAAAGTTTAGCGGAATATGGGCCAAATGCACACAGGTAGATCTAATAAGGATGGGGCACCTTGGTCGGCTTGGACAAGGTGCACTGAAGGGCTTGTTTCCATGTTGTATGATTCAATGAATCCACAGGTCAATGGCACCTTGGAGCTTGCACTCAGATTGTGCATGTACATAAGCCTTAGCCTTGATGCAGCTCAATGACTAAAGTTAGGGTGACCTTGGTTTTGTTGTGGGACTTGAACCATCTGCTTCAGAGACAAAACTGGATATGGCACAGCCCTGACTGATGCTTGAGTAAACCAGTTAATGGTTTGCATATGCAATTAATGGTTTTGTTCTGTTCTGACATTTAGCTTCCTATTTTACATTTTATATTAATTATAATGAAGCTGGCTATAATTGGTTATTAATTCAATTAGTGAGACCAGCTAAAAAGTTAAGTAACATAGAACACAACACCACCAATAATTTCATCCAGTTTTTTATGGCCTTATTTCAATCCAAAAGCACATGGTGTTCATCTTCAGGTCTTGGCACAATCCAACCAGAGACATTTGCTGCAATACTGGTCCCAATTCACACATTCTATTTCCTTTTCATCTACCTATGTCCAATTCTATTGCACACCTCCTCATATTCTTTGCTGTGTTGTCCTTCTTTCAAAAGTAACCTGAACATTTAGCTTTAAATTTAGTTTTGAGATATAGCCCTTCAGCCTACCACGCCAACTTTCGATCACCCCTCGCAAGTTCTATGTTATCCAATTTTTGCATCCAATGCCACTAGGGGCAATTTTCAGAAGCCAATATACCTACAAACCTGCACCTCTTTGGAATGTGGGATGAAACCGGAGCACCCGGTGAAAACCCACGCGGTCACAGAGAGAATGTACAAACTCCATACAGGCAGCACCCATGGTCAGGATTAAAACCCGGGTTTCTGGCGCTGCAAGGCAGCAACTCTACCGCTGTGCCACTGTGCTGCCCAGTAATTGCTGACTAAAATTTCCAACAAATGCCTTCCCATCAACAGCCCCCAGCATATCCACCACCCACCCTTCCACAATACACACACACAGCTAGACACACGCACTCATACCCACACTCACATGCACGCTCTCTCTCACACACACACACAGCTTCAGCCACTCTCTCCATCTCCCTAAGTTGAGTTAGATTTAGCTCTCAGGGCTAACGGAATCAATGGGGAGAAAGCAGGATCGGGGTACTGATTTTGGATGATCAGCCATGATCATATTGAATGGCAGTGCTGGCTCGAAGGGCCGAATGGCCTACTCCTGCACCTATTTTCTATGTTTCTAAACTTCCTACTTCGTGCCTGTGCTTTTACCGTTAAATCCTCCATCTATGTTTCATCACATTGTATGATTTAGATGCAAGGTGACATGATGCAAGGTGCTAAAACAATCATGTCATCTTGAAACATGCCTACTGTAGAAATATATTCTGACCAATAGTTTCTCATTTTGATAGGAAGACCTATTAGCTACTCTTATTATATATAAGCATTGTTAATAAGAGTAGAGTTTTACACAAAATTTAAATCAAGAAATGCATTCTCTGTCCAATATGTACGCCTGCTATAAAAAGCCACCTGGGTTCCATTCAACATCTCCCCACATCAAAGGGTTGATGCTGCTAGCTCAAGGTAAAGCTTAAATCGACACACTGGGGAACCTCACTGACAATGTCGAACAAGAAATTCTGACTTGCAAAAGGACGAGGAATATTGCATCTGACTGGAAAACGATGTGAAAACCACTGTTTTCATAAGTTTATTCAGAATAAAACGGAATACCTAAAAATCAAATCTGAAGCTCTGTGCAATCATTTCATAGCATAGTACATCATGTACCAAAAAAAAGCATCATCATCTGTTGCTATGCAACTGGCATGCTATTATTTGTATCTATGTAAATACATGCAAATTTGTGAGGCAGCACATTGAGACATTTGTGCATTAGGGCATGGAGTGAAGAATTTCAATGGTACAGATTTCTAATAGCAGTTACATTAAAAAAAAAGCACATTGTCGTCTCAAATGAAATGATGAATGCACTAGCTAGAGTCTGAATTTCAAAATATATTTGTTTTGCTGTAATTATTTGGGTAAAATTTAACAATAGAACAGTTTTATGGCATATATTTTGTTAATTTACAAAATATCTTGCAAATCGGCTCAAACTTCTAACATTTGGAAAAAATAATCAATCTTCAGAAATTTTTGATATTCTCTTTATGACATAAATTATATAGTCAGAGAGCCATAGAGTGCTACAGTGTGGAAGGCAGATAAATCACCAGGGCCTTATGGTCTGTATCCCAGAGTACTCAAGGAGGTAGCCCTAGAAATCGTGGTGGCATTGGTTATCATTTTCCAATGTTCTCTCAACTCTGGATCAGTTCCTGTGGACTGGAGTGTAGCCAATGTAGCCCCACCTTTTAAGAGAAGAGGGAGAGAGAAAACGGGGAATTATAGACCAGTTAGCCTTACATTGGAAATGGGGAAGATGCTTGAGTCGATTGTTAAAGATGTTACAGCAGCGCATTTCGAAAGCAGTGACAGGATCGGTCAAGTCAGCGTGGATTTAAGTAGGGGAAATCATGCTTGACTAATCTTCTGGAATTTTTTTGAGGATGTAACAAGTAGAATGGATAAGGGAAAGCCAATGGATGTGGTATATCTGGACTTACAAAAAGCCTTTGACAAGGTCCCACACAAGAGATTAGTGCCCAAAAATAGAGCACATGCTAATGAGGATGGGGTATTGACATTGATAGACAACTGGTTGTAAGCATGCAGGGTACAGCAGGCAGTGAAGAAAGGTAATGGCACTTGGCCCATCATTGCGAGAGGATTTGAGTTTAGGAGCAAGGAGGTCCTGCTGCAGTTGTATAGGTTTCTGGTGAGACCGCACCTGGAGTATTGAGTGCAAATTTGGTCTCCTGATTTGAGGAAGGACATTATTGCTATTGAGGGAGTGCAGCATAGGTTCACCAGGTTAATTCCTGGGATGGCGGGACTGACATATAATGATATAATGGGTCCACTGGGCTTGTATTCACTGGAATTTAGAAGGATGAGAGGGAATCATATAGAAACATATAAAATTCTTAAAGGATTGGACAGGTTAGATGCAGCAAAAATGTTATCGATGTTGGGGGAGTCCAGAACGAGGGGTCACAGTTTAAGAATAAGGGGTAGGCCATTTAGGACTGAGATGCAGGATCAGGGTACTGATTTTTGATGATCAGCCATGATCATATTGAATGGCGGTGCTGGCTATAAAGGCCGAATGGCCTACTCCTGCACCTATTTTTCTATGTTTCCAACAAACCCTTTGGCCCAACTTGCCCGCACTGACCAACATGTCCCAGCTACACTAGTCCCACCTGCCTGTGTTTGGTCAATATCCCTCCAAACCTGTCCTATCCATGTACCTGTCTATGATGAATGTTTAATTTCAAACAGTTTATGGTATTATTGACCTCCTTAATATAATTTATAATATATCTCAGCACAATCATGTATGGTTTTTCCGCTGACTGGCTAGCACGCGACAAAAGCTTTTCACTGTACTTCGGTACATGTGACAATAAATTACACTAAACCAAACAATGGCGCAACTGGTAGAACAGCACCGGAGACCCAAGTGCAACCTTGTCCTTGGGTGCTGTCTGTATGGAGTTTGTATTTTATTCCTGTTACCATGTGGGTTTCCTCCCATATCCCAAAGACATGCAAGGTTGTAGGTTAATTGGTCTCTATAAATGGCCCTAGTGTGTAGTAGGGAGTGAATGCGAGAGTGGGATAGTATTGAACTAGTGTAAACGGGTGGTTGATGGCCAGCCTGGACTTGATGGGCCAAGGGGCCTGTTTTCATGCTCTACCTTTCAAATTTTAAAAATCTAATTGTTACTGCCAACCAGAACTGTTATTTATTGCTGGTTTTGTTTTTTTCTTTTCTGTGGTAGAAAAACAGTCACCTCGGACAATGTCCATTACATTACGTCATAAAAGGAAGAGGACAGATATCTTTTAGTATACCACTGCCTTCTTGCCAACTATGCAAGGGAATTCAATCAAATATCCTAATCGTTCTCATAAAACAGCAAATGTTAACATTGTGCGTGTGATACGTTTACCAACAGGTGTTTCTGGATGTGTGCAGTGGCGTCAACAGGCATTCGGTACACAGTTTGACAGCACTTGCTTGAAATTAGTTTGCGCGTCTGTGTGGCCTGCAATCAGTGTGACTCCATTCACGTGGTAGCAGGACTTTACACAACAGGCCAACACAGCTCCCATGCAACTTAATGGGCACCACTCAGATGAAGTATCAGGACATGGATTCAGGTGCGTGGAACATCCTTATAGGCAGGTCTCCTTTAGAGTTTCCACATGCTCCTTATTTCCATCACCTTCCTCCTTGCTCGGAATTCCCCAGAGGCCCTTAACCACCGGAATGTGGCTTGATTAGTTCCCGACTTGAAGGCAGGAGAAAGGGGTTGAGAGAGAAAGATGGATCATCCATGATTGAATGGCAGAGTAGACTTAAGGATCAGGTTTAGAGGTTTAGAGATACAGCGTGGAAACAGGCCCTTTGGCCCACCAAATACACACCAACCATCTGTACAATAGCACTAATCTACATGCTAGGGGCAATTTATAATTTTTTATCGAAGCCAATGAACCTACAAACGTGTGCGTCTTTGGAGAGTGGGAGCAACTCCAGGAGAAAACCCACACAGTCACATGGAAAACATACAAACTCCATACAAACAGGATCGAAACAGGGTCTGGCAGCAGCTCTACCACTTCGCCACCATGCAGCCCTTGATTCTGCTTCTCTTACTTTTGAACATGATTGTGTCCCTGACTTCCCTCAGCAATCCACTTTAGTTACATTTTAATTCCTACTTCCATCATTGGCCAAAGTGATTCCGAAGTTCTTATGGTGACAGCTCTTCTCCACTCTATTCCCACTTCAGGCCTTAAATTGCACCTGGATTTTTGTTTATTGGATCATGCATCTCTCCAAACCTAATCCACATTGGGAAACATCATCCAGCTTGATCAGCTGGGCAAGTGGACTGTGGAATGGCAAAATGGAGTTTAATGCAGATAAATGTGAAGTGTTTTATTTTGGGAAGTCAAACCAGGGCAGGCCCTTCACAATGAATAGTAGGCTGTGTTATGCAGCAGAGAGACCTGGAAGAACAGGCACACAGTTCCCTGAATGTGGTGTCACACGTAGATAGGGTGGTAAAAAAAGTTTTTGGTGCATTAGCTTTCATCAGTCAGGTTATTGAGCATACAATTATAGAGGCGGGACATTATGTGAGACATTGGTGAGGCCACATTTGGAGTATTGTATTCAGTTTTGGTCACCGTGCTATTGGAAGGATGTAATTTAGCTGGTAATGGCCCTGTCTCACGGTGCGAGTTGACCCACGAGGTACCCCGAGTGAAAGACACGTGGTTGTGTACGAGACTTCAAGTTTATGATCAAGTGTTTAACCGAGTTCTCACGGGTATGTCATTGCTGCGATGTTCCAACTTCCTCTCCCGAGTTACCAAGTTCTTCTCCCGTTACTCTTGAGCCAACCATGAATGAAGGTATGTTTTAATAAAGCAAGAATGTTAAAGAAGACATCTCCATCCAGTGGCTTTGAGTTACAGCACGGCCGCATCTATTGATATGACCTACAAAGGGAAATTGCGCACCCTCCAGTAACCAATAACGTGGTAAGTGCATTTCTTGGTGCTTTATATTTTTAAATACTGTATTTCCCGGGGTGGGGGGAGAGCTCAGTTCACAGTATTTGGGGAGTCTGGCGTTGTGAAGGAGGGGATTGGGATCAGTAACTCACTTGCCACGCTCCGGTCTGAGTGCAGGTAGATGGGACTAGGTGACAGTAAGTGTTCGGCACGGAGTAAAAGGGCCGAGATGGCCTGTTTCCATGCTGTAATTGCTATATGGCTTTCTTGTGGCCGGGGAGTGAATTAGCTCGGGTGGCTGCCATAGCACTCCGGGCACGGACAGCAGAACTGGCGACCACTTCCGAGGAAGGAAGCAGCTCGGGTGACTGACTTTGAACGGCCGCCGGGACCCGACAGCAGATACACACACACACACACAGACCTACACACACACACACACACACACACACACACACACACACACACACACACACACACACACACACACACACACACACACACACACACACACACACACAGACACACACAGATACATACACATTTGGCGTTCTGCTCGGGACTCTTCTTCAGACAATCCAATGTCCCATAATATATTCATTAAATATTAAGGTTTCTGTTGAAAGTGTGGTGCCGTGGTTATGGGTGGGCGGAAGGAAGATGATGAGGTCTGGTACAAGTTTAAGTTGTTTTCAGTAATCAGACTTCGTGTTGGCCGATGCCTGGTTGATCGAGTGATATATATATTTCGCGGAGTTACCCAGCAGTAGGCAACCCAGGAACCACGCAAAGTATATATACAGCACATGGACATGTGTGTGTGTGTGTGTGTGTGTGTGTGTATATATATATATATATATATATATATATATATGTATACATGTCCATGTGCTGTATATATGGACATGTATGTATATATATACAGTGGCTTGCAAAAGTATTCATACCCCTTGAACTTTTCCACATTTTGTCACGTTACAACCACAAACGTAAATGTATTTTATTGGGATTTTATGTGATAGACCAACACAAAGTGGTGCTTAATTGTGAAGTGGAAGGAAAATGATACATGGTTTCCAAATTTTACTACAAATAAAAAACTGAAAAGTGTGGCGTGCAAAAGTATTCAGCCCCCCTGAGTCAATACTTCGTAGAACCACCTTTCGCTGCAATTACAGCTGCAAGTCTTTTGGGGTATGTCTCTACCAGCTTTGCACATCTAGAGACTGAATTTTTTGCCCATTCTTCTTTGCAAAATATCACAAGCTCAGTCAGATTGGATGGAAAGCGTCTGTGAGAGATTCTCAATCGGATTTAGGTCTGGACTTTGACTGGGCCTTTCTAACACATGAATATGCTTTGATCTAAACCATTCCATTGTAGCTCTGGCTGTATGTTTAGGGTTGTTGTCCTGCGCCCCAGTCTCAAGTCTTTTGCAGACTCTAACAGGTTTTCTTCCAAGATTGCCCTGTATTTGGCTCCATCCATCTTCCCATCAACTCTGACCAGCTTCCCTGTCCCTGCTGAAGAAAAGCATCCCCACAGCATGATGCTACCACCACCATGTTTCACAGTGGGGATGGTGTGTTCAGGGTGATGTGCAGTGTTAGTTTTCCACCACACATAGCGTTTTGCATTTATGCCAAAAACTTCAATTTTGGTCTCATCAGACCAGAACACCTTCCTCCACATGTTTGTTGTGTCCACCACATGGCTTGTGGCAAACTGCAAACGGGACTTCTTATGGCTTTGTTTCAACAATGGCTTTCTTCTTGCCACTCTTCCATAAAGACCCGATTTGTGGAGTGCACGACTAATAGTTGTCCTGTGGACAGATTCTCCCACCTGAGCTGTGGATCTCTGCAGCTCCTCCAGAGTTACCATGGGCCTCTTGGCTGCTTCTCTGATCAAAGCTCTCCTTGCCCGGCCTGTCAGTTTAGGTGGACGGCTATGTCTTGGTAGGTTTGCAGTTGTGCCATACTCTTTCCATTTTCGGATGATGGATTGAACAGTGCTCCGTGAGATGTTCAAAGCTTGGGATATTTTTTTATAACCTAACCCTGCTTTAAACTTCTCCACAACTTTATCCATGACCTGTCTGGTGTGTTCCTTGGGCTTCATGATGCCCGAGGAACATTGTTTGTTCACTAATGTTCTCTAACAAACCTCTGAGGCCTTCACAGAACAGCTGTATTTATACTGAGATTAGATTACACACAAGTGGACTCTATTTACTAATTAAGTGACTTCTGAAGGCAATTGGATGCACTGGATTTTATTTAGGGGTATCAGAGTAAAGGGGGCTGAATACTTTTGCACACCACACTTTTCAGTTTTTTATTTGTAAAAAGATTTGAAAACCATGTATCATTTTCCTTCCACTTCACAATTATGCGCCACTTTGTGTTGGTCTATCACATAAAATCCTAATTAAATATATTTATGTTTGTGGTTGTAACGTGACAAAATATGGAAAAGTTCAAGGGGTATGAATACTTTTGCAAGCCACTGTATATGTATAATATTATATTATATTATATATGTGTGTGTGTGTGTGTGTGTGTGTGTGTGTGTGTGTGTGTGTCCTAACGAGTGTTTGGGAAAAATAGACACAAAAAGCTGGAGTAACTCAGCAGGACAGGCAGCATCTCTGGAGAGAAGGGATGGGTGACGTTTCGGGTTGAAACCCTTCTTCGGACTGGTGTTTGGGAAACGTGGATTTGGTTGGTTTTCGGGAGGGGGAGAGGGGAATACATTCGCCTTTTTCTCTGATTTCAGGAATGAATGCATGTTGACACACATAACACAGAGAAGGGGAGATCGCTGCGTTTAGATCTGAGGCAAAGGGAGCCAAGAAGTTCTCGATTTTCCCTGGCGATAGTTTCACTTTTTTTGCATTTTTCCTTCTCTCCTGCCGCCTGTCCGGCTGAGTTACTCCAGCTTTTCGTGTCAAAGTCGTCTTGTTCAATCTCATTTCATTGCAACTTTCAGCTCTGGATACCCCGCGTTGACCCGCGCGTATTTCAGCATTTATATTTCTCAAGCCTCTTTACCTCCCGGAGCCACATGTAACTTAACCACATGTAATTACTCCAGCATTTTGTGACTATTTTTGGTTCAGTCTTTACTCGAGCGAACGAACAGATTAAAAGAAAGTTCCCACGGTAGACTCACGAGACACTAAGATAAACGCACATGGCCACTACGTTATTGCAACGAGTTTAAATGTTTCAATTTTTATCTTGAACAGTTAATTTGACACATGGAAAAAATCAAACATGTTTGTTTTTTTTCACGAGTTAACAAGTTTCCTGAGTACCTGCCGTTTACGCCACGAGTCGATAAGTTGCTCGTGCGAGTTCCGACGTTCCCACTACCGTGATTACCGCGAATGAAAACTCGGGGTCACTCATGGGTCAACTCGCACCGTGAGACAGGGGTTTAAGAGTGTGGAGAAGATTTATGAGGATGTTTCCAGGACTCAAGGACTTGAGCTATTAGGAGAAGTTGGCCAGGTTAGGACTTTATTTTTTGGAGCACAGGAGGATGAAGAGTGATCTTATTTTGGTGTATAAGATCATGAGGGGAATAGATAGGGCAGATGCACATGGTCTTTAATGCAGAGTATGGGATTCAAGAACCAGAGTACATAGGTTTAAGGTGAGAGGGGAAAGATTTAATAGGAACTAGACCAAGTGCAGACCCGTTGGGTCTTTTCCCCCAACGTGTTGTTGCAGGGGATGGGAGGTGGGCTGGGGGAGGGGGGGGGGGCGGCATGCGGCGTCACACACACACTAAATCCCCCCCGCAAAAACGCTAACTAGCCCCCTTGATACTATATTAATATTATTAATTTGCTCCTTTTACCCCATAACCGCACTATTTACTGACGCATGGAATATGAGGGGCAACTTGTTCACAAAGAGGGTGCAGGATATATGGAATGAGCTGCCAGAGGGAGCAGTTGCGGCAGGTACTATAATAACATTTAAAATACTTTTGGTACATGGATAGGAAAGGTTTAGAGGGATAGAGGACAAATACGGGCAGTCAGACAAGTGTACATGGGGCATCTTAGTTGGAATTAGCAAGTTGGGCCGAAGGGCCTGTTTCCATGCTGTATTACTATATTTAATTGGAAGCCCTTTCCTGAGTTGTAATAATAGCAAATAATTTTGGTGGCCTTTACCAAATTATACACACTATAAAATCAGTCATATGGTACCTAAGACAGACATAAAAGCTGGAGTAACTCAGCGGGTCAGGCAGCATCTTAGGAGGAAAGGAATATGTGGCATTTCGGGTCGAGACCCTTCTTCAGACTGGGAGTGAGGGGAAAGGGAACGAGAGATACAGACAGTAGGAGAAATGAATGGAAGATATGCAAAAAGCATCGTTAATCAAGGAAATGTGGGCATTGTTGAGTGTAGGAGAGGTGACAACGAGTAAACCAAGGAACACAGCAGGACGACAGCTTACTAGTACAATGAATAGTGTGGGAGAAGGGACGGAGAGAGATGGATGCATGGGTTACTGCTATATACAGTATATGGTGAGCTTCAGGGATACCAAAAACGGAATGCAAGCCCCAGGGAATGTGGTGTAACAGAAGGTTGGCTTTCATCTCCGCGAACTGTGCTGTTGGTTTGAATGGCCATGCGGCCGACTCCTGCTCCTATGTTCCGTCTCACTCCTGATTTACAGAATTAATAGTGCCTAAGTTTAGATGTTAATAAAAATAACACACTGCGTGTGGCTGTGCTCTTCCACAGATGATTTTTATTCTGGACACTTATTATCAACACTGTCACTGAATATTATCTTTCTACTTTGCATGATAGGTGCCAATAATTCAGTCATATTGATTTTAATAAAGCACCACAGGAAGATACACTGGCTGCATTTTTTGTTCAAACTACATACATTATCTGCGTCTGACAAACCTTCCAGCAGATTTGTGATCCCATTTGTCACACGTTCCATTTCATTTAGTTAATTCAAACAAAGGTGCTTAAATCTCTAATTTAGAGGAAAGAGGCAATACCAACAGAATAATAAATCATTTCTTACGAATACTTCCAGCAGCATTGAGGCTACTACTCATTAATCACGTAATGCATCAATGCCATAACATTTCTTCTGCTCAGAAGACAAACACTTAATTTTGATTCTGAAGTTTTATTTAGTGAATCCTTCCTGACCCAGTCATTTGTGTAGAATTAAAGTATGTCTAGTTTTCATTACTAATCAAATATCTGCTTTCTTGAACTACATAATGCATAATTAAGTCCTGTTATGTTACAAGCGGTTTCTGCACAGTACACTACGCCATACCAATTGTTGGAATAATTCATATTTTGCAATGTGTGTCTTGGCAAGCAATAAATTAAAAATCATGTTTATCTTTTTAGCAATGACTGCTTTCAATATCAAAGAGTAGTAGGATGGAGTACATTCAAAGAAAATGACACAAAACATTGAAATATTTTGCAAAAGTTAATTCTGATGGGTTTTGACTGGTTAGTAATCTCAATGACAAATTTTCGAAATGTGATATAATTTGCTGCCTCTATAAATTAAATTGTTTTGTGCGGATACTTTTGCACATTCTTCAATAAATGCCAAAAAAAGGCACAACTTTTGCAAGCTTCTGTTTCTGAAAATAAATATCATAAAACAATCGTGGGTAAATGTGTGCATCGCAAATATTGTACTGAAGACTCAGGAATCATCAGTAGCTGCAGAGATCTGGTAAACGTTTGTTGTGTGGAGGAATTAATATTATGATGGAATTTATAAAGAGTCCATTCAGCCCAATGAATTTATGCTGACCCATAGCAAGATAACCCCAGCACTTCCATTTCCCATTTCTCTTGCATTTTATTCTTTCTCACAAGCTCATCAACTCTCCTAACTCGCCTATCCATTTTCTTTACGGAGGGGAAACAAATCAGAGTCTAGGATTCAAGGAGGCACCATAGATCAAGGTCGAAGGCCTTACAATGGATCGACTGGGCTTGTATTCACTGGAATGAAAGGGGGTTCTTATAGAAACATATTAAATTCTATAGGGATTGGACAGGCTAGATGCAGAAAAATGTTCCCCATGTTGGGGGAGTCCAGAACCAGGGGTCACAGTTTAAAGTCCTGACCCACGGTATGAGTTCATTCCAAGAGCTCTCCCGAGTTTGCCCTGATTCGAACTCGGAGATTTACGATAATGACCACTCGTCGGTACTCGGGGCTCTCATGGACATTTTTCAACATGTTGAAAAATCTTCACAAGTTTTCCCGTGCTTACTTGCCATTAGCGAGTCTTCCCGAGTACCTGCCGTTAGCGTTACGAGCCACTAAGAGACGTCCCCGAGCTCCGACGTACCCGCTACATTCATTCTCCGTGCTTCCCACGGGTTTGATTTTTTTTAAACTCGGGAGAGCTCTTGGAATGAACTCGTACTGTGGGACAGGGATATTAAGAATAAGGGGTAGGCTATTTAGGACTGAGATGAGAAAAAAAAAATTCACCCAGAGAATTTTAAATCTGTGGAATTATCTGCCGCAGAAGACAGTGGAGGCTAATTCACTGGAGGTTTTCAACAGAGGGTTATATTTAGCTCTTACGGCTAAAGGAATCAAGGGATATGGGGGAAAAAGCAGGAACGGGGTACTGATTTTGATGATCAGCCATGATCATATCGAGTTGGCTCAAAGGGCCGAATGGCCTACTCCTGTACCTATTTTGTATGGTTTTGTGTTTCTATGACTCAGAGTCAAGAGGAGACGAGAGAGTAAGAAACGAGGTTTGATTGTGGTCATGAATGCCAGCCTGGGGTCGAGGGGTCGTGAAAAGGCTTGTGGATGGATTTTCAAGATGTTATTGTTTTTTGGGTTGTTACATAGAAAGCACTACGAAAGGCTTGTTAAATGATAGTTTGCAAGCAGCCAGGGTGGGCAAGATTTCAGAGAGCAGCTTGTTTGCAATCAATCATGAATAGCATGCAGCTACACATAACAATAAACTAAACTGAACAATATCTGGGCACATCCGTGTGCAATAGGTTAGACAACAGACAATAGACAATAGCGAAGCACTGGCTAATCAATTCTTGAAATTCAGCAATTTTTAGGCCAAGATCATAGAATCATAGTGTGGAAACCGGCCCTTCAGCATCGCCTTTGTTTGGCTCACATTCTTCTCAGTTGTTGCAAATATACGTTGTGATAGTGCCTGGAACAACAAGCTGGAAGATATTTTGTGAATTAAAGATCGCCAACTCAATTTCTTTTGTAGTTGTTCAATACTTGCACAATAACCATTAAAGATTGCTTCTGCCAGCATTGTTTACTGCTTTAGTTCATGTCAGTACTTGACTTCTCAGCAGACTGACAGAGAGCCAATAAAATAAATCTTGCAATTATTGAAATTGCTGCAGAAACGAGGCAATTTTCTTATTAGATATCAGCACAATGGGTTGGTTTCCACTTCACAACATCTGCCTCGTGGCATTGTTTTGAATACGTTTTATTTCGCTCTCTGTTCAGAATTTATTGTGGAGATAATTTAAAACCAAGAGGTGAAGTTCCTCTGCCCTTACTTTAATTCAAATGTTGGCGTGACACAAAACTGTGATACGGTGTAACTCACATTTACAATTAGCCAACCTGACCATTCCTTTCCCACCAATGCTGATCCTTAATAAGTGTCCTGGTGCTGCAACCAAACATATTTATTTTGATTTCCCTGTTAGAGATACAGAGTTGTAGCAGGCCCGTCTGCCCGCAGAATCCGTACCGACTGGCGATCACCCATACACTAGTTCTATCCCACACACAAGGGACAATTTACAGTGGGCAATTAACCTTTTTTTAAATTAACAACTTAATAATTAACCTGCACATCTTTGGAAGGCCGAAGAAAACCGGAGCATCCGGAAGGAACTCACACAGTCACAGGGAAAATGTATACACTCCGTACAGACAGCACCACAAGTGAGGATCGAACTCATGTCTCTGGAGCTGTACAGCAGCAACTCTACTTCTGCACCACTGTGTTTTTTAAATATGTTGATAATGCCTAATTCATAAAATTCCATAGGACTGGGCTTTTTGGAATTTTGCAGAGGATTGGATGTTACACACTGTCCATTTAAAGAGCATTTCACAATGCCAAGGAATTTCTTCATCCAGGGAAAACCTAATAGTCCTCAGCAACAATTCAAAAGAAAAGAAAATCTTTGAAAATCCATTCACCAGCCTTTACACAACCCACTCAATGCCAGGCTGCGATGTATGACCCTCCTTCAAACTCCTGGCCCCCATCTTTAACCCACCTTCACCTTCAGCTCCTGATCGATGCTGTCTACTGAAACCAAATCCGAAACTGTGACCCTTCTTGACTCCCAGACCCTGATCTGCTCCATCTCTTGGCATTCAGAACTTGATGACACCATAATGAAAACTATTCATAGTGCAGACACATTTCAACATATCAAACACTGCCCTTATTCTATTTAGTCCAGTAATAAACTTGGAATATGCATCAATGCCCAAGCATTGCAATTAAAATTAACGGTGTGCTTTAAAGATCTACGGGCGTCAGGGGTTATGGGGGAAGGCAGGGGAATTGGGTTAGGCGGGAGAGATAGATTAACCATGATTGAATGGTGGAATAGACTCGATGGGCCAAATAGCCTAATTCTGCTCCTATGACTTATGACCTTGAGAAATGTGTCTGTGTGAGAGCAACAAAAGATGAATTTTGCAATGTTAAAAATCTAGTTTAGAAGCATGATTCAATTGTGCCCACATTTCAAGAGTTAATTTTTGGGCATGTCTTTTGGTATTTCTATTGGCTTGTTATTATCATGTTTACTGAGATACAGTGAAAAGCTTAGTTTATGTGCTATCCAGTCAGACATGAGTACCATCAAGCCATACATAACTACAGCAGGCAGTGTAAAGAGAAAAAATATAGGGGCAGAATATAGTGTTACGGCACTATAGTGTTAATTATAGAGGAAAAAAAGCAAGGTCTGCAATTAGGTCGGTGTTACTGGTTGTGTGGAAGATGGACACAAAATGCTTGAGTTACTCAGCGGGTCAGGCAGCATTTCTTGAGAAAAGGAAGAGGTGATGTTTCGGGTTGGAACCCTTCTTCAGATAGAAAGTAAACATGCAGGTACAGCAGGCAGTGAAGAATGGCATGCGGTGTAGTTGGGGCCTGACCAGTCTGAAGAAGGGTCTCGACCTGAAACGTCGCCTATCTCCTTCGCTCCTTAGATGCTGCTGCACCCGCTGAGTTTCTCCAGCCTTTTGTGTACCCAGTGAAGAATGGCATGTTGCCTTTATAACAAGAGGAGTTGAGTATAGGAGCAAAGAGGTCCTTCTGCAGTTGTATGTGGCCCTAGTGAGACCACACCTGGAGTATTGTGTGCTGTTTTGGTCCCCTAATTTGCAGAAGGACATTCTTGCTATTGCGGCAGTGCAGCGTAGGTTTACAAGGTTAATTACCGGGATGGCGGGACCATCATATGCTGAGAGATTGGAGGGGCTGGACTTGTATACTCTGGAGTTTAGAAGGAAGAGAGGGGATCTTATTGAAACATATAAGATTATTAAGGGTTTGGACATGCTGGAGCAGGAAACATGTTCCCGATGTTGGGGGAGTCCAGAACCAGGGGCCACAGTTTAAAAATAATTTTCAGCAAAATTGTATAAGGGGTAAATGCGTTGTAAAGACAAGCCTGAAGGCTTTGTGTCTCAATGCAAGGAGTATTCGTAATAAGGTGGACGAGTTGAACGTGCAGATAGATATTAATGATTATGATATAGTTGGGATCACGGAGACATGGCTCCAGGTGACGTAGGCTGGGAGCTGAACATCCAGGGATATTCAATATTCAGGAGGGATAGAGAGAAAGGAAAAGGAGGTGGGGTAGCGTTGCTGGTTAGAGAGGAGATTAAAGCAATGGAAAGGAAGGACATTAGCTTGGAGGATGTGGAATCGGTATGGTAGAGCTACAAAACACTAAGGGGCAGAAAACGCTGGTGGGTGTTGTGTACAGGCCACCTAACAGTCGCAGAGAAGTTGGGGATGGTATCAAGCAGGAAATTAGAAATGCGTGCGACAAAGGCAAAACAGTTATAATGGGTGACTTCAATCTACATATAGATTGGGTTAATCAAATTGGCAGGGGTGCTGAGGAAGAGGATTTTTTGGAATGTATGCGGGATAGTTATCTAAATCAACATGTAGAGGAACCAACGAGAGAGCAGGCTATTTTTAGACTGGGTTTTGAGTAATGAGGAAGGGGTAATTAGCCGTCTTGTTGTACGTGCCCCCTTGGGCAAGAGTGACCATAATATGGTTGAGTTCTTCATTAGGATGGAGAGTGACATTGTTAATTCAGAAACAATGGTTCTGAACTTAAAGAAAGGTAACTTTGAGGGTATGAGACGTGAATTGGCCAAGATTGACTGGCAATTAATTCTAAAAGGGTTGACGGTGGATATACAATGGAAGACATTTAAAGACTGCATGGATGAACTACAAAAATTGTTCATCCCAGTTTGGCAAAAGAATAAATCGGGGAAGGTAGTGCATCCGTGGATAACAAGGGAAATCAGGGATAGTATCAAAGCAAAGGATGATGCGTACAAAGTAGCCAGAAAAAGCAGCATACCAGAGGACTGGGAGAAATTCAGAGACCAGCAGAGGAGGACAAAGGGCTTAATTAGGAAAGGAAAAATAGATTATGAAAGAAAAACTGGCAGGGAACATAAAAACTGACTGCAAAAGTTTTTATAGATATGTGAAGAGAAAGAGGTTAGTTAAAACAAATGTAGGTCCCTTGCAGTCAGAAACAGGTGAGTTGATCATGGGGAACAAGGATATGGCGGACCAATTGAATAACTACTTTGGTTCCGTCTTCACTAAGGAAGACATAAATAATCTGCCTGAAATAGCAGGGGACTGTGGGTCAAAGGAGGAATTGAGTGAAATCCAGGTCAGTCGGGAAGTGGTGTTGGGTAAATTGAAAGATTAAAGGCCGATAAATCCCCAGGGCCAGATAGGCTGCATCCCAGAGTACTTAAGGAAGTAGCTCAGGAAATAGTGGATGCATCAGTGATAATCTTTCAAAACTCTTTAGATTCTGGAGTAGTTCTGAGGATTGGCGGGTAGCAAATGTAACCCCTCTTTTTTAAGAAGGGAGGGAGAGAGAAAACGGGGAATTACAGACCAGTTAGTCTAACATCGGTAGTGGGGGAAACTGCTAGAGTCAGTTATTAAAGATGGGATAGCAGCACATTTGGAAAGTGGTGAAATCATTGGACAAAGTCAGCATGGATTTACAAAAGGTAAATCATGTCTGACGAATCTTGTGGAATTTTTCGAGGATGTAACTAGTAGCGTGGATAAGGGAGAACCAGTGGATGTGGTATATCTGGACTTCCAGAAGGCTTTCGACAAGGTCCCACATAAGAGATTAGTATACAAACTTAAAGCATACGGTATTAGGGGTTCAGTATTGATGTGGATTAGAGAACTGGCTGGCAAACAGGAAGCAAAGAGTAGGAGTAAACGGGTCCTTTTCACAATGGCAGGCAGTAACTAGTGGGGTACCGCAGGGCTCAGTGCTGGGACCCCAGCTATTTACAATATATATTAATGATCTGGATGAGGGAATTGAAGGCAATATCTCCAAGTTTGCGGATGACACTAAGCTGGGGGGCAGTGTTCGCTGTGAGGAGGATGCCTAGGAGACTGCAAGGTGACTTGGATAGGCTGGGTGAGTGGGCAAATGTTTGGCAGATGCAGTATAATGTGGATAAATGTGAGGTTATCCACTTTGGTGGCAAAAACAGGAAAGCAGACTATTATTTAAATGGTGGCCGATTAGGAAAAGGGGAGATGCAGCGAGACCTGGGTGTCATGGTACACCAGTCATTGAAAGTAGGCATGCAGGTGCAGCAGGCAGTGAAAAAAGCGAATGGTATGTTAGCTTTCATAGCAAAAGGATTTGAGTACAGGAGCAGGGAGGTTCTACTTCAGTTGTACAGGGTCTTGTGAGACCACACCTGGAGTATTGCGTGCAGTTTTGGTCTCCAAATCTGAGGAAGGACATTATTGCCATAGAGGGAGTGCAGAGAAGGTTCACCAGACTGATTCCTGGATGTCAGGACTGTCTTATGAAGAAAGACTGGATAGACTCGGTTTATACTCTCTGGAATTTAGGAGATTAAGAGGGGATCTTATAGAAACTTACAAAATTCTTAAGGGGTTGGACAGGCTAGATGCAGGAAGATTGTTCCCGATGTTGGGGAAGTCCAGGACAAGGGGTCACAGCTTAAGGATAAGGGGGAAATCCTTTAAGACCGAGATGAGAAATACTTTTTTCACACAGAGAGTGGTGAGTCTCTGGAACTCTCTGCCACAGAGGGTAGTTGAGGCCAGTTCATTGGCTATATTTAAGAGTGAGTTGGATGTGGCCCTTGTGGCTAAGGGATCAGAGGGTATGGAGAGAAGGCAGGTACGGGATACTGAGTTGGATGATCAGCCATGATCATATTGAATGGCGGTGCAGGCTCGAAGGGCTGAATGGCCTACTCCTGCACCTAATTTCATGTAATAAGGGGTTAGCCATTTAGAACGGAGACGAGGAAACACTTTTTCTCACAGAGAATTGTGAGTCTGTGGAATTCTCTGCCTCAGAGGGCGGTGGAGGCCGGTTCTTTGGTTACTTTGAAGAGAGAGCTAGATAGGGCTCTTAAATATAGTGGAGTCAGGGATAGACATGCACATCCAGCAGGAACGGGTACTGATTGGGGACAATCAGCCATGATCACATTGAATGTCGGTGCTGGCTCGAAGGGTCGAATGGCCTCCTCCTGCACCTATTGTCTATTGTCTATTGAAAGGTAGAGAAGGCCAGAACAAGGGCTGGCGACAGATGATTTCAGGAAGGATGGAGTCCATAATGGTTTATTGTTGGCTGGGGAAGATGTGCTAAAAAGAAGGATACAAGGATGCGAACAGTGGAACTAGTAGGAAACCTAGGGTGGGGGTGTGGATGAGAGGAATGCAGAAAAGTTCTCCCCACCTCTCCCCCTCGCTTCCCACACTTTTGAGAGGCTTTCGTGTCTATCTTTAAGATTTTATTGTTTCTTGTTTAAATTGTATTATGCTTGCCCAGATAATCAACCAAATCATAACAATCAGATATCATCATTAGTGAGCTTTCCAACCACATTAATAACATCAGACACTGTTCGCTCACAGAAGAGTGACTGGGTGGTCACGGTGGCGCAGCGGTAGAGTTGCTGCCGTACAGCAAATGCAGCGCCGGAGAACCGGCTTCGATCCTGACTACGGGTGCTGTCTGTACGGGGTTCGTACGTTCTCCCCGTGATCGGCGTGGGTTTTCTCCGAGATCTTCGGTTTCCTCCCACACTCCAAAGCCGTACAGGTTTGTAGGTTAATTGATGGTAAATGTAAAGATTGTCCCTTGTGGGTGCAGGATAGTGTTAATGTGCAGGGATCACTGGTCGGCGCGGACCCGGTGGGCGAAGGGCCTGTTTCCGCAGTGAATCTCTAAACTAGACTAAACTAAACTAAACTGAAAGTTAACATGCACATACAGCAGGCAGTGAAGAAAACTAATGGCACCTTGACATTCATAACGAGAGGATTTGAGTATAGGAGTAAAGAGATCCTTCTGCAGTTGTACAGGGCCCTGGTGAGACCACATCTGGAGTATTGTGTGCAGTATTGGTCTCCTAATTTGAGGAAGGACATCCTGGATATTGAGGCAGTACAGCGTAGGTTCACGAGGTTAATCCCCGGGATGGCGGAACAGTCATATGAGGAAAGATTAGAAAGATTGGGCTTCTATTCACTGGAATTTAGAAGGATGAGTGGGAATCTAAAAAAAACATATAAAATGTTCCCAATGTTGGAGGTCCAGAACCAGGGGCCACAGTGTAAGAATAAAGGGCAGGCCATGTAAAATTGAGAGGAAAAAAAACCTTTTCACCCAGAGAGTTGTGAATTTGTGGAATTCTCTGCCACAGAAGGCAGTGGAGGCCAATTCAATGGATGAATTTAAAAGAGAGTTAGATAGAGCTCTAGGGGCTAGCGGAATCAAGGGATATGGGGAGAAGGCAGGCACGGGTTACTGATTGTGGATGATCAGCCATGATCACAATCAATGGTGGTGCTGGCTCGAGGGGTCAAATGGCCTCCTCCTGCACCTATTTTTTATGCTTCTATGATTCAGCTTTTTCATCATTAAAGGTCAAACAATGATATTTTCAAGGGTAAATAGACAAAACGCACATTGATAATTAGATTACCATAGAAACATAGAAAATAGGCGCAAGAGTAGGCTATTTGGCCCTTCGAGCCAGCACCGCCATTTAATATAAACTGATCATCCAAAAGTACGGGGCCAATTTTTTAACACAGAGAGTGGTGAGTGCGTGGAATGCGCTGCCAGAGTTGGTGGTTGAAGCATAGAAACATAGAAATTAGGTGCAGGAGCAGGCCATTCAGCCCTTCGAGCCTGCACCGCCATTCAATATGATCATGGCTGATCATCCAACTCAGTATCCTGTACCTGCCTTCTCTCCATACCCCCTGATCCCTTCAGCCACAAGGGCCACATCCAACTCCCTCTTAAATATGGCCAACGAACTGGCCTCAACTACCTTCTGTGGCAGAGAATTCCACAGATTCACCACTCTGTGTGAAAAACGATTTTCTCATCTTGGTGCTAAAAGACTTCCCCCTTATCCTTAAAGTGTGACCCCTTGTCCTGGACTTCCCCAACATCGGCAACAATCTTCCTACATCTAGCCTGTCCAACCCCTTAAGAATTTTGTAAGTCTCTATGAAATCACCCCTCAATCTTCTAAATTCCAGCGAGTACAAGCCGAGTCTATCCAGTCTTTCTTCATATGGAAGTCGTGCCATCCCAGGATCAGTCTGGTGAACCTTCTCTGTACTCCCTCTATGGCAAGAATGTCTTTCCTCAGATTAGGAGACCAAAACTGTACGCAATACTCCAGGTGTGGCCTCACCAAGACCCTGTACAACTGCAATAGAACCTCCCTGCTCTTGTACTCAAATCCTTTTGCTATGAATGCCAACATACCATTCGCTTTCTTCACAGCCTGCTGCACCTGCATGCCTACTTTCAATGACTGGTGTACCATGACACCCAGGTCTTGCTGGATCTCCCCTTTTCCTAATCGGTCACCATTCAAATAGTAGTCTACCTTCCTGTTTTTGCCACCAAAGTGGATAACCTCACATTTATCCACATTATACTGCATCTGCCATGCATTTGCCCACTCACCCAGTCTATCCAAGTCATCCTGCAGCCTCCTAGCATCCTCCTCACAGCTAACACTGCCCCCCAGCTTCGTGTCATCCGCAAACTTCGAGATGTTGCATTTAATTCCCTCATCCAAATCAGTAATGTATATTGTAAAGAGCTAGGGTCCCAGCACTGAGCCTCGCGGCACCCCACTAGTCACTGTCTGCCTTCCTGAAATGGACCTGTTCACTCCTACACTTTGCTTCCTGTCTGCCAGCCAGTTCTCTATCCACATCAATACTGAACCACCAATACCGCGTGATTTAAGTTTGTATACCAATCTCTTATGTGGGACCTTGTCGAAAGCCTTCTGAAAGTCCAGATACAACATATCCACTGCTTCTCCCTTATCCACTCTACTAGTTACATCCTCAAAAAATTCAAGAAGATTCATCAGACATGATTTACCCTTCGTAAATCCATGCTGGCTTTGTCCAATGATTTCACCACTTTCCAAATGCGCTGCAATCCAATCTTCAATAATTTACTCCAGCAGTTTCCCCACTACCGATGTTAGACTAACTGGTCTGTAATTCCCCGCTTTCTCTCTCCCTCCCTTTTTAAAAAGTGGGGTTACATTAACTACCCTCCAATCCTCGGGAACTACTCCAGAATCTAAAGAGTTTTGAAAAATTATCACTAAGGCATCTGCTATTTCTGGGGCTACTTCCTTAAGTACCCTGGGATGCAGCCTATCTGGCCCTGGCGATTTATCGGCCTTTAATCCATTCAATTTACCTAACACCACTTTCCGGCTAACCTGGATTTCACTAATTTCCTCCAACTCATTTGACCCGTGATCCCCTGCTATTTCCGGCAAATTATTTATGTCTTCCTTAGTGAAGACAGAACCAAAGTAGTTATTCAATTGGTCTGCCATGTCCTTGTTCCCCATGATCAATTCACCCGTTTCTGACAGCAAGGGACCTACATTTGTTTTAACTAATCTTTTGCGCTTCACATATCGATAAAAACTTTTGCAGTCAGTTTTTATGTTCCCTGCCAGTTTTCTTTCATACTCATTTTCCCTTTCCTAATTAAGCCCTTTGTCCTCCTCTGTTGGTCTCTGAATTTCTCCCAGTCCCCTGGTAGGCTGCTTTTTCTGGCTAATTTGTACGCTTCATCTTTTTCTTTGATACTATCCCTGATTTCCCTCGTTATCCACGGATGCGCCACCTTCCCTGATTTATTCTTTTGCCATACTGGGATGAACAATTGTTGTAGTTCATCCATGTAGTCTTTAAATGCCTTCCATTGCATAGCCACCGTCAACCCTTCAAGAATCAATTGCCAGTCCATCTTGGCCAATTCACGTCTCATACCCTCAAAGTTACCTTTCTTTAAGTTCAGGACCCGTGTTTCTGAATTAACAATGTCACTCTCCATCCTAATGAAGAACTCAACCATATTATGGTCACTCTTGCCAAGGGGCCACGTACAACATGGCTGCTAACTAACCCTTCCTCATTACTCAATATCCAGTCTAGAATAGCCTGCTCTCTCATTGGTTCCTCCACATGTTGGTTTAGAAAACTATCCCGCATACATTCCAAGAAATCCTCTTACTCAGCACCCCTGCCAATTTGATTCACCCAATCTATATGTAGATTGAAGTCACCCATTATAACGGTTTTAACCTTCGTTGCACGCATTTCTAATTTCCTGTTTGATGCCATCCCCAACTCCACTACTACTGTTAGGTGGCCTGTACACAACACCCACTAGCGTTTTCTGCCCCTTAGTGTTTCGCAGCTCCACCCATATCGATTCCCTATCCTCCAAGCTAATGTCATTTCTTTCTATTGCTATTGCGTTAACCAGCAACGCTACCCCACCTCCTTTTCCTCTCTGTCTATCCTTCCTGAATATTGAATATCCCTGGATGTTCAGCTCCCAGCCTTGGTCACCCTGGAGCCATGTCTCCGTGATCCCAACTATATCATAATTATTAATAGCTATCTGCACATTCAACTCATCCACCTTATTACGAATGCTCCTCACATTGAGACACAAAGCCTTCAGGCTTGTTTTTACAACACTCTTGGCCCTTTTACAATTATGTTGAAAAGTGGCCCTTTTAGATTTTTGCCCTGGATTTGTTTTCCTGCCACTTTTCACCTTGCTACCTGTTGCTCCTATCGTCATTTTACACCCCTCAGTCTCTCCGCTCACACATTTAAGAAACCCTCCACTTCTTATTCTCCGTTTGTTATTTTTTTCTTCCTTCCTCCCTACGTGTTGCGTCTGACTGCTTCTCTTCTCTGCCTCCTGCCTCACAAACGGACTACTTGCCTTCTCTATTTGAGTCCCTCCCCCCAACCGATCTAGTTTAAAGTCTCAACAGTAGCCTTTGCAAGTCTCCCCGCCAGGATATTGGTTCCCCTCGGGTTCAAGTGCAACCCGTCCTTTTTGTACAGGTCACACCTTCCCCAAAGGTGGTCCCAATGATCCAGAAACTTGAATCTCTGTGCTCTGCACCAGTCCTTTAGCCACGCATTATCATCCACCTTGCTCCATTCCTACTCTTACTGTCGCGTGGCACAGGCAGTAAGCCTGAGATTGTTACCTTTGCGGTCCATCTCCTCAACACTCTTCCAAACTCCCTAAATTCTCCTTTCAGGACCTCCTCTCTTTTTCTACCTATGTCATTGGTACCTATATGTACCACGACCTCTGGCTCCTCTCCCTCCCATTTCAAGATATCTTGGACACGTTCAGTCACATCCTGGACCCTGGCACCAGGGAGGCAAACTACCATCCGGGTCTCCTGACTGTGTCCACAGAATCGCAGATTCTGACCCCCTAACTATAGAGTCCCCTATTACTGGTGCCCTCCTCTTCTTTTCCTTACCCTTCCGAGCAACAGGGCCGGTCTTTGTACCGGAGGCCCGGTCGCTGTTGCTACCCCCAGGTAGGCTGTGCCCCCCAACAGTACTCAAACAGGAGTACTTATTGCCAAGGTGTACAGCCACCGGGGTACTCTCTAGTCCCTGCCTCTGCCCCTTGCCTCTCCTAACCGTGACCCACTTTTCTGCCTCCTGTGGTTTTGGAGCTGGAAGTTTTGAACTGCAAGCTGCGATGGAACATTACGGATTTGGGCTCCTCCCACTGCAACCGCTCCTGGGCCTATGTGGAAACAAGCCTCGCGATCAAGTTTTAAACTTACAGCTCGGACTTCGCTCCTCCCACTGCAACCGCTCCTGGACCTCTGAGGCAGATATGATGGTGGCATTTAAGAGGCTTTTGAATAGACGCATGGATAGCCGGCTGAGCCAGTCCCCTGCTCGTCCCCCGAAGACCAGAGGACCAGGAGGAGGGAACCGGGGACGATGACAGACGTGATGAGCAAGGAGCATGGCTTTTAGTTTAGTTTAGCTTAGAGATACAGCGCAGAAACAGGACCTTCGGCCCACCGAGTCCGCGCCGACCAGCGATCACCCGGCATATTAACGCTATCCCACACACACTGGGGACAATTTACACCTATGCCAAACCGATTAACCTACATTACTGTACGTCTTTGGAGTGTGGGAGGAAGCCAAAGATCTCGGAGAAAACCCACGCGGTCATGGAGAGATCATAAAAAATCCATACAGACAGCACCCGTAGTCATGATCAAGCCGGGTCTCCCGCGCTGCAAGGCAGCTAATGTACCACTACGCCACCGTGCCGCTGATAGGAGAGAAGAGGGAACTGGGCTCCGGCTTACTGCATCCTCGAAGTTGGCTGCAGGAGGCGCTCCCAAAGAAATCCAAGCAAAGGTCTCCCCCCCAACTTACTGACAGCAGCAACAAAAAACCTGCTGGTGGAACTCAGCAGATTGAGCAGCGTAGGTGGGTAAAAGCGCTTTAGAAACATTGAAACATAGAAAATATGTGCAGGAGTAGGCCATTCGGCCCTTTGAGCCTGCACCACCATTCAATATGATCGTGGCTGATCATCCAACTCGGTATCCCTTACATAGAAACATAGAAACATAGAAATTAGGTGCAGGAGTAGGCCATTCAGCCCTTCGAGCCTGCACCGCCATTCAATATGATCATGGCTGATCATCCAACTCAGTATCCCTTACCTGCCTTCTCTCCATACCCTCTGATCCCCTTAGCCACAAGGGCCACATCCAACTCACTCTTAAATATAGCCAATGAACTGGCCTCAACTACCCTCTGTGGCAGAGAGTTCCAGAGACTCACCACTCTCTGTGTGAAAAAGGTCTTTCCCATCTCGGTCTTAAAGAAATTTCCCCCTTATCCTTAAGCTGTGACCCCTTGTCCTGGACTTCCCCAACATCGGGAACAATCTTCCTGCATCTAGCCTGTCCAACCCCTTAAGAATTTTGTAAGTTTCTATAAGATCCCCTCTCAATCTCCTAAATTCCAGAGAGTATAAAACCGAGTCTATCCAGTCTTTCTTCATAAGACAGTCCTGACATCCCAGGAATCAGTCTGGTGAACCTTCTCTGCACTCCCTCTATGGTAATAATGTCCTTCCTCAGATTTGGAGACCAAAACTGTACGCAATACTCCAGGTGTGGTCTCACCAAGACCCTGTACAACTGAAGTAGAACCTCCCTGCTCCTGTACTCAAATCCTTTTGCTATGAAAGCTAACATACCATTCGCTTTTTTCACTGCCTGCTGCACCTGCATGCCTACTTTCAATGACTGGTGTACCATGACACCCAGGTCTCGCTGCATCTCCCCTTTTCCTAATCGGCCACCATTTAAATAATAGTCTGCTTTCCTGTTTTTGCCACCAAAGTGGATAACCTCACATTTATCCACATTATACTGCATCTGCCAAACATTTGCCCACTCACCCAGCCTATCCAAGTCACCTTGCAGTCTCCTAGCATCCTCCTCACAGCGAACACTGCCCCCCACCTTAGTGTCATCCGCAAACTTGGAGATATTGCCTTCAATTCCCTCATCCAGATCATTAATATATATTGTAAATAGCTGGGGTCCCAGCACTGAGCCCTGCGGTACCCCACTAGTTACTGCCTGCCATTGTGAAAAGGACCCGTTTACTCCTACTCTTTGCTTCCTGTTTGCCAGCCAGTTCTCTATCCACATCAATACTGAACCCCTAATACCATATGCTTTAAGTTTGTATACTAATCTCTTATGTGGGACCTTGTCGAAAGCCTTCTGGAAGTCCAGATATACCACATCCACTGGTTCTCCCTTATCCACGCTACTAGTTACATCCTCGAAAAATTCCACAAGATTCGTCAGACATGATTTACCTTTTGTAAATCCATGCTGACTTTGTCCAATGATTTCACCACTTTCCAAATGTGCTGCTATCCCATCTTTAATAACTGACTCTAGCAGTTTCCCCACTACCGATGTTAGACTAACTGGTCTGTAATTCCCCGTTTTCTCTCTCCCTCCCTTCTTAAAAAGAGGGGTTACATTTGCTACCCGCCAATCCTCAGAAACTACTCCAGAATCTAAAGAGTTTTGAAAGATTATCACTAATGCATCCACTATTTCCTGAGCTACTTCCTTAAGTACTCTGGGATGCAGCCTATCTGGCCCTGGGGATTTATCGGCCTTTAATCTATTCAATTTACCCAACACCACTTTCCGACTGACCTGGATTTCACTCAATTCCTCCTTTGACCCACAGTCCCCTGCTATTTCAGGCAGATTATTTATGTCTTCCTTAGTGAAGACGGAACCAAAGTAGTTATTCAATTGGTCCGCCATATCCTTGTTCCCCATGATCAACTCACCTGTTTCTGACTGCAAGGGACCTACATTTGTTTTAAACTAACCTCTTTCTCTTCACATATCTATAAAAACTTTTGCAGTCAGTTTTTTATGTTCCCTGCCAGTTTTCTTTCATAATCTATTTTTCCTTTCCTAATTAAGCCCTTTGTCCTCCTCTGCTGGTCTCTGAATTTCTCCCAGTCCTCTGGTATGCTGCTTTTTCTGGCTACTTTGTACGCATCATCCTTTGCTTTGATACTATCCCTGATTTTCCTTGTTATCCACGGATGCACTACCTTCCCCGATTTATTCTTTTTGCCAAACTGGGATGAACAATTTTTGTAGTTCATCCATGCAGTCTTTAAATGTCTTCCATTGTATATCCACCGTCAACCCTTTTAGAATTAATTGCCAGTCAATCTTGGCCAATTCACGTCTCATACCCTCAAAGTTACCTTTCTTTAAGTTCAGAACCATTGTTTCTGAATTAACAATGTCACTCTCCATCCTAATGAAGAACTCAACCATATTATGGTCACTCTTGCCCAAGGGGGCACGTACAACAAGACGGCTAATTACCCCTTCCTCATTACTCAAAACCCAGTCTAAAATAGCCTGCTCTCTCGTTGGTTCCTCTACATGTTGATTTAGATAACTATCCCGCATACATTCCAAAAAATCCTCTTCCTCAGCACCCCTGCCAATTTGATTAACCCAATCTATATGTAGATTGAAGTCACCCATTATAACTGTTTTGCCTTTGTCGCACGCATTTCTAATTTCCTGTTTGATACCATCCCCAACTTCTCTGCTACTGTTAGGTGGCCTGTACACAACACCCACCAGCGTTTTCTGCCCCTTAGTGTTTTGTAGCTCTACCCATACCAATTCCACATCCTCCAAGCTAATGTCCTTCCTTTCCATTGCGTTAATCTCCTCTCTAACCAGCAACGCTACCCCACCTCCTTTTCCTTTCTCTCTATCCCTCCTGAATATTGAATATCCCTGGATGTTCAGCTCCCACCTACGTCACCCTGGAGCCATGTCTCCGTGATCCCAACTATATCATAATCATTAATATCTATCTGCACGTTCAACTTGTCCACCTTATTACGAATACTCCTTGCATTGAGACACAAAGCCTTCAGGCTTGTCTTTACAACGCACTTACCCTTATACAATTTTGCTGAAAAGTGGCCCTTTTTGATTTTTGCCCTGGTTTTGTCTGCCTGCCACTTTTACTTTTCACCTTGCTACCTAATGCTTCTACCCTCATTTTACACCCTCCTGCCTCTCTGCTCTTGTACCCATCCCCCTGCCACATTAGTTTAAATCCTCCCCGACAGCACTAAAGGCAGTACCTGCCTTCTCTCCATACCCCTGATCCCTTTAGCCACAAGGGCCTCATCTAACTCCCTCTTAAATATAGCCAATGAACTGGCCTCAACTACCTTTTGTGGCAGAGAATTCCAGAGATTCACCACTCTCTGTGTGAAAAATGTTTTTCTCATCTTGGTCCTAAAAGATTTCCCCCTTATCCTTAAACAGTGACCCCTTGTCCTGGACTTCCACAACATCAGGAACAATCTTATTACATCTAGCCTGTCCAACCCCTTAAGAATTTTGTAAGTTTCTATACGATCCCCTCTCAATCTTCGAAATTCTAGCGAGTACAAGCCGAGTCTATCCAGTCTTTCATCATATGGAAGTCCTGACATCCCAGGAATCAGTCTGGTGAACCTTCTCTGTACTCCTTCTATGACAATATTGTTTTTCCTCACATTTGGAGACCAAAACTGTATGCAATACTCCAGGTGTGGTCTCACCAAGACCCTGTACAACTGCAGTAGAACCTCCCTGCTCCTATACTCAAATCCCTTTGCTAAGAATGCTAACATACCATTCGCTTTCTTCACTGCCTGCTGCACCTGCATGCCTGCTTTCAATGACTGGTGTACCATGACACCCAGATCTCGTTGCATCTCCCCTTTTCCTAATCGGCCACAATTCAAATAATAGTCTACTTTCCTGTTTTTGCCACCAAAGTGGATAACTTCACATTTATCCACATTATACTGCATCTGCCATGCATTTGCCCACTCACCCAGCCTATCCAAATCACCTTGCAGCCTCCTAGCATCCTCCTCACAGCTAACACTGCCCCCCAGCTTCGTGTCATCCGCAAACTTGGAAATGTTGTATTCAATTCCCTCGTCCAAATCATTAATATATATTGTAAATAGCTGGGGTCCCAGCACTGAGTCTTGCGGCACCCCACTAGTCACTGCCTGCATTCCTGAAAAGGACCCGTTCACTCCTACTCTTTGCTTCCTGTCTGCCAGCCAGTTCTCTATCCACATCAATACTGAACCGCCAATACCATGTGCTTTAAGTTTGTATACTAATCTCTTGTGTGGGACCTTGTCGAAAGCCTTCTGAAAGTCCAGATATAACACATCCACTGGTTCTCCCTTATCCACTCTACTAGTTACATCCTCAAAAAATTAATTAAGATTCGTCAGACATGATTTGCCTTTCGTAAATCCATGCTGACTGTCCAATGATTTCACCACTTTCCAAATGTGCTGCTATCCCATCATTAATAACATACTCTAGCAGTTTCCCCACTACCGATGTTAGACTAACTGGTCTGTAATTCCCCGTTTTCTCTCTCCCTTCCTTTTTAAAAAGTGGGGTTACATTAACTACCCTCCAATCCTCAGGAACTACTCCAGAATCTAATGAGTTTTGAAAAATTGTCACTAAGGCATCCACTATTTCTGGGGCTACTCTCTAAGTACTCTGGGATGCAGCCTATCTGGCCCTGGGGATTTATCATCCTTTAATCCATTCAATTTACCTAACGCCACTTCCCAGCTAACCTGGATTTCACTTAGTTCCTCCATCTCATTTGACCCGCGATCCCCTGCTATTTCCGGCAGATTATTTATGTCTTCCTTAGTGAAGACAGAACCAAAGTAGTTATTGAATTGGTCTGCCCTGTCCTTGTTCCCCATGATCAATTCACCTGTTTCTGACTGCAAGGGACCTACATTTGTTTTAACTAATCTTTTTCTCTTCACGTATCGATAAAAACTTTTGCAGTCAGTTTTTATGTTCCCTGCCAGTTTTCTTTCATACTCCATTTTCCCTTTCCTAATTAAGCCCTTTGTCCTCCTCTGTTGGACTGAATTTCTCCCAGGCTGCTTTCTCTGGCTAATTTGTACGCTTCATCTTTTGTTTTGATACTAACCCTGATTTCCCTTGTTATCCACGGATGCACTACCTTCCCCGATTTATTATTTTGCCATACTAGGATGAACAATTGTTGTAGTTCATCCATGCAGTCTTTAAATGCCTTCTATTGCATATCCACCGTCAACCCTTTAAGACTCAATTGCCAGTCTATCTTGGCCAATTCACGTCTCATACCCTCAAAGTTACCTTTCTTTAAGTTCAGGACCTGTGTTTCTGAATTAACAATGTCACTCTCCATCCTAATGAAGAACTCAACCATATTATATTATGGTCACTGTTGCCCAAGGGGCCACGTACAACAAGGCTGCTAACTAACCCTTCCTCATTACTCATTACCCAGTCTAGAATAGCTGCTCTCTCGTTGGTTCCTCTACATGTTGGTTTAGAAAACTATCCCGCATACATTCCAAGAAATCCTCTTTCTCAGCACCCCTGCCAATTTGATTCACCCAATCTATATGTAGATTGAAGTCACCCATTATAACTGTTTTACCTTTGTTGCACGCATTTCTAATTTCCTGTTTGATGCCATCCCCAGCTCCACTACTACTGTTAGGTGGCCTTTACACAACACCCACTAACGTTTTCTGCCCCTTAGTGTTTCGCAGCTCCACCCATATCGATTTCACATCCTCCAAGCTAATGTCCTTCCTTTCTATTGCGTTAATCTCCTCTCTAACCAGCAACGCTACTCCACCTCCTTTTCCTCTCTGTCTATCCTTCCTGAATATTGAATATCCCTGGATGTTCAGCTCCCAGCCTTGGTCACCCTGGAGCCATGTCTCCGTGATCCCAACTATATCATAATCATTAAAGCTATCTGCACATTCAACTCATCCACCTTATTACGAATGCTCCTAGCATTGAGACACAAAGCCTTCGGGCTTGTTTTTACAACGCTCTTACCCCTTATACAAATATGGTGAAAAGTGGCCCTTCTTGATTTTTGCCCTGGATTTGTCTGCCTGCCACTTTTACTTTTCACCTTGCTACCTATTGCTTCTACCCTCATTTTACACCCCTCTGTCTCCCTGCTCACACATTTAAGAAACCCTCCACCTCTTGTTCTCTGTTTATTATTTTTTTCTTCTTTCCCCCCTACGTGTTGCGTCTGAGTGCTCCTCTTCCCTGCCTCCTGCCTCACACACTGTCTACTTGCTTTCTCTATTTGAGTCTCTCCCCCCAACCGATCTAGTTTAAAGTCTCCCCGCCAAGATATTGGTTCCCCTCGGGTTCAAGTGCAAGTGTACAGGTCACACCTTCCCCTTTGAGACGAAACGGTGCAAACCATGATACCTGCAGTCTCTTGTGCCTCCATTTTACTGAGAGGAGTGATAGGCTACGGCTCTGAGAGGGTCTCCCAGGCCCCTTGACATTTGTGTAAACCTAAAGAATTTGGCAGATTAACACTCCCTAATTTTTTGTATTATTATTGGGCAGCAAATGTCAAAAATGTAATTCACCTGTTGGACAATTCTGCCCAGCGGGTGGATTGGATAGTAATGGAGAGAGAGGACTGTTCCCCTTTTAATATAGGAGGGATCCTTCTCTCACCAATAAAACTGAATAATACAATATACAGGAAAAATCCAATTATTCATAGTACTATTAGAATTTGGAAACAAATAAAATTAACCCTTAAATTAAGAAACCTATCGCTTCTCTCTCCCACAGTTAATAATCCGTCGTTTAAACCATCCATTATTGATAAACCACTTACAGATAGGGAAAGAATAGGAATTAAAACATTTGGAGACATGTATGAAACTGGAAATGTTTTATCATTCCAACAGCTACAACTTAAATACAATTTGAGAAGTAATCAATATTTTAAATGTTTTCAAATCCATGATTATTTGAAAAAATATACACAAGAATACCAAAATTTGACTCCAGACCTATTAGATGAAGCTATGAATAGAAAGGCGGACTCAACTAACTTAATATCGAACTTGTATAATACGATCCTAAATATAGAAATACCATCATCCGATAGAATTAGAAGAGATTGAGAACAAGATATAAAAATCTCGAAAGAGAGTTGGGATAAACACTTGCTATATGTGCATAATTGCTCGATCAACGTAAGATATATTCTAATCCAATTTAAAATCCTACACAGATTATATTATTCGAAAACTAAAATAAGTAAAATCTTTCCAAATGTTTCCCCCATTTGTGATAAATGTCTATCTCAAGAAGCAACTATAGCACATTCCTTTGTTTTTTACATAAAAATTTAATTCCAAAAATTTTGGAATGAAATCTTTGACATTTTTACAAAATTATTTAAAATAAAATTGAAACCAAACGCAGAATTGATTATTTTTGGAACAATGGAAGTCGGCTTTGAGCTGACTTCATTCCAAAAGAGTTTCCTTAATTATGGTTTAATAATGGCAAAAAAACTCATACTTAAATTCTGGAAAAAAGCACCCACACCAACGGTAAAAATGTGGATTTCAAATATGTCTGAAATGTTACACCTCGAAGACATGAGATTCGTCCTAGCAGGCAAATCAGACCAATTCTTAAAGATTTGGTCTCCATTTATCGACTTATTACAAGCATAGGGTGCAACAACTTTGAAAATAAACGGTTTCAGGATCTGGTGAGGGGTGAGTAAAAGATATGAAGTAAGTACATCCCTTTTATCTTATCTTATTTTCTTATATTTTCTTTTCTCTATCTCTCTTTTTCCTTTTTAAAAAAAAAATATTTCTCGCGTTCTACGTCTTTACGGGCTCTTTCTTTTCACTTTCTCACGCGCTTACTATCTTATCTAACTTTCTCTATTTTTCTTTTTCTTCCTTCTGTTACTTTCCTATTATTAAAGTTTAAAACAAGAAGTGGTACATGAAAGTTATTATGTTATTTTTGGCTTATAGTACTGTACTACTGTACATTACTTCCAATAAAAATAAATTAAAAAAATTAAAAAATAAATCAGGAATGCCTCTCCTGCTGATGATATGATCTGCCAGGTCATAGGTCATAAGTGATCGGAGTAGAATTAGGCCATTCGGCCCATCAAGTCTACTCCGCCATTCAATCATGGCTTATCTATCTCTCCCTCCTCACCCCATTCTCCTGCCTTCTCCCCATAACCTCTGACACCCGCACTAATCAAAAATGTATCTACCTCTGCCTTAAAAATATCCACTGATTTGGCCTCCACAGCCTTCTGTGGCAAAGCATTCCACAGATTCACTACCCTCTGACGAAATAAATGTCTCCTCATCTCCTTCCTAAAAGAACGTAAGGTTAGCAGCTTACTAAATTTCAGGTTACACTACCTGCAGTCTAGAATCACTGATGTTTCTAACATCATCAGCATTCTCAGGTAGCCAGAAGAGTGCTGGTAGTGTTGTGCTTGAGCACCCTTAAAGACTGGCTGGTGAGATTTCTGGTGCACAGCAATGCATTGGTAGCTGTCAGAAATTTGATTAGAGCATTTCAGTATCATCTATTGCTTCTGAAACTGCAAGGCATTACACAAAGGTGCATGAAAAACTGCTTTGATTAAATGGTGCTGTACAACTTCACAATCTTTTTCGATTTTATTTAAACAGCATCAGGGAAACACATAATTCCATTTTAACACCGTGAGAATAACATTGATGAATTTTCAGCCAATTATTTAAAAAAATAATATATCATTTGGCAGAAGGTGGCAAGGTGGCTCTATGGTAGAGTTGCTGCCCTGCAGCGCCAGAGACCCGGGTTTGATCCTGACTACGGGTGCTGTCTGTGCGGAATTTGCACGTTCTCCCTATGACCGCCTAGGTTTGCCCCGTGCACTCAGGTTTTCTCCCACACTCCAAAGATGTACAATTTGGTCAATAAGGTTAATTTGGCTTCAGTAAAAAGTGTAAATTATCTCTAGTGTGTAAGATGGTGCTAGCATACAGGGTAATCGTTGGTTGGCGCGGACTCAGTGGGCCGAAAGGCCTGTTTCCATGCTGCATCTCTAATCAAAACTAAACTAAAATAAATTTTATGGCCCCATTATCTAAGTTTAAATATTCCAAGGTAGAACACAAATTGTTGGAGTGACTCAGCACGTCAGGAAGCATCCCTGGAGAACATGGAAAGATGACATTTCCAGGCCCTTGTTCAAACTGATTGCGAGGGTGCGGAGGAGAGAGGGGAAACAAAAAGCCAGAAGGTTGTTTAGTTTAGTTTAGTTTAGACAGGGCAGAAAAAGTCCCTTCGGCCCACCGGGTCCATGCCGACCAGTGATCCCCACATATTAACACTCTCCTATGTGTACTAGGGACAATTTTCACATTTACCAAGCCAATATACCTACAAACCTGTACGTCTTTGGAGTGTGGGAGGAAACCGAAGATATTGGAGAAAACCCATGCAGGTCACGGGGAGAACGTACAAACTCCGTACAGACAGCACCCATAGTCGGGATCGGACCCGGATCTCCGGCGCTGTTTCCATGCTGTAAGGCAGCAACCCCACCGCTCCGTGCTGGTGATTTCACGGATGGGGGAGAGAAAGCTTGATAAAAGCTAGATATTCCAAAGTGAGAATGCACATTTTTGCACAAATTGACATTTTAGCTGCTAAAAATAAACCAATGCAAAGTAAAATGGCGTTTAAAGACCTCAGAGAAAATCATTGTTTGAGAAATAAGTTTGTCAACAGGTAAGTTGATTTCAATATGTTTACATTATTTAGAGCAATCATGCCCATTGATTGTTAATTTAGAATGTTATTTAATGGCATGACAATGCTGCTCCAAAAATCAATTAAAAAAATAATGCAAATTTGTAAATTATCTTCCTCGTTGCTGAAATGATGCCTTGTTCAGTTAGATTGGATTCTGAGAGCTTGATTCTGAAATGCCACAAGTGAAACTGTGAGCCCATGCTCAGATCAGTCAGGTAAGTTGACTGCATGAGTAGATCTGAAGTCAATCTTTTATTTGTGTGGAACTATCCGGCTCACATTAGCTATTCTGTCGATGACAGCCATGTCTTACACTTCAATTGGTTTTCATGTTCAGCACAACATTCATGATTAAAAAGTCTAATCCCACTTCAAAAGAATAAACCTAAAACCATCCAAAAATGTGCACAGGTGAACACAAAACCTATCATAGAGTCAAAGAGCGATACAGTGTGGAAGCAGGCCCTTCGTCCCAATTTGCCCACACTGGAGAACTTGTACCAGGTACACTAGTCCCACCTCCCTGCAAACCTGTCCATATCCCTCCAAACTTGTCCTATCCATGTACCTGTCTAACTATTTTTTAAATACTGTGATTGCCCCAGCCTCAACTATTTTCCTCCTCTGGCAGCTTGTTCCATACACCCACCATCCTTTGTGTAAAAGTTACGCCTCAGATTCCTGTTAAATCTTTTCCCCTTCACCTTAAACCTATGTCTTCTGGTGCTCGATTCACCTACTCTGGGCAAGAGACTCAGTGCATCTACCCGATCTATTCCTCTCATGATCTCATACACCTCTATAAGATCACCCCTCATCCTCCTACGCTCCAAGGAATAGAGTCCCTGTCTTCTGTTCCTCGATTCACCTGTTCTGGGCAAGAGATTCTGTGCATCTACCCAATCTATTCCTCTCATGATTTTATACAGTTGGTGCACTTACCTATACCGATGAAGACTGCTTTGTAACCATCTCCCTTTAAGCTCTCCAGAGTCATTCCCTCAATTCCCAGACCTTTACCAAGGACAACCTAATGAAAACACAAATGAGAAACTCAGTTTAGTTTATTGTCATGTGTACCGAGGTCCAGTGAAAAGCTTTTGGTCGTGTGCTAACCAGTCAGTAGAAGGACAATACATGATTACAAGCAATCCATTTACAGTGTATAAGATACATAGGGAATAGACAATAGACAATGGACAATAGGTGCAGGAGTAGGCCATTCGGCCCTTCGAGCCAGCATCGCCATTCAATGTGATCATGGCTGATCATCCCCAATCAGTACCCCATTCCTGCCTTCTCCCCATATCCCCTGACTCCGCTATCTTTAAGCACCCTATCTAGCTCTTTCTTGAAAGTATCCAGAGAACCGGCCTCCACCACCTTCTGAGGCAGAGAATTCCACAGACTCACAACTCTCTGTGAGAAAAAGTGTTTCCTTGTCTCCGTTCTAAATGGCTTATCCCTTATTCTTAAACTGTAGCCCCTGATTCTGGACTCCCCCAACATCGGGAACATGTTTCCTGCCTCCAGCATGTCCAAACCCTCAATATTCTTATATGTTTCAATAAGATCCCCTCACATCCTTCTAAACTCCAGAGTATACAAGCCCAGCAGCACATGACAGTCCCGCCATCCCAGGAACTATCCTTGTAAACCGACACTGCACTCCCTCAATAGCAAGAATGTCCTTCCTCAAATTAGGGGACCAAAACTGCACACAATACTCCAGGTGTGGTCTCACTATGGCCCTATACAACAGCAGAAGGACCTCTTTGCTCCAATACTCAATAACGTCTAGCCAAAGATAATGTCAACAAAGTTCGGTCGAGGATAGACTGAGGGACATCAAAGAGGTAGGTAGTAGTTCAGCACTGCTCTCCGGTTGTGGTAGGATGATTCAGTCGCCTGATAACAGCGGGGAAGAAACTGTCCCTGAATCTGGTGGTGTGCGTTTTCACATTTATGTACATTTTGCCTAATGGGGGAGGGGAGAAGAGGGAGTGACCAGGGTGCGACTCATCCTTGATTATGCTGCTGGCCTTGCCGAGGCAGCGTGAGGTATAAATGGAATCAATGGAAGGGAGGTTGGTTTGTGTGATGGCCTGGGCTGCGTCCACAATTTGCTGCAATTTCTTACGTTCCTGGTCGTACTGGTCATATGTTTGAGCACAGATGCATATCAGTTTGTAAAATTGAAATCATGTTTCACTTTTAGTTTAGTTCAGTTTAGTTTAGTTTGGAGCTGCAGCATAGAAAACAGGCACTTCAGCCCACCGAGTCTATGCCAAACATCAATCCACCGTGCATGATATTTCTACGCCTCCCACTTTCCTTACTTACTATGGACAATTTACAGAGGCCAATTAACCTACGTTCTCCCTATGATCAACTGGGTTTCCTCCAGGTGCTCCAGTTTCCTCCCACATCCCAAAGATGTGCAGGCCCATAGGTTAAAAGGCCTCTGAGAGTCACCCCCTGGTGTATAGGGATTGGATGAGAAAGTGGGAAAACATAGAATTGGTGTGAACTAGATGGTCGGCATGCACTCGATTGCCCGAAGGGCCTGTTACCAAGCTATATCTCTAGACTTTAACTTTTTATGATTTTATACTGTACTTTAATATTTTCTTGAGTCAGAGAGTCCTACAGCAGGGAAATGGTGTCTTTAGTCAACTGAGACTGCATCAACCATATAGCACCCATCTATCGAAATCCTATGTTAATCCTGTTTTAATCTCTCCATTTCCTCCCCTGGTTTTACCATTCACCTTCACACTTTGGACAATTTGCAATGGCGAATTAACCCTACAAACCTACACGTCTTCGGGATGTGGGAAGAAACCAGAGCACCTGAAAGAAACCAACTTGGTCCGTTATTATTTTAAAAAGCCCTGCTTAAATTATAATGTGTAAAGTCATCTGGATAGCCTTCTGTCCAGGGATGCTGCCTGTCCCGCTGTGTTACTCCAGCATTTTGTGTCCATCTTTGGTGTAAACCAGCTTCGGTAGTTCGTTCCGACACAAGTCATCAAATGTAATGTTTCTCACATTGAAGCATGTTCAAGTATTGTCCTTTCAAAGCACTTATGTTGAAACATCATGCACTTAATGTAATCCAATGGGTTTTTTGCTTTTCCAAAACAAAAAGAGCTGCAAATTTAGTGTACCTATCAAGTACTGCCGAAATGCGTGATATGGGGTGAGCCAACACATACAGGTCTCAGAGGTTATGGGGGAAAGGTGGGAGAGTTAGATCAACCATGATTGAATGGTGGAGTAGATCTGATGGGCCGAATGGCCTATTTCTGCTCCTATCACTTATGACCTTATGATTACATGTATTGGTTCCTCACCACAATATTCTACTGGCTGAGATCCAAAACTTGTAAAAGGCCTCATACATTCTCCCTGCAAGAACACCTCTCCGTCATTAGTCCTACCATTGCAGATCCAGCAAAGCCAAGCAATGGTCAAGAGAAGTTCGGACCTTTGTTTGGGAACTGGAGAGGGAATGACCTGGGTGAAGGAGGAAGTCAGGATCTCAAGAATCAAGTCATGGCAGAGGTGGGGAGGGAAGAGAGAGAAGTGGGACTATGGTCATGACTGAGGGGACGTCAAGGTCATGATGGGGCACTTAACGATGGACTCTGGCTACGTTCCACTGGTGGAGTTGAAGAAGTCCTCCAGAGAGGAATAAATAATTAAACATTTAATAAGAAACCCAGTCTACAGACTTTTGGAGCTAATCAGGCTGTTGAATTTCTAGTCCATACCCTTTAATATGTTTTACAATTTTTCCCATCTTAGTTTTAGATGCGGAGGGTAAAAACAAGTTCAAAACACACATCCCGGTTGAGACTAAATTCAATCAAAAATGCTAAATACACGCAATATATTAAGAAACTTTTTCTCTCATGAAATTAATCACATGCCAGCATGACAAGACAGAAATATTGATTGCCCTTTTCCAGACTGGTTGCATTCAAAATACAGACAGACAAATGCTCAGAACTAAATCAGGTATTCCACCCAATGGCAACAATTGGCGACATTTAATTGTCCTTTATTAATGTGTGTGACATTTTGCTCTTAATCATCAATAAACATCAAGCTAGTCTTCATTTTTTTTTTTTTTTGATCGCTCTTTAGTGGTATTGTGGCGATACCTTCACTCCGAGGTCTTTCATCAGCTTGATTTCAAACTTGACAACATCATAAGGCAATCTGAACTGTGGGATCTCAGATGTGCTACAAAGAAAGAAGAAGAAAAAAATATCATGATTCTCTCATTGCCATCAGAGTTTTTGTTTTAATCAATGCAAATCAAGAATTATCATTTGATGTTATTTTACTTTTAGAATAGATTTGTTGACACGAGAATTCTTTGTATTTTATTTTCAGCATTGAGGATGAATCATCTCGTCCAGTGCTGTAACAATTCTATGCTACTGCATTACAAAAAATGACCTTGGCAATTTCTCTGCTTGATTTAAAACTCTCAAAAACAAAAATAGGAATTTAAATTTAAATCTTAATTTTAAAGCAGTGTCTTCATCATTTATTTACTAATAATATTAAAAGGACATCGGTAATGTGAATGCCTTAAAATATCATCACCATTTGCTTTAAACTAACTTATAAACATTAATTTGGCCTGCATTAACCGCTCTGATGAAGTATTTTACAATTTTGTGGTGCAAGGGGTGAAATTCTTTGTTGCTGCATTTGGGGAACATTGCCTGCTTTTCTATTTTTCATTAGTTGGCCGATCATTGAATCTATCAGAAGAATGTCATTTGGCCTGTGCTACCCTGACTTACTTCTTTGTCTTCCCCCCTTGCCTCTGGAGTATTTTACTTTTGAAGTATAGATCTTATGAGAGTTACCATTTAATCATCCCCCACCAGGTTTTTGAAGGCTGCACATTCCAGATCTCGGTGTAAAACACCTTCTCTGCCGTCTCTCCGGCTCTTTTGCAACTAAATTAAATCGACGTCCTATAATTATTACACTCCTCTCAGTAATAGGCACTTCAGGTCACGTTAAGTCAGCTGTGGTATAATACTCGATGATAGTGTGACCACAAAACATATCTCTTTATATTGCATCAATATGATTGTTTTACTCCACTCATCTTGAAAATGTGCAACGTCTAACTTTAATTGGATATAACATTACAATACAATACAGCTTGATATTTATAACATTTCTGTATATTAAATCATGCTCAGTGATTGCATTAATAACTGCTGGATATTTTATTCACACGTTTAACAAACTCATTAATTTGATTAATCTGTTCACTTTCAACACGCTATGACTTTATGAACAGACCAGAAGTAATTTCACATGTATAAGTTAATCGACTGAGTTACAGTGCATTCAGAAAGTATTCAGACCCCTTCACTTTTTCCACATTTTGTTACGTTACAGCCTTATTTGAAAATTGATTAAATTCATATTTTTAAATCATCAATCTACATACATTTTTTTTTTGGGAGTGGCGGCGCTGCCCTGGCAGCAGCGGCTCGCCTGCAGTCCGTCTGTTTTTCTTTTTAATTGTTGTTTTCTTGTCTTGTTTTTTAGCGTTAGTTTGAGTTATTATGTAGTGTGGGAGGGGTGGGAGAAACGTTCTTAGTCTCTTCCATTTGGGGGGACGCGACTTTTCTTGTCGTATCCCCCGTCTCCGTCTCCGCTGAGGCCTATCGCGGAGCTGGCGGCCTCCAACTTTAACTGCGACCGACCCGAGGCTCCGGAGGTAGAGCCAGCCAGGACTTACCAGCACGGGGCTGGCCGACCTCAGGGCTGCGGCGGGTTCAGGCGGCCCGACTCGGAGCTGTGGCGGCTTTCTGGTGGCGGTGGCGGCGGCAGCGACTTCGGAGGCCCGGCCGCGGGCCCAGTGGACGACATCGTCGGGAGCTCGCAGGTCACAGGTTGGTGACCTGTTTTTCCGGAGCTCCCGCGGCAACAGCTGCGTCCGCTGGACTGGAGGGCGGCAGCTTCGGCAGCTTCGACCGCCCCGGGCCGCAGAGTTGAACCGGCCCGCTCGAGGAGCGTGGTTCACCCGCGGGACTTATTTACATCACCCGGTGCGGTCACAACATTGGAGGGCCGGGTCGCCTCAACGCAGAGGAAGAGGAAGAGGAAGAAGGGAAGAGACAAAGACAAGATTTTTGCCTTCCACCACAGTGAGGAGGTGTCTGGTGAACTCGCTGTGGTGGATGTTAAATATGTGTTTATTGTGTGTTTTTGTTATTTACTATATGTATGACTGCAGGCAACGAAATCTCGTTCAGACCGCAAGGTCTGAATGACAATAAAGTTTTCCAAGTTCCAATAGCCCAGAAGGAAGAAGCAAAAACAGGTGTTTAGAAATTTTTGCAAAGTAATTAAAAAGAAATAACCGAAATAACACATTTACATAAGTATTCAGACCCTTTGCTATGACACTCAAAATTGAGCAAAATTGTCCGTAGACCTCCGATACAGGATTGTGTCGAGACACAGATCTGGGGAAGGGTATAAAACAATTTCTGCAGCATTGCAGGTCCCGAAGAGCACAGTGGCCTCTTAAATGGGAGAACTTTGGAATCACCAGGACTCTTTATAGAGCTTCCCGCGCGGCCAAACTAAGCAATTGGGGGAGAAGGGCTTTGGTCAGGGAGGTGACCACGAACCCGATGGTCACTCTGACAGAGCTTCAGAGTTCCTCTCTGGAGATGGGAGAACTTTCCAGAGGACAACTATATCTGCAGCACTCCACCAATCAGGCCTTTATGGTAGAGTTGCCAGACGGAAGCCACTCCTCAGTAAAAGGCACATGACAGCCCGCTTGGAGTTTGCCAAAAGGCACCTAAAGGACTCTCAGACCATGAGAACCAAGATTCTCTGGTCTGATGAAAGCAAGATGAACTACTTGGCCTGAATGCCAAGCGTCATGTCTGGAGGAAACCAGGCACCGCTCATCACCTGGCCAATACCATACATGCGGTGAAGCATGGTGGTGGCATAATCATGCTGTGGGGATGTTTTTCAGCGGCAGGAACTGGGAGACTAGTCAGGATAGAGGGAAAGATGAACGGAGCAAAGTACAGAGAGATCCTTGATGAAAACCTGCTCCAGACCGTTCTGGACCTCAGACTGGGGCAGAGGTTCACATTTCAACACGACAACGACCCTAAGCACACAGCCAAGACAACGCAAGAGTGGCTTCATGACGAGTCTGTGAATGTCCTTGAGTGGCCCAGCCGGAGCCCGGACTTGAACCCAATCGAACATCTTTGGACGGACCTGAAAATAGTTGTGCATCGACGCTGACAGAGCGTGAGAGGATCTGCAGAGAAGAATGGGAGAAATTACCCAAATACAGGTGTGCCAAGCCTGTAGCGTCATACCCAAGGAGACTTGAGGCTGAAATCGCTGCCAAAGGTGCCTCAATAAAGTACTGAGTAAAGGATCTGAATACTTATGTAAATGTGATATTTCAGTTATTTCTTTTTATTATGAGGTATTGTGTGTAGATTGATGATACATAAAATGAATTGAATCCATTTTAGAATAAGGCTGTAACATAACAAAATGTGGAAAAAGTGAAGGGGTCTGAATGCTTTATGAATGCACTGCAGATCAGATTTCAAACTATTTGTAAACTAGAACTGGAAAGCCTTGACTATTTGAAGTTATTCAGATATATGCTCTGCTGCATGATATTGAACACTGGCTGTTTTCTTTATTACCATGCTGGGTATGCTTAGAATCATATGCAGGCATAAGGAGGGAATGAACACACAGAATAGGAAACACATTAACATAACAATAGCTGCATTACCTCCCGCCCTTGCTAATTATATGAACCATCCTAATCCGCTCAGTCTATATATCACTTTGTTGCAGAAGTCTCCGATAAATAGATTTCTGCTCACACTTATTGCTTTCTAAATGCGGCTGTTGTATGTAAAGGTTGTTCAATTTCATCTTCGGACTGGAGGTTGTCCATTCTGGATTCACCAAAGAGTGCATGATGTTCCATGTGCATTTTGCATGATTACTCCGCAATCCACGCAATGCTGTGAGCATGAATCTTCAAATGACCACATGTCATATGGAGTTAATTTTAGGGAACAATCTCCCCCACCTTCTTCCTTATTCCCCTCCAGTTGCACATCCATTCCCTTTTCCCACCCCTCCCCTCCCCCCTTCTTTCATCCCATCCACCAATATCCTTTCCTCTGGCATCACATTTCACCTCTCTCCCCACCTTGCCTTACACCCTTTTGTCTTCTTTTCTTCTTTGGGTGGGTGGCCTTTGTCCACCCATCCACCAATTAAAACCACACTCACCTGTATCCACCTGTCACCAGGCTTTGTCCCACCCCAACCTCTCCTCCCCCCCCCCCCCCCCCCCCCCCCACTACAATCAGTCTGAAGAACAGCCTCGACCAAACATTTCACCGATCGATGTCCTCCAGAGCTGCTGCCTGACCCGTTGAATTACTTCAGCACTTTGTGTTTTTGTCATATGGAGTTGGCTGCTCGGCTATATGGTAACAAAGAAATCCATTTGATCCTCTGAATTAGATTTTATGCTGTTCTTGCTCATGTCGATATTTATTATCTATCCAGTGGAGCATCTCTGGAAGAAGTCTAGTTTAGTTTAGAGATGCAGAATGAAAACAAGCCCTTCGGCCCAATGCGTCCATGTGAACTATCGATCACCCATTCACACTAGATCTAAGTTATCCTATGTTCTCATCCATTCCATACACACTAGTGACAATGTACAGAGGCCAATAATTGTAGATCAGTGTTACTCATGTTATGAGTCATACTTTGTAGCTACGCCCACTAGTTTAACAGAAAGCCTCTCTGCCCGTACTCCCTCAGTCTTGTTATGTGTTAAGATGAAGTTACCCATGCTGCAACATTAATAAAGTCTTTGAATCTTAATCACAGTGCGTGACTTAAGTTATTCCAACAGCAGAAGCTCAACGTGGTGTCAGAGTGTAAGGACTCACTCCTTGCTTAATTATATTGCTTTTATTTTAATTTGTTGTTTTCTCCAGTATATATATATGGCTGGCTTCTATACTATGGCTTCTACTCTCAGAAAACCAGAGATCCTGGTGTTTGAAGAAGACTTCGCAATTTACATTGAAGTGGATCACCCTGCTGCTGCTCCCGGTGTTCGAGTGTCAATTCTTCTTAATCCAGCAGGCACAGAAGCTGCTCGACGTGCCAGAAGATTTCATTATGAACCGGCTAGGTTTGACCCGGCTGGTGTCCAGATAGCTCCTGCTGAGTATATCTGGGACCCTGACTGCCTACCATGCAAATTCCGACACTTATGTGAGTTACGCACTAATTTGGTCATGGAGAGGCATTTGTTCATTTCCTGAAGCCAGAGACTGGGTGAACCTGTGGAGATGTATGTCAGTGCTTTGAAGCACATTGCCAGTCGATGCGATTTCAGGGATATATGTGATAGCCTAGTCCGTGACTGTTTGTTCTATGGTGTCCGCAATGATAAATTACGCGACGAGTTACTGTGGGATGCTGAGCTTACTCTAGGGACTGCTGAAAACCGTTGTTGCATTGCTAAAATGGCTGACACTCATACAAACGTTTTAGGGCACTCTGCTGGTCATGAAATTAATGTTGCCGGCATGCCTTATCAAACTCTCGCCATTCTCCTCAAGTACCCAACAACTCTATCGTGAGACTAATATACAATTGTTTTAACTGTGAGGGTTCGCATGCTGATGCTCGTGATCTTTGCCTGCGTATGGAAAATTATCTTGATTTTGTAACAAAGGGAACCATTTCTTCAGATGCTACTGTTCGCGTAGCAACAGAGTTCAAACAAGGCAATCTGTTAATTCACTTGGCCATGAGAACTTGCTCTCGGAATGCTCTCAACCAGTCCCATGGATTTGCAGGCTGCTAGCGAAGATTTTGACTTGGATGTGCATTTCCTGTCTGATTTAATGCACAAACGACTACACCCCAAGGTCGCTTTGCTCGTTAATGGCAAGAACTTTTATCTGAAAGTTGGCACAGGGACCAGGTGTAATGTGATCTGTCTAGCTGTGTTGAAAAAGTTACGAAAAACTGAGACTGTCACTCGTACAGCCCATTTGCAGAAGGTCCAGTGCACCCTATCGGTCACATCGAGTTATGCTGCTGTCTTAACTCACGTGTCCACACCCTGAGTTTCTATATTGTTCGTGAGTATGTGCCGTCCCTGCTGGGTGCCAACCCTTGTCGCGACCTGGGACTTGTCTCTTTCAGCCCTTCTGTTTGTCATCTCACTACAACCTGTGACTTTAGCCAACAAATCCTGACACAATACAAAACTTTGTTTGATGACAAGCTGGGCAGGTTGCCCGTTAAGTACACAATTACCATTAACCCTGAGATACACCCAATTGTCCGTCCAGCACACAAGATTCCCCATGCTATGCGGGACCGTGTTCAAAGTGAACTCAACAGAATGGTGTCTCTAGGTGTGATTGCTCCCGTCACTGACCCCTCGGATTGGGTCTCCATCATGGGTGTGGCAATGAAGAAGAATAAAGACGAAATGCGGATTTGTATCAATCCCAAGGACTTACACAGCCATTAAACGACCTCACTATCCCATGCGCACTGTGGACAAGATTGCAGCGCAGATGGCAGAGGCAACTGTATTCACTGTACTAGATGCCAAGAGTTAATTCTGGCAGATTTTGCTTGATTCCTCCAAGATAACCACCTTCAGCACACTCTTCGGGCGATACAGATTTCTTTGTATGCCTTTTGGCATAAGTATTTCAACAAGCTATGGAGCAGTTGTTTGCAGGTTACCCATGCTCCATTGTAGTGGATGACATCCTCGTTGCTGAACGAACTGTCGAAGAACACGATGCTATTCTGACAAAGGTCTTGGATCGCGCCAAGGCCATTAACCTCAAGCTAAACCCTCAACAATGCACATTCAGGGCAAGTGAGGTGAAATACATAGGCCATGTGTTCACTAAGGACTGCCTAAAAACGGATCCGGCAAAAACCAGTGCCGTCAACGAGCTCCCAGCACCCACAGACATGCTCGGTCTCAAAGATTCTTTGGCATGGTTAACTACTTGAGCAAATTTATTCTGGACTTCAGTGAAATATCAGCCCCGTTGCACCAGCTAACACACAAAGACACTGCTTGGACCTGGCATGAGCAACAGCAGAGGGCGTTCAACACTCTTAAGCAGCAGATGTCTTGTGCTCCTACTCTCGCTTATTTTGATCCTAAACGACCGGTCACAGTGACTTGTGATGCTTCACAACACGGGCTAGGCACAGCAAGTCTTCAAAATGACGGTAGCGGTAATAAGCCTGTTACCTATGCCTCGCGCACTATATCTGACACAGAACAGCGCTGTGCCCAAATTGAGAAAGAGCTGCTGCCGGTTGTTTTCGCCTGCAAGAAATTTATCTTCGGACATACGGTCATGATTGAAACTGACCACCAACCTCTTATCAGCATCTTTAACAAACCCCACGGCAGATACAAGATCAAGGGAATAACGTTTAGTGCAAGATGAAGTCCCATAAAGTCTGATTAAAGATAGTCTGAGCGTCTCCGATGAGGTAGATGGTAGATCAGGATCATTCTCTCGTTGGTGCAGTGTATAACAAATATGCAGTTAGTATGATCAGAAATATTGGGGATACAAGGAACTGCAGATACTGGTTTATGAAAAAAGATACAAAGTGCTGGAGGAACTCAGCGGGGCAGGCAGCAGTTCTGGAGATCATGGGCAGGTGATGTTTCAGGTTGGAACCTTCTTCAGGCTCTGCCAACACCTCGATGAGCTCTGAGTCTGAAGAAAGGTTGTGACCGGAAACATCATTTATCCATGTTCTCCAGAGATGCTGCCTGACCCGTTGAGTTGCTGCCTGATCCGTTGAGATGCTGCCTGACCCAGCACTTTGTGTCTTTTATTCACCAGAAAGATTGTGGACCTCGGCATTAGCCTCAACATTAGGATATACCTGCACCTGGTTTGCTGAATGCCTCCCTGATGACAGAGTTGAATTTTTCCACAAGACTAACGGTTTTTCCCCTCAGCCATATATTCTGCGCTGTGAGGGCCACCACACTAATAACACTACCTCATGTTCTGCCTCCCTTGGTGATGTGGTAGTTATTATCTGTTGATGGTTTCAAGCAAACCTGCTTTTCCAGTCTTTGTTGATAAATTCTTCTGATCTTATATACACCAGTACCTTGTGGCCTATCGACAGTATCTCAATTGCTCTATGCTCCGAATGTGACAATGATCTTACTAACTCAAGTAGCTCAAACAGATTGATACTTTTTTTTCAAAATGATTTATTTTGAATTGCACGCTGCATCCATTAACAATCTATATTTTCAGCACTCACTAAAGGTCGGTAAATTCACATTTCATAACAACTTGCTCTGTTACTGCAACACTGATCAATTGTTATGCTTGCTGTTTGCCTTGTGAAATAAAGCACTGTTGCATCCACCTCATTGTGCTTTGAATTTGCAGTCAGAGCTGCTTTGGTAATTAATAGCACTGGTGATAATGTTTCACCAATATCCTAATATTCTTCATCATCACAGGGTAGCATTGACATTTCTTCAGAAGTCATCTATGTAGTGATGTATATCCAGTAGATGTACTGAATATCCAGTGGTATGAATATTGATATCTCTCACTTCAGGTAGCCCAGGCATTCCCTCTCTATCTATCCCTCCCCACCCAAGTCACACTAGCTTCTCATTTTCACCCTACAAACAGCTTACTATGGTCTGGGGTACACAAAAAGCTGGAGAAACTCAGCGGGTGCAGCAGCATCTAAGGAGCGAAGGAGATAGGCGACGTTTCGGGCCGAGACCCTTCTTCAGACTGCTTTATCATTGTTACCTTTTTGCATATCTTTCATTCATTGTTCTTTATCTCTCCACATCACCGTCCATATCTCTCCTTTCCCTTATCCATAACCAGTCTGAGGAAGGATCTCGACCCGAAAGATCACTCATTCCTTCTCTCCAGGGATGCTGCCTGTCCCGCTGAGTTACTCCATCTTTTTGTGTCTATCTTCGGTTTAAACCAGCATCTGCAGTTCCTTCTTACACATCTATGATTTCATGTTCTGTCATTGCTTATTCAAACCTGCAAAGCAGTTTATCCCAGGCTCAACATCTAGGATGGCTCAGAATGCAGATCAAATGACGTGAGGTTAGGCTTTGTAAAATTATTCAAATAAAATATTGAATGCACTAAACATTATTGCTCATTTAAAGATATATGTATATTTGACACTGGTTAACCTGCACAGATATTATACCATTTGATTAGGTGTTAATATTCATTACCTCTTCAGCAGCTTCTCGTTAACTGACAGGCTGACTCACGTACTGATTCAGCATGAAATAGATCCTACACACTGGAGTAACAATCGACACCAAAAGTACATAAGTGCACACCAAACATTCAAAACGATCATTGTTCTTCATCACCAACGCAAACTATGACTACTTGATATTTCTGGTTAAATCTGGCTAGCATTTTAAATCCTGTGCTGTGTGAGACAAATGTGTGCTTTCCTCATGTGCTTCCAAATCTGCTCAGAACTACATACAGTATGAGAGAGAAAGTACACACCCAGTATTCAAACATAAAACATAGAACAGTACAACAGAAGAACAGGCCCTTCGGCCAACAATGTCTGTACCGGACACGATTCCAAGACCATCAGTTATCTATAGGGTTGCTGACTGTTCCGTATTAGCCAGGACATCCCATATATTGAGCTAAATTGGTTTGTCCCATGCGGGACCGCCCTTGTCCCGTATTTGACTGCTACTACTCGGATCGAGGGGACTGTCGGATCGGAGTGCAGTGTCCGACCCCGCCTCACCCATCCCAACGTAGTGCAGCCCATGGATGCAGCAACAGCGCCTCGCCCGTGGCCCTGTCGGTCGGCAGCCCGGCCAGCTGTCCGACCTTCGGACATTCGCTTACCGCCGACACCACCACCCCTCCTTCTCATGGCCAATCATCGGTTCATGAGTTGGATGGGGTGATGGACTTCGCGCACAAAGTCCGGTGCCCAGGCCAAAACTCCTCAGCTGGCCCGCCGGCTGGACTTTGTATGCAGTCCAGTACCCGGGCCAACTCATCATTCACACATCCACAACCGAGTCGGTCAACTAATTGCCGTCGGAATTTGTCCCTTATTTTGACCTTTTGTCCCTTATGTGGGAGTGAGAAAGTTGGCAACCCTAGTTATCTAACTACACATAATCTATTTCAGCCTCCATTTCCTGCATATCCACATGCCTATCCAAAAGTATTTTAAATAATTTGAAAGTAAAAGTATTCTTAAGTAGAAAATATACTAACATATGATATCAATAACATCACTGGATCTTTGATAGTCAGAATTAACATTTCTTGAATTTGCATTGAATTTAAACTTGGTGTCTACACTACTTCATAGTACTACATATATGCACATGAAACTAAACTTCTGAATGAGGTTATCAGTGTTATTATTTGATTCACTGCTTTACCATTTAATTGCAAATAAAATCTAATATTCAAACAATTAGGTTTTTCAAACCCTGGACACGATGAATCTTTATTCATTGGAAGATAGACATAAAGTAGTAAAATACATTGAACATACCTTTGGAGACCATTAGATATCATTTAAATCTGATATGGTTTTAAAGGCTAAGTATTCTGAATGTCAAAATGAAGGACAGGGAGTCTAAAATTAGAGGGCACAGATTTAGGTGAGAGGGAAAAAGAGGATGTGAAGGGTAATTTCTTTCACACATTCAGGAACGAGCTGCCAGATGAAGTGTTGGGCATGTACATGGATAGGAAATGTTTAAATGGATATTGGCCAAATGCTGTCAAACTACCTCAGTTTGGCAACATAAATTGATCGGCATGGCGAGGTGGGCTGAAGGGCCAGTTTGCATGGTGTATAACTACGGATCTTTGCCCTTGGTGGCCAACTGTAGCTGGGACAGTGAAGTTGTGCCAAAATAGTCCCTCTTGTAAATAGAACCAGTGGACTGTTCTGTATATTCTGTGATAACCAGGAGTTAGTGCTTATACAGTGGCTTGCAAAAGTTTTCATATCCTTTGAACTTTTCCACATTTTGTCACCTTACAACCACAAACGAAAATGTATTTTATTGGGATTTTATGTGATAGATCAACACAAGGTGGTGCATAATTGTGAAGTGGAAGGAAAATGATACATGGTTTTCAATTTTTTTTACAAATAAAAAACTGAAAACTGTGGCGTGCAAAAGTATTCAGCCCCCTTTACTCTGATACCCCTAAATAAAATCCAGTGCAACCAATTGCCTTCTGAAGTCACCTAATTAGTAAATAGAATCCACTTGTGTGTAATCTAATCTCAGTATAAATGCAGCTGTTCTGTGAAGGCCTCAGAGGTTTGTTAGAGAACATTAGTGAACAAACAGCATCATGAAGCCCAAGGAACACACCAGACAGGTCAGGGATGAAGTTGTGGAGAAGTTTAAAGCAGGTTATTAAAAAATATCCCAAGCTTTGAACATCTCACTGTTCAATCCATCATCCGAAAATGGAAAGAGTATGGCACAACTGCAAACCTACCAAGACATGGCCGTCCACCTAAACTGACAGGCCGGGCAAGGAGAGCATTGATCAGAGAAGCAGCCAAGAGGCCCATGGTAACTACGGAGGAGCTGCAGAAATCCGCAGCTCAGGTGGTAGAATCTGTCCACAGGACAATTATTAGTCGTGCACTCCACAAATCGGGTTTTTATGGAAGAGTGTCAAGAAGAAAGCCATTGTTGAAACAAAGCCATAAGAAGTCCCGTTTGCAGTTTGCCACAAGCCATGTGGGGGACACAGCAAACATGTGGAGGAAGGTGCTCTGGTCTGATGAGACCAAATTTGAAATTTTTGGCCTAAATGCAAAACGCTATGTGTGGCGGAAAACTAACTGCACATCACCCTGAACACACCATCCCCACTGTGAAACATGGTGGTGGCAGCATCATGCTGTGGGAATGTTTTTCTTCAGCAGGGACAGGGAAGCTGGTCAGAGTTGATGGGAAGATGGATGCAGCCAAATACAGGGCAATCTTGGAAGAAAACCTGTTAGAGTCTGCAAAAGACTTGAGACTGGGGCGGAGGTTCACCTTCCAGCAGGACAACGACCCTAAACATACAGCCAGAGCTACAATGGAATGGTTTAGATCAAAGCATATTCATGTGTTAGAATGGCCCAGTCAAAGTCCAGACCTAAATCCAATTGAGAATCTCTGGCAAGACTTGAAAATTGCTGTTCACAGACGCTCTCCATCCAATCTGATTGAGCTTGAGCTATTTTGCAAAGAAGATTGGGCAAAAATTTCAGTCTCTCGATGTGCAAAGCTAGTAGAGACGTACCCCAAAAGACCTGCAGCTGTAATTGCAGCAAAAGGTGGTTCTACAAAGTATTGACTCAGGGGGGCAGAATACTTTTGCACGCCACACCTTTCAGTGTTTTATTTGCAATAAAATTTGGAAACCATGTATCATTTTCCTTCCACTTGACAATTATGCACCACTTTGTGTTGGTCTATCACATAAAATCCCAATAAAATACAATTACTTTTGTGGTTGTAACGTGACAAAATGTGGAAACGTTCAAGGGGTATGAAAACTTTTGCAAGCCACTGTATATGGTGAAAGTTTTACATATGTATGGAATAAAGATATTTCACTGTAACAGTACACATGATAATAAAGAAACCAATGAACCATTGAAAGCATTCAGTGGCATGAATCTTGATTCTTGCATTCCCTCTCGGGACTGTCATATGCTGAGAGAATGGAGCAGCTGGGCTTGTACACTCTGGAGTTTAGAAGGATGAGAGGATATCTCATTGAAACATATCTGAGTGGTGGCCAATTAGGAAATATTATCTGAATAGGAAAAGGGTAGATGCAACGAGACCTGGGTGTCATGGTACACCAGTCATTGAAAGTAGGCATGCAGGTGCAAGCAGGCAGTGAAGAAAGCGAATGGTATGTTAGCATTCATAGCAAAAGGATTTGAGTACAGGAGCAGGGCGGTTCTACTGCAGTTGTACAGGGTCTTGGTGAGACCACACCTGGAGTATTGCATACAGTTTTGGTCTCCAACTCTGAGGAAAGACATTCTTGCCATAGAAGGAGTACAGAGAAGGTTCACCAGACTGATTCCTGGGATGTCAGGACGTTCATATGAAGAAAGACTGGATAGACTTGGCTTGTACTCGCTAGAAATTAGAAGATTGAGGGGGGATCTTATAGACTCTTACAAAACTCTTAAGCGGTTGGACAGGCTAGATGCAGGAAGATTGTTCCCGATGTTGGGGAAGTCCAGAACAAGTGGTCACAGTTTAAGGATAAGGGGGAAATCTTTTAGGACCGAGATGAGAAAAACATTTTTCACACAGAGAGTGGTGAATCTCTGGAATTCTCTGCCACAGAAGGTAATTGAGGCCAATTCATTGGCTATATTTAAGAGGGAGTTAGATGTGGCCCTTGTGGCTAGAGGGATCAGGGGGTATGGAGAGAAGGCAGGTACGGGATACTGAGTTGGATGATCAGCGATGATCATATTGAATGGCGGTGCAGGCTCGAAGGGCCGAATGGCCTATTCCTGCACCTATTTTCTATGTTTCTATAAGATTGTTAAGAGCTTGGACATACTAGAGGCAGGAAACATGTTCCAGATGTTGGGGGAGTCCAGAACCAGGGGCCACAGTTTAAGAATAAGGAGTAAGCTATTTTGAACGGAGACGAGGAAACACTTTTTCTTACAGAGAGTGGTGAGACTGTGGAATTCTCTGCCTCAGAGGGCGTTGGAGGCAGGTTCTCTGGATGCTTTCAAGAGAGAGCTAGATAGGGCTCTTAAAAATAGCGGAGTCAGGGGATATGGGGAGAAGGCAGGAACGGGGTACTGATTGGGGATGATCAGCCATGATCACATTGAATGGAGGTGCTGGCTCGAAGGGCCAAATGGCCTACTCCTGCACCTATTGTCTATTGTCTCTCCCTGCGGCTGTGGAGGCCAAGTCAATGGATAGTACGGGTGTCAGGGGTTATGGGGAGAAGGCAGGAGAATGGGGTTGAGAGGGAAAGATAAATTAACCATGCATAATTGAATGGTTGAGTAGACTTGATGGGCCGAAGGGCTAATTCTGCTCCTAGAACTTATGAACTCCCTCACCCTTGTCCCCTTGCTAATTTCACTGATTTGTATTCCTTCCTTATGACTTTGTCTCCAGCCAACAATTGACCATTCCCTGAGTCGTCTGATGAAGGGTCTCAACCCGAAACGTCACCCATTCCTTTTCTCCAGAGATGCTGCCTGACCTGCTGAGTCACTCCAGCATTTTGCGATGTATCTTTGGTGTAAACCAGCATCTGCAGTTCCTTTTTACACACATTCAAAATGCCCACTGGATGTGGACAGAAAAAGGGTGTGGATCAACATATGGATGGTTTTGGGCTCAAGATAGTGCTGCGCCAGATGCCTGCATGGTTGATTTGCAACTGCTGCTTCGAAGCACCACCGCAGCATTGGTGAACCGTGCAGCATGCATGCAGGAAGGTGCAGCCATGTTTCAGGCTTCTGCTGACTTTAGTTTAGTTTAGAGATACAGCGCGGAAACAGGCCCTTCGGCCCACCAAGTCCGTACCAACCAGTGACCCCTGCATATTAACACTACCCCACACTTGGGATAATTTTTCCATTCATACCAAGTCAATTAACCTACAAACCTGTACGTCTTTGGTGTGTGGGACGAAACCGAAAGGGTCACAGGGAGAACGCACAAACTCCAAACAGACAGTACCGATAGCCAGGATCAAACCCGGGTCTCTGGCGCTGTAAGCACTGTAGGGCAGCAACTCTACCGCTGTGCCACCATGCCGCCCTGACTTGTGCCAGTCTGTGGACGCGAGCAAATGCTGCGTTCTTGGCGACCTTGCAGCAGATGGCGAGGCTTGGCATCCCCCCCCCCCTCTCTCTGCTGATTCAGTTTGAGGGAAAGGCAAGTTACTACAGCCAGTCCCAGCTGGGCTTTGCAGAGGCTGCAGAAATGGCTCGTGGCAGCTTGGTAGGTGGGACCAAACAGGCCAAGTGGGCTCCTGATTACTCTGGCACGCCTTCTTTCATGCAACACCATGTAAAACATGACATGCTGTGATTGCGATGCCACTAAAGAGCTTTGAGCATAAAGGTGAAACAGGTATTAACATCTAATTACAATGTCACTTAGGGCCAACAGGCACAGCTGGCATTGAGATGAAAATCCTCTCTTAACGACATATGCCAAGTGAGCTTTGCTCCTTGCCCTTGCAGATGTTAGGGGTTCAGGAGTGGGCAGAATCCTCATGGACATCTGACCACCCCAACCTCTTCCCATTAGCCAGCCAACTCCCCACTACCCCGTTACAAACGTAACAATTCAAAGGATACCTGATGCCAATAAAAGGCGCAATGGAAAAGAAAATGAATACATATCTGCATCTGGCACACAGGTTCATGAAAGTCTAACTGCCAGCTGGAAGCGAAAATAACAAGAAATGTATACATGTTGAAAGCAATCTCTTTTCAAAAATTCCCTTATCGCTGCAGGTTCCCCTGCATTGTCTCCTACAAACAGGCTTCAATTTTAACCATATAACCATATAACCATATAACAATTACAGCACGGAAACAGGCCCTCTCGGCCCTTCCAGTCCGTGCCGACCATTTGTTTTCCCCTAGTCCCATCTACCTGCACTCGGACCATACCCCTCCAGGAATTTTGTGCAGGAAGGAACTGCAGATGCTGGTTTAAACCAATAACAAACACATAAAGCTGGAGTAACCCAGCAGGACAGGCAGCATCTTTGGAGAGAAGGTGATATTTCTTGTCAAGACCCTTCCTCAGAATAGGCAGGGGAAAGGGGAACGAGAGATATAGACGGTACTTAGGAGAAAATAAAAATTGTTTCAAGTTTTCTTGCGGAAAGTATTTTTGTTTATGCTAATGGAGCTCTCAACCACCCTGAATGGGACTTTCAAACATCACCACTGATCTGAACATTGAGCTGACAATTAAATGAATGGCTAATTTTTGGTGAATTATATGTCTCGGGTGGCAAGATGAATTAATGTTGAGAGTCCTTACAAGAAGGTGTTATATACTGTGTCGCATTCCAATTGTCCACAACTAGGTCTGACCATTTTAAATGTTAAAAATCACGACTTCCTCAGAACATTTTTCACGCTTTTTCTCTGGATTAGTAGGTAGATCACTCTTTTCATCACCTTAAAAAGTTAACAATGGGAGACACTGAGCTTAACGCATGTGCTGAGGCCCATATGCACACATTTCTTCATCTATTCCGCCATCTGTGCTTTACATCTGGCAGGTTAGGGTCTCAGACTCATGGTTGCTGTATAACTACAATCTTAAGTGACTGGCGGAAAAAAAACCATGTGCATCTGTTTTTTTCCAATCTTCCAAAATATGACTGGAACTAGGTCGGTAGTGCTGTGTACACAGAGTTTGGATTCCTCCAACTATACTGCACTGCACAATGCAAATTTCATTAAAAAGGATAAGCAAATGAAAATAGTTTGAACTCAATGTGCTATTCTCCTATCAACTATTAACAGGCACTTTTTAAATGGACAACATCTATACGGTTGGCCTGGTACAAATTGTGGACATGAACACAATATATTTTGTAACTTTGTCGGCAACAACAAGTGGCAACACTTGTGTATTCCCCAGGTTGTATGAAAACAAAGCACTTCTTTGTACCAAGGTACCTGTGACAATAAAGTATTAATCATTCATTCATTCAATAGATGTATTTCAAAATTTCAGTACGATATATTTTCAAACCTGGAGAAAATAAATTTCCCAAGGAAATTTGGCATGTTTCCAGTTGCTCGTCCAGACTTCTACGAATGCTCCACGGTAAAACATACTATCCGGTTGCATCACAGCTTAGTTTGGGAACAGCACTATCTACGACCGCAAGAAATTGCAGAGAACTGTGGGTGTATCCCAGGCAATGAGGCAGACCAGACCTTCAATCAATGATTCTATCTACACTTCACACTGCCTCTGAAAAGCAGCCAACATAATCAAAGAATTGTCCCACCCCAATCATTCCTTCTTCTCACAGATTCCGTCAGGCAGAAGATACAGAAGCTTGAAAGTGTGCACCATCATCCTCAGGGACAGCTTCCTCACATCTATCATCAGGCTTCTGAATGGTTTTTCCATAAGCTTGGGTAATTTTCGGATTCACATCTACCCCATTGCGGATATTGGACCTTAGAACTGTTGCTCCACAATGCTGAGACTATATTCTGCACACTGTATCTTTTCATTTGCTCGACCTATTGCATCTGAATTTGGCTTGATTGTATCAATGTATATTATTAATATTATCTGATTAGATTGGATAGCATGCAAAAACAAAGCTTTTCACTTAACCTTGGTACACGTGGCAATAATAAACATAAACCTTAATAACCATTGGATAATTAATAATCATTCCAATATAAGCATGATATATCATCAAATTTTAGAAAAAAGAAAGTTCACTGGCACCAAGTGTTTGACTTGATAGAAGATATGTAGGTCTACAACATATGCTACCTGCAGGTAAGCCAAGTAATAAACTGTAGAATGAATGTGTAGCTTCTTATGTCTATTTTAAGCTAATCATGGTTATAAAAGTAAAATGCAAAATCTACCTCAGACCTCCAACGTAACCCTCCTTTTCAAATATAGTGATGTCCGAATAGCCCAACCGAGCCAAAAATGAAGCACAACTGATACTGGCGGGCCCACATCCGATTAGGGCGATTTTAGCATGGAAGCTTTCGGGCAATTCTTCAGGAGGGGGAAGCGATGGATTCCGAACCTGAGGAATTTTCATCTCTTTGAACACCTGAGGTATAAATGAGAGCACATTCAAAATCTTGTTTCTTGCAGTTCATCAAATAAAAATTAAGTATTCTGAACTGTCCAACGGAACTACAAATTGCAGGAGGCTGGAAATCGGAAATGTCATCCATTTTAAGGTTAGTTTAGTTTTGAGATGCAGTGTGGCAGAAGGCCTTTTAGCCCACTGAGTCCTTGCCAACCAGAGATTGTAGTTCAGTCCTACATGCTAAGGACAATTTACAGAAGCCAATTAACCTACAAACCTGCATGGCTTTGGCCTGTGAGTGGAAACCAGTGCACCTGGAGACAACCCACACGGAAATAGCATGAACATACAATGTCCGTACAGACAGCACCTGTAGTCAGAATCGAACCCGGATCTTCAGCTCTGTAAGGCAGCGACTCTACCGCTGCGCCACCGTGCTGCCCCTTTTTCCCGTGATCTAATCTATGTTGCGCCCAGCAATAATTACCATTCGGTTGCCAGGCAATAAATAGTGGAGTGGACGAAAATTACATCTATAACAATGTTTGCATCCAGAAGCATGCAACAAAATGGACACAAATTGCTTGAGTAACTCCGCAGGTCAGGCAGCATCTCTGGAGAATATGTTGTCCAGAGGTACTAACTGATCTGCTGTGTTACTCCAGCACTTTATGTCCTTTTGTGTATTAATCAGCATCTGCAGTTCTTTGTTTCTACAAAATGGAACTCTTCAAAGCTTTAATTAAAAACAATCATTTCAATTAATGACACTAAGGCATCATCCAAAAAAGCACACACCCTCTGGCTGAAAAAATTCCTCCTCATCTCCATTCTAAAGGTACATCCTTTTACTCTGATGCTGAGCATTCTGGTCCGAGACTCTCCCACTACTGGGAACATCCTCTCCACATCCACTCTGTTCCGGCCTAGAATTCCTAGAAATTCAGTGCTTTTAACACTTGTCTTACCCATGTGATAGTTTTGAGTGGCTCCACGATGAAGAATTATAGTGTAGCTATTAAGAACTGTTGTGGAATTCAGTGCCGCAGAAGGCTGTGGAGGTCAAATCAATGGATATTTTAAAGCAGAGATTAATAGATTCTTGATTAGTACGGGTGTCATGGGGTTATGGGGTGAAGGCAGGAGAATTGGGTTGAGAGGGGAAAATAGATCAGCCATGATCGAATGCCAGAAAAGACTCAATGGACTGAATAGCCTAATTCTGCTCCTATAACTTATGAACTAATGAAGATACCAGGCACCTTTGTGTAGTTCATGGCAAGAATTCATGCCAGCCTAGTTTAGTTTGGTTTAGTTTAGTTTAGAGGTACAGCGTGGAAACAAGCCCTTCGGCCCACCGAGTCCACACTGACCAGCGATCCCCGCGCACTAACACTATCCTATAACCAGATTTTTACAATTTGCACCAAGCCAATTAACCTACAAACCAGTACATCTTTGGAGTGTGGGAGGAAATCGAAGATCTCGGAGGAAACCCATGCAGGTCACGGGGAGAAAGTACAAACTCCGTACAGACAAGCACCTGTAGTCAGGACTGAACCCGGGTCTCTGCCGCTGTAAGGCCGCAACTCTACCTCTATACCACCATGCCGCCCAATGGTTTAGTTCTCCCAGTATTTAGCTGAAGGCAATATCTGGGCTTTGCATTATGCGATGGAGGGTAAGCTGCCTGAAGGTAGAGAGGGTCAAACACATTAAGCATTGACTCTGTAATAATCACAAAACTTAATATATGCCCTCTTAAAATTTTGACAGAAACGCCGTTCAGAGCAAATGCTGGGAAAACACGAGATTAGTTGGTGTCAATGTTTTGAATGCTTTCTGCAACTCCAGCAGTATTTCTGCTGCTTAGAAAGCTGAGCGCATTCAAACGGATGTCATAATGTGGTTCGCTCATGATAAAAATGGCACACATGAATTTTGCCGTAGTTTGTGGCAAGATTGAATATATTCATCCAGTTTATTATTGGTTATACTTGTGTTATTGATGGCTGAGGGAGAATGGTAGCTTCCTGCAGGACATGCTGACATTACGTGTGATGGAGTGCCTCACACCAAGACCAGCAATAGTATTAATGACAACTGCAAGGTGTCTGTTATTACAGTTGTGGTGCTTTTGACAGTGAGCGTCTGTCACCTATGCTGGTAAAGTAGTGATGATTATGGTGCCTTTTGTGCAGCCAATCCTCCTGCCAGATAAATGTCAGATTCGGCATTAGAAATATAGACTTACATAAAGAAAGAAGATTAGGCTTATAATAGGTGTCACAGTTGTGATAAATCCAATAGCAAAATGAATAGTGTTTAAAGAACTATTACAGTATAAGTGATATCTTTGGATGAGGCGCAACTTCAGTCACTTATATTAAGCATTTCATTTTAAACTTGTATGAATTAGGGGTAAAGCCATCTTAGCTTCTCTAAAGAAGGGTCCACCCATACCTCCTGTCCAGAGATGCTGCCTGTCCTGCTGAGTTACTCCAGTTTTTTGTGTCTATATTAGCATCACTTCTTGGTTTGTAACTAAGTTTGTCCTTCCATATTTAAGGTTGATAATTGTTTCTTTTTGTGAATCTTTTGTCAGGAGTGTACCATCTACAGGTATTTCAGTAAGTCACTTCATCCAAGCCATTTGAACCTGCAGTTCATAAGATTGTTCGAAATATGAATGGTGGAAAATAAAAACATTTATGCTTGGTGGGCATACTGATTGGAGAATAAATGTCAGCCACAACTGGGTGGCATGGTGGCGTAATGGTAGAGCGACTGCCTGACAGCGCCAGAGATCCGTGATTGATCCAGACTATGGATGCTTGTCCGTACGGAGTTCTGGACGTTCTCCCCGTGATCTGCGTGGGTTTTCTCCGAGATCTTCGGTTTTCTCCCACAAAACTAAAACTATTAGGCCACTTCACAGCGACCGCTAGCTGATAATTTTGTAGCCAACCACCATCGGCTAGAAGTGATTCAAATCAACAGCATTTTCTGATTACAGCACACATAATACGTAGCTACAATAGACATTGTCATTTTACTTATTAGCTTGTGCAGCCAGAGCATTTCAGCAGCTGTCTCACTGGGCGTCACAGTGACGCAGCGGTAGAGTTACTGCCTAACAACGCCAGAGACCCGAGTTCAATCCTGACTACGGGTGCAGTCTGTACGGAATTTTTACGTTCTCCCCGTGACCAGGTGGTTTTCTGTGGGTGCTCCAGTTTCCCCCCACACTCCAAAGACGTATAGGATTGTAGGTTAATTGGCTCCTGTAAATTGTAAACTGTCCCAAGTTTGTAGGTATGAGGGGAACTTCTTTAGTGAGGGTGGTGTCCTTCCAGCAGAATGTACGGGGCAGATGATTTTAAATCGTTGGTCGGTGTGGACTCAGTTTATCCGAAGGGCCTGTTTCCACGCTGTATCTCTAAAGCCTAAAGTCTAAACGTCAAAACAGCTGTTTGATAATAGAATGATTACAAACATTGGCACTCTGTTTTAGTCACCACATTTCATTTATTTAAAAAAAGAAAGGTAAATGCTGTCAGCACACTGCTCTTTTGGTGCATTCGTTCATTTTCAGGTCTTTGCTTCTACTTCCTGAACAGGTAAATGGGAAACAAACAGCTAATCAATACAAGTAATTTACAAAAACCTTATAAACTAATCAATCAACAAAAATATGTGCTGGAACCCATGTGCTCAGTTTCCTGGAAAAGACACATCACTTGCTAAAGACAATGCATCATCTGTTCACCCCAATCTATAAATAAATCTGAATCAATGAAGCAACCGTCATAACTGTCAAACAGTTTTTCACACAAAGGGTGGTGTGTGTATGGAACAAGCTGCCAGAGGAGGTAGTTGAGGCTGGGACTATCCCAACATTTAAGAAGCAGTTAGACAGGTACATGGTTAAGACAGGTTTGGGGCTTATGGACAAATCACGGGCAGGTGGGACTAATGCAGCTGGGACATGTTGGCCGGTGCGGGCAAGTTGGGCCGAAGGGCCTGTTTCCACACTGTATCACTCTATGACTCTATAAACGGGTGTTGTGTCGTGAAGGCGCCACTGACGAGCTGTGAAACGTGTGTTTCTGATCACTGTCTACACTGCAGTTTTTATACTAAATGATGTGATGATCCTTCTTCACATTTTTATTCTGTCAGATCAAAACCAGCGTTACAAAACCATCTGGGAAAATATTAACAAAGGGAAAGGTTGAAAGAGTACAAGTGAACATCTCTTTCCCTCTGAGATCGATCTTCTGAACAGTCCAGCCACAAGCTATTCACCTCTACTCCATTGGACACTGGACCTTGTCGCTGGATCTGATGCACTACAATGCTACATATTTTGCACTCTACATCTTCCCCTTTGCTCTACCTATTGTATTTGAGTTTGACTAGATTGTATTTATGCATACTATTATCTGATCTGATTGTATATCATGCAAAACAGAGCTTTTCACTGTACCTTGGTACACATGACAATAATAAACCTAAATCCACTGGGGGATAAAATAAATCTTCTCACAGAGCAACATAGAAAAACATCGAAAAAAAGGTGTAGGAGGAGGCTATTCGGCACCGAGCTTGCACCGCCATTCAATATGATCATGGCTGATCATCTAAAATCAGTACCTCGTTCCTGCTTCTTCCCCCATATCCCTTGATTCCTTTAGCCCTAAGATCTAACTCTCTCATGAATTGGCCTCCACTGCCTTCTGTGGTTGAGAATTCCACAGATTCACAACTCTCTGGGTGAAATGGTTTTTCCTCATCTCTGTATGGTAAATCTCTGAAATTCCCTGCCCAGAGGGGTTGATGATGCATGCTCACTGAGGGTTATTTAAAGAGGAAATAGATATATTTTTAGAGAAAAAAAACAACAAAACTGGCACAAAAGAGAAAATACCCCCTGGAAAAGATTTTCATAAACAACAAAGTATTGGAGGAACTCAGCAGGTCAGGCAGTGCCTGAGCAGGGAATGGACATCTGGCATTCCCTCCACTGATGCTGCCTGATCAACAGAGTTTTTCCAAAGACTTAGTCCAGACATCTCTGGGCTGACATTGCAATGTACCCAGGGTACACAAAAAGCTGGAGAAACTCAGCGGGTACAGCAGCATCTAAGGAGCGAAGGAGATAGGCGACGTTTCGGGTCGAGACCCTTCTTCAGACTGGTCAGGGATCAGGGAAACGAGAGATATAGACGGTGATGTGGAGAGATAAGGAACAATGAGTGAAAGATATGCAAAAAAGTATCGGTGATAAAGGGAACAAGCCATTGTAAGCTGTTTGTGGTGTGAAAATGAGAAGCTGGTGCGACTGGGGTGGGGGAGGGAGATAGAGATAGAGGGAATGCCAGGGCCCGAGGGCTGAGGGAGAGGTGGGAAGGCAATGTACCCATCTTGCTGGTAAGGCTTATACTCAACATCTGCAAGACAAAACTCCCCTACTAATCTGTCTACGTTGCCCCACACTGCCACCTGACAATTAACTTTAACAGTGCACCCTTGCAAAATGTGGAAGTCTCTTATTTTTCGTGAGCTACTTCTGAGTGAAAGCAGGCATTACTGGTGTAATTCCTCACAGACTTCAATGTACCAGCACAGCCTTTAGTCAGTGAAGGAAACGGGTATCAGAAGATCAAGACCTCAATCATGGCAGAAAACTCATGGCCTACCAAGCAGCAGTGACCCCTGTCTTCTTAAATGTTTCTAAAATCTGGATTATCTACAGCAGACATCTCTTTGTAAAAATCTCAAAATTTAGATAATTTATATAAAGTTTATATAATCATGCATAAAACCATGAGAGGAATAGATCATGTAGATGCACAGTGTCTCTTGCTCCAGAGGAGGCGAATGCAGAAACAGAGGACATGGGTTTAAGGTGAAGGGGAAAAAAGTTAATGCCAATCGGAGGGGTATCTTTTTCACACATAGGGTGGTGAGTGTGTGGTTCAAGCTGCCTTAGAAGACAGTTGAGGTAGGGACTATCCCAACATTTAAGAAACAGTTAGACAGGTACATAGGACATGTTTTGAAGGATATGGACCAAATGTGGGCAGGTGGGACTAGCTGGGACATGTTGGCTGGTGTGAGCAAGTTGGGCTGAATGGCCTGCTTCCACACTATATCACTCTATGACTCTATGGCTCTATTTGCTGGTAAGATGGGAATACCAACATTAGTGAACACTCCCAGGCCCACATTTCCATTACTGAGGCCTTAGTTACATTAAGTCAGCTGCATTTGGCATGTCGTCATTAAAGAGTGTTTTATTGTCATATGCCCCGAAATGGAATCATGTAATTCTTACAAACAAATAAACAATAATAGTGCAAAGGCAAAAATAATACCTGCAGATCTATGTAGTTCCAAGTTTATTTGGAGGCTGCAGTGTTTAATAGCTTGATAGTTGCAGGGAATAAGTTGCTCCTGAGCCTGAGCATTAGTTTTCAGGATCCTATACCTTCTTACCGATGGGAGGAGTAATTGGAATGCCAGGGTGGCCAGGGTGATGTGGGTCTCTGATGATGCTTGCTGCCTTTATGAGGCAGCGATTCTTGTATGATCCCTTCAATGGTCATATGCCTGCTTAAAGACTCCCAAAGCATAGTCTATTCCACACTCTGTCACAGGAAGAGATTACCAGGTGGACAGAGGAAAAGGTTCATGAATGTGCTCAAAATCATCTTGAAGAAAAGTAATTTGTTCATTTGTTCATTTGTTCGTAGAGTCAGAGATGTACAGGACAGAAATGGACTCTTCAGCTCATTATGTCCATGCTTCCCCTTTTTACCCATCTACCCTAATCTCAGCTACATTGGGACCATATACTTCGATGGCTTCTGGGAAACTCGGGCACGTGACAGCTCAACCAGAGAAGGAACATTTAAGATAGTATTGACAATCCATGCAGGAACAAGGAATTGTGGATGCTGCTTTACACAAAAGGACACAATGTGCTGGAGTAACTCAGCGGGTCAGGCAGCATTTCCAGAGAATATGGATGGGTGATGGTACAGGTCAAGACCCTTCTTCAGACTGAGATCTGAAGAAGGGTCTCAACCCAAAAACGTTGCACTCCAGAATCGCTGCCCGACCTACTAACCAGGACTTTGTGTCCTTTTGAAAATCCATGCATCTGGACTACATAGAAGCCCTACATAAATACCAGAAGGAGCGCGGCATCTGGTTTGTTAACTTCACACATACACTCCATCAGTCATCTCCTACTCTGTCTGTGGAAGAGTCTGCAGTGCACACAATGGCCTTGTCAGCCATCTTGGAACCCACAAAACCAGAGTGGAAGCAAGTCATCCTTGACCATTGGGGACAGGCTAAGAAGAAGGAAAGAGATGCCACAGAAGGAGTAAAAGATCCCAGGACACTATTTCAACAACAAGATGGATCATTGTTCCCATCCTCAACATTTACCTCACACCCAACCCAACAAAAATATGGAATCGGGCAATCTAAAATATTGATTTTTGTGAGAAACAAATTGCTATTTCATTTCCTCCAACGTAACAATGGCATTTCAAGAAGAATTTGATTGATCTTGAAATATTTTTGGGTCATCAAGTAATTAACATAAAAGGCACCATATAAATGCAAGACCTTTTTACATTACCTGCCGAAATAATCAGTGAAATAATGAGTAATGCCAATATAAATGACTAATTAATTAAAAAAAATAATCAATTAATAACTAAATAACAATCAATTAAATCCTGAGAAATACACAGTTAATTAATAAGCAATTAGAATCTATCAAGTAATAAATAAATAAATACATAAACAGACAAAAATAGATAGATAGATAGATAGATAGATAGATAGATAGATAGATAGATAGATAGATAGATAGATAGATAGATAGATAGATAGATAGATAGATAGATAGATAGATAGATAGATAGATAGATAGTGTAGGAAGAAAATGCAGATGCCGGTTTAAACCGAAGACAGGCACACAAAGCGGGAGTTACTCAGTGGGGCAGACGGCATCTCTGGAGAGAAGGAATGGGTGACATTTCGGGTCGAGACCCTTCTTCAGATAGATAGAGAGAAAAATAAATAAATAGAACATCATTGAATATTGACGTTTGTAATATTCAGATAGTTTCAACATACCTCTGTGGCAAATTGTTGGAGACCCCCGATGTTAATAGCTCCTTCTTCAGATGCATGTAAATTGCATCCTCCCACACAGAGGTCAGATGTTGGACATACCATCCCACAAGTCAGACCCAGGGGATTGTCAGACAGAATGGTTTTGGCAGCACCATAGTAATTCTACGAAAAGAAAAATAATTTAGGAAGCATTGCACAAAGCAGTAAGCTTAACTTATTTTATACTAACCAAAACATTATTCATCTGCTGGAGACACAAGACACTGCAGATGCTGGAATCTTGCACAATCCAGGTGCTTCGATTTCCTCCCGCACTCCAAAGACGTACAGGCTTGTTTGTTATTTGGCTTCGGTAAAAATTGTAAAGTGTCCCTTGTGTATATAGGATAGTGCTAGTGTACACGGATCTCTGGTCGGTGCAGACTTGGTGGGCTGAAGGGCCTGTTTCTGCACTGTATCTCTAAACTAAACTAAACTAAACTTATGAACGGAGAAAGATAGAAGGCTGGCTAGGTGATCAATGGGATAGTCGAGTTTGACAGCACAAAGAAACATAGAAAATAGGTGCAGGAGTAGGCTATTTAGCCCATGGAGCCTGCACTGCAATTCAATATCATCATGGCTGATCATCCAAAATCAGTACCCCGTTCCTGCTTTTTCCCCATATTCCTTGATTCTTTTAGGCCTAAGAGCTAAATCTAACTCTCTCTTGAAAATATCCAGTGAATTGGCCTCCACTGCCTTCTGTGACAGAGAATTCCACATATTCACAATTGTCTGGGTGAAAACGTTTTTCCTCATCTCATTCTCTCATCTCATCTCATCCAGACCAAAGATCGACACAAAATGCTGGAGTAACTCAACGGGTCAGGCAGCATCTCTGGAGAAGAGGAATAGGTGACGTTTCGGGGTCAAGACCTTTCTTCAGACTCCAAAGGTCCAGATGAGTTAGCAGCAGATGGAGTGAGGCAGATGCAGGGATTAGTGGTCCTAGTGTATATAGCACCTGAAACTCCTCTCAGAGTAATGAGGCTGGAAACAGTCCAGTTCAGTCTAGTTGGGCTGCTGACAATGGTCAGAAACATAGTAAAGTTTGTGATCAGAGTATTAAATAAAAATTCGGCTTTGATCCCCGAAAATTAACACTATCCAACACACAGTCGGGATAATGTTTTTACAATTGTACCAAGCCAATTAACCTACAAACTTGCGTAGGAAGAAACTGCAGATGCAGGTATAAAGCGAAAATAGACACAAAAAGCTGGAGTAACTCAAAGGGACAGGCTGCATCTCTGGAGTGAAGGAATGGGTAATATTTCTGCTTGAGACCCTCCTTCAGATAAACCTACAAACCTGTATGTCTTTGGAGATCTGCTTGAAGAGCTCACAAGAGCTCAAAAAGGCTGCCATGAAGGTAATGGAAAACACAAGGGAAGACAAATGGGCGGCACGGTGGTGCAGCGGCAGAGTTGCTGCCTTAGAGCGCCAGACAACTTGGTTAGATTCTGACTACGGGTGCTATCATTTCGGGGTTTGTACGTTCTCCCCATGACCGCGCGGGTTTCCTCCCACATTCCACACATGTACAGGTTTGTAGGTTAATTGGCCCTGGTAAAAATTGTAAATTGTCCCTAGTGTTCAAGATAGTGCTCATGCACAGGGTGATCGCTGGTGGGCATGACTCGGTGGAACGAAGGGCACTGTTTTTGCACTGCATCTCTAAAGTCTGAAGTCTAAAGAGGGGATATGGCAACCCGGTGTGAGTGGGAAGTTCCATTGCAATCATCTGCTGTAACTGAGTACCATGCCGTGAGGAACCTGGTCAGCCATGGGACAATCAAGGAGGCAGATATTGGAGCTCGGATGTTACATGAATAAAATGGCTGTGAACAAAGAAGGGAAATGCGGCGAGGAAATCTCCATCTAGCCTTGACATTTGTGGTAAGCTGATGCAAAATGGCAGCATCTTGGGTGCTGCAATTAATGTCTCATTACTGATCTTTGCATGATGTAAATCCCACTTTTGCTGTGTCTACAAACAATGTCACAGGTTGCATCCCACCGCTTGCTTCTGTGCCATTAATGGAAATGAGCACTGCATAACCTGTAATATCATTGGTACCAAGAAGGCATAAATCATACTAAGGCTTTTCGGAATAATATTCCAATGGGCTCCATTTCATTTGGAAGTAATCACTTCGACAGCACTTTTTGGGTAAAATTATGTGAATGCACAGCCTGCGATTGAAAAGCATAAACAGGTTGGATGCCATACCATAAATTGCTATTTTAATGAAACAGCATGGAAACAGCCCCTTAGAGTCATAGATTTATAGAGTCATACTAAACCGAAACAGGCACTGTGACCAAATGCAGCCTGACCATTGATCATCCATTCTCACACTTCTACGCTATCATACTTCTGCACCCATTCCCTGCACAATACAGGCAATTTAACAGAGGCCAATTAACCTACAAACCTGCACATTTTTTAGAGGAATTCGGAGCACCCGGAGGAAACAAATGCGGTCGCAGGGAGAATGTGAAACTCCACACCGATGGTACCTGAAATCAGGATCAAACCCGCGTCTCTGGTGGTGTGAGGCAGCATCTCTAATTGTTCAGCTGCATTTTACATGAAAACACCCGGTTTTCTTTTTTTAAATAAAATGTACTGTACATTCTAGATTTTCATCCAGAAGCAAATATTATAATGCCAGAAAGCACACACGTCATTTGAAGCTGTGAACAGCTGGAGGACGTGTTTTTTTAATTCTTAATAGAACATAATAGGGAGGCGGCACAGTGGCGCAGCAGTAGAGTTGCTGCCTTACAACGCTTACAGCACCAGAGACCCAGTTTCGATCCTGGCTACAGATGCTGTCTGTACAGAGTTTGCACGTTCTCCCCATGACCTGGGATGGGTTTTCTCCGAGAACTATGGTTTCCTCCCACACTATAACGACAAACAAGTTTGTAGGTTAATTGGTATCAATGTAAAAATTGTCCTTGACAGTGTAAGTGTGCGGGGATCGCTGGTCAACACGGGCCGAAGGCCTGTTTTCCGGCGCTATATCTCTAAACTAAACTAAACTAAAAAAAACTAAACAGAAATAAAATGGATGTGTTTGACCTGAAGATTACCACCCAATTAGTAGTCCCCTGGCATCCAAAAGTTAACCTCTTGAACTGGTTAGGCGTTTGAGACTTTGCTTCAGAAATTTAATTTTGGTAAGCCTTACTTCACATCATTTATCCTTAAATACCAGTCATTTCCTACCTTGTTTGCGATACTGGTGATAAATGACTTTATGTCCAGATTAGTTGGGCAGCTCTTCTGACACGGAGCGTCAGCACACTTCAGACATCTGGAAAGCAAAGTAATCCGGTCAAGAAACATCAATTACGAAAAATTGTCTGGATCCAGCTGTGATAAAAAATTACCCCTCCCACTGAACGAATGAGATGACAGAGTGGTTTTGCATTTCTGTGAAACATGATCAATCCCAATAAACCACTCATTTTACCTCGGCCTAAAGCTAGTTATATCTGGGACCATACAAACATGGAAAAATGGGTGCAGGAGTAGGGCATTTGGCCCTTCGAGCCAGCACCGCCATTCAATATGATCATGGCTGATCATCTAGAATCAGTTCCTCGTTCCTGCTTAATCCCCCATATCCCTTGTTTAAGAGGGAATTGTAGATGCTGGAAAATCAAAGGTAGACAAACATGCTGGAGAAACTCAGCGGGTGAGGAAGCATCTATGGAGCAAATGAAATAGGCAACGTTTCGGGTCGAGACCCTTCTTCAGTGTGTCTACCCCCATATCCCTTGATTCTTTTAGCCCTAAGAGCTAAATCAAACTCTCTCTTGAAAACATCCAGTGAATTGGCCTCCACTGCCCACTGTGGTAGAGAATTCCACAGTTTCACAACTCTCTGGGTGAAAAAGTTTTTCTTCATCTCAGTTCTAAATGGCCTTTCCCTTATTTTTAAACTGAGACTCCTGATTCTGGAATCCCCCAAAACCGGGAAGATTTTTCCTGCATCTAGCCTTTCCAATCCATCAAGAATTGTATATGTTTCTATAAGATCCCCTCTCATCCTTCTGAATACCAGTGAATACAAGCCCAGTCGACCCATTCTTTCAACAGAACATGTAGCAACGAGAGTGAAAGGAAACAAAAACAGCTCCAAGAAGCAAATCAAGAGAGTATTTTATTTTAACCCTGTACGTAGAAAACGTAGAAATCCTGACTATGGGTGCTGCCTGTATAGAGTTTGTACGCGTGGGTTTTCCCCGGGCGCTCCGGTTTCCTCCTACACTCCAAAGACATACAGGGTTGTAGGTTAATTGGCTTCGGTAAAGATTGTAAATTATCCCTAGTGTGTAGGATATTGCTAATGTACAAGGATTGCTGGATTCGGTGGGCACATGGGCCTGTTTTTGTCTGTGTCTCTAAACTAAACGATACACTTTTTAAATCTACTCAAACTGGCTACATAAAATATTGATAATATATTCAGATTTAATCACTGGTTTGCCTTAGTGTGCATCATAGAATGTCCCAATGTAGTTTATGTCATTTCTAGCAGTTGCATTCTCCCTCTCTTTCCCTTTGGGCCTGCAGTTTATTATCCCGAGTGGCTATCTAATTCCCTTTGGAGAACCTTGATTGATTCTGCTTCCACCAACCCGGCCGGCAGTAAGTTTCATATCATTAGGCTTCTTTAGCAAATTACCTTACAGCCCCTGCACCTTCTGCTTTTAAATGTTCCCTGATTCTTGCACCACCCACTAATAGGTATGATTTCCTACTTTTTTACCACATCAAAACCTGCTGTGATATTGTGCATTTTGACCTGCAGTTCATTTTGTGTCCGGATGTTTTAATCCAATTTTGCAACAAAAACCTTCCATCCTGGAACCATCCCAGTACTATCCACCTGAGCCCCTCCAGTACCTTCAAGGTCATAAGTGATGTGAGCAGAATTAGGCCATTCGGCCCATCAAGTCTATCTCATAACCCCATTCTCCTGCCTTCTCCCCATAACACTTGACACCCAAACTAATCAAGAATCTATCTATCTATCTCTGCCTTAAAATTATCCATTGACTTGGCCTCCACAGGCTTCTGACGCAAACAATTCCACAGATTCACCACCCTCTGACTAAAGAAATTCATCCCCATCTCCTTCCTAAAGGAATGTCCCTTAATCCTGAGGCTATCACCTTTTAGCATTTTGATTTTTTTCCCTTCCTTCATTTTTGCATAAATTAGTTAAAAGTGTATAAAAACTATTCATTCTTATAATTGCAACTCATCCTTCTAAAATAACCAACCCTTCCCTATTGATGCACAACCTGCCTCAGTCATTGTACACTTAGGACTTAGTTTCATACAATAATGACAGTTCCACGCACTTGATTTTTAGTCCCTTGAGGTTAGAAAGTTAAGGACAATCTAATTGAGTTCCTTTAGAATGAGCTAAAAGATGGAGAGATTGGCAGGATCCTCTCTCTGGTGGCTAAACTTAAAAGCGAGCAGACAAAATCTTAAAGTTCAATCTAGCTTATTCATGAGTGAAATTGAGAATGATTTTCTCCACATGGCTTAGTAGAACTCTAGAACTGTCTCATAAAGGGATAGAGAAATTGACATTTTCAGGACTGTTATTGTTACCACGGAAGTGTCAAGTGACACAGATTAAAGCCAGTAAACAAGTTGAATTTCAAATCACTCATGAACGAACTCGAAGGCAGAAGAAGCTTGAATGTTCTTTCCATGACTGTATAATTAGGCTTGATTGCTTCAAAAGATTAGTTTAGTGTGCAAACAGGCCCCTTGTCCCACCGAGTCCGCGCCGGCCAGTGATCCCCATGCACTAGCACTAACCTGTACACTAGGGACAATTTACAATATTTACCGACGCCAATTAACCTACAAACCAGTTTGGAGAGTGAGAGGAAACCGGAGCACCCGGGGACAACCCACGCAGTCCTGGGGAGAACGTATGAACTCTGTACAGACAGCACCCGTAGTCAGGATCGAACCCAGGTCTCAGGCACTGTGAGGTGGCAACCCTACCGCTGCATCACCGTGCTGTCCCCTGTAAATAGGTTCCGCAGAATTCAACACACAGCAGCTAACAACGTATGACTTCAGAGCACTACTCATTCAAACCTAAACGAGACACTTGCACATATTGTATTTCACAATAGAATAAACATATTTACCACTATTGGCATCCGCTTGCTAAACAAATTCTCCCCTTTTTAGTATGTAACTACACTAAGTGGGACCCGTGGGTCCCTGTTACGCAGGAGGCTTGGTCCCCCAACGCAATATTGCACCAATCACCCATAGCCCCCAACTGCGCAGGTGCAGCTCATTTCCCCTCATCCCAAGCACTCTCTCCCCCTCCTCTTCACCCTCCTTCTTTCCCCTTTCCAATCCCTCCCTCACCTTTCTCTCCCTCTCTTTTCCCCTTTGCACAAAATTCCAATGTATTAATTACAAACATAAATTGTGCTACAAAGGGGGGGGGGTAGAGCTCGGAGAAAAGACGGGGGAAGAGCCATGGGGGAGAGGGGAGTATCGCGGGGGAGGGGACAGGAGCCAGCGAGGGAGACCAGAGAGGAAGGGGCTGGAGCTGCGGGGCGTTGCGATGGCGGTGCGTTTGGGACTCACAGCGGGCGCTGGATGCTCTCCTTTGCTGGCGCAGGAAGGGACAGACGATCCCGCAGAGTGGCAGGAGAAGAGACTAATCTGCGAGGCGCTGACTGGCAGGAGAAGTGATCGATCTGCACATGTGCGGTTTTAAAGATTTTTAAACCTCGCTAATTTTTACAATAGACCACCGATCGGAACTAAACATGGTGCACTCGCAGCACATGAGAATGGTTAGTGAGCTGGCAAAAAATCGTAGCGTCATCGCGTACCGTTTTTAGCGCAAACAGAAAGACCGAGCAAACCGGAACAGTACAAGATCAGAGTTTTAGTTATGTATAGATAGATGTAGGGCATTAAATTCTGTCTCTAAAATTATTCCATTGAATTTCTAAGCAATAGCACCTCGGGATGATGTGCATACTAATTTAAATATTGACATATTAAACAAGTTCAAATTTAGTCTGCTGGTATGAATGTGGCATTTATGCCTAATAAATATTCAGACTTTGTATCATGACTAGTTAATTGGATTTTCTTTCTCAGTAGCACAATTTGTGTTTGTAATTAATACGTTGGAATTTTGTGCACTGCTATTAATATTTCACAAACAGACGGACCGCTTAAGTGAAATGCTGCTCTGAGTAGAGGGGTCGGCATCTTCTGTTCCCTATGAGAAAATGGACTGTGACGATGATGGGATTGTTTGCCGTGAAGAAGCAAAGATTATTGTAGAGAGACTATAAGTTTTATCGAAGAGAAAGCTGGTGTAAGGACTGCCCCTGCATTGTTTAACAGAATGGCAGTCAGTTTAATGCATGCAGTATTATTAACCATATGCATTATTAACCAGCAACATGGTGTGAAGGAACTATGCTGAGCACTGTGGACTTCCCAACTTGGTGAACTATTCACACTCTCTCTTCCCTAGCCTAGTTAAAACAGGAATGCATCCTTGACCTTTCCATGAGGTTAATAAACCTACTGCAATTATACATTAAATAACAATTATATGTAACCTCAGAATGTTAGAACTGATACAGGTGAGTACCACATTAAAATATTGATGGCATAATTTATATTTGGCAATGGCTCCCAATAGTGCAAACTCAGGAAGAGCACATTTAAAATGGCTGAGTTGCAAATCCTAGCTGAGTTGACTTTAATTCAATATTTTTAATCTCTCATTACTCTGCTTCCTTCTGTAATCTAATCAAACTTCAGACATTAAGGTCTGAAAGTCAACTTCACACTACCAGCAACGCAACATGGTTCTCTCTTTGAAAAAAGAATCAAATCAAACTTTATTCAGTGTAAAAAATAAATACAAAATAGGTACTGTGTAAAATGTTATTTCTGACATTCTCGGAGGCTATACATGCATTCAAGGCATCGTGACGTAGTGTTTTCACCATTTTAACTGACACCCTTTCCTCTCTTGTGGCCTCCTAGGGTGAAATCCTATTTAAGGGGCATCTCCACCACACTCCCCCAATGTCCAGCAGTGGAAGAGCCCTAGTTTGTCGCCCGCCCCCACGGAGCTTTGGCATTGGGTGCACCAAGCTTCATGGAGGACAAGGAAGGAAGTTTGACTAACTGTGTGGGTTCTGCCAAATTCCAGGCCAGTGTAAGGTTTTATTACTTCTATCACTTCTCACTCTGGGTGATTTTTGCAGCAAACTTATATGTTCTGTCAAAAGATAGTGATCTCAGCTTGTCTGCTGCTTAAGGTTATTTGCACAGGATGCAGTCAAGATGAAAGCTTAATTTCACTACCACAGAATCCATTTTCTCCAAACTTAAATTGAACTGATTTGGTGAAAGTTGGCCCTCAAAGCCAACAAACTGTTGGACTCTCTTGTAGGCAGTCAATTTAAATATTAAAGTTTATTCATGGATAACCCCTTGAGATGAACAGTCATCTTGTTTTCGAGGGGGTCCAACATAGAACATACAGCACAAAACATGACATGCATAGAGGCTCTCATTGACACACCTACCCACACACCAATCCCAAAACCCCTCCATCCCCACATGACAATTTTTAATTGACTTTACATATCCAATAATAATAAGTTATGTGTTACAGCATAATGTTAATGTATAATACCATATACCACCTATCATACATCGTACGTTATTATTACATGATATATTTCATAGTATTGTGACATAATATTGTTACTCTATGCAATATAATAATACATAAGTGTAATGGCACTGCATATACTATAGCTATGCCAAATGATCACGCACAGAGCAAGCTAGATAAAGGAGCTCGAAGACTCTAATACTAGAAACAGGTACATGGTTTTATAAAGAAGGGTAAAAGTGTTTTTTTAAATAGACAAAATGAGCTAATAGTTCTTATGGTGCTAGGCAGAGTGTTCCAGTCAGAAGGAGCTTTGAATTTAAATGCACGTCTCCCAATTTCTTTGTTAGTTCTTGGAATGAAAAAGAAGGGTTGCTGAATATGTCTTAGTGAATATGAGGGTGTGTACGGTAATAGGTCTTGTTTTAAATAAGAAGGGTAATTGAAATGGATGCATTTAAAGATGAACTGGAACCAGTGGTAGCATCTTCGAGCGTGGGGGGATAACAAGTTTAGAGTTTCGTACATAGAACAGTGGTGAGTTAGATATGGACACCTTAAAATAAATCTGCAGAGACTATTATAAACTACATTGAAGGGTTGAAGATGTGTATCAAATGTATTCTGATAGACAATATCAGCATAATCTAGTATTGGTAATAGTAGTTGAGAGACAATTATTTTTCTCATCTGAAAGGTGAAACAATTTATATGGCGGTAAATAGCTAGATTACAGCTAAGTTTTTTAGTAATCGTCTCATTATGCTGCGTAAATGAAAGCTTTGGGTCAATCCAAATACCAAGATATTTGAAGTTCAATACTTGTTCTAATGGTGATCCTTCATTAAATGATATAGTCAGATCTACAGAATTACCAAGGCCTTGTCTGGTACCAAATAACATAGTGCATGATTTATTTTTACTTAAAATTAATTTGTTAAATAATAGCCATTTTTGAACAGAAGTAAGATCTGATTGAAGGGATCTTTCAATTTTAGACTTGTTAGTACTAGATGTATATAGCACTGCATCATCAGCATATAGTTGTGTCTGGCAGTCAGAACAAATATTAGGGAGGTCGTTTATGAAAATAGAGAAAAGGAGTGGTCCCAAAGACGAACCTTGCGGGACCCCCTTCTCAACAATTAAGGAATTGGATTGACTTCCATTAAAGGTAACACATTGGTGTCTGTTATGAAGGTATGAGTTAAACCACAGTAGATTGTTTTGAGAAAGACCAATTGAGTAAAGTTTATCAAGCAGTAGGTAGTGATCAACAACATCAAAGGCCTTGGTTAAATCAAGAAAGATGGCACCGGTGAGTTTACCATCCTCAGAAGCAGTGAACACATCGCTGGTGAGTTTTAACAGAGCTGTAGTTGTGGAGTGATTAGGTCTGAACCCAGACTGGCATGGAGATAGAATGTTGAAAGTTGAGACATAGTGTGATAGCTGGTTGAACACTAGTTTCTCAAGGATTTTAGCCACCGAGTTGATAATTGAGATGGGGTGGTAATTGTTAATATCGTGTGGGTCGCCTCCCTTATGCAGCGGAGTAACATTGGCACACTTCCATGCGGAAGGGAGGGTACAAGTTGAGAAGGACAAATTAAACAGGTCGCAAAGTGGGTACATTAGAATATTAACTCCTAACTTAATGAATTTTGTCTCAATACCAGCTGGTCCAGATCCACAATCATCCTTTAATTCATTAATAACATGTTGAATGTCAACAGGTTTTATTTTTTGAAAAGAAAAAGAGCTTCTACTTGTAGAGGTAGCTGGAAAGTCACATATAATAGATAAGTCAAATACAGTAGAGCTACATACAGTGGAGAAATGATGGTTGAAAGCATTGGATATAACAGCAGGGTCCTGAACGATGTCTTTGTTGACCCGAATCTGAGCGCTGATATTTTTTATTTGATTTATTAAGAACATTATTTAGTCTTTTCCAGAACTTTTTTGGATTATGCATGTCTTCAGAAAGATGTTTTTTAAAATGACTTGATTTAGCATTACATGTTCTTGTCGTACACTGATTCCTTAAGGACCTATATTTTTCGCAATCAGCAGGGTCCTTTGTTTCCCTGAAAGTCTTCCAGACTTTATCCCGCTCATTAAAAAGGTTGATCAAATCAGCACTAATCTATGGTAAATGTTTTCCCTTGACTTTTATTTCTCTCCAGGGGGCATGCTTATTGATAACTCTTGTGACTTCAGTGTATAAATAGTTCCAAGCATCCTCAACAGTTGGTATAAGTTGAAACCTGTCCCAGTTTATTGCAATCAGGTCATGCATATAATTATCATAATTAAATTTTCTACATTGTCTGACACGAATAAGTTTAGGAGGGAGATGGGAGGGTTTAATCTTCCACACACAGAAAATAGCAGAATGATCGCTAAAGCAATCTGACAAAACACCAGATGTTAAAATTCGATCAGGATAGATAACAAGAATCCAATCTAGTAGTGATGTAGAATTGCCATGAACTCTGGTAGGTTCGTTGATTAACTGGGTCAGATATACACTTTTAAGCAAGTTTTTGTCGTTAGAAGAGGAGCGATCGAGCCAGTTTTTATTGAAGTCACCAAGAAGCACTAATTCACATGGGTGTTCAATAGAGGTGAGAATGGAAATTAGGGACTTTGTTGAGTCAGGATGAACAGGGGGGGGATCGATAGATAGTGCCGATAATTAGATGTTTATTCTCATGAAGTTTTAGCCTAATGAAAAGGCTTTCAAAGAAAGATGAGGTTACTTTAGGGATGACAGATTCAGATATAAAGCGAGTTGACACATAACAAGCCACATCTCCAGCTCTCGTAAGCCTATATGCTCTATATGTAAAATTATCAATATGAATATCATTGTCACAAATTTCACTATGTAGCCATGTTTCTGCAAATGTTATTATGTCAGGTTTATTCTGTGCAATCCAAACTCTAAGGTTGAGAGTGATTAGTTTCAGTGAGTCCTTGGTCACTGATGAGACCACTAAAGGCTCCAAGGGCTGCATAATGGCACTGTAGTTATGGAAACATAACATCGTACAGCAGGAAAACAGTGGTCCAATTCAACCAGGCCGATCAAGATGTCCATCTAAGCTAAACCCATTTGCCAGTGTTTACCCAAATCCTCCCTGTGCATACGTCTGAGAGCTGCAGGCAACTAGTCTTGAACTTGAGCTAAGGTGCTGTTTACAAGGATTAGCACCTTCTCCCCAACACTACAAAAAAGGGCCTGTCCCACCAGCATGCGATTGCATGTGGCGAGCGCGACCTAACGTGGTCGCTTGAGCCGTATGGCCTCGCGGGGCCGTTCCCCCTTTGATCGCCGGAGCCGTATGGAGTTGTGCGGGGCTGGTCCCAATATCGCGCGGGGCTCCGAAAAAGTGACACTGTTCAAAAATCCCGCGCGGCAACGGCCTGTCGGCCCGCAGCCGCATTGAGGACGTACGCAGTGCCTCGACGGGCGTACGCAGCATCTTGGATGCCGTACATAGCGTCTTGACGGCGTAGGCCTAGCGCGTGGCGTTGCACGATGACGTCACCGCCCGGCGTGCCGTTGCGTGATGACGTCACCGCCCAACGCCTTGCGAAGTCCAAATTCAATCGGCCCGCCTCCTGCCCAGCTGATTGGTGAGTATGGTGTCGGGACCAGTTCCATACGGCTCCGCGGTTGGAAGTGGGACCGGCCCCGTGAGGCCGTACGCCTCAAGCCACCACGTTTGGTCGCACTCGCCGCATGAGTCGCATGCTGGTGGGACAGGCCCTTAAGCGGGTGTATGGAACAAGCTGCCAGAGGAGGTAGTTGAGGCTGGGACTATCCCATTGTTTAAGAAACAGATAGACAGTAACATGGAATCTCTGGAATTCTCTGCCACATAAGGTAGTTGAGGCCAATTCATTGGCTATATTTAAGAGGGAGTCAGATGTGGCCCTTGTGGCTAAAGGGATCAGGGGGTATGGAGAGAAGGCAGGTACAGAATACTGAGTTGGATGATCAGCCATGATCATATTGAATGGCGGTGCAGGCTCGAAGGGCCGAATAGCCTACTCCTGCACCTATTTTCTATGTTTCTATGTTTCTATGGATAGGACAGGTTTGGAAGGATATGGATCAAAGACAGGCAAGTGGGACTTGTGTAGCTGGGGCACTGTTGGCCGGTGTAGGCAATTTGGGCCGAAGGGCCTGTTTCCACACTGGATCACGCTATGATACTATGACTCTAGAACAAGGAGAGAGGCAGTGGGACTGACAGGATTGCTCAGCAGGAAGTTTGCATGGGCATATTGCAAACCAAATTACCAGTAACAGCATGAAGGACAAATTACTGAAGTATATAAGAGATGATTTACTGGATTAATCTGTTGAGCAACCAATGAAGGAACGGACTATTTTAGACCTAGTAAAATGTAATGACAAAGAGTTATTTGATAAACTCTTTTGGAGAACTCGTAAGGCTCCTTTGGAGAACAATGAACCTAATGTGACAGAATATTATATCGAGATTGTTAGTTATTTGGTTCAGTCAGAAGCCAGGATATTACATCTGAGTAAAGTAAATTGTGAAAGCAGGGGGCATGAGTTGGCTCTTGTGGATTGGAAAACAACATTAAATAGCATTAAAGCAAAAATATGGTTCACTATCAAAGAATTAGCACATAGTATATATATATACACACACACATGTGTGTGTGTGTGTGTGTGTGTGTGTGTGTGTGTGTGTGTGTGTGTGTGTGTGTGTGTAATTATTTGATATTGAGCCATATTTTTGCTTTAATGCCATAGTTATATATTGTTCATTGTTATATATATTGTTCATTATATATATGATATGACATCATATTATATTGATATTGTTATATATATATACCTTCAGGCAAAACAAATCGCACAGGTTTTGACAGTCCATCGTAGTTGTCTGAAGTAGTTAAAAATAGTATTAGATCAAGGGAAAGGCTTACAATGTTGTTGGGAAGAAACAAAGCCTGAGGATTGAGAAAATGTTAGAATTCAGCAAAGGAGAACTCGGGCATCAAATAGTAAATGGAAAGCAGAATACTAGGCTAGCAAGAAACAAAAACTGAAAAAATCTTCAAAAGATGAACAAAAAGGAACAGTTCAAATCATGTGAATTTAAGGCGGGTCCCTTACAAATTAAATCAGAAATCAAGGATTTGTAAACAGAGATAAGTTAAACACATATTTTGTGCTTATCTTATGAAACTAAACATCAGGAAATCTCCTGGAAATAGAGGATGCAGGTCTATAGTGAATGAAGAATTAAAATAAACTCAATGAAAGTTGGTACAGGAGATATAAATAATATTAATCCCCCAGGTTATTCCTCCATCCACAAAAATTGAAAGAGGATACATTAGTTGCGTTGTTCTCTGCCAGTATTTCACAGATTCGAGAACAAATTATAGAACAGCAAATGTCATCCCGTTATTTAAGAAAGGAGAAGCAAAATTAAAAAAATTATTAAAGCCCAGTTAGCCTGACATTAAAACAAGGCAAAAGGATTGCATCAACAGGATTAAGCAGAGTCAACATTAATGTATGAAAGGGAAATCATGTTTGACAAAACTGTCAGAGTGTTTTAAGGCTGCAACTAACAAAACAGGCTAGGACAAACTAGCTGATTCAGTCAGAAGAAGGGTTTCGGCCCGTAACGTTGCCTATTTCCTTCGCTCTATAGATGCTACCTTTTGTCTACCTTTGATTTTCCAGCATCTGCAGTTCCTTCTTGAACATAGCTGATTTAGTATGTAGGAAGGAAATGCAGATGCTAGTTTACTCCAAAGAGAGACAAAATGCTGGAGTAACTCAACAGGTCAGGCAGCATCTCTGGTGAAAGGGAATACATAGGTAACATTTCTGGTCGAGACCCTTCTTCACCATGGTCCATTGTGGGTTATTTGGCCATTGATGACATCAGCTTTGTTCTGTACCTTTTCAGACCTCCAGTTTCCCTCCCCCCTGACTCTCAGTCTGAAGAAACGTGTGCCAAAGTCAATTTTGGCTCGAGAAATTATCCCGTGACAATCCATGAGTGGAGAAATAGTTTCATGGATACGAGTTCACCTGCTTTTCAATACAGTATATACAGGAAACTAGGAAGGAACTACAGATTTAAACCGAAGATAGACACAAAAAGCTGGAGTAACTCAGCCGGTCAGACAGCATCTCTGGAGAAAGGAATAGGTGACATTTTCGAGTCGAGACCCTTCTTCAGTTTGAAGAAGTGTCTCAACCCAAAACGTCACTTATTCCTTTCCCCAGAGATGCTGTCTGACCTGCTGAGTTTCTCCAGTTTTTTGGGTCTGTTTGCAGAGAACTGTCTTGTTTCAGAGCACCAGGCCAGATTAGAAAGAAGGGGATTTTCCAGTGCAGCGACTCAGATTAAATTGTATCCAAAATCCTACACTGAGCCACACCACCTGTTACAATTTAATAGCAGACAATGCAAAATAAGACTGCTAAATAAGAGGCGGACAAAGGTGTTTTTATGTCGTTCCTATTTTTCCATAATAAATCACAAGCCACTGTGGTTTACACACACCAGATGGTAAAGGGTGACATCTGTGCAGCTCAAGAGTACACTTTTAGGTAAGGCAGATTTAAAGTCTTCCCCTCGAGAGAATATGCATTCCCTGGAAACCTCATTAAAGGTTGCTTCCTCCACCATTCAAACAATGGAAGACTCAAAACACACAGGACACTCGGCATGTCTCCTATAACTGTTACCAATGTCTATAGATGCACTATAGAAAGCTTCCTATCTGGATGGATACCGAGACCCAAAGAAATTGCAGAGAGTGGATGCAGCCCAGTCCATCAGGGAAACCAGTCTTCTCCCATCGCCTCCAACAACACTTCTCGCTGCCTCGGGAAAGAAGCCAACTTAATCAAGGAGCACTCACAACCCAATCATTCTCTCTTCTTCCCTCTCCTGTCGGCAGATGATACAAAACATTGAAAGCACATACTTTCAGATGTAGGAACAACTTTTTCCCTGCTGTTATCAAATACTTGACCAGATCTCTCATTGGCAAGGCATATATTCCCAATCTCCCAATTTACCATGTTGCAGCCCTCGCAGTTTTTTTTTTTCCGTCTGCACTTTTTCTGTAGCTGTCACATTATATTCTCCACGCTATCTTCATTTTCTTTTGCACTACCTTTAGTACTCATATATGATTTGATTGTTCTCATGTATGGTATGATTTGCTTGGACAGCATGCAAAACTAAGTTTCTCATTGTAACTCTGTACTGGTGACAACAATAAACCAAACTAAACCAATATTAGACTATTCTTAAAGATAAATAATGTTTAGAAGAAATATTTTATTTGTCGCATCTCCCACCTCATTTCTTTCACCATATATTTTCAAAATATGCATTAAAAACCTTAAGTTTCTAATCAACACAGAAACCATTCAGTTGTGCTTCTTATCAGCAGGATGCTATTTAAAACAAAATGTTTTTCTGTATTTTAGTGCATGTAGATTAGGCACATCTCAAGCTATATGTACAAACATGCAGAAGTCCCACAAGGACCTAAAAACCCTCAGTGTTTAGGTTATTATATTATCACATGTAATGAGGTACAGTGACAAGCTTTGTTTTACATGCTTTCCAATTGGTTCCGACAATATTATACATGAATATGATCGAGTCAAACTCAAGTACGATAGATAAAGCAAAGTGCAAGGTACAGATTGTGGAATATAGTTCCCAGCATTATAGCATTTTAGTTCCAGAAAGATGCTTAGTTCAAAGTAAATAACTTTAGACTATACAGATTCAGTGCGGAAACAAGCCCTTCGGCCCATGGAGTCCGCACCGACCAGCAATTGCCCCGTACACTAGCACTATCCTACCCACTAGCAATAATTTACAATGTTACTGAAGCTAATTAATCTACAAACCTGTACGTCTTTAGAATGTGGAAGGAAACCGGAGCACCCGGAGGAAACCCACGAGGTCACCGGGAGAACGTACAAACTCCATACAGACAGCACCTGTAGTCAGGTTTGTACCCAGGTTTCTGGTGTTTTTTAGGCGTGGTCTCTACCTCTGCGCCACTGTGCCACCCACAAATGAAACGGATCTCTTTGGTTCGACAGCTCAAATATAACTCAAAGTCAAAAGTCAAAAGAGTTTATTGTCATGTGTCCCTGACAGGACAATGAAACTCTTTCTTTGCATAGCACAACAGAACATAGTAGGCATTGACTGCAGTTATCTACTTAAATACACACATTAATTAATAAATTATTAAAGTGCAAATAACAGATGGAGGGGTATTAATGTTCAGAGTTTTATCCGAGGCACGTTTAATAGCCTGATGGCTGTGGGGAAGTAGCTATTCCTGAACCGGGTTGTTGCGGTTCTCAGGCTCCTGTACCTTCTACACGAAGGTAGCAGGGAGATGAGTGTGTGGCCAGGGTGGTGTGGGTCCTTGATGATGCTGCCAGCCTTTTTAAGGCAGCGACTGTGGTAGATCCCCTCGATGGAAGGAAGGTCAGAGCCGATGATGGACTGGGCAGTGTTTACTACTTTTTGTAGTCTTTTCCTCTCCAGGGCACTCAAGTTGCCGAACCAAGCCACGATGCAACCAGTCAGCAAGCTCTCTACTGTGCACCTGTAGAAGTTAGAGAGAGTCCTCCTTGACAGACCGACTCTCCGTAATCTTCTCAGGAAGTAGAGGCGCTGATGAGCTTTCTTAATAATAGCATCTGTATTCTCGGACCAGGAAAGATCTTCACAGATGTACACGCCCAGGAATTTGAAGCTCTTGACCCTTTCAACCATCGACCCGTTGATATAAACAGGGCTGTGGGTCCCCATCTTACTCCTTCCAAAGTCCACAATCAGTTCCTTGGTTTTGCTGGTGTTGAAGGCCAGGTTATTGTGCTGGCACCATATGGACAGTCGCTCGATCTCTCTTCTGTACTCCGACTCATCCCCATCAGTGATACGTCCCACTACAGTGGTGTCGTCAGCGAACTTGATGATGGAGTTCGCACTGTGACCGGCTACGCAGTCATGAGTATAGAGTGAGTACAGCAGGGGGCTGAGCACGCAGCCTTAAGGTGCTCCCGTGCTGATTGTTATCGAGTCTGACACATTACCACCAATACGTACAGACTGTGGTCTGTGAATGTGGAAGTCGAGGATCCAATTGCAGAGGGATGCGCAGAGACCCAGTTCTGCAAGTTTGGTAACCAGCTTGGAGGGGATGATTGTGTTAAATGCCGAGCTGTAGTCAATGAATAACAGCCTGACATATGAGATTTTGTTGTCCAAGTGGTCCAGAGCGGAGTGGAGGGCCAGCGAGATCGCGTCCACCGTTGATCTGTTGTGGCGGAAAGCGAACTGCAGTGGGTCCAGGTTTTTGTCAAGGTAGGAGTTGATTTGCGCCATGATCAACCTCTCGAAGCACTTCATCACCACAGGCGTTAGTGCCACAGGTTGATAGTCATTGAGGCACGTCACCTTGCTCTTTTTGGGCACCAGTATTATTGATGCCCTTTTGAGGCAGGTGGGAACCACAGACCTCAGAAGTGACAGGTTGAAAATGTCCGTAAAAACTCCAGCCAGTTGGTCCGCACAGGTTTTTAAAACACGACCAGGTATGCCATCAGGTCCAGACGCTTTTCGAGGGTTCACCTGACGTCGGCCTCTGTGACTGAGACTGAAATACCATCACAGCGAATGGGGGCTCGGGAAGGCACATCGGTGTTCTCCCTATCAAAGCGTGCGTAAAATGCATTGAGCTCATCAGGGAGTGATGTATCGCCGACATCCGAGCTGCCTCCTGGTTTCGCCATGTAGGAGGTGATTGCATTCAGTCCCTGCCACAGCTGCCGAGCATCTGTCTCATCCTCCAGTTTGGAGCAGAACTCCCTTTTGGCCTTTTTGATGGCCTTACCAAGGTCGTATCTGGACTTTGTGTAGACCACTGTATCATCAGACATGAATGCCCGGTGTCTGGTCTTCAGAAGAGTGTGGATCTCAGAATTCATCAAAGGTTTCTGATTGGGAAACACTCAGAAGGTTTTTGTAGGGATGCAGTCCTCCACACATTTCTTAATGAAGTCTGTAACGACTGTGGCATATTCATTCAAGTCCGTTGCCGAGTCCTTGAACATTGCCCAGTCTACAGACTCCAAACAGTCCTGTAGTTGTTCCTCTGCCCCCCCCCACCACCAGCTCTGTACTGGATATACAGCATCAAAGAGCTGAGAATTAGGAAAGGGCAGACAACATCTGTAGAAGATATTTATTGACCACAAGAAAGTAGAAATAAGGAACTATGGGCATAAATCCAGAATTTAGAGATTGCCATGTGAGAATACAATAATATGGTGCACTCATGGAATGAGCAAAGCAAATGTGCTATAATAAAGTAGAAGATGAACTTATAGAATGTATATATGTTGCTTTTCTAGATCAATTTGTTGAAGTCTGTTGTCAAATAGCAATTTAAGATCTCACTTTAGGTAGGTTTTCAAGAGGCTTTTTGTGTTAGAGTGACCATAATGTGATAGAATCTGACATTTAATTTGAAACTCGAGTCTTAAATCTAAACAAAGGAAACTATGGAACTATGGAAGGAGCATAGTTGATTGGGAAAGTGCTTTGAAAGTTACAACAGTGGACAAGCAATACAGTAGTTACCATTTAAAGACATAATGCATGAGTTGCAAAAATAACTTTAAGGCAGAAAAACCCAAGGAGGAATTGATTTATCTGTGGCTGACAAGGGAAATTAAGAAAAGTAATAAATCAAAGAAAGAGGCTTATAAAGTTGTTAGAGATAGCAGTGTAGCTGAGGGTTGGGAGGACCTTTAGAAGTCAGCAAAGGAACAAAAAACAAAGGAAAGATAGAATATGAGATTAAGATGATGTGGACATATAGAAACAGAAAGTGTAATATAAAAAGGAGAAAACTAACAATAGAAAATACACCCTCCCTCTCAGAAACAGAATCATTTATTATGGGAAATAGGAAATGGAATAAGATTTAAACAATTTATTTGTGTCTGTCTTTGTGAAAGAGGTGGTGTGAAGATAATGGATCCTCTTCATTATCTTGTGTTGGAAGGAACTACAGATGCTGGTTTAAATCGAAGGTGGACACAAAAGGCTGGAGTAACTCAGCGGGACAGGCAGCATCGCTGGAGAGAAGGAATGGGTGACCTTTCGGGACGAGACCCTTCTTTAGACACTCTTCATTATCTTACCATATTTCAGGGTTGTGCAGATTCTGCGGATTGGACAGTAGCAAATGACACTCTATTAATTCAGGAAGGACAGAGAGAGAAAATGGGAACTATTGACTTGTTAGCCGAACATCAGAGGGTGGGAAAATACTGGGACCTATAATGCATGGGATCCAACAGAACACTGTAAAATAGTAATACTATTGAGCAGACTCCACAAAGATGGTTTGACCAATCTAGTGGAGTTCTTCCAGGATGTGACGAGTAGAATAGATAAGAGGGAACGTATTTTGGTTTTCAGAAGAATTTTGACATTTATCACACAGTAGGAGGTTGATCAGTGTAATTAAAGCACAGAGTTTGGGGATATGTACACACATGAATTGCAATTTTTTTCTTCACAGTTGGAGTAAACAGATTGTTTTCATATTAGTAGGATGAGACCTAGATAGATCAGCCATTATTGAATGGTGGAGTAGACTTAATGGGCCGAATTCACCTCCTATTCCTTATGACATTATGACTTATGGTGTACAACAGAGAATGTATCTGGGTCACAGCTACGCTTAACCTAGAAGAATTATTTTTTTACAGATGTCACCAAGTTAAGATAAATGGAAGATTATGAATTTTGGGAAGTTGAACCAGGGCAACACCTCCACAGTGAACGGTAGGCTCCAAGGGAATCTGGTAGGTCAGAGTTCAAGTTCAAGTTCACATTTATTGCCACAGGCACCAATTAAGGTACAGTGGAATTTGATTTACCATACAGCCATGCAATTTAAAAAAGCACAATACACGATAGAATATAACATGTACATCAACCACAGTGGAATCAACATTCTTCACTGTGGTGGAAGGCAATAACGTTCAGTCAGTCCTCCTCCTTTGTTCATCCGTGGTCGGGGCCATGAACCCTCCGTATTCGCCGTTACAGACGGCCGGATGTACAGGCCCTCTCGTTAGGATGATCGAAACTTCAGCGTCGGGACGGTCGAACACACTCCATGGCTTGGAGTGCCACTTTCCTACCGGAGACAGCAGCTTTAGGATATTATAGGCCGCAGGCCGGCAGTCGGAGATCCCCTCTGGCAATCCCCGGCAAGGGATCCCAGAGTCCACATGGCAAGTCCACGCCACGCCCACGGCTAGAAGCTCCGCAAACCATAGCCTCCACGATGCCAAAGTCACCAGGCCAGCGATCGGAGCACTCCTCCCTGGCGACCCCCGGTAACGGCTCGCCCCCGCTCCGCGATGGAAAAGTCCACGCTGCGCCCGCTGCTGAAGCCCTGGGCCCGACTCCGGGAAACGCCGCTGCAATCCAAGCTGTTAGGCCGCGAGAAGGGAGGCGGAGGAGCGACATGTAAAAAGCCGCCTCTCCTTGAGGAAGTGTCCGAAAAACGGTTCCCCCCTTTACACCCCCCTACCACCCCCCACATAAGACACACCTAGAGACACCAAAACAAACACTTGGACACACTACAAAAAACAAAAAGAGTCAAATAAAACAACACGCTGCTGGCAGGGCAGCCGACTCGCAGCGCCCCCAACCGACCAGGGATCAAGTATGATTACATAGTTCTGTGAAAATGGCTTTGCAAGTAGATAGGGTGGTGAGAAAGGCGTTTAGCACAAGGGCCATCATCAGATAGGGAGGCAAGTATAGAAGTTGGGACGCCATGTTACAGTGGTTCAAGACCTATACACCTTGCTATGGGAAATAAGTAATTAAGCGAGAAAGAATCAAGTCACAAGAGTTTATTGTCATGTGTCCCAGATAGGACAATGAAATTCTTGCTTGCTGCAGCACAACAGAATATTGTAGGCATAAATACAGAACAGATCAGTGTGTCCATATGCCATAGAAAATATAAATAAACAGATAAAGTACAATAGGCTGTTATAGTTCAGAGTTTGTTTGAAGTTGTCTTTTATATGCTGATGGCTGTGGGGAAGAAGCTGTTCCTGAACCTGGATGTTGCAGATTTCAGGCTCATGTACCTTCTACCTGATGGCAGCGGAGAGATGAGTGTGTAGCCAGGATGGTGTGGGTCCTTGATGGTTGGGAGGTCAGAGCCAATGATGGACTGAGCAGTGTTTACAACTTTTTGCAGCCTTTTCCAGTGCGCTCAAGTTGCCGAACCAAGCCACGATGCAACCGGTCAGCATGCTCTCTACTCTGCACCTGTAGAAGTTCGAGAGAGTCCTCCTTGACATACCGACACTCCATAATCTTCTCAGGAAGTAGAGGCGCTGATGTGCTTTCTATATAATTGCATCAATGTTCTGGGAGCAGAAGAGATCTTCGGAAATATGCATGCCCAGGAATTTGAAGTTCTTGACCCTTTCCACCATCTACCCGTTGATATAAATGGGATTGTGGATCCCCATCCTACCCCTTCCAAAGTCCACAATCAGTTCCTTGGTTTTGCTGGTGTTGAGAGCCAGGTTATTGTGCTGGCACCATTTGGTCAATCGGTCGATCTCACTTCTATACTCGTGCCATCAGCGATACGTCCCACAACAGTGGTGTCGTCGGCGAACTTGATGATGGATTTCACACTATGTCCGGCTACGCAGTCATGAGTATAGAGTGAGTACAGCAGGGGGCTGAGCATGCAGCCTTGAGGTGCTCCCATGCTGATTGTTATCGAGGATGACACATTTCCACCAATACAGACAGACTGTGGTTTGAGAATGAGGAAGTCGAGGATCTAATTGCAGAGGGAGGAGGTTTTTTTTTTGATGCGCACAGACCCAGATCTGAAAGCTTGGTAACCAGCTTGGAGGGGATGATGGTATTAAATGCCAAGCTGTAGTCAATGAATAACAGCCTGACATATGAGTTGTTGTTGTCCAAGTGGTCCAGAGCGGAGTGGAGAGCCATTGAGATCGCATCCACCGTTGATTTGTTGTGGCGGTAAGTGAACTGCAGTGGGTCCAGGTTTTTGTCGAGGAATGAATTGATTTGCGCCATGATCAACCTCTCAAAGCACTTCATCACCACAGACGTTAGTGCTACTGGTCGATAGTCATAAAGGCACGTCACCATGCACTTCTTGGGCACCGGTATTATTGATGCCCTTTTAAAGCAGGTGGGAACCTCAGACCTCAGAAGTGAGAGGTTGAAAATGTCCGTAAAAGCTCCAGCCAGTTGGTCCGCACAGATTTTTAAAACACGCCCGGGTATACCATCAGGTCCAGGCGCTTTCCGAGGATTCACCCTTCCGAAGGATCTTCTGACGTCAGCCACTGAAGAGCAGGTTCAGGAGGATATTGCCTGTACTCGAGGGCAGATTTTGGGCAGGCTCAGACTTTATTCCTTGGATTCTTTATTCCTTGCATTTCAAAGAATTAAGCTGCAGCAGGTGACGGGGAAAAGATTTAATAGGAACATGAGGGGTAACCTTTTCACGAAAAGGGTGGTGGATACAGGGAACAAGCTGCCGGAGGAAGTAGTTGAGACAGGTGCTATCCCTCCATTTAATAAACAGTTAGGCAGGTACATAGATAGGACAGGTTTGGAGGGATACGGGCAGATGGGACTAATGTAGCTGGGACATGTTGGCCGGTGTGGGCAAGTTATAAGATCATAAGTGATAGGAGCAAAATTAGGCCATTCGTCCCATTTTACGTCTACTCATATATCTGATCATGTCTGATCTATCTCTTCCTCCTAACCCCATTATCCTGCATTCTACCCTTCTGATACCCGTGCTAATCAAGAATCTATCTATCTCTGGGCTGAAGTTGGACCGAAGGCATTGTTTCCACATTGTATCACTGTATGACTATGACTCTATACATCAGTTAAACAACAAAGATGCTCAATCTATAATAACTTCATAAATGCCTCTATTTTGTGTAAGAAACTATTTCCTTCCTATCCTTAATTTATAAAAGCCCACAGTTGCAATGAGCATCAGTGACGCAAGATAAGTGAGTAATCTCAAGTCAACAGGAGTAAAGTTCTATAAAATTGATAAATTCTTAAATGGTGTGGGGAAGGCAAAGATGGATTATAACAGGTTTTGTACTGAAAGAGAGAGAAGATATTGATTATAAACGATGACAAACACCAAGAAGGAAATGCAGGGATAAGGTTTGGATGTGGACAACACAAATGACCATTGGCTTATTTTGGGAAATGACTGAAGCTGGAATGGGTATTAGCATTTCAAGTGATTCTTGGAGAACATTATAATTTTGGTTAAGAAGGAACTGCAGGTGTTGGAAAATCAAAGGTAGACAAAAATGCTGGAGAAACTCAGCGGGTGAGGCAGCATCTATGGAGCGAAGGAAATAGGCGACGTTTCGGGTTGAGACCCTTCTTCAGATTGATGTGGGGGTGGGGGGGACGGGAAGAAGAAAGGAAGAGGCGGGAGTGCTGGGAAGCGGAGGGGAAAGAAGGAGAAAGCAGGGACTACCTGAAATTGGAGAATTCAATGTTCCCGTTGGGGTGTAAACTACCCAAGCAAAATATGAGGTGCTACTCCTCCAATTTACAGTCGGCCTCACTCTGGCCATGGAGGAGGCCGAGGACAGAAAGGTCGGATTCGGAATGGGAGGGGGAGTTGAAGTGCTGAGCCACCAGGAGACCAGGTTGGTTATAGCAAACAAACCTGGTGTTGGGCGAAGCGATCGCCAAGCCTGCGCTTGGTCATACCGATGTAGAGCAGCTGTCACCTAGATATATAATTATAATTTTGGTGATGCACAAAAACTATAAATAATCTATTATAATATAATAGATTATTTATAGTCTATTATATAAATTATTTATATTATTTTATAATATAAAACTCTGATCTTGGATGTTTACTTGCGGGTTTGTTTGCTTGCTTGAACTTTTCCCTTGATTCACATCTCCTCAAAAACCCGACGCGGTAACAGTGAAATTTTTTACATATTCCGTTAGAGATTTACCACATGATTTCAAAAATCCCCTCATCTGTAAATTTGATTAATTATTTCCCGAGTTTTTTACAAAACTTGTTCACCAATCTGACATATTTTTAAAATCTAACGTGCTGATGCAAGCTGGATGACGTCACAATGCCTCTACTCCTTGCGGCAAGCTGCGCAGAATTTTCAACGCGCAGCCCCACTGTTTATCACGAGCTGCAAGTCACGTGGCTCTGCCTCCTTGAAGTTCTACAACATGGCGGCGGCGGTTGTTATCGCAGCGCGGGCGCGGACAAGTGCAGTGGAAAAGTGGTCATGGCGGCCATCACAGGGTACGACCTCCTCTCCGTCTCCCCCGCCCGATCGTGTGTCATGCTGGTGGGTGGGCTTACCCTCACAAAAGCCATGATCGGCTGGCCCTACGCTGCTTTAGACCGTCTTCAGATCGCTCCGGGCCCCGCTCTGGTCCACGCCGGCTGCAGCCTAGCTCGGGCGCTGCGCCTGGTGGGGAGGCTTCTGTACAACCTAGGAAGGTGCTACCTCTACCCCCTCCCCTCACTCTGTACCCCTCCCTGGAGCAGAGAAAGAGGGAGAGGGGGGGAGAGGGGGGAGGGGAGGAAGAGGGGGGAGAGAGGGGGAGAGAGGGGGAGAGAGGGGGGAGAGAGGGGGGAGGAGCGAGGGGGGGTGGAGGGTGGAGGGGAGAGGGGGTGGAGAGGGTGGGGTGTGGAGGGGGCGATGGAGAGGGGGGATGGAGAGGGGCGGAGGGAGGGGCAGAGGGGGAGAAGAGGGGGCCCTCCCTCTCTGCCCCCCTTTCTCTCTGCCCACCCCTTCCTCTCTGCCCTCCTCTCTGTTCCTTCCTCCCTCTCTGCTCCCCCTCCCTCTCTGGGGAGTGTTAAATATTGAGACCTATGGGTGAGTGGTCGAGTATTGCGTTGGGGAACCAGCCCTCCCCTGTGACGCCGCGCCCCTTCCGACCTCTCAATCTCTACCTCTCTCCCTTTCTCTCCCTCCTCCCCTCCCCCTCCCTCTCCACCCCCCCCCCCCCCCCTTCTAGCCACGCCTGCTCAGTTGGGGGTCTTGCATGAGTGGATAGGGCGGGGATGGGGTAAAAGGAGCGAATGAATAATATTAATATAATATCATGGGGTGGTTAGTGTGTGTGACGCCAAAGGTTGCTCCCCCCCCCCGCAACTGCACGTTGCGGGGACGGGACCCAACGGGTCCCCCTTGGTCTAGTAAAATATAAAATAGGCAGTGCTTGAAATGTGCCCTGGCTTCATGTTATTAAATATGACAGCTCTCCTGTTTTTCAGTATTCAAGTCAAGGTCCAATCTCAGATTCAAAACTTAGATGTGATTGAAGGAATGCAGCCATTTGCTTTCCACGGAATTAAATGATACAGAATCAATATTTTCTAGTTTATTCCAGAGAGGGGATGAGGGGCCAGAATCTATGAAAGCCAGAAAAAAACAAGTCTCTGGGGTTGCATTTCAGTTGTGTACTGGAACATCAATCAAAATCTACTTGAAAGCCTGTCTCCACCCAGACCATCTCCTGGCACTGTTGGTATCTGGACCTTTGGGGCCAGAGTAATGGTTCGGTAATTGTCCCACTGAGAACTATAGGTGCTCGGCAATTGTTTGCTACAGCAGCCTCTTGAACAAATATTTCTCTTTCATCACCACACAGGTAACTGGTTGTATCCAGAGGTTAATGTGGTTAATCAAGGCCTCCCATTTCCAAGAGATTGGGTTGAAATGCCCCTAATCGTTTTGATAGCCATTGTGCCTTAAAACAATGCCTTAAAACAATGCCTTAAACTACTTTGGGTGATATTTTTACAGCATCAATGTTTTATATTTTAACCCTTCTATACCGTACATATCGATTACATGACATATTCCGGATAAACCAAGTAAACTGAAGCAGCAAATGGAGACTTAAGGCAAGTGACGGACTTTCTAAACGATTTCATCAGTGGTGCGGCTTGCAGAGCCATTGTCACACAGCGCCAGAGATCGAAGTTCAATCCTGTCTGTGTGGAGTTTGCATGTTCTCCATGTAGGTTTCCTCCGGGTGCTACGATTTTCCCCACCATCCCAAAGACGTGCAGGCCGGTAGGTTAATCGGCCTGTGTAAATTCCCCTTTGTGTGTAGGCAAGTAGTAATGTGGAGAAAAAGATGGGTTAGATTAGAGTAGGATTAGTGCCTATTAGTGTGCTGTATAATAATAATAATAATTCTGGAGGGATCTTTCCCCATGTTTTGTATGCCATTATTTACAAAGCGGGCTCTTCCTCAAGGAAAGACAAGAAGCGGGCAGGACTCCCACCCTGGTCTTTCCCCCTTCTCCCATCTCCCACCAGGCAGAAGATACAAACGTTTAAAGCCACGTGCCACCAAATTCAAGAACAGCTTCTGTCCCATGCATGGACTATTGAATGGACCTCTCATCTCCCAATCCTGATCTCCCAGTGTACCTTGTGATGGGTCTTGCACTTTTTTCATCTGCACTTTCTCTGTAGCTGTAACATTATATTCCACACTTGAGTGTAGTTTATTACAGGGCTGCCAACATTGGGTGAGAGTTGTGAGTAAGAAATTGCGAGGGGGCATAACGACCGAGCGGGGGGGGGAGGTGTGAGGGGGGGGGGGGGTGTTCTTGGTAGGGAGCTTTTGCATTTTTCAGCTTGAAATTGTGCAATCTGGTGCATGTCTTTTAACTGTTGCGAGTCTTTTAACTTACACTTGAATGCAGCATTTATGCTTCAAATTGGATTAGGTATGAATAAGGTTAGGCTAAATTACATTCCTAACTACATTCCCATACCTGCCAACTTGTGAGAATGAAAAATCGGAATCCTATTAGTCTGACGTCAGTGAGGGCGGGGCACGTGACGTCAGTAAGGGGCGGGGCACGTGACGTCAGTAAGGGGCGGGGTACGTGACGTCAGTAAGGGGCGGGGTACGTGATGTCAGTGCGGGGGGGGGGCAAGTGACGCCGAACACCACCGTGGCGGGGCGGGGTCATGCGGCTGCGTGCTGACGTACACCCGTGCGTGCCCCCATAAGCGGCGCAGGCGCGGTGCGCTCTCTCGCTGTCTCCTCGCCGCCGCCGCCGCCATGGGTCGCATGCACGCTTCCATCCCAATTCCAAATTCCAATTTTTTTCGGAATATTGAGGAAAAAAATTGGAATTCGGAATTGGGATGGAAAAATCGGAAGAATTCCGCCCAAATCGGAATGGTTGGCAGGTATGCATTCCACAGTAGAGCCAGGCTCTGATCAACAGGTGCAGCACATGAATGACCTTAGTATATTCATGTATGGAAATCAGATTATAATTCATGCTGTTTTGCATAAATATAGAGAAACAAAAACCCAGAAACAAGGCAAGAGGAGTTGGACTTCCATCACTGTTCTGCACAAATAAATCAATCAACCTTACCCTTTGACTATAGAAAAAAGACAAAAATAATACCACATATTCAACCGTATATGGTTCAATGAAATTAAGATATATATGTAAAGCATATATATGGAAACAGGCCCTTCGGCCCACCAAGTCCACACCGACCAGCAATCTACCTTAGACCAGTTGTAACCTACACGCCACGGACAATTTACAGAAGCCAATTAACCTACAAACCTGCACTTCTTTCGGATGTGGGAGAAACCGGAAAATCCAGAGAAAACCATGTGGTCATCAGGAGAATGTACAAATACTGTACAGACAGCACCCGTAGTCAGGATCAAATCTGGGTCTGTGGTGTTGCAAGACAGCAACTCTACCGCTGCACCACCGTGCCACCTCATTACATTCTTTTTTATGTAATATATTTGTTATGGTGTCATATCAATAAAGATGAACACATGATTATCATTTCTGCCCTTAGTTGGATAACACACATCTCCAGTCATTGTGTTTTATGGCTGGTTTTCAACCTCTTCAGTATGAAGGTCTCAACCCGAAACATCACCTATTCTTTCTCTCCAGAGATGCCGCATGTGCTGCTGAGTTATTCCAGCTTTTGGTGTCTATCTTCAGTTTAAACCACCATCTGCAGTTCCTTCTTACACTCTTTGTTAAGCGAAACAGGTCCTATTCTCATAAAATTATTCACCTCAACTAAGTATTTTCTTCACCTCCGTTGTTACAGAGAATACAATCCCAATTATCAAATCTCTCTTCAAAGTGAAAAAAAAATTCCAGCCCCGCCAATACGTTCCTCTCCAGAGCAATTGCGCCCTTTCTACAGTGTGTCACAGTCTTACAGCATGGAAACACGTCCTTCATCCCAACTTGTCCATGCAGATCAAGATGCCCCATCTAAACTAGTCCCATTTATCCGCCTTTGGCCCATATCCCTTTAAACCTTGTGTGTGTGTAAGGGTCTGTGTTAGGTTGTGTGAGAGAGTGTGTGTTAGGGTGTGCGTGTCAGTGAAGCGGCGGCAACATCCGGAGTGAGCGATGGCCAGGGAGCATTTCCCTCTCCCCCCGGGAATGCGGGCTGGCCTAGATGCTCTGTGTCCAGCTGGGGTCCGGTGGAGGTGAGGGTCAGTAAGTCGGGGGTCCGGGGGTGGTGAGGGACAGAGACCCTGGGGTCGGGCATCGGAACGGAGCTATAGCCCGAGATTCATCCCCGCGGCTCCAGAGTCGGCACCGACGCCCCCACTCGCCCGGTTCGCTTCTGGCAACTCCATGCGGTGTGGACAGAGCGGCCGACGGCCACAGAGCCGCCGCATCACACCTCTCGCACCATCTGCACGGGAACGTGAATGCGGGTGAGGCAGTATCTATTGAGCGATGGACAAAAATGCCGGAGAAGTGCTTGAGTCTGAAGAAGGGTCAAACTCAGACAAAGATGCTACCTCACCCACTGAGTTTCTCCAGCATTTTTGTCTACATTGCCATTTTAAATAGTGTGCGATGGGCTTAAGCCAATTGCTCGTTCTTTACGGGGAACCAGCCGACAAAAAAACTATTCTCATTGGTGAGTGTGGAGGAGTGTGACCTTATTTATTTATTCATATATTTTTTTAAATATTATTTTGAGCGTGAGAACTTCTGTCATCAGCGTGAGAGCGTGAGAATTTCCTCAAATGAGTTAGTCTCACAGGTCAAAGCGTGAGGGTTGGCAGCCCTGTTTATTATCACGTGTACCGAGGCACAGTGAAAAGCTTTTGTTGTGTGCTACCCAGTCAGCAGAAAGACAATACATGATTCTCTCTTTGCACTACCTATTGTGTTTGATTACACTCATGCACGGCATGTTGGACAGCACACAAAACAATGTTTTTTTACTGTATCTTAGTACATGTGTGAATAATAAACCAATATCTTCCTATCTTGATTTTATGGCTCAGAAATTAATTTGCTCAGCACAATAAGTGCTGAAGCGACCTTTATTTTCCCCCCTCTATCAAAAGTGTTTCTCAGGGGTAAACTGTATGCACCCAGGAGATGCCAATCACAATGTTTTCCCCATTAACAAACATCGATTAAATAACTCAGCAGGAGAATGGGGTTGAGAGGAAATTTAGATGGATCAGCCAGGATTGAATGGTGGAGCAGACCTGATGGGCCAAAGGGCATAATCCTGCTCCTATAACTTATGAAATAATTACATAGCTTCCATGCAAACATTGAAACTAATCTGAAATAAGTAACATCACCGATGTTCCTTTTAAAAGGCAGGTGGCTGTTGTATTTTAACAGACCTGGGTGATTGCTCTACAATGGCCCACACTTTGTTTAAAAAAGGGTGATTCATGATTCTTGTTTTGTCCATAAGCTACTTTATGCTTCTGCTCACAAAGGCAAACAGCAGAACCACAGCCATAAGTGTATTTACTGAATGCACTCACTAACTATTAATGGTGAAAATAGTGCTGTTAGTTCTTGAAGGTATATTTACACGTATATAAACCACAATTCCCTTGTCTGCAAAGGACTATTGATCCCAAGCCTGAACACAGACAATAACTGAGGTCCCACAGCCTCTAAAGTGGTGAACTCAGAGTGATCAGCAGTAGCTTCCTTATTCTCTATCGTCAACCCTTTTCACTTAAATCCACAGTTTTTCATTATCCAGCTTCAAGAAATCTGTCTGAATCAAGAAGCAGAATTACCACACAGAAATGGCATAAACTAAATACAATTCAAAGCATAAATTATTTGGATGTAATCTATGCAATAGATTGCCATCTAGAGGAATGAGTACTGATTAATTTAAAGCAAAAGTTAAAAGCTAGTCAAAAAATATCTGCAACAGTCCTAGTAAATGGTCTACACAGTATATTTGGATCTGGAGAGTTTTGTTTTCACTTTCAAGCACATTTTTTTAAATTGCATATGCTCAATTAGGACTTTAGCACTGAAAACGTCATGCAACGAAAAATTATTATCGCATGACTTCTGGATTTTCTAGTATTTGCACAATGTAATATCTCGGAGAATTAAAGAACGGTTAAGGTATAGGAGGTATTATTTTTACAACAAAATACATTATTTTCATGCCTTGCCTGTGAAGTGGAATAAATAATTTATCACCCAGCTACCTACATTTACAAAAATTATGGCACTTTATTTGGTGCACTGCTTTCTTACTAAGCCTGAACAAAGTATTTAAACATAAATCATATGAATTTAATCAAAATAAAACAATATATATTGTGCATAGCTCCGTTTTTATTTAAAAATGTAATGCTCAGTCATTCAGGACCAAGTCTTTTACTCAAAGTGCTTGCTAAAAAAGAGAAATTATGGTGCAATTATTATTCCCCAAATATAATGGTTTATGTTTTAGCAAAAGGATGGAATAAATTAATATAAAATCCCAAAATGAATTTAGTCACACTGCTAAAACATGAGTTGGGAATAAAGATGGAATTCCAAGTTTTCTCAAAAAGGAGATAGACGTTTAAAAATAAATGTTCTCAGCTCATGGTTTCATCCCATAGCTTTTTCTTTCTGCAGTCTTAAATGGTGTTGTTGAAATAATGATTAAAACAAAAAAAAGTGGTTGTGTTCCACCAACCGTTCAATTCGACGAAAATGCTGTGGCAGGGTTGAACTAATTTTGGAGAAAGAGCATTAAAGTTCAATTTATTAGAGCTTTAACAGTTGAGACATTTCATATGAAACGGTGCAAAGACAGCACTCATGGCACATAATGAAACAAGCAATGACCGTGTATTATTTTAAGTGACATGCTGTATGAATATTGAATAGTGAGTGGGCTTCCTTTTGTGGCTCTGTAAAATATCCCTTTTTTTAATGAGCAATCAAACCATTGCAGCATATTTCTGAAAAAAACCTACTTCATTTGGGATTTGGTAACTGACAACCAGTTATGCATATATATATATCTGTTACTATGCTAATGAAATAGTTGATGTGTTCTTATTTTACTCCAGTCAATTAATCCAATCATTCAAAGTCCACCTGAAATTCTCGGCACGAACATAAATTGGCAACAAGTCTTGAAAAGGGGATAAAGGCAATTAATTTACAATTTACAATCAGGTGGAAAGTAATAGGTTGCAGATAAGTGATCACTTAAAAATTCTAATCAGTAGGATTAATTAAAACTGTAATACCCTTTTAACTTTTACATTATGTTTAAGGGGCTTTGCAATGAAAAGGTATCTTGCACTGACATAAATCACAAGTATGAAGTTGTGTCCTTTGAACAGGCTGTGATTCTGACCAAAGTAACCCAGGGCTCTTAATCTTGCAAAATCATTTGCCACGTGACTAATTTCAATAAAGATCATGGGCAAGGGGTTCATGTTTGGTTGTCAGCACTAAACCTGCATGAAGACAGTGCCTATATATTGTCCCTTAATTCCTCGAGTTGATTCCATTGACTTTGGTGGCAACTGATTAACACTTTTCTACTTTATATCATAAGAAGTTAAAGATGACTGATTGCACTGTGCATATTGGAGAGGAAAACAGAAATGGGATGAAGAAGAAAGCATGCGAAACGACCAGCAAACGTGGAATAAATAAGAGCCGCAAAGTAGGTAGTTGCACAAAATAATAATATCGGCAAAAATCCTCAGAATTAAATGAAGAAAAATGTGACTGAGAACAAGGTGGGAGCTTTGAAAGTTGAGCACAGTAACGAGTGAATGGTAGACATGTTGAATAATTACTTTGTATTGATATTTATATCAGAGGCAGAAGAAAATGTTCAACATGCTGAGAAAATCAATATTTGTAGCTGGGCCTCACCAAAATTAATATTTTGGATAGAGTGGATATGGAGAGGATGTTTCCACTAGCGGGAGTCTAGGATTGGAGGTTGTAGTCTCAGAATTAAAGGACATTATTTTAGAAAGGAGATGAGTAGGAAATTATTTAGTCAGAGGGTGGTGAATCTGTGGAATTCATTGTCACAGAAGGCCAAGTCAATGGATATTTTTAAGGCAGAGATAGATAGATTCTTGATTACAACATGTCAGCAGTTAAGGGGAGAATACAGGAGAATGGGGTTAGGAGAGAGAGATAGATCAGCCATGATTGAATGGCGGAGCAGACCTCTTGGGCTGAATGGCCTAATTCTGCTCCTATCACTTATGATCTTATACACTGAGGAACAGTGAAATTCTCTTTTTACATACTACTCAGTTAAAATCTTACCATACTTAGGCACAATCGTACTAAAGTGCAAGAGTGTAAGAATAGTAAACTACACTGAGGTAGTACACAAGATTTGCCATGTTTCCAGCGCCATCTTGTACCCTTCAAATTCAGAATTGTTGAAAATGTTAGAAACTCATCTTGGCCATAAAGGCCTGTTGTGCTGTTAGCGGCGCTGGGTTGTAGATGCTGGGTCAGCTTGTCCAGCATCTTGGGGTGTGGATGCTGGTTGGGGTGTGAGCTGTCCCTGACGACGCTGTGCGCCCTGCACAGGCATCGTTTACTATGGACAGACTCAATGGAGGGGAGTGAGGAGCCTGTGATGCGTTGGGCGATCTTCACCACCCTCTGCAGAGCTTTCCGGTCGGCAACAGAGCAGTTACCATACCATACTGTAATACAGTTGGTAAGGATGCTCTCGATGGTGCAGCGGTAGAAATTCACCAGAATCTGGGGAGACAGGTGGACCTTCTTAAGTCTCCTCAGGAAGAAGAGACGCTGGTGAGCCTTCTTGATCAGCAAGGATGTGTTGTGGGTCCAGGAGAGGTCATCGGAGATGTTGACCCCCAGGAACCTAAGCTGGAGACACGTTCCACCTCCATCCCGTTGATATGGATAGGGTTGTGCGTGCAGCCTCTCGATCTCCTGAAGTCAACAATGAGCTCCTTGGTCTTCTTGGAGTTGACGGCCAGGTTATTGTCAGCACACCATGCTGTTAGGAGCTGAACCTACTACCTGTAGGCCGACTCATCGTTGTCACTGATGAGGCCGATCACCGTCGTGTCATCTGCATACTTGATGATGGTGTCGGTACCATGTACAGGTATGCAGTCGTAGGTGAAGAGGGAGTAGAGGAGGGGGCTCAGCACGCAGCCCTGGGGTACGCCAGTGTTCAGGGTGAGCATAGAAGAGCATAGAAGATTGGTTATCCAATCTAATGGACTGTGGTCTGTTGGTTAGAAAGTCCAGTAACCAATTGCAGAGGGAGGGGTTGATGCCCAGGTCATCGAGTTTGGCGATCAATTTCGAGGGGATAATGGTGTTGAATGCTGAGCTTAGCTGTAGTCGAATGCTTATTAAATGGTAATGTAGCAAATAATGAATCTGCACAATCTTAGTACGTTGTAGCTACATGTACTGATTTGTGAGGTTACTAAATTAAATGACTAATTGTCATCCTCATAACTGGAACCAATTGTCTGCCCCAAAGACAATTACACCTCCATGAAGAGAGTGCCTACATATTGTTCCTTAACTCCCCAAGTAGATTACATTGACCTTGGTGGCAAGAAGGGTCTCGACCCGAAATGTCACCTATTCCTTTTCTCCAGGGATTCTCCCTGACCCGCTGAGTTACTCCAGCTTTTTGAGTCTGTCTCCAACTGGTAGAACAACCAATAACAAGCAAATTGCAATGAAATGTTGACTCAAACCTCAACAGTGCAAATGGGAGCTAGCAGTTTTATGGTACAATGCATAGTTTCATGTGCTAAGTAACAGTTCTGAAATTTAAAAAAAAAAACAATTCTATAAAGTGAAGGGAAATTCTATTGAATCCCACTGTGTGACCTCTGGATTAAGCAATAATAAAATAATAACAAAGATCTGGTGATGGTTCCCGACCTTAAACGTCACCTATCCATGTTCTCCAGAGAAACTGGCCTAACCAGCTGTGTTACTCCAGCACTTGGTAAACCAGCATCTGCAGCTCCTTGTTTCTACTGTATGAAAACTACGCATGGACAGCACCCAAGACTAGAACTGAAACCAGGTCTCCGAAGCTGAGAGGCACCGGTTCGAACATAGAGCAGAACATAGAACAATACAGCACAGAATCAGGCCTTTCGGCCAACAAAGTCTATGCCAAGCATGATGCCAAAATGAACTAATCTCTACAGCCTGCATGTGATTCATACCCCCCCCCCCACCCATTCCCTGCACATCTGTGCACTTATCTAAAGGCTTCTTTAGCTACCACTCTCTGTGTAAAAATCTTGCCCTGTACAATCCTTTCCATTCCCCCCCCCCCCCCCCCCACCCCACACCCCGATACATTCTCCCTGTGGCCATGTGGGTTTTCTCCAGGTGGTACGGTTTCCTCCCACATTCCAAAGAAATGTTGGTAGGTTAATTGGCTTCTGTAAAAATTGTAAATTGTCCCTAGCGTGTAAGATCGTGCTAGTGTACGGGGTGATCGTTCTCACCAGTTGGCATGGACTCAGCGGGCCGATTGGCTTGTTTCCACGCTGTATCAAAATCTTTAAAAATCCCTTATACTCTTTAATTCAGACGGCATTCTGCTAAAGCTCGGCTGGACAAGTTCTACTTATTATTGTGCCAATAATAAAGGCCTAAGAAAATTTCTCCTCACGGATCCTCACAAAACTGGCGCAAGACTGAGGTGAGAAAAAACTTTTTCACCCAGAGAGTCGTGAATTTGTGGAATTCCCTGCCACAGCAGGCAGTGGAGGTCAAATCACTGGATGGATTTAAGAGAGAGTTAGATAGAGCTCTGGGGGCTAGTGGAATCAAAGGATATGGGGAGAAGGCAGGCACGGGTTATTGATTGGGGCCAATCAGCCATGATCACAATGAATGGCAGTGCTGGCTTGAAGGGCCGAATGGCCTCCTCCTGCACCTATTTTCTATGTTTCTAAGTCCCCCAGACATACACGGATTTCTGACCTGCTCACTGTAACTCAAGTATATGATTGATTTATATATCTAATAGATTTGTGCTCCTTCTTTCCTGCACAACTATTCCACCACCACAGTTTATAAATGTGAGCTTGATATTAAGTCTCATTTCGACTGGCAGCGGCAGCATCCTCAGAATAAAATATCCAGGTACCGATTTTGGCTTAATGCTGTCACATCAAATATAACTTTACAATGAAGTACAGACCTGAAAATGAGTAACATAGTGTACCACAGTTTGATTGGTATTTGACTTTGTGCTCATGAATAATTTATTACCAAGGTAGCAGCAGCAAGAGATTCCAAAGATAACTTTGTTGATTTTTAAATATATAAATATATAAATCAATGTCATTGCAAAGAAATGTATTTTCTTTAAACTAGGGTAAAATATAATCAGAGTAATATATTATGATAGAGGAAATCGGTGACAGATAACATATGCATAAGTAAATGCAGAACTTCTAATTTATTTCACGTATTTTACCAGCGGGTCAGTCAACCGATTATCAAATGCCAGCTCTGCTGAAGGCTTATCCTGTTAGTCCTTTTCCCCATACACCTTGCAGAGTAATTACACTTTCTAGCATTGCATCAATTTTACATGGCATAATGTTCCTGTCTTCAGAAAATAGTACATCCTCTGACTTTCCAGAGATTTTCTACATAAATAGACCAACAGTGCGGCACCAGTTGACTATCTTAAAGGCCTGTCCCACTTAGGCGATTCTTTAGGCGACTGCTGGCAACTAGGCTGTCGCCACACGGTCGCCGGGGTGTCGCCTGTATGGTCGTGAGTAGTCTCCTCAATCGCCCAAAGAGTCGTAGCGTTTTTCTGGTCGCCGCTCGATTTTTAAATGTTCAAAACTTTTTGGCGGCAGTCGGCGACCGTGTGCTTGTCGTAGATTGTCTTCTCTTGACGTGGGTGCTGTCGTAGGTTGTCGCCAGGATGGCATAGTTGTCGCCAGGATGATGCAGGTGGTCGCCAGGTGACGTAGGTTGTCGCCGGTGCTGACGTGTGAATTCCATTGTCGTTGTCACCAGCAGTCGCCTAAACAATCGCCTAAGTGGGACAGGCCCATTTGTTCAGTCGCCATTTTTTCGGCGACCTGCTGCGACTATGACAGTCGCCGGCAGTCACCTAAAAAATCGCCTAGTGGGACAGGCCCTTTACCTTTTAACCACTATGCAAAGACAAAGCATGGCGACATGCTTGCTACAGTGTAGTGTGACTGCTGCCACTGACAAAAATCAATCACTGCAATTGTTTTGAGTAGCCAACATAGCCTTTTACAATTACATTTCATCCTGTAGCCCCATAGCAACACTGGACAAACGGAACATATTTGTCATTTGTGTCTTAATACAATCCACCTCATATCTTTCCAGCAGTTCTCTACCTTAATTTTATCATAAGTGATAGGTGCAGAATTAGGTCATTCAGCCCATCAGGTCTACTCAGCCATTCAATCATGGCTGATCTATCTTTCCCTCTCAACCCCATTCTCCTGCCTTCTCTCCATAACCCCTGATGCCCTTCCTCATCAAGAATCTGTTGCTCTCTGCCTTAAAAATATCCATTGATTTGGCCTCCACAGCCTCTGTGGCAATGGATTCCACTGATTCAGATTGTAGTGTAAAGTTGACAGAAAATTCTAGTGTCTTTCCGCTGACTGGTTATCACGCAACAAAAGCTTTTCACTATACCTTCGGTACACAACAGTACTCTGAACTCTGAACTCTCTGAACTGAGAAACTGTTGTTTCAATTGAATGCTTCAGAATGTCTTCAGAGGGAGAGTTTAATGGAGATATGTGGGGCACGTTTTTTTCTGCACAGAGGGTGGTGGGGTCCCTGAAACATTCTTCCAGGGCGAATGATGGAGACACATACAATAGTGGTACTTAAGATGTTTTTAGATGCTTCTAGTGAGGAGGGAGAGGGAAGGGGAGGGGGAGAGAGAAAGAGAGGGGGAGGGAGAGGAGGGTTAGGTGGAGGAGGGGAGGAAGCAGGAGAGGGAGAGGGAGCGGGAGCGGGAGAGGGAGAGAGGGAGGAAGGGGAACGGGGGGGGGGGGTTTAGGAGGGGGGGGGGGTAAGGGGGAGAGGAGAGGGGGGGAGGGTGAGAGGCAGAGTGCAGTAAGAACATTAACCAGACCTGTGGTTAAAGAGATTACAGGGTCTGCACAGACCATCACAGAGGGCATCTGGTGGAACACTATTGCTCTTGTGACTTCAGGGTTAGGTTCTCAAGGGACCTGTGACAGCTGTGAATGTTGTCATGGCGACAAATTCTTCCAGCAGTTTGAATTGCACATGGGTCATTGTTGTTTGCCTTTGACTTGGACTCAACTAGCAGGAGGGCATGCACTGTGGAGAAGACACAAGGAGCAAGAAGAGTCACAAAATCTGATGTCTTACTTGAGTGAGGCAGTACATGAAGGAGTTATCACTTTACTGAATAACACGCCTGCACTTGCAGACCAAAATCTCTGGCAACCCAACATTTTGCATTGTTTTATTTTAAGAAACAGGGGCCACCATTATATAGACGCAAGGAACTGCAGATGCTGGTTTACAAAAAGAAAAGTCACAAAGTACTTGATTAACTCAGCTGGTCAGGGAGCATCTCTGGACAACATGGATAGGGAATGTTTCAGTCTGCAGAAGGGTCCCAATCCAAAATGTCGCCTATCCATGTCCTCCAGAGATGCTGCCTGATCAACATTTTATGCTCAAGATAGACACAAAATGCTGGAGTAACTCAGCGGGCCAGGCAGCATCTCTGGAAAAAAGGAACGGGTGACGTTTTGGATCGAGACCCTTCATCAGACAGATTTAGGGGAGAGAGGCATAGAGATTTGGAAGGATAAGGTGTGAAAATCCAAAACGTCACCCATTCCTTCTCTCCAGAGATGCTGCATGTCCCACTAAGTTACTCCAGCATTTTGTCTCTATCATTGCTGTAAACTAGCATTTGCAGTTCATTCTTAAACATTTTATGCTCACTGTATGATTGCTTATCTGATACGTTTCGAATTTTCCATTGCTGACGCATTATACTTTTGGTGATTCTTTAGACTGGTGTTTTCATCCAGCAAAGTTACTGGATGAAAACTCATCGTAAATCATTGCTATATTGACCCTGGCCAATGACATCACCAAAAAGTCAATAAGGCACAACAGAGGATGTACTTCCTGCGGCAGCTGAGGAAGCACAATCTGCCACAGGCAATGATGGTCCAATTCTACACAGCCATCGTAGAGTCTGTTCTCACCTTCTCCGTCATGGTCTGGTTTGGCTCAGCCACCAAGCACGACACCTGGAGGCTGCAGCGAATCGTTCGATCAGCAGAGAAGATTATTGGCTGCAACATTCCCTCCACTGATGAACTGTACACTGCAAGGGCCAGGAAGCGAGCAGGCAAGACCACCTCTCACCCTGGCCACAAAATCTTTGAATCACTTACCTCTGGAAGGCGACTCCGGACTGTCAAAGCTGCCACAGCCAGACATAAAAACAGTTTTATCCACGAGTAGTTGCTCTACTCAACAGCCAAAAATCTGTAACCTCCCTTTGATCTGGTATTTTGTTGGTTCACATGCTTGATCAATGGTGTTTTATCATTAATGTTTTATTATTATGAATGTTTAGTGTTTTCTGAGTCATTCGTAACTGTCACTGTATGACATGTTGTTACTTGTCGGCGGAGCACCAAGGCAAATTCCTTGTATGAGAATACTTGGCCAATAAACAAACTTACTTACTTACTTACTTAAAACTTACATTCAATTTAATAAAAGAAGTAAACTGATAAAACATCGGTATTCACTTTGCAAAAAATAAAAGAGAACCCTTTCTTGTCAGTATTGTTCGATGCTTTCCACAGTGTGACAGACTCAAGGTTAAGTTGAGGCAGAGTTATTGAATGACTGGATCAAACAGGGATATTACCAAGACTCATTTTAAAAAATAGTTTTCTGTACTAATTTCTATATGCTTTAATTTGATATTACTATTGATATTTTGATATTACTATAGTCTCATTATTCAAAAGGGGGCACTTTTGAGTCAGAATGCCTGACATAATGAGCTGGCAGCCTAATACAGACAGATACAACTCTAACTTTCTCTGACTACCAAGGAGTAGATCACCTGAAATCTCTAAAAACACTATATCACTGTCGTGAATATAATAGTGAGGTTTAAAATTTTGATCAGGTTCGAGAACAACTCGTGTTAAGCAAAAAAGAAGGGACTCGTTCCGAAAAATCACCCGTCCTTTTTCTCCAGAGATGTTGCCTGATCTGCGGAGTTACTCCATCACTTTGTTTTCTATCTTTGGTATATACCTGCATCAGCCGTTCCTTTCGACACAAGCAACCAGCTGAGTGATTTGAATAATTCACACCCCTCCACAGCCATTCTGTATCGGTTTAAGTGGCTGTGACAATCACAGTAATATTAATTAATCAAAGTTAATCTTGCCATTGATTAACAGGAGCAAGGAGCCACGATAATTAGCTGTTCAACTTTATTGGCATGAATCTCTGCGTAGTGGCATGAGAGGCAGTACATTATCCATTGGCATATGCGTTCCATGTTTTCTTACCAGCCTTTGCAGCCCATCCAGTCACTGCCATCTCACACAGGGATCCCTTCCCCGTATTAATTTTGCCTATAACATATTCTCCCCACAACACCTCACCGCACACCCCCCCCCCCCCCCCCCCCCCCCCCCCCCCCCCCCACATCTCTCCCACCAGGATTCTACCACTCACCTGCACGCAGGGGGCAATTTACAACTGTCAGGACTCAACGAACAGAGCTGTAGGGAGAGGTTGAACAGGCTTGGATTTTAATCCTTGGAGCGCAGGAGGATGAGGGGTGATCTTACAGAGATGTTGAAATCATAAGAGGAATCGAGAGGTAAAAGGTGCACGCAGTCTTTTACCCTGAGTAGGATAATCAAGAACCAGAGGACATACAGTAGGTTTACGGTGAGGGGGGAAAGATGTAATAGGAATCTGAGGGCCAACTTTTTTAACACACAGGGCATTAGGAGTCTGGAACGAGCTGTCAGAGGAAGTAGTTGAGGCAGGTACTTTTACAATGTTTAAGAAACTTTTAGACAGGTGCATGGATAGGATAGGTTTAGAGGGAAGGTAGGGACTAGTGTTGATGGGGCATGTTGGTCACCATGGGCAAGTTGGGCTGAAGGGCCTGTTTCCACGCTGCATAACCCAATGACTCTAATTATACTGACACCCGCTTGTCGTTGGGATCTGGTAACAAACCAGAGCACCAGGAGAAACTCATGGAGTCACAGGGAGAATGTGTGAGCTCTGGTTCGGTCAGAGATCAGAATTAAACCAGGGTCATTGGGTCATATGAGCTCTACCAGCTGAATGACTATGCTGCCCGTATATGTATGGAATTAGGCAGTTGCTTCATATGTCCTCACATTTCTGCACTGTAATGGGTCACACAGTGTCGCAGCAGTAGAGTTATGGCGCCAGGGACCTGGGTTCGATCCTGACTAGGGGTTTTCCCTGTATAGTGTCTATACATTCTCCCTGTTGGTTTTCCCTAGGTGTTCCGGTTTCCTCCCATACTCCAAAGACATATAGGTTTGCAGGTTAATTGGCTTTGGTAAAATTGTAAATGGTCCGTAGTGTGTAGAATAGTGCGAGTGTACGGAGTGATGGTTGGTCAGCGTGGATTCGGTGGGCCAAAGAGCCTGTTTTTGCGCTGTATCTCTAAATTCTAAAGTAAACTCTAACAATGGAGTATAGTGGCGGTGGCTCCATTACCTCGAGACAAGATGTCACTAGTCAGGAGCATTTCACCATCTTCATTACTGACATGAGGCGACGTTTCTCAAAGGACTGGCAAAGCTATGGATGCGTGCCGGGCAGTAGGAGGTGCACTTGCTGACACTCGCCACAGCTGGACTTGCAGAGAGAACCACAGATGTCTTAGCTTGGCAGATGATTAATGCCAAGAGAGACACTTCTTTCCCAGTGGTAGCCAGGATAGCAAATCTGGTGGCGTTATTAAGTTGGATGCTTCCTTGAAAGACCACCTATTACAATGCATCTTGTTTTCCGTGGCGAAGCGTGAAAAAAGGACATGAAAGGGTGATCAAGAGCAAGTATGTCCTGAATGTTCACACCTGCCAACAAACTACCAACCACTTCTGCAAGCCTTGGTGTCCCCATTGAGTTAAACAACAGGGAGCCCTTTTCTCAAGCTAAGGGTGATTAGTATGACAGATGTGCAGCTGAACCATCAACTACAAGGTCACCTGTAACTAGAATATAAAAGGGGTCAGAATCACTGTATCACACTGGTTTAAAACCTGGATACACTTAGTCGCTGGTACAATGTAATAATGTCTCATGGAGTGGGGCAGGGCACAACACTCTTCACATCCATCTTGTACAGCAATCTCTCTGCATCAACAGCTATTAAACACAGGAGTTAAGTACCTAGCTGTCCGTTGCCTTGCCACAGTGGTTGGTTTTCATTTTTAGTTTAGTTTTGTTTTGTTTAGAGATGCACCTTAGGTTACACTTAGCTTATTAGCTTGTTATTATTAAGCTATTTTATCAGCTTATTATCTTATAAACTCTTAGCTTGTACCATCATTGTCTCTACTGTGCAATACAGAGGACTTCGGCCCACACCAACCTGCCTGTGTTTGGTCCATATCCCTTTAAACCTATCGTATCCATGTATCTGTCCAAACATTGTTTAAACATTATGATAGTATTTGCCTTAACTACCTCCTCTGGCAGCTCATTCCATACGGTCCTTTGCGTAAAAAAGTTGTTAATCCTGGCAAGATTGGAGAGGCTAGGACTCTAAAATGGGGTAAAAACTTCAGGGCTGCTGGGAGATTTGGTCAATTAGAAATTGCTCTCTGTGGAGCTGGGACAAGCTGCAGAGTGGTGCCAGTTTGTTTAGAGCCTGGGTCCAAGCTGCAGCAAAAGAATAGGTACATCTGCAGACCCTGTCAATTAGGTGCAAAATGCATAGAATGGATTGGATGACTGCAAACTGGACATACACCTTGTAAATAATTGTAAATATTGTTGCAGAGTTCTACTTTGCCGAGAGTTGATTGGACAAGGTATTGAGCCTTGTCTGGTTTTCTTGCAGGTCATTGTAAATGTTGCTTTGTTTGCTTCCTCCGAGAAGCCCTGTTTGAATACAATGTATTAGCTACTGTATTATTGGGTTATTATTAGGTTATCTGTCATGTATGGGGTTAATCGATATCTGTAATTGGATTGTAAAGAGACCACCCCCATGTGGTTTGGCCCCTCAAAGTCCGGGGACCTATAAAGGTCCGCTGCCACAAGGTCTTGCGTCAATCTTCTGGGGGAGCGCTTAGGACTGCGTGACTTTCTGCAGTGTCTCTTTTTGAGCGAGGCCTAGATTGCTTGAACAGGCAGATATGAGGATCGAACCCGCGGTGTTTAGGTACAGTGGTGAGAACTGTAATTGTGTTTTGTCAAAATAAGATTAGTTGATCAAGCGCTTGATTCAGTGGTTTTTGACTGAAACTAGACTGGGGGAAGCTTAGAACGAGCAATTTACAAAGTTGCCCCTCAGGTTACTATTAAATCTTTCCCTCCTCTCCGTAAACCTATGTCCTCTGGTTCTTGATTCAACCATTCTGGGTGATAGACTCTGTGCATTTACCCTGTCCATTCCTCTCATGATATTATATACCTCCATAAGATCACCCGCCATCCCTCATCCTCCTGTGCTCAGCGGAGCAATCCCAGCCTGCTCAATCTCTCCCTATAGCTCAGGCCCTTGAGTCCTGGGAACATCGTAAATCTTCTCTGCGCCCTTTCCAGCGTAACAACACCATTCCACCTGAGAACAGACAGGGCTTGATTCCCTTTAAGGGTTGTTGTAACGATAGCATGGATGAGGTGGAATTTCTTCAACCAGTGGGTCATGAATGTGTGGAACTTAATTGCCACAGGCGGTTGTGGTGGCCAAGTCAATAGATATTTTTAAAGTGGAGATTGATAGTCTCTTGATTAGTAAGGGGTTCAAAGGTTACAGAAAAAAGGCAGGAGATTAGGGTGGAGAGGTAAAAATAGATCAACCATAATTGAACGGCAGAGCAGATTCAATGGAACTAATCCTGCTTCTTTGTCTTATGAGCTCTTTGTTATTTAGAGATACAGCTTGGAAACAGGCCTTCGGCCCACGGGTTTGCACTGACCAGCGATCCCCGCACATCTGTATAATTAAAAGTCTCACCTTGACCACTTCCTGTTTGCTCTGTACTTTAACGCTACCACATATGGCTGTGATTTTTTGGCCATCTTACTCAGAGTCCTCCTCCGCTGCGCAGGCCCCTAGGATTTTTCCCATCGATTAAAAATAAAAGACTTATTAGTGTTTAAAAAATCTTGAGATTTTCTCTCCTGTCAATCACCGCCATGAAGGCCACCCCTTCCGGTGGGAGGGGGGAGAGACTATAAAACCCAGGAATGTGGGCGTGGCTCTGTCTGTAAGATGGCGAGGGAGAGGTCACGACTCTCTGTCTGAGCTGGGAAACGACAGAACACTGTGAGTATGCAAAGTATTTGAATGAATAATTTGTTAGCCCTTAATGAAAATGAAATGAGTTGTTTGGCGTGCCCTGTGCTTGAAAGTGCAATGGCATTGGAAATGAAGTGAAAATGCAACGAGCTGACTGGCTTGAGCCTGCCCTGTGCTTGAAAGTGCAATGGCAATGAAAATGAAGTGAAAATGCAATCAGCTGTTTGGCTTGGGCCTGCCCTGTGCTTGAAACTGCAATGGCAATGGAAATGAAGTGAAAATGCAATCATCTGTTTGGCTTGGGCCTGCCCTGTGCTTGAAAGTACAATGTCAATGGAAATAAAGTAAAAATGCAATCAGCTGTTAGGCTTGAGCATGCCCTGTGCTTGAAAGTGCAATGACAATGGAAATGAAATGAAAATGCAATGAGCTGTTTGGCTTGAGCCTGCCCTGTGCTTGAAAGTGCAGTGGCAATGGAAATTAAGTGAAAATGCAATCAGCTGTTTGGCTTGGCCTGCCCTGTGCTTGAAACTGCAATGGCATTGGAAGTGAAATGAAAATGCAATGAGCTATTCAGCCTGCCCTGTGCTTGAAACTGCAATGCAATTGGAAATTAAATTAAATGAGTTGTTTGGCCTGCCAGAAACCACAAATTTCGGCCCACAAGGCCCCTGTTAGCCGAGAAACCAGTCCCTTTTGCCCAAAATGCCCTTAATAGCCCAGGGGGGGGGCATTTTGGCCCAAAAGGCCTGTGCCAGGCCAGGAAAATTCCAGAAAAAGTGCCTTTCACTGAGATTTCACAGATTATTTTTTAAAGAGCCCCTTCGGCACATCAGGCATGTACTAGCCCAGGAGTCCCTTCGGCCCATCAGTAAATATTCCCCCTGCAAGTATTAAACCTCACCCCAGTATTTTTCTCCCTCCCTTCATTTGCTCCCCGTGAGATCCCTGGCTAGGATAGACTTCCCCCCTTCAATGCTGTGATCTGCAGAAAAAGATGAAAAATGTCTAAAATTGATTCTCCACCCTCTCCCCCTTCTCTCTCACAGTCTCTCACCTGTTTTGGGCAGAATTTCTGGTAGTTTCTGAGCTGCCAGCCCACCAGGCCTGAGGGACCGAGCTGCCAGCCCACCAGGCCTGAGTGACTGAGCTACCAGCCCACCAGGCCTGAGTGACTGAGCTGCGAACCCACCAGGCTCCCCCCCCCCCCCCCGCCCCCGCCAACTGGCCAGCAATATTGGGATTGGTGGAGAGGTGGAATATTACATTGGGGGACCAGCCCTCCCATGTCCCAACGGGTCCCACTTAGTCTAGTTAACACTATCCTGCACACACTAGGGACAATTTACATTTATACCAAGCCAATTAACCTACAAACCTTTGCGTTTTTGGAGTGTGGGAGGAAACTCAAGATCTCGGAGAAAACCAACACGGTCCGGGAAGAACGTAAAACTCCATACAGACAGAATTCGTAATCAGGATTGAACCTGGGTCTCTAGCGCTGTAAGCTTTGTGAGGCAGTAACTCTACTGTTGCGCCACTTTGATGCTCTACTACTGCTGCGCCCTACTGTGACGCTCCTCTGGAGTTGCCTCCAGTATTTTGAGCTTTTCCAGCGCAATATTCTTTCTAGCTAAGAGGTTGATCACCACATCAATGCGCTGATACATCTTAAACTATGCTAACATATGAACATGGAAAACATGGGTTCAAATAAACTCCATGCCATCTTGCATTTATCCAAAATACATTCGGAGATGACAATTATAACCAAAAATCTCACCTGGAGTTTCTCTTTCTCCAAGATTGAATTATCATGCTTTTATATAATTATTATAATTGCAAATTGCAGATTCATTGTAACAGGATAACAGCATGTTATATATATCAGCTGGCAGGAAGAGTATGAGAAATCCACCTGCAAACTATGAGTTTGGAGAGAAGACAAATGCTCAAATACTCACCAAATGCTTCAGTGAGTACAACTCCGGCAACATTCAATAATTCAGAGCAAGGTAGATTTTGGTTGTCACTTCAGCCCCAAACAAATCACTTCCATTTCCATTTCCATTCTCAACAATGTCTTTTTTCTTTTCTCTCTGCAATCTTTTTTTTGGCCTTATCTTATTTTACAGTTTCCTTTCACATCACCCCTTCAGGAACAATGTCTTCCTAAACTCAAACCGTCAGAGGTCATGGACATATCCTAGGGTGTCTTCCAGCTTACCTTATTATGGATGTTGCACCTTTTCCTATGGAACTGTAACGTTGCAAAAACTATATTCTGCACTCTAATTTTCTTCGCTTTGCAGTACCTGTTGTACTTGTGTGTGCCTTGATTGTACTCATGTACAGAATGATGTGATTTGACTGGTTACCATGCAAACAAAAGCTATTCACTGCATCTCAGTACAGACAATAATGAACCAATATCAATCTTGGTTCTCCTCACACCCCCGGACTCTCTCAAGGATAAGTCTTCCCAATGAATTCAATCAATTCCATAATATGTTCCTGACTTTGGTGGTTTCTGTGTTGTAACCCTATCTACCACACATGCCTCCCCACCACATGTCTCCTGATGCAGTGCACCCATTAGGAGTTAAGCTTCCTTGTGTATTCTCTGTCGCACTTAACCCTGCCAGCAGCGACCTTCCAGACTCAGCAAGTTCACCAGCAATAACATTCCTCTTTTGATCTCTGTTATCTTCTGAATAATGCTCCTGCCATCATTGTTCTTGGACTCCAATTACATGATATTGATGGAAAGCCAGCCATGCCTTCCTCCTAATTGAAGCCACCCATAGGAATAGACAACCACTTGGAATACTGTGTCCAATTGGATCTGCTCGCCTGGAATAAAACAATATATAGGGAGTGTACTGAAGATTCACCAGATTGGCTTCAGGGATATAAAGGATTTGCTATTTGAGGAGAGATAGTACACAAGGGCTGAGTTTTCTAGCATTTGGAAGAATGAGAGAAGCACTTAATGAAACTTAGACAATTCTCACAGGACTTCTTCTCGGATGTATGAGGATGTTGCCAGGACTCGACAGACTGCATTATAGGGAGAGGTTGGGGAGCTAGAACTTTATTCCTTGGAGTGTAGAAGACTGAGAGTTGATCTTATAGAGGTGTATAAACTCATGAGGGTGCACAGATAGGCTGAATGCACTATTATTTTCAAGGTTGGGGAATGAAGAACTAGAGGCCATAGGTTTAAGATGAGAGGGGAAAGATTTACGTGGAACATGAGGGGCAGTTTTTTCACACAGTGTGCGGCGAGTATTTGGAATGAACTGCCATAGAAAGTTGTCGAGACAGCTGCAATAACAACATCGAACACATATTTAGACATGTACATTAATAGGAAACATTTAGAGGGACATGGGCCAAACATGGACAAATGGGTCTAGCATAGATGGGCATCTTGGTCACTATGGATGAGTTGGGCCAAAAGCCCTGCTTCTGTGCTGTATGCCTCTATGACTTGTCAGATTGGATGTAGAGAGGATATTTCCTTTGGCTGAAGAGCCTAAAACCAGGAAATCACGGTATCAAAGCAAAGAGTGAGCTATTTATGACTGGGGTGAAGAGAGAAATCATCACTCAGATGGTGGTAAAACTTTGGAATTCTATATCCTGGATGGCTACAGAGGCTCAGTCATTGAGTTAATTTAAAACTGAAATTAAAAGGTTTCTTAGTGATAAGGGAATCTAAATTACCTGTTTGGGTTCTCAATTTTTTCAAAGGATAGCATGTTTCCACCTCAATGATTGATGACAATGCTCTTTTGAGCTATTTCACTGTGGTAAATTTTCACGAAAGTCAGTTTTCATCATTTTGCATTAAAATTCAATTGTTGTCATTTTTAACTACTAATTTGTACATCCCGGCAGGAAGAGTGAACATTCTAATAACACATGTGGAGGGATCAGTATCTCATGCCCCCACTTATCTGTCGTATTGCTTTTACAACCAGCACGTTACTCTCGTCAACAATATGCTCGGTTAGAAGTGCTGAATGCATAAATGCTTTTTCAAATTGTGCAGAAGAGAAAGCAAAAACACTGCAATTCCCATCGCTTTGCCAAAATCAAAGTGCTCTATTATTAAATTTACATGTTGTCAACATTACAGCTCCATTCAACCAGTCATCGACCCAGCCATCATTAGCAGGGTTCAGCACTTATGCACATTTCATCTGGCTATTCAAATGCTGCACTTTTCAAAAATATGAGTGACATTATGGTGATAAGTAGTGCAAGTTTGATTCTTAATTTTTCTGCGAAGCAAGAGTTTCAACTTGGAACTTTAATAGGACAAACAATGCAGTGAAGAAAACTGACTCACTAAACAAAAAGTGAAACTCCTCTTTACCCTTCAGAAGCATCCTTGAAACTGTTGGGGTTCCTGAAGGTGGGACTATTTCCACATTTTAGGGGAGGAGAAAATAACCCACTGCCACATGTGGCATAATTCGGGTCCTAACTTAGACAGGGCCAGTTGCTAGGATATGAGGGAAGTCATTGTGCTAACACGAAGCATAAAATTGTTTCTAAACAATTAATTTCGATAGAACAGGCAGCACAGTGGTGCAGCAGTAGAGTTGCTGCCTTAAACACCAGAGACCCAGGTTCGATCCTGACGACGGGTGCTGTCTGTATGTTGTTTGTATGTTTTTCCTGTGACCGCGTGAGTTTTCTCCAGTTTCCTCCCACATTCTAAAGACGTGCAGGTTTGTTGGCTAATTGGCATCTGTAAATTGTTCCCAGTGTGTAGAATAGAACTAGTGTATGGGTGATCGGCGTGGACTCGGTTGGTCGAAGGGCCCTAATCCACACTGTATTTCTAAACTAAACTAAAAACACAGCACAGGAATGGGACCTTCGGCCCACACGTTTTGTGCCGAATATGATACCAAGCTAAACTGATCTAATTCGCATGATTCATATTCCTCTATTCCCTGCACCTATTCAAAAGTCATTTAAACGCCACTACCGTATATGCCTCCACCACCACCCCTGGAAGAGCATTCCAGGCCCCCACTACTCTCTGCGTGAAAAAACTTGCCCCACACATCTCCACTAAACGGGACAGGCAGCATCTTTTGAGAGAAGGAATGGGTGACGTTTCGGGTCGAGACCCTTCTTCAGACTGCCCATTAAAATTTCCCCCTCTCATCTTATAGCTACTGCCCTCTAGTATTGGACATTTCCACCCTGGGGAAAAGGTTTTGACTATCCACCTTATCTATGCCTATCATAATTTTAGATACTTTCATCAAATCTTCCCTCAACCTCTGACCTCCGATCATGACTTCAGAACTTCAAAGGGAGATAAACCAAACCCATTTTTGATACTTGAAACCCAAATAGTCATCTTCATGTTGTTATTGATTAATTAAAATTCCCAATGGTAACATCATGTCATTAAACTCATCTCAGCCTGCAACGTAAACACAAACATGGAATGGGGAAAGGAAGGGCAGTGTTCAGAGCTGAGGAATTTGTGAAAGGATATAAGTGGGCGGCACGGTGGCGCAGCGGTAACCGCGTGGGTTTTCTCTGAGATCTTCGGTTTCCTCCCACACTCCACAGATATTGAATTGGCATGAATGTAAAAGTGTCTCTACTGTGTGTAGGATGGTGTTAATGCGCGGTGAATGTTGGTCGGTGCGGACTTGATGGGCCGAAGGGCATGTTTCCACGCTGTATCTCGAAACTAAACTAAACAAAACTAAAACTAAAAGTGCTGGAGGATCTGACATACCTGAGTGTCAACTTTATCCCTATTTGTCCAGATAAATCAATTGTCCAGATAAATCAATTTCTCTCCTGGGATAAAAAGCAATTCTATGGCATAGTATCATATCATCTATATTACTAAAAGTCTGATCTTGACCACTTCCTGTTGTTCTGTATATTGACGCTGTCACTTACAGCTGTGATTTTTGGCCATCTTACTCAGAATCCCCCTCCGAGGATTTTTCCCATCGATGAAAAATAAAAGAGTTATTAGTGTTTAAAAAAATGTTGAGATTCTCTCTCCTGAAGGCCACGCCCCTTCCGGAGGGACTATAAAACCTGGAAGTGTTGAGTGCCTCAGTCAGTCTCTGCAAGATGGGGAAGTGAGAGGGTCACGTCTCTCAGTCTGAGCTGTGAATAACACTGAACACATGTCTACTCAACTGTGTGGTTTTACTGCCCTTAATGTGGTTTGAAAATACAGTTTGGAAATGCTAAAGCTGTGTTGCCTTTGGTTTGGAAATGCTAAACCTGTGTTGCCTTTGGTTTGGAAATGTTAAAGCTGTGTCGACTTTCGTTTGGAAACGCTAAAGCTGTGTTGCCTTTGGTTTGGAAATGCTAAAGCTGTGTTGCCTTTGCTTTGGAAATACTAAATCTGTGTTGCCTTTGGTTTGGAAATGCTAAAGCTGTGTTGCCTAATTAAAGTTGCCTTGCCTAATTAAAGTTACCTTGCCTAATTAAGTTGCCTTGCCTAATTAAAGTTGCCTTGTCTAATTAAAGTTACCTTGCCTAATTAAAGTTGCCTTGCCTTCTGTATAATTAAAAGTCTAATCTTGACCACTTCCTGTTTGCAATTTGTATTGATTTTTTAAAAAACGCTACCACGTACGGCTGTGATTTTTGGCCATCTTACTCAGTCCCCCTCCGCTCATCAGGTGCCGAGAATCTTTCCCATCGATGAAAAATTATATTATTATTAGTGTTTAAGAAATGTTGAGATCCTCTTTCCTGTCAATCACGCCTTGAAGGCCACGCCCCTTCTGGTGGGAAGGGGGGGGGAAGGGACTATAAAACCATGAAGCTTGGGCGTGGCTCAGTCTCTGCAAGATGGAGGAGGGAGAGGTCACGACTCGCTGTCTTTAGTGACCTTGCACTCTGCTTGAAATGGTATGAAACTGCACTTGAATTTTGTGGCCTTGCACCCTGCTTGAAGTGGTAAGAAACTGCACTTGAATTTGGTGGCCCTGCACCCTGCTTGAAATGGAATTTCAAGGAAAAGCCATGAGTCAACTGCCAGCCCACCAGCTGTGAGAGAGTGAGCTGTCAGCACAACAGGCTTGAGTGACTGAGCCGCCAGCCCAAGAATCCATTCAGCCTATAATGTCCATACTAGCCCTCTGGAAACCAGTCCCTTCAGCCAACAACACCCATACTAGCGCTCCAGAAAGCCCCCCCTCCCCAACTGGCCACCAATATTGGAATTGGTGGAGGGGTGGAATATTGTGTTGGGGGACCATCCCTCCCATGTGATGCGTGGGCCCAACGGATCCCATTTAGTCTAGTATCGTATAAAGATTTGTGCTACCAAAGCCCATAAATTTCAGATTTGAAAATTATGTTCTTGTGAATTTTCATAATTTAATAATATGTAATTTTCCTTTCAAAGAGTTTTGCAACAGTACAAAATTGGCAACCAAAAGTAGAAACAAAGTAATCCAAGATTGTTTTTTGAAAGGTGATGTTTCAGTTCAAGACAATTCTTCAGTCTGAAGAAGGGTCTCGACCCTAAACAGCTATGCTCTGGCACTTTATGTCCTTTTGTTCTTTGTTTTCCCTCCGTCCATCCTTCTGAACCTTCTGAATTTTGTAGTCGGCAGGGCAGTACTCTGCATAAAGCCAACTTGGACAATTTAACATTTTTTTATCAAGCCAATTAAACAAGCCAATTAATCTACAAACTTGTACGTCTTTGGAGTGTGGGAAGAAACCGAAGATCTCGGAGAAAACCCTCGCAGATCACAGGGAGAACGTACAAACTCCATACAGACAGCACCTGTAGTCGGGATCGAACCCAGGTCTCTGGCGCTGCATTTTGCTGTAAGGCAGCAACTCTACCACTGTTTCACCACCACATGCAGTGCTGTAATTTCAGCGACGGACCCTGTTAAGTCAGTGACGCTTAAAGACAATTGAAGACTACTGAAAACTCACATATAGATTAGTTGAGAAATACAGCATGGCATCAGCCCCTTCGGTCCACCAGGTCCATGTCGATCATCGAATGCCCAGCTAGCTCCATGTAATTCCACTTTTGCATTTACTCCCTGTACATTAGAAGTAATTTGCAGAGGCCAACAAACCTGGCATCTGAACATCTGAAGAAGGATCATGACCCGAAACGTCACTCCTCCCTTCTTTGTCAGCAATGCTGCCTGTTTCGCTGAGTTACTCGAGCATTTTGTATCTATCTTCGGTGTAAACCAGCATCTACAGTTCCTTCGTACACATCTGAACGTTTACACAAGTGCATAGAGCGAATGTCTCTCTCTGTTGCTTAAAATTTTCGCAGATACAAATCACAGTACCTGGCCATTTGAACCAATTTGTGCTCTGCACAAGCGTTCTCCCATTACTCTTCATCCAGCTCTATCGGCATAGTCTTTCTCCCTAATGTGTTTATCCAGATTCCACTTAAATGTTACTCTCATCAGCTATATTTCTCTGTGGTGTTACGTTCCACATCTTGTTGATTGTAGACTTTAGGAGAGCTCTCCTCCCCTCACCCCACTCACCATCAACAACACCACGGTCACATCTGTGGAGTCTTTTAAGTTCCTGGGAACCATCATCTCCAAGGACCTTAAGTGGGGGGCTACCATCGACTCAGTCAAAAAGGCACAACAGAGGATGTACTTCCTACGGCAGCTGAGGAAGCACAATCTGCCACAGACAATGATGGTCCAATTCTACACGGCCATCGTAGGGTCTGTTCTCACCTTCTCCATCATGGTCTGGTTTGGCTCAGCCACCAAGCACGACACCTGGAGGCTGCAGCGAATCGTCCGATCAGCAGAGAAAGTTATTGGCTGCAACCTTCCCTCCATTGATGAACTGTACACTGCAAGGGCCAGTAAGCGAGCGGGCAAGATCATCTCTGACCCCTCTCACCCTGGCCACAAACTCTTTGAATCACTTCCTTCTGGAAGGCAACTCCGGACTGTCAAAGCTGCCACAGCCAGACATAAAAACACTTTTATCCACGAGTAGTTGCTCTACTCAACAGCCAAAAATCTGTAGCCTCCCTTTGATCTGGTATTTTGTTGGTTCACATGCTTGATCAATGGTGTTTTATCATTAATGTTTTATTATTATTAATGTTTAGTGTTTTCTGAGTCATTCGTTACTGTCACTGTATGTCATGTTGTTACTTGTGGGCGGAGCACCAAGGCAAATTCCTTGTAGGTGAATACTTGGCCAATAAACTTACTTATTTACTTACTTAACTAATCTTTCAGTTTCTCCAGTTTCCTCCAGGATTTTGTGGTGGCAAAACGCTGAATTTTAGTTTCTCCAACAAATGAAGACATTTCATGAGTAAGAAAGCAGCACAACGCCATTAAACAGAGTGGAAGCACTGGAATAACAACATCAGTCGTCTTTGCTTCTATACCTTTGTCCTGTACAGCATAATAACAAACACCTTTTGGATAATACCCATGCTGATACAGATGATAATAGCTTAGATTCAAGGAACAGGGAGCATCACAGGTAGGTATGGTGATCAAAAAGGCTTTCGGCACATTGGCCTTCATCAGTCAGGGTATTGAGTATAGAAGTTGAGAGGTCATGTTACAATTGTTTGATACATTGGTGAGACCACACTTAAAGTATTGTGTTCAGTTTTGGTCACCATGTTATAGGAAAGATGTTGTCAAGCTGGAAAGGGTGCAGGGAAGATTGATGAGGATGTTGCCAGGATTCAAGGCCCTGAGCTACTGGGTGAGGTTGAGCAGGCTTTATTCCTTGGAGCACAGGAGGATGAGGGGTGATCTTGTAGAGGTGTTCAAAAACATGAGAGAAGTAGATTGGGTAAACACACAGTGTCTTTTGCCCCAGAATAGGGGAATCGGGAACCATAGGGCATAGGTTTAAGGTGAGAGCGGGAAAGGTTTAATAGGAACCTGAGTGGTAATGTTTTTACACAAAGGGTGTTGGGTATATGGAATGAGCTGCTGGAGGAGGTAGTTGAGGCAGGTACTATCGCCATTATGCAACATTTGGACAGGTACATGGTTACAAAAAGTTTAGAGAGGTATGGGCCAAACGCAGGCAGGTGGGACTAGTATAGATGGGGCATGTTGGTCAGCGTTGTCTAATTGGGCCGAAGGGCCTGTGTCTATGCTGTATGACTATGACACAATCTCCATGTGCACCCGTACTATGTTATCATGAGTCAAGTAAACTGCTCCTTTTATGTACTGAAATACTCATTGATTGTTTCAATACTCAAATATGTAATTGGTCTTGGCTAAACTTGTACTTTGGAACACTGTAATAAGATACAGGCAATATTAACACTCCAGCAAAAGTCTTTACCAATTTGTTTTACCTTTATTATTGAATTGGTTCACAAATAAACAGCTGTTGAAAATGTCAAATGTTAATGAGGCAGGGCAATGCTACAGTAAATTGCAGCCATTTTTCCACCACTGTGATTACCTTGGTACAGACAAGTACCTATAATAATAATCCCATCTTGCAATTCTCTAACCACTCTGCAGACTAAAGTGCATCAGCCTGCCATTAATCCCACTTATCATGCTGACAGCTAGGTAATTACACCAGTGCTGCACCTAGGTAGCCCTAGTAAAATATCAGCTGCTGTTAAAGAATGCATGACGGGTAGGTTTTAAGCCCATGTGGTTGATAATCATCAAGTGACGTTTCTGCTGACCTATTTTTTTTATTTGGCAATCAATTATCCCCTGACTAAAGCGTAGTACAGATTCTAATGTGCAATTATAAAATAATAAATGTACACCGTTATTTAGTATTGCATGAAATGTACATGAAAAGTACGGGTAAAAAAGCACATCAAGCATCAGAATGCAGTCAAATGTTTCCAAACCAAGGAGATTACTTAATTGTTTAAGAAGGAGCTACAGATACTGGAAAATCGAAGGTAGACAAAAATGCTGGAGAAACTCAGCAGATGAGGCAGCATTGAAGCTCCATAGATGTTCCTCACCCGCAGATTTCTTAATTAGTTTAGGTTAGTGTAGAGATACAGTGCGGAAAAAGGCCCTTTGGCCCACCGAGTCCGCGCCGACCAGCGGCCCCTGCACACTAACACTATCTTACACACACGAGGGACGATTTACAATTTTACCAAACCAATTAGCCTACAAACCTGTATGTCTTTGGAGTGTGGGAGGAAACCGGAGTGCCCGGAGGAAAACCACGCAGTTCATAGGGAGAACGTACAAACTCCGTACAGACAGCACCCGTAGTCAGAATCGAACCCCCGTCTCTAGAGTTGTAAGACAGAAACTATACCACTGCGCCACCACTCCAAACTAATCTCTTTGATAATAGTTTCCACCATATAATTAACAACAAAAAATGTATGTTTTTGTTTGTAAGTTGCAAGCGGAATATTAAGGATTTTCTAGCATTGAGGAACATATTTTCATTGATTGGAGAATGTAGGACAACATTTTCTCAGTGGATGTAATTAAAGTTGGTGTTTTAATAAAGAGATCTCAATGTCTGTGAAAAATGTGAAATACTATAAAACAGGTTTGCTAAGATGGAGGAACCTAATGCCGGAATTTGCTCGAAAAAGCCTTACGTTCTGCATTGAATAGTCAGCATATATTCTTGCATCAGGACGTTCAGGATTTCTTTGCAAGCTTGGAAGTCCATAATTTGACGGTTGGATGTCATAATAGATCAGAAGTTGCATTGATGTGAAGGGCAGCCAATTCCTCATCTGACATATGATGAAAGATTGGGTCGACTGGGCTTACATTCACTGGAATTTAGAAGGATGAGAGGGAATCTTTTTGAAAAATATACAATTCTTAAGGGATTGGACGGGCTAGATGCAGGAAAAATGTTCCCCGTGTCGGTGGAGTCCAGAACCAGGGGTCACAGTTTAAGAATAAGGGCCATTTAGGACTGAGATGTGGAAAAACCTTTTCAGCCAGAGAGATGTGAAACTGTGGAATTCTCCCCAACAGAAGGCAATGGAGGCTAATTCACTGGATGTTTTTAAGAGAGAGTTAGATTTACTCTTAGGACTAACGAAATCAAGGGATTTGGGGAAAAAGCAGGAACGGGGTACTGATTTGGGATGATCAGCCGTGATGATATTGAATGGCTGAATGGCCTAGTCCTGCACCTATTTTCTATGTTTTCTGCTTTTCCCGTTTGGACTTTAGCCCTTTGGTCCATGTTTGGGTCAAGGCTGTGATGAGGTTTGGAAAGGTTTGATGGAAAAAACCCAAAATGGACTTAAGTAACTTTAACAACGGTTCAATGGTGCTTGAATGTCACATGTGCAAAGTGCAAAAGCACAGTGAAATTATTTTCTTCCAAACAGTAATCACCATTCCACCCCAGAATACGAATTGTACAGAAATGGTCTACTGGCCCAACAAACTAGACGCAACATATTTGGCGCCATTTTCCAAAGTCCAGTCCACGCTCCAGTTGTTATGAGCGGTGCCCGATTCAGGCAAGCACCAGACTGCTGCGGGCCTCCAGCCATCGTCTTCCCTTGGTTGACCAGCAACTGATATCTTCTCGTCGCCCGTCTACTTATTGAGTAATGAGGAAGGGTTAGTTAGCAGTCTTGTTGTGCGGAGCCCCTTGGGCAAGAGTGACCATAATATGGTTGAGTTCTTCATTAGGATGGAGAGTGACATAATTAAGTCAGAAACAAGGGTTCTGAAGTTAAACAAAGGTAACTTTGAAGGTATGAGAAGTGAATGGCCAAGATAGCCTGGCAAGTGATTCTTAAAGGGTTGACAGTGGATGTGCAATGGAAGTTATTTAAAGACTGCATGGATGAACTACAACAATTGTTCATCCTAGTTTGGCAAAATAATAAATCGGGGCAGGTAGTGCATCCATGGCTAACGAGGGAAATCAGGGATAGTATAAAAACAAAAGATGAAGTATACAAATTAGCCAGAAAAAGCAGCCTAGCAGAGGACTGGGAGAAATTCAGAGTTCAGCAGAGGAGGACCAAGGGCTTAATTAGGAAAGGGAAAATAGATTATGAAAGAAAATTGGCAGGGAACATAAAAACTGACTGCAAAAGTTTTTATAGATATGTGAAGAGAAAGAGATTAGTTAAAACAAATGTAGGTCCCTTGCAGTCAGAAACAGGTGAATTGATCATGGGGAACAAAGACATGACAGATCAATTGAATAACTACTTTGGTTCTGTCTTCACTAAGGAAGACATAAATAATCTGCCGGAAATAGCAGGGGACCGGGGGTCAAATAAGGTGGAGGAACTGAGTGAAATCCAGGTTAGCCGAGAAGTGGTGTTGGGTAAATTGAATGGATTAAAGGCCGATAAATCCCCAGGGCCAGATAGTCTACATCCCAGAGTACTCAAGGAAGTAGCCACAGAAATAGTGGATGCATTCAGTGATAATTTTTCAAAACTCCTTAGATTCTGGAGTAGTTCCTGAGGATTGGAGGGTAGCTAATGTAACCCCACTTTTTAAAAAATGGAGGGAGAGAGAAAACGGGGAATTACAGACCAGTTAGTCTAACATCGGCAGTGGGGAAACTGTTAGAGTCAGTTATTAAAGATGGGATAGCAGTACATTTGGAAAGTGGTGAAATCATTAGACAAAGTCAGCATGGATTTACGAAAGGTAAATCATGTCTGACGAATCTTATAGAATTTTTCGAGGATGTAACTAGCAGAGTGGATAAGGGAGAACCAGTGGATGTGTTATATCTAGACTTTCAGAAGGCTTTCAACAAGGTCCCACTTAAGTGGAATCTTAAGGTCCCACTTAAGATTCATATTGAATGGCGGTGCAGGCTCGAAGGGCCGAATGGCCTACTCCTGCACCTATTTTCTATGTTTCTATGTTTCGATGTTACCTTTGTTTCCCCGAGGGGGCAGGGGGATTCTGCAGCTGACCTCGAGGGCGTGGGAGGCCCGACCCCAGTTCCCCCTCCTACCAGCCTCTCTCCTCTACCGTCGCATGCGTCGTCTCCAGCTCCATCCTCTGATCTTGCGGGGAAGAGCAACGACGGCTCGGTAGACTCCCCCTTTCCAAGCCGCAGTTCCCCTCCTCCTCCATTATTATTATTGGTGAATATAACCATATAACCATATAACCATATAACAATTACAGCACGGAAACAGGCCCTCTCGGCCCTTCCAGTCCGTGCCGATCATTTGTTTTCCCCTAGTCCCATCTACCTGCACTCAGACCATACCCCTCCATTCCCTTCACGTCCATATACCTATCCACTTTAGTCTTAAATGTTAAAATCGATCCCGCCTCCACCACTTCTGCTGGAAGCTGATTCCACACAGCCACCACCCTCTGAGTAAAGAAGTTCCCCCTCACGTTACCCCGAAACTTCTGTCCCTTAATTCTCATGTCATGCCCTCTCGTTTGAATCTTCCCTACCCTCAATGGGAAAAACGTATCCACGTCAACTCTGTCTATCCCTTTCATCATTTTAAAGACCTCAATCAAGTCCCCCCTTAACCTTCTGCGCTCCAAAGAATAAAGACCTAACTTGTTCAACCTTTCTCTGTAACATAGTTGCTGGAACCCTGGCAACATTCTAGTAAATCTCCTCTGTACTCTCTCTATTTTGTTGACATCCTTCCTATAACTATAACAAAATTGTACACCATACTCCAGAATAGGTCTTACCAATGCCTTGTACAATTTTAACATTACTTCCCTACTCCTATATTCAATGCTCTGATTTATAAAGGCCAGCACACCAAAGGCTTTCTTTACCACCCTATCTACATGCGATTCCACCTTCAGGGAACTATGCACAGTTATTCCTAGATCCCTCTGTTCCACAGCATTCCTCAATTCCCTACCATTTACCATGTACTTCCTATTTTGATTTGTCCTGCCAAGATGTAGCACCTCACACTTAACAGCATTAAACTCCATCTGCCATCTTTCAGCCCACTTTTCCAAATGGCCCAAATCTCTCTGTAGACTTTGAAAATCGACTTCATTATCCACAACACCACCTATCTTAGTATCATCTGCATACTTACTTATCCAATTTTCCACCCCATCATCCAGATCATTGATGTACATGACAAACAACAGTGGACCCAACACAGATCCCTGAGGCACCCCACTTGTCACCGGCTTCCAACCTGACAAACAGCCATCCACCATTACTCTCTGACCTCCCATTCAGCCACTGTTGAATCCATTAGATAGTTACGGCACGGTGGCACAACGGTAGAGTTGCTGCCGTACAAAGCCAGAGGCACGGGTGCTGACTATACGGGGTTTGTACGATTTCCCCGTGACCTGCGTGAGTTTTCTCCAGGGTGCTCCCAGTTTCCTCCCACACTCCAAATGGACATACAGGTTTGTAGGTTAATTAGCTTTGGTAAAATTGTAAATTGTCCCTCGTCTGTTTAGGATAGTGTTAGTGTGCGGCTATCGCTGGCCGGCACGGACTCGGTGAGCCTAAGGACCTGTTTCCATGCTGAATCTCCAAATAAACAGGTTTGGAGGGATATGGACCAAGCGCAGGCAGGTGGGACTGGTGTAGCTGGGACATGTTGGCCGGTGTGGGTAAGTTGGGTCTGTTTCCACACTCTATGACTCTAAACTAAACTAAATAATTTACATTATATTTTTCCTGAAGAATTTAATGATTTTACTTGGTGTTTGAAAGTGCATTTAATTTATAATAACTATTTAATGTTTTATTTTCAATATTCTTGGCACAACTAGGCAAACCTTGGGAAGATGGCATGCCATCTGTTAAGCATTTCATCAGACATGTTAGATGAGGTTTGCCTATGCATTCCACACTCTCCACATGACTACATTCTGCCATCATGCAGAGCTTTGCAATTCAAGATCGAGACTGCATTTAGCACAGATTAATATCAGTGGATTTACAAGTTTGTATATTTTCCACGTCAGAGATTTGTCAGTGGGTTACCAAGGTGTGCAATTCCCTGGCTCTGGTGAACGCTTTTAATTTTACCAACCCCCCAAATCTCTCACACAAATCAACAAGCAGGGTCTGTTTCCCCAGATGATAGAATGGGCCATAAATAAATGTTATGTAGGCAGGCAGGTGGGACTAGTGTAGCAGTCTGAAGAAGGGTCTCGACCCAAAATGTCACCTATTCCTTCTCTCCAGAGATGCTGCCTGTCCCGCTGAGTCACTCCAGTATTTTGAGTGTAGCTGGGACATGTTGTCCGGTGTGGACAAGTTGGGCCAAAGGACATGTTTCCACTCATTATCACTCTATGACTCCATAACACAAGGATGCACATGCTGGAATCTTGAGTAAAACACAAAGTGCTAGATAACTCAGCGCGTCAGATTGCATCTCTGGAGGGAACGGATCAGTCTGAGAAAGGGTCCTGACACGAAACATCACATATCGTTTCCCTCCTTAGATGTAGAAACAAGGAGCTGCAAATGATGATTTACACAAAAGTGCAGGGGTAACTCAGCAGACCAGGCAGCATCTCTGGAGAATGTGGATAGGTTATCTCCTGATTTGTCGAGTTACGACAGCACTTTGTGTCGTGTGGCCAGATACATATTTGAAGGAGCATTTAACTTAGTGTGAACTGTATACCAGCTTGTGATCTCATACGAATCAACATTTACCGATGAATGAATTTAACATAGCCTTTCACTCTGGATTAGCATTGAAATAGAACAACTTCCATGGTTCCTGACAAAAACTGGGGACATGGGAATAATGGAATTGCTTCCTAAGATGCCTGTGTAGATTTGATTGTGGATGATGAGCCATGATCACATTGAATGGCGGTGCTGGTTTGAAGGGCTGAATGGCCTACTCCTGCACCTATTGTCTATTGTCTTGATGGGCTGAATGATTTGCTTGGAATCATGGAGTCAAAGAGCATGGAGACAGACCCAACTTGCCCACACAAACCAACCTGCCCCATCTACACTCGTCCCACTTGCCTGTGTTTGCCTTATATCCATCTACCCCTTCCTAACCACGTACCTGTACAAATGTTTCCTGAACATTATGATAGTACTTGCCTCAACTACCTTCTCTGGCAGCCCATTCCATATGCCTTCCACCCTTTGTTTAAAAAAAAGGTTGTCCCTCAGGTTCCTATTAAATTTATCTCCCCTCACCTTAAACCTCTGTCCTCCAGTTCTTGGTTCCCTTACTCTGGGTAAATACTTTGTGCATATACCCTATCTAATGTTCTCATGATCTTAAACACCTCTATAAGATCATCCTGCGCTCCAAGGAATAAAGTCCTAGCCTGCTCATCCTCTCCCTATAGCTCAGGCCCTCGAGTCCTGGCAACATCCTCATAAATCTTCTCTGTCTCCTTTCCAGCTTAACAATATATTGTGTATGACGGGTTGATTAAAACTGAACACTATACAGAATAATATACCATTGTGGGCTACACCTTTCCTGAGTCAATGATGCTTCCTTCCCATATCGGGTTCCCCCCTCCCTGACTCTTAGTCTGATGAAGGGTCTCGATCCGAAACGCCACGTATTTCTTCTCTCCAGAGATGCTGCCTGACCTGCTGGGTTACTCCAGCATTTTGTGTGTGTCTTCTGTGTAAACCAATGTTCATCCTGGCCAGATTGGAGAGGCTAGGACATGGGGTAAAAGCTTCAGGGCTGCTGGTAGATTTGGTCAATTTGAAAGTGCTCTCTGTGGAATTGGGACAAGTTGCAGAGTGGTGCCAGTTTGTCTAGAGCCTAGATCCAAGCCGCAGGAAAATAATAAGAACATCTGCAGACCCTGTCAATTAGGTGCAAAATGCATAGAATGGATTGGATGACTGCAAACCAGACATACACCTTGTAAATAATTGTAAATAATGTTGCAGAGTTTCACTTTGCCAAATGTTGATTGGATGAGGTATTGAGCCTTGTCTGGTTTTCTTGCAGATCAGGGTAAATGTTGCAATGTTTGCTTCCCTGAGAAGCCCTGTTTGAATACAATGTATTAGCTGCTATATTATTGGATTAGGGAAATGTCTGTTATGTATGGGGTTAATCAATATCTGTAATTGGATTGTAAAGAGACCACCCCCATGTGGTTCGGCCCCTCAAGGTCCGGGGACCTATAAAATTCCACTGCCACAAGCTCCTGCGTCGATCTTCTGGGAGAGCGCACAAGACTGCGTGCCTTTCTGGAGTGTCTCTCTTTGAGCGAGGCCTAGAGGACTTGATCAGATAGATACGAGGTTCGAACCCGTGGTAGTTAGGTACAGTGGTGGGAACTGTAATTGTGTTTTGTCAAAATAAAGATTAGTTGATCAAGTGCTTGATTCAGTGGTTTTTGACTGAAACTAGACTGGGGGAAAGCTTAGAACGAGCAATTTACACCAGCATCTGTAGATCCTTCTTATACAATACAACTATGTGGCCTCACCTATGTCCTGTACATTTGTAACATGACCTCCCAACTTCTTTACTCAGTTCTGTAACAATTCTACAGTTCTAAGCAATGGACACTTTCATTTCTACTATGAGTGCTGCGCTTTGTCAGCTGCTTTTGATAGGTGAGCAACAACAGCAACACATTGCCTATTATATTCTGTGGTATCAGTGGTGAACCATTCCAGACAATGTGTGCATGCAACTGAATGGACACAAGGGAAAAACATTATAGGCAGACGTTCACTCTTTGAGATTGTTCTTGGGTGCTGGCCTGGCCCAGGGATGAACAGGGTTCATAGATTGTGAATCTATCTACAATGTTCCTTCCTTTGGTCCAGGCAGCAGGCCACACCTGCTATTGCTGCTCACCCCTCCAAAGTGACTGGCAAAATACCAATAATGAACTAATATCAAACACTTTAAGGGTGCACAGTGGCATAGCGGTAGAGCTACTGCTTTACAGTGCCAGATGCCCGGGTTCAATCCTGGCTATGGGCGCTTGTCCATATTGAGTCTGTATATTCTTCTCATGGCCTGCGTGGGTTTCTCCGAGATCTCCAATTTCCTCCCACACTCGAAAGACGTACAGATTCATAGGTTAATTTGGCTTGAGTAAAAAAATTGTAAATTGTTGCTGGTACATAGGATAATTCTCGTGTAGTATGGGTATCGCTGGTCAGCGCAGACTCGGTGGGCTGAAGAGCCTTTTGCCACGCTGTAAACTAAACTTAATGATGTAGCCACAATGCTGTATACAAAATTAGATGTGTGTGTAAGCCATAAAGCTGGAGTATTGAATAAGTCATGGCTAATATTCTTCTTCTCCTTCTCTTTCTTCATTCCCCACATCGCTTGTCGCCTTTAGCAACATTCACCTGCTGTCTTATTCCTGTCATTTGTTGTACTCCGCCAATGTACTATGTCTCTTTTACGACAGTGTCAGTTGTGTAAATTTAATCCAGAATCAAATAACTCCAGTAAATTTTAGAATTTCCCTTTAATCGCTGTTTGAATATTTAATGAAGATGAAGAAAATCAATGCCAGCGATGTGCATTGGATTTGTTTATCCCAAGGAGCATTCTAGGCACCATAGCCAATAGTTTGGATTCAGTTCATTAATGTGAAAGTACAACATCACTGCAACTTAAATACAACATTAGTACTTGCACTAGATCAAATACACAGCAGTGTGGTACTGTTAGACACAACAAGGCAAACGTCTTGTGTAAGCAAATAGTGTGGTTTACAATGACTTCACAAAGTTACAATCACACAAGACAATTTGACTTTGTAATCAACATTTCATTTTGAACTTCTTAATTCACAGCTAACACTGAAGAATTCAGTGCAGCAATATGCTTTTATCCACATCTTTTTATGCACAAAAATTGACAATGTTCTTTCAACAACTGAAAATATGAATGAATGAATGAATGAATAAGTTTATTGGCCAAGTATTCACATACAAGGAATTTGCCTTGGTGCTCCGCCCGCAACTGACAACATGACATTTAGGAATGAAACATAAAACATTAAACATTAATAATAAAACATTGTCGATTAAACATGTGAATTAAATAAAATACCAGTGCAATAGGAGGCTACAGATTTGTGGTTATTGAATGGGGAAAAAAGCTGTTTTTATGTCTGGCTGTGACACCTTTGACAGTTCGGATTCGCCTTCCAGAGGGAAGTGATTCAAAGGGTTTGTGGCCAGAGTGAGAGGGGTCAGAGATGATCTTACCCGCTCACTTCCTGGCCCTTGCAGTGCACAGTTCGTCAATGGAGGTAAGGTTGCAGCCAATAACCTTCTCAGCTGATCAGACGATTCGCTGCAGCCTCAGTATGTCGTGCTTGGTGGCTGACCATGATGGAGAAGGTGAGAACAGACTATACGATGGCCGTATAGAATTAGACCATCATTGCCTGTGGCAGATTGTGCTTCCTCAGCTGCCGCAGGAAGTATATCCTCTGTGGTGCCTTTTTTGTGTGGACTGTGGAGTCGATGGTGGTCCCCCATTTAAGGTCCTTGGAGATGATGGTTCCCAGGAACTTAAAACTTAAACTTAAAATACTCCACAGATGTGACTGGAGTGTTGTTGATGGTGAGTGGGGTGAGGGTAGGGGGAACTCTCCTGAGGTCTATAATCAATTCCACTCTTAAGAGCTTTGAGCTCCAGGTTGTTGCGATGGCACCAGGACGCAAGCTGTATCACTTCCTGTCTGTCGGCAGATTCCTCCCCTTCCTGGATCAGTCCAATCAGGGTTGTGTCGTCCGCAAACTTGAGAAGCTTAACAGATGAGTCAGTGGAAGTGCAGTCATTGGTGTAGAGAGAGTAGAGAGGAGAGTACGCAGCCTTGCGGTGCTCCTATGCTGAGGGTCTGCGGGTCTGAGATGTGCTTTCCCAGCCTCATGTGCTGCTTCCTGTCTGTCAGGAAGCTGGAGATCCACCGGCACAGTCTACTTGGAAAGTTTGGAGTGTAGTCGCTCTGGCACAATGGTCCTGAATGCACAGCTAAAATCAACAAACAAAATCCTGGCGGTCTAGGTGCTGGAGGATGAAGTAACGGCCCAGGATGACTGCATCATCCACGTATCTTTTGGCCCGATATGCAAACTGCAGAGGGTCCAGCAGGGGGCTTGTGATATTTTTCAGCTTGGCCAGCACAAGCCTTTCAAGGGTCTTCAAGTGTAGTCATTAAGACCAGTAACCCTTGCCTTGTTATATACATTAGAGTTGTCGTTTTCAATTACAATTAAGACTCTATGTAGTTTATGATGCTGTCTCACTCTGGAAATCCATTTTCTTTTGGCTCAACATTTTACTAGAATGTTGCCAGGGTTCCAGCAACTATGTTACAGAGAAAGGTTGAACAAGTTAGGTCTTTATTCTTTGGAGCGCAGAAGGTTAAGGGGGGACTTGATTGAGGTCTTTAAAATGATGAAAGGGATAGACAGAGTTGACGTGGATACGTTTTTCCCATTGAGGGTAGGGAAGATTCAAACAAGAGGGCATGACATGAGAATTAAGGGACAGAAGTTTCGGGGTAACGTGAGGGGGAACTTCTTTACTCAGAGGGTGGTGGCTGTGTGGAATGAGCTTCCAGCAGAAGTGGTGGAGGCAGGATCGATTTTAACATTTAAGAGTAAAGTGGATAGGTATATGGACGTGAAGGGAATGGAGGGGTATGGTCTGAGTGCAGGTAGATGGGACTAGGGGAAAACAAATGGTCGGCACGGACTGGAAGGGCCGAGAGGGCCTGTTTCCGTGCTGTAATTGTTATATGGTTATATGTTATATGGTTATATGCCTATGAAATGTCATAAAACTAATGCTGGCACAAAAGCAATCTACTTGATACTATGTTTAGTTATCGATAACGTTTAAGGTACCGCATGTCCTTATCAATAATGTCACCTGCAAAGTTGTTAACCAAATGATTTTTCTAAATCGACAAAGTTTTGGCTAGCACTTAAGTGCTCTGTTGAACATGGAACTTGTTCTTTGAACAAGTAGGATTCAGAATGTAACAAATGCTATTTAATGTCAAATCATAACTATACAACATAAAACATCTGTATGTAAAGATAAAATAGATAATAAAGATAATAAAGATAATGAACATCTTCATAATTTTTCAACTCTGGGTTTACATACAGAGTAAGCCAATCAGTATACTGCCCAATTCAATTTGTCTCTTTGACTTCCTACATGTGATTTCAATTGGGAAATGTGATGTGGATTCTAACAATCCAATAATGTTTTCAGAAAATCAAGTTAAAGCAATTCAAGTGCTCACCTTTGTTAATAAATAAATAAGGTTTTCATACTTAAAAATAATTATTGTGCATATGAATATAATATATAATTGTATAGATAAAAGATGAAAAATTCAAGCTTTATGTAATTTTTAATGTGTATACATATATTTCAGTCATATGTCTTTTATCTTTATTTCAGTTTTGTGGGTTATTAATGCTAGCAAAATTAGGCATTTTTAGTTACTAAAATATTTGTGTATATATGTTTGTGTATATGTGTATATATACAAAAAAGTACATATAAGGCTTGAATTTGTCAGTCTTTTATCTTTATTTCAGTTTTGTGGCTTATCAATGCTAGCAAAATTAGGTATTTTAGTTACTGAAATAATTTAAGCAAGTGCTTCAAATTTCAGTTCCAGTAACAAATTGCAACTAAATTGGTAATGACAATAAGTAATATCTTCCCCTTCAAAATCGCACATTGCCACACACAGTTATGCTAATCTGGGTCTCCCCATGACCCTTGTGTAGCGAGTGATTAGTCCAACATATTACACGTTCATGAAGAAATGTAATTAGGCAATGGTCCATGCACACTGTCCACATTTCACAAACTGCATTCTTGAGGCAAAATCCTTGGCATGAAAATATACTTTGCCGACAAAGACTTTTACCAGTGAGTCTAAAGGAAAATACTTTCTTAAATAGCTTGCCTCTTTTTATTTGGTTCTCATCAGTATAAAACAACAAAAAAATCAAAGTCTAAATAGATATGTGTGGTACTGCACCCCATTTCACCCCAGCACCCGTCCTGAGACCTACCCACCTAACAGGACAAAGGTTTGTCTCTCCATTTTGGCAAGGAAATGTGGTCTGCCAGTTAATGTTGGTTTGTCCTCCAGTGTAACAAATCTATAAGCAGTTCTGCACACTAGTTCCATAATTTAATTTTCCCTATTTTCATCATAAGATCATAAGTAGAAGTAGGCCATTCGGCCCATCAAGGGGAAATTTATTTAGTCAGAGGGTAATGATTCTGTAGAATTCTTTGCCACAGAAGGCTGTGGAGGCCGTCAGTGGATATTTTCAAGGTAGAGACAGATAGATTCTTGATTAGTACGGGTGTCAGATGTTATGGGGAGAAGGCAGGAGAATGGGGCTAGGAGGGAGAGATAGAGCAGCCATGATTGAACAGCGGAGTAGACGTGATGGTCCGAATGGCCTAATTCTACTCCTATTCCTTACGACCTTATGGCCTTATGACAATATATAATTACCAAAATTACAATTAATTAATAACCACACATGCATGAATGTTAAGCAATATATTTAAAACGTCTACAATTCCAAACATTTTGTGATTAACATAATGTATATCTTCCAATTCATTAATTTGCTAAAATGTCACATCCACCCCAGCATTCACCCTGTAATAAAGAGATTTTTTTTTTGGAGTTGCTGCACTCATAAAATTGGTTCTTTTAAATATATTGGATAATTTTACAGCTTTTTAAGCAGGGTAAAGTAATAGTTGCTTAACCCACTGAACCCCATGCAACATATCGTCGAACCTATCTACTTTGTTAAAGGTTATTATTTGATTTATCTTGAGAATTTTTATCATCCAAAAAGGTACTCTGGGGAAGAAGGGAAAAAAAACAATTCCACGTGCACTGGTCGCAAAGTAATCATGTGAAATGATTGCCTTGTTGCGGCAAAACAAGTGATCATTACTTTCCACTTTCGATGACGCCTAATGCACTCTTTCCATCTGCCGGCCTGTGAGGTGTGGTCTAACCACACTGTGCCAACAATGGTCTGGGAGGTTTCTGGCTTCAGGCTCACCATGTTCCTTATCACAACCACAGTCTACTTTCACATATAAGACAGCTGTTACACGGTGTTTGATATCCTTTGATCCCCGAAGACCTCCGAGACACATCTCACAAAAGCCTTCCGAGCACAAAATATAATCTGCTTATAACGTCCCACATTTTCATTTATTGCTCTTTAAATGGTAGCTTCCTGACTCCGCACAATGCATTATTTACACGATGCCCTACATTAGCTTAACTACATCTGGCACTTTTATCTCTCGACATGACAGAAACTACATTTAACCAAAATCAAAAAAGATTAAGCTTATAAAAGGCACATTCCAAGATTTCACAGGCAATAAAGAGATTTCCAAAACAATACAAGAGCTTCTTAAAAAAAGAACATTGTAAGTGTTTTATATTAAAAAAATAAACATGCAGAGAAAGGAAATGTATATAATTTGCAACTTAAAATTATTGTAGTATGGTATTATTTGATGCTAATTCCTGATAGCTTTCACCCATTAGCTCACAGAAATGAAGTAAAGATTACAATTATGCTTAATGCCAAAAAAAAGCTTATGGTTATGGTTTATTGGTTGGAAGATGCTCCAGATATTTATGGTTATGTATCACATAGGTAATTGAGTGGAGTGGGAAATTGCAGTTTTGAACAGAAAACCTGAAAGCCATGGATTCCATTTTAATTTAGTGTCTGTGTTTTTTTTCTGGTCAATGTGCTTTGATGAGAAAAAGACACAAAATGCTGGAATAACTCAGCGGGTCAGGCAGCATCTCCGGAGGACATAGAGAGGTGACGTTATGGGCTGGGACCCTTTGGTTTGGTTTGATAGACTTGTCTTTGGGGTGGAATATTGCAACCTTCACGTGGCCCACCCTGTTGCGACTAATGCAATCAACCCGACGTGCACAAACAAATACAACTTTAGGCTGTGCATGCCAAACGCAAGAAGACTTGTCTTTGAGACTAGCAGACGCCATCTGGGCTTTTCCAGATGGGCTCAGATGGAGGGAGGAGCGAGAGAGGGAAGGAGGGAAGAGGGTTTCAGGTGCAATAAAGCTGCCTCCTGCCACTCTTGGCTCAAGCTTCACTCTCCAGCATCAAAAACCTATTCCCAATCTACCATGGCAACTGGGTCTCTGACTGCTTTGGAAATTGAGCCACTTACAGTAAAACCAGAGACTGTAAATGTCATCAGTGTGCTTAAAATGCCAATCTGCCGCCTGTGAAAATAATTTCTGCTTGTCCCTTGCTTCACCATGGTTAACTTTGTGAGTTGGGCTCATATTCAGTGATACCTTTGACATATTTACCTGGTTTTGATGCCACACCTCCAACCAGGATCCTAAACTCAAGTTAGACGGATTCAAACTATTCCACCATTTTGAAACACACATTTAATTAATGTACATGACCGATGAAGAGCCTGTAGATATCTAAACAATTCCCTCTGGAGATTTTAGAGTTTGAATACTACACTGTTAATTTCTGGCCCACTCTCACAAAACAAAATGAAACTTGTTGACCTTGACATGCTTTCACAGTTAGAATTATCTCCAAAAATAGTGGCACATGCAGGAACCATGATAACTTGTCTGGAGGCAAGGGGGAATGATTTTCATGGGCACATGACAGGCATAATATCATGCCTACAAACAGCACTATTACACACTGTAAAGAATGTCATTTTGGACGTGTGGGCTTCAACGTGATCTTTCTTGTGCAGCGGTCTTTAAGCAGTGATTATCAACAGACACCATCGCTGGAAGTAGTTTAGTTTAGATAAGAGATACAGCGCTGAAACAGGCCCTTCGGTCCACTGTGGCCGCACTGACCAGCGATCCCCGCATATTAACACTATCCTACACACAATGAGCTCACAATGTCTGTGCCGAACATGAAGTAATGTTAAATTAATCTTCTCTGTCTGAATGTGACCCATATCCATCCTGCCCCTGCATTTCCATGTGTCTCTCGCGGTTTGAAAGTAATTGGCCAGATATTAAACCCGCACCTTCAAAGTGCTGAGAAATCTTGTGCAATGGATTATGCAGGAAAATTTGGCTTCAGCAAATGCTGCAAATTGATTTTGCTTCTATTCTACTCTCACTGACAACTGGAACACATTAATCAACTACAACTTAGTCTAAAGCATCCAAAATACAGCCGGCAACTTTCTTTGGCACAACCATGAGCATCAAGTGTTCATATCTCAACTTGCATTCCACAAACATTCCCTCACCGTCGACATCACCCAACAGACTCCTGCAATTTCCTTTCCACAACTCTCATATGTCTTGGCCAGATTAAATATCCTACCACCACTGTACATGGAAATGTAACATATAATTGAATCCATTCCCACTTTGAATGCTATTTTACTAATGGCATTTATGATCAAATTTTATTACATATTCTCAAATTAAATTCAGAGTTCATATTAGAAGTTCCCGCTTGCAGCGTGTTCCAAACACTCACCACTCTCTGTGGTGATCACCTAGACATCTGAAATTTGATCACCTAGACATTTCCTTTAAACTTTATCCCTCTCACTTCTAAACTACGCCCTCTAGTATTTCACATTTCCATCCAGGTTACGACCGTCTACCCTATCAAGGGATATGGGGAAAAAGCAGGAACGGGATACTGATTTTAGATGATCAGCCATAATCATATTGAATGGCAGTATTGGCTCGAAGGGCCGAAAGGCCTACTCCTGCACTTATATTTCTATGTTTCTATGCCACTCATAATTTTATATATTTCCACCAGGTCACAATCATTGTTTAGTCACAATCACTGATCGCAGCATTTTTGATTCCAGGTTATTTAATTAACTCAAGTTAAATTCCTCAACTGCCAAGGTGGGATTTGATATTCTCTCCAGGGTCATTTGTCAATGTCTCAAGATTGGTAACAAAACCACTCAGCATCCTTTCTAGCATATTGAACATACATCTCCTTGTGAATTACTTCTCCTCTGCCATTAAGCTCCTTTCTCCCTAATGAAGTTGCACAAGTCATTTTTTGCACTAACTCACCTTTCATTTATTTATTAGTTTATGTATACACCGGTTACTTCATTTTGTACTTTTTGATTTAGTACAAGTATTTAGCCCAAGCACTTGACATTGATTGTTTGAAGGTGATCAACTCCTCTTATGATGAATTTCTGTTCAACTCCAGTAGCCAATTAGTTTAGTTTAGTTTAGTTTAGTTTAGAGATACAGTGTGGAAACAGGCCCTTCGGCCCACCAAGTCTCCGTCGATCAGCGATCACCCATACACCAGATCTATCTGACAAACTAGGAATAATTTACAGAAGCCAATTAATTTACAAATCTGCACATCTTTGGAGTGTAGGAGGAAACCAGAGCGCCCAGAGAAAACTCGTAGTCACAGGGTGAACGTACAAACTCCGTACAGAGAGCACCCTTGGTCAGGATCGAACCCGGGTCCTGGCACTGGAAGGCAGCAACTCTAGCACTGTGCCACTCTGCTGCCCTTACCACTGCGCCAATGTGCGGCCCTCGTGTAAATCACGTGTACTTTTAATGAGCCGCACTTCACTGAGAACAGTTGTAAGCATCTTCATTAATGGGATCGGAGATTCATTCATAGAAACATAGAAACATAGAAAATAGGTGCAGGAGTAGGCCATTCGGCCCTTCGAGCCTGCACCACCATTCAATATGATCATGGCTGATCATCCAACTCAGTATCCCGTACCTGCCTTCTCTCCATAACCCCTGATCCCCTTATGTTATGATTGGAGTGACTAGTCTTGTAAAGGAGAATGTGAGAGAATATTATATACACTTAGTACTCTGTGGCCGGATCATAAGTGAACAATGTTAGTGTTAAAGATTGTATAGAGGGGAGTCTGCTTTTGGAATTGTAATTTAGCAGATTCCTCGTTTTAAAGCCTTTATATCAGAGGGTCCAGTTACACTCTTACTGTCATTACCCTCTCTGTACTCTACTGGGGGTTGAGACTGTTGATATTCTGATGGGATTACCCCTGCTCCAAACGTCCCTCTGTCCCATGACCTTCATGTCACACATTAATGTGGACAGCGCACGAATGTGTCAGGTCCAGTTTCCTGGAAATGATTTTTTGTGTAATCGAATCTGGTTTTAGCGCTTTTACTTACAGTTTTTGCATGTAAACGCTAATGGATCCAATTTCTCAGCACATATGCACCCCTGATTGACAAATCATTCTCCTGAATATTACTCAGTGTAATTATGACTTAGGGCAGAGTCAAAAACCCCAAAACAGGCCCATTAGCTCATCATGCTCATAACAAGCATCATGTAGCCTTTGTGACTTCTCTAACTTCAAATAACCAATGTTTTCTCTTGCTCACCATCCCTCCCCTTCTCAGTTCTCCAACCAGTCTGACTGTCCCCCTTATTACATTTTATCTCTGTTTGCTTCGTTGTCACCCTCTCCTAGCTAACAATGAACAATTCCACATTTTTCTTGATCTCCATTTCTTTTGATGTCTCGTTTTCATACCTTACCCGTCCATATCTCTGTGTCTCCCGTTGACTCTCAGTCTGAAGAAGGGTCTCGATCCAAAACGTCACTCATTCCTCTATCCAGAGATGCTGCCTGTCCCGCTGAGTTACTCCAGCATTTTGTGTCTATCTTTTATGTAGCCTTTGAGTAATTGATTGAAAGATGCAGTGTGGAGACAGGCCCTTCGTCCCACTGAGTCGATGCCCACCATCGATCACCCATTCCCAATAGTTCTGTGTTAGCCCACAATTCTATGCATCCATTCTCTACACACTTGGGGTAATTTACAGAGGACAACATCCTTTTCAAACCCACACGTCTTTTGGATGTGGGAGCAAACAAGAGCTCCCAGGGAAAAGGTGCAAACTCCACACTCAAGGTCAAGTTTGAACTGGGTCTCTGGTGCTATGAGTCAGCAACTTCACCACCTGAACCACTGTGTCACCCACCTACAGTGGTCGCAGGTCTGTAGTCTACTAAGCCTTGGTGGCTCAAGCGCTCATGTTATCTCATCTTAAACATGTGATAGTCAAGGTATAAGGAATTGTAGAATTAGGTCCTTCGGCCCATCAAGTCTACTCAACCATTCAATCATGGCAGATCTATCTCTCCCTCCAAACCCCATTTTCCTGCCTTCTCCCCATAACTTCCTGACACCTGTACTAATCAAGACTCTGTCTATCTCTGCCTTAAAAATATCCACTGACTTGGCCTCCATAGCCTTCTGCGGCAAATAATTCCACAGATTCATCACCCTTTGACTGATAGTGTCAGGCTGTGTGTTCCAGATTCCAGTCACTCTCTGGAAGGAAAAAAAATCTTCAGATCCTCTCTAAATATTTTAATTTTCACTTTAAATCTGCGAATGTAACCCACTCTTGGGTACCTCTACCATTGAAAAAACAGTGCATATGCCTTCTTCATCTCTCTGTTTACATGTGCTGTCATCCAGATGTATACCGAGGTTGTTTTGTTATTGAATATTCATTCGGACACACCAGTCATGGTATATGTCCGGGAAGGAACTGCAGATGCTGGTTTACACCGAAGATAGACACAAAATGCTGGAGTAACTCAGCGGGACAGGCAGCATCTTTGGAGAGAAGGATTGGGTGATGTTTCGGGTCAAGACGTTTCTTCAGACAGTATCTTCTCTCTGGAGATACTACCTGTCCAGCATTTTGTGTCTACCTATGGTTTATGTCCCCCTCTTATCGGGCAACCCAAAATGCATCACCTCACAGCTTTCAGAATTTTATCCATCTGCCATTGCCCTGTCTAACCTCTCCTCTCGTCTGATTAATATAAATTCTATAACCCATGACTGCTCTTCTCACCATCAACAGCATCACCAGTCTCCGAGTCATTTCTAACGTTACTAATCTTATCTCGTACACTCACATCTAAGTCATAAATTAATATACAACAAACACCAAGGGTCCCAGCACCAAAAGCCATTGTACACCACTGGTCACAGGCTTCCAACCATAAAAACAAACCTTCACTCTGTCACTCAATGCCAAGACAAGTTTGGATCAAATGTGCCACTTTTACCTTGGTCCCCTTGGTTCTAAATCTTGTTTCCAACCTCCCCTGTCTGACTTCCTCATTTATTGTACAGTTTCTGGGTCGTGTATTAATATAATTTTGTTCTAGACATACAGCGTGGAATCAGGCCCTTCGGCGCACCGAGTCCACTCCAACCATCAATCACCTGCGCATTAGTTCTATATCCTACACACTAGGTGCAACTTACAGCAGCCAATTAACCCACATACCTGGATGCCTTTGGAATTTGGAAGATTGAAGATGAGGGTGGCCCACAAGGGGAATCGTCTTGGCCAAACAACAGTAAATAGGGGTTAGGAAAATACCTCTGACATTTAATACAATGATTTATGTGCCATGGAGCCTTTGAAACAATTTAAATTAAGAAAAGTTGAGCCATTTCAGCAATAGTCTTCCTTTAAATATTGTATTATGGGATGAGTTAATTGAGGAAAGCGCAGAAATAGGGCTTTGAATCTTGGCTTGAGCCATGGTAACCCCAGAATGCTCTCAAGTAATTATATGGTGATTGAGAGGATAAGACTGACTGATTGCAATATCTTACAGGAAACCACAGCATGCAGATCCTGATGAGTCAATTAAGGCAGAAGGCCTTCTCGAAGTGGATCAATTCCTGCAACCAATGTGACAAATCAGCTAAACAGTGATCGGTTTAAAACCTATTCTTACTGTAATTAAGTTCTGCATGACCCAGAATGTTCCAGATAATCGATGTTTTTTTGCACTGTTCACAAAGAAAAGTTTAGATCCTTTTCTTAACCCCAACATAGAGTCATAGAGCTTGGAAACAGGCCCTTCGGCATAACTTGCCCACACCGGCCAACATGGTTCAGCTATGCTGGTCACACCTGCCCGTGTTTGGCCCATATCCCTCTAAACCTGTCCTATCCATGTACATGTCTAACAGTTTCTTCAACATTGGGATAGTCCCTGCCTCAACTACCTCCTTTGGCAGCTCGTTCCATACCCCTCAGATTCCTATCAAATCTTTTCCCCTTCACCTTAAACATACATCCTCTGGTTCTTTATTCACCTACTCTGGGCAAGAAACTCTGTGCATCTACCCGATCTATTCCTCTCATGATCTTATACACCTCTATAAGATCAACAATGAAATTTGTTATTATCAAGTATTATTATAACTAATTATCACATATTAACCTACATCTAAATATTTATTCTCACTGTGCGCGCTGCCTGATTTGATCCAATCTTAGAGGTGTTTCCAACTTTAATAATGTTGTGATCATTATTCTCTCTCAACCAGTTGTTCAATATCAAGCTCTAATTTTTATTTTATTCACCAGGAATGAATAAGGCTCAATTAATCTAAGTATTTTCTAAGCTGACTATAACTTTTATTCAGCACTGAGTTTTGTTAAATTGTATTAAAGTTTGCACTGTGGATAAGATAAAATTACTATTTCTGAAATGCAACCACTGCAAAATTGCCATTTTTCTTATAGATTCTAAACTAACAAAATATATTCTACTTGTTTCTGCATTGAAACCCACACTTTGTGTGATAAAGGAAATTTGAAATACCAGGGTTTGTTGACAATGTACTTTATTAATACATTTATTTTACATAAACTGCTTTTAGGTTTCCTATTAGGCAGATTTTAACTTTCTCATGAATTCTACATTTACCTTAGTATTTGCCTTAGCTTTAGATTTGACATCAGAACTGTAAAATACATAGTATAAGTGTACAGAATTATGAGAGGAATAGATTGGGTTTAGTTTAGTTCAGTTTTAAAGAGATACAGCGTGGAAACACGCCCTTCGGCCTACCGAGTCTGCACCGACCAACGATCCCTGCACATTAACACTACCTTACATATACTGGGGATAATTTTACATTTAACATTCATACCATGCCAATTACCCTACAAACCTGTACGTCTTTGGAGTGTGTGAGGAAACCGAAGATCTCAGGGAAAACCTACATAGGTCATGGGGGGAATGTACAAACCCCGTACAGACAAGCACCATAGTCAGGATCGAACCCAGGTCTCTGGTGTTGTAAGGCAGTAGCTCTACCGCTACGCCACCATGCCGCCCTAGACGCAGAGAGCCTCTTGCCCAGAATTGAGAACCAGAGGACGTAGGTTTAAGGTGGGGGATTTAATAGAAAACTGAGGGGTGACTTTTTCACACAAAGGGTGATGGGTGTATGGAACGAGCTGTCGGTGCAGATTGTGAGGCAGGTACTATTGCAACGTTTAAGAAACATTTAGACAGTAGCGTAGATAGGACAGTTTTGGAGGGATATGAGCCAAACGCAGGCAGGTGGGATCAGTGTAGCTGAGACATGTTGGCCGGTGTGGGCAAATTGGGCCGAAGGGCCTGTTTCCAGGCAAGTATATAACTCTCATTACCACCATATTTCTCCTCACTCCCTCATCTTGACCGAGCATAGAACCATTCCTGAACCTTCAAACATATCAGGCGACATTGTGAGAAGATAGTCTCCAGCAATAATTCAATAAATCGGCAGAGAAGCAGATGAGCAATAGGGGTGTTTTAAGCCATTCTGGGCAGTTTTACAGCCTTGTGTAAAGGGTTTATGCATACCTTGCTTACAGTATACTTTGTATAAGTATGCACTGTAACAGAAAACAACAAGACCAGAGCAACTAATGCACCTGACATTAAATGCACTGACATGTATGCATCAGAGTTAGGACTCGGCGCAGATTGGAGGCTTTCTGAATCGCTGGCCGCTCATTAGTTGGCTCAGTAATCGCATAACATTCCTTGGCAGAGCAATCATTTATGAATAGCATGAGAACCACAGGGGTTTAGCATTGAGAAAACAGAGTGAAGGTCTGTTCTCAAGCACTCAGTAAATTAAGTTGTCACTTTTAATATACCTACTGGTCTATCATTCTATTTGTAGAAGAGGGTTACTTTTCAAAAGTGCAGTTTTTAGCCAAAACAAATAAATAGCTAAAGCAACCATCGTTTTTAGTTTTATAAATATCTAATAAAAGGTTATGCTACCCTGCTTCAGATTACAGAAGGGGATTGGACAATAAAATGCACCTATGTTTTCACTGATAACACAGCCTCATCTGTTTCTGGTACTCCCTGAATGCACTGTCCACGAGGAATTCCTTCAGAATCCATAACAAATATTATGAATCTCTGGAGCCTAGGGTAAATTCCTTCTCTTGCCATCCAAACATTCCACTCACCCTACATTGCTTGTTCATTTATGGTTTACTCACACGTTGAACCATAAATGATATTTATATCATGCTGTCAGTCTTCAGTCACCTATTTCTAAGGATCTTTTCCTATTTTGAGGATGTTGTCAGGACTCGAGGGCCTGAGCCATGGGGAGAGGTTGAGCAGGCGAGGAATTGTGCAGGACCCTGGATGATGAGTGATCTTATAGAGGTATGCAAAATTATGAGAGGAATAGATCGGGTAAATGCACAGTATTTTTGCCCAGAGTAGGGGAATCGAGAACCAGAGGACATGGTTTTAGGGTGAGGGTGGTGGGGGGAGATTCAATAGGATCCTAAGGGGAAACTTTTTTTACACAAACGGTGATAGGTATATGGAACGAACTGCTGGAGAAGTGGTTGAGGCAGGTGCTATCACAACATTTTAAAACATTTGGACAGGGACATGAATAGGATTGGTTCAGTGGGATATGGGTCAAATGCAAGCAAGTGGGACTAGTGTAGATGGGGCATGTTGGTCAGCATGGAAAAGTTGGACCGAAGGACCTACTTCCACACTGTATGACTCCATGACTCCATAACCAGTACATTTGTTTAGCTTTTCCTTAAAAAATATGCTTTCATACAAGGAGCTATTATTCACTTCAGGAAGCATGGTTGAATAAATACCACAATCAGCATCAATGGTGCAGATGTAGAAATGGTTGAGGAGCCCAAGTTCCTTGGCGTTAATATTATGGATAAGCTGTAGTGGACCAATTACATGGTGCAGTAGCCAAGAAGGCAACTGACGCCCCTACTTCCTGAGGAGACTGTGGAAATTCAGCATGTCTCCAGTGACTCTTACCCACTTTTGCATAGGCACCATAGAGAGCATACTGTCGGGTTGCATCACAGCATGCTTTGGCAATAGCTCTACCCAAGACCATAAGGAATTGTAGGGAGTTGTAGAAATCAACCTAAAGCATCACACAGACCAGATTTCCCACTGTTGACACTTCATGCTGCCTCAAAAAAAATCAGTCAGCATAATCAAAGACTGGTCTTTAGTTCTACGGTCATTACTTCTTCCAGCTCATATCTGGCAGAGGTACAGAAGCTTGAAAGCACACAGCGCCGGACTCAGGAACAGCTTCCTCTCCTTCATTATTAGGCTACTGAATGGTCCTTCCATAAACTAGAGAACTGCCTGACTCACCTCCCACCCCATTGTGAAGATTGGACTTTGTCTAAGGATTTGATGCACTACAATGCGCTACAATGCTGAGAACTATATCCTGCACTCTGTATCTTTCCCTTTGCTCTATCTATTGTACTTGAGCATTGAAGCAATTGTATCTATGTATGGTATATCTGATCCGCTTGGATAGTATTGGGAAAACAATGCTTTTGATAGACACAAAATGTGAATGTGTGTGTGTGTGTATGTATGAGCACCCTTACCTTGTGCTTGGGTGGTCTAATTATATTTGTGTTTGTGTTGTATCCATGCAGTATAAATCAGTCTCCATCACCATGGACTTCCTTGCTGCTGGAGCAAGGCCTTTATCTACCGAGCCAGCAAATTAGCTGGTTTGCATTGGCCTTGCCAGTTAAAATAATTCACACACAGACATCTCCTATGCCTCACTGTGGTGGAAACGAGCCATCCTCATCCGAGAGTCTGCTTAGGAGGAAGATAGTTCAAACTACAAATGGAATACTTTAATTTATTGAGCAAGGCAATGGAATACAAGGACAGGTGATTATGCTGAAATTTTCTCAAGCATTTGTGGAGCCACAAATACAATAGTTGGTGTAGTTCTGACCACCATATTACAGGAAGGATGTGATAGTACAAGGGAGAATGTAAATTCAAAGGATATTGCCAGGATTGAAGGAAGATTAAATTAAGCTTTTCTTGATTAGTATGGGAGTCAGGGGTTATGGGGAGAAAGCAGGAGAATGGGGTTAAGAGGGAAAGATAGACCTTGCACTTTTGCTGCCTGACCCATGGAGTGCTTCCAGCATTTACTCTATTTAATTATAGATTAAAGTTTATGTTCATAAATGATAGGGACAAAATTAGGCCATTTGGCCCATCAGGTCTACTCCGCCATTCAATCATGGCTAATCTATCTTTCCCTCGTAACCCTATTCTCCTACCTTCCCATCCATAAACACCCATACAAATCGAGAATCTATCTACCTCTGCCTTAGAGATATCCATTGACTTGGCTTCCACAGCCTTCTGTGGCAATGAATTCCACAGATTTGTCACCCTCTGACTAAACAAATTCCTCCTCATCTCCTTCCTGAAGGAACGACCTTTAATTCTGAGGCTATGACCTCTGGTCCTAGACTCTCACACAAATTAACTTCCAGATGGATCAGAAGGTAATTCAGGAAGGAGTGTGAGGATTTAGAACTCACTGGCTGAAAGGATGGTAACGGAGTGCGGCCAACCTGAGAAAGCTTTGGCTTTGAGCAGCGGGTCAGACACAGGAATAGGCACTATGTACCTTTTGTCCTTATGCATACGCAAAAATTGTGCATGTTTTTCTCCAGACAATTCATTAATAATGCCATTTTCATTAATGTGGAATGCAGTGTGGAATCATTTTTATTATATACAGATTCTAAAATCATCTATTATTTATGAATTCTCAAATATATATGTGGTTGCAGTTTAGTTATTTTTAATTAAATCTGAGCGTATATCTGAAGCTAGATCACAAATGTTCTGCCAAGTGATTTTTGTGCAGAGAAACAAATTTCAAAACCGACCCAGATGGATTCGAATGGCACCCTTATTTTGGTGTTAAAATCATACTGTGCTCTGTGCAATATCAGTGATGAATATGTTAAAGCACGTATAACATTCTTGCCTCTCCTATTTTATCAAAGGTGTTAACCTCTTTAAAATTATAATCTCTATTAAAACAACTGACAAGGAAATTTCATACAAGCATGCTAAAACATTTGTTGTGACCTATCAACGGCAAAAGGTAGGCTAAATATTAGCCATATTTGAGATTCGGGGCAGTGATTATCATTGGGCCGTGTGCTCATTTTTAAGTTGGGCAATGTTGTTTAATATGTTATTAACTCATAGTGCTAATAGATTTACTATCCAAGATATAATTCTCCACTCATTATCAATATACAGTAGTACAAATAATGTCCCACATTTTAACCTATGTATCCTCTTGTGTCACAGTGGAAAATTACCTACAAGCAATACAGTTCTTATGGAATAGTCAACTTTGAAAAATAACAAATACATTTTAAAAAATGCATCTGTATTTTCAAGACATCACAACTCACTTCACAGCCATTCAATTTTATATGCTGATTATTTTGTTTAAAAAACATGAAGCTATCACTAAATTTGAATCATTGCTTGATGTCCTGACCATAATTACAATGGTTAGTCATATAACTCATCTTAGGGTCAACATTCTTATTGGTAGGTCTCCTTGCTTTAGGAACCCTGTCTTCCAGTAGGTGCTGTAATACTCCCAGCTGGAGATTGCACAGTGTAATTTGATAGGGGCTTATTTTAGTTTAGTTCAGAGATACAGCGTGGAAAGAGGCCCTTCTGCCTAAAAATCCGATAGCAAGCAAGATAGATCACTCGACGAAAAAGACGTAGTACGGTCATGGGCAGTTTCATGGGTAATTTTCGGCCCCATTTCCGTAACTGGCTTCCGTCTCCGCACCAAAGATCCCATAGTGGAGCAAAGATAATAGTACGGAGACGGAAGCCGGTTACGGAAACATCCTTGTAAAAATGGATGAAAAAAAGGCCCACGTACCGCTCCATTGCGTACTACACGTGAACCCATTGCATTTAGAAGGAGTGGTCTATCTTTGCTTCTGCCCACTGAGTCTACACTGGCCAACAATTACCCGGTGCTATACTTCTATCCCACACACTGGGGACAATTTATAGAAGTCAATTAACCTACCAACCTGCACGCCTTTGGAATGTGGAAGGAAACCAGACCATCCGGTGAAAACCCATGAGGTTACGGGGAGAACGTGCAAATTCTGTGCCCATAGTCAGGATTGAACCCGGGTCTCCGGCGCTATAAGACAACAATTCTACTGCTGCGTCACGGTGCTGCCCTACCAGAATCTGCTGAAATATAATCCAATGGCAAGAAAAACACAATTGACGCAGTATCAAATCTATCGTTAGCAGAAAGACCAACCTAGGTGACAATTTGTGTGCTGGCCACAGAAACAGATCTATAATCACATATTACAATCACCCCACACTCTTAAATCTCTATTCCTACAGATTCCCTTATCATGTATTTATGCACTGTAGATGGCTCGGCTGTAATCCTGTATTGTCTTTCCGCTGACACAATAAACTAAACTGGAGCTGTAAGTTAAGCAAATAGTCATAGATGTGTTGTGCTTTACAGTACAAGTAGCAAGCATTGCTTATGGCCTGTAAATTCCTCTGAGATTCCCAGTGATTGACGAGAGCTGACAGACAACTCTACAAAATTATAAAATCGCAAGATAGAAGCTTTACCTTTTTTCAAAAATCACATTTTTAATCACGTTTCCCAACAGTAGCAGGTACAATGAAGGGCAAAAATGTATTATAAGTGCAAGCCTGCTTTTTGCAGGTGGTCTCACAAAATGCTAAAACTCCCGTGTAACTGTGAATTCTGAAGCTCTATTACCATATATTCAGCACTGATACAGCATGAAGGCAACATGATGTATTAACACTAAAAGTGCACTAAACAAGAACAAAACCGTTCAGTTGGCACAATAATAATGAATGCACAAAACGATGGACTTTTAATATGAGAAATAACAGCTAATCAAATATTTCCCCAAAAAATCAAATAGCTTTGCATTGTACTCTATCTCACAGAAGAAGCACTTAGATTAAGTACAGGGTTTTTAAACATGGTTGGTTTTAAATGAATATGTGCTTTACGTTAAGGACACTTGAAAATAATAGGGTAGATGTGACCAGGAACAGAAAAGGTTCATAATTTCATACAGGGACTGCTCACCTTCTTCAAAATACTTTGCTATGTTTAATGTTTTATAAGAAAGATGAAGAGTTTTCAAAGCACGCTTCATTTTTCTGCAAATGTGAATGAAGAACATGAATTTTGTCATCGTCAGATAAATTATGGCCATATCCATCATGTATAAAGAACACTGCATCAATGGGAAACATAATTGTAGTTACTAACCTACAAATCACTTTTTTCCATTTGTTAAATGGTTTGTGGTAGGGGGGAAAGGAAAAGAAAAATACATAAAAGTATTTTTTTCACATTTCTGTGAGCATGGCCATTTTTGGTTGCCTTGTTCACATCTTTAATCATGCAATGACATCCATCAATTACAAATGTCCCTTGCCACTTGCACTTTCCTAACATTGCTCCAGTCAAGTCAATTGATCTGTATGAAAGAGCTTGAATATTCAAAGTCCGCTTGTCAAAACGAAGACAAGCAGCACCATTGATTATCAGACCTCCACTGCTGGTAACAACTCATTACGGACCTATTCTCGAGGCCAGTACTGCCAGACTGCAATCAAAGGCACCTATTTCCGTTCAGTGATGCCGAATGGATAGAGCGGACGTGGAGAGGATGTTTCCACTAGTGGGAGAGTCCAGGACTGGGGATCATAGCCTCAGAAATAGAGAATGTTCTTTTAGGAAGGAGATGAGGAGGAATTTCTTTAGTCAGAGGGTGGTGAATCTGTGGAATTCTTTGTCGCAGAAGGCTGTGGAGGCCAAGTCAGTGGATATTTTTAAGGCAGAGAGATAGATTCTTGATTAGTATGGGTGTTAGAGGTTATGGGGCGAAGGCAGGAGAATGGGGTTAGGAGAGAGATAGATCAGCTATGATTGAATGGCGGAGTAGACTTGAAGGGCCGAATGGCCTAATTCTGCTGCTATCACTTTTGATCATGAATATTCACTGCAGCCACTGAAGCAATGTATCCATTTCAAGTTCAACACAAAATGCTGGAGTAACGCAGAGGGACAAGCAGTATCTCTGGCGAGATGGAATGGGTGACGTTTTGGGTCGAGACCCTTCTTCAGACTTGAGTCACCCATTCCTTCTCTCCTGAGAAGCCGCCTGTCCCGCTGAGTTACTCCAGCATTTTGTCTATCTTTGGTGTGTAACCAACATCTGCAATTCCTTCCTATCCATTTCAAGTATTCTACACTGAAAGCCTGCGGAGATACTAGATTGATACAAAAGTGTTTCAATGTGTGTTAAATGCATGCTGTTCTGGGCAATGTAAAAATGAAACGAGTCATTAAATGTTCTGATAATCCACTTTCAGTTGAGAAACACACGCCCAATTTTGTGTTTCACTCAGGATCCCTGCATCTGCATTTCCTGTGTTGGGATTTTCAGAATTAGGTTTATTATCTATTAAAACATTGATCCTAACATTGTACAGTGCTGCTACTATTAATCAGAGTGGATCCCTTGTGAAGGGGATCCAGCCCGTACCCTGGAAGTAAATTAATTTCCCCCCACTTTAATGATTAGGGAATTCCAGAGCCCCGATTGCAGTAGGGAAATTTTCCCAGTCGATCGGAACGGAAGTCCCAAAAAGGTCGCAATCAGCCGCATCACCCCGCCTAGTTGCCACATTTTCGGGGAGGACTTCCAGGGTGGATTTCAAGTGCACTCACGTTATTTTGTCCGGATTAAGGGAGGTGCCGGGCCGCCAGTTGCCGGAAAATCGGTGGTGGACCTGTAGATTTGAACTTTTTTTCGCCTTCCATCCTGCAGTGATGAATGTGGAGGAGTCACTGTGGTGGATATTTATGTTAAAATGTATTTTGTGTGTTCCGTTGCTTTTTATTTGCGACTGATTATTTTATGACTGACTTGGCAAATTAAATTCCTCATATGTTGCAAAACATACTTGGCTAATAAAGTATTACTGTGATCGATTGTGATTGAGACTGTGATTTTGTTCACATCCTGCAGCCTTTAAAAGAGCTGTGCAGTTGAAAACTGATCTCATTCATGGCGAGTTGAAGTTCTGCAATTTTTCATAACTAGCACTAGTTAGGAAATTAGGTTGGCACTTCCAGATATGATGCATGCTAAAGGGTCTGTCCCACTTGGGCGACCTAATCCACGAGTTCTGGCGAGTTTGCCCTTGACTCATGGTTGACACGAGGTCGTACGAGGTTTTCGTAACTCTCCTTCATGCTCGAGAGTGGTCTCCGCGTACTCGAGGCCTCAGCGAGGTCGCAGCGATTTTTTCAATATGTTAAAAAATACCTGCGAGTAAAAAAAGATCACCATGGAAAAAATCGATGTTTTTTTTACTAGGTTTAGTCATAGTAGGTTGTAGTAGGTTGGCATGTTAGTCGTAGGTAATCGAGGGTAGTCGAAGGTAATTGAAGGTAGTCATAGATAGTCTTCATCATAGTCGAAGGGAGGTCGAAGGAGATCGAAGAAGGTCGTCTTCACTCTCCACTATTCGGTGTCTAATTTTCCCGAAGTTAGTTGTGGCTAGTAGTAGCTAGTCAAAGCTGATCTTCAACATAATCGAAGGAGGTCAAAGGAGGTCTTCTACATAGTCGAAGGAGGTCTTCAACATGTCATTTTTTCAAACACTTCTAAACTCGCCCATTAGGTCGCCCAAGTGGGACAGCCCTTTAACACCACATAGAAACATAGAAATATAGAAATTAGGTGCAGGAGTAGGCCATTCGGCCCTTCAAGCCTGCACCGCCATCCAATATGATCATGGCCGATCAGCCAACTCAGTATCCCGCGGTACCCCACTAGTCACTGCCTGCCATTGTTTACTCCTACTCTTTGCTTCCTGTTTGCCAGCCAGTTCTCTATCCACATCAATACTGAACCCCTTATGCCGTATGCTTTAAGTTTGTATACTAATCTCTTATGTGAGACCTTGTTGAAAGCCTTCTGGAAGTCCAGATATACCACATCCACTGGTTCTCCCTTATCCACGCTACTAGTTACATTCTCGAAAAATTCCACAAGATTCGTCAGACATGATTTACCTTTTGTAAATCCATGCTGACTTTGTCTAATGATTTCACCACTTTCCAAATGTGCTGCTATCCCATCTTTAATAACTGACTCTAGCAGTTTCCCCACTATCGATGTTAGACTAACTGGTCTGTAATTCCCCATTTTCTCTCTCCCTCCCTTCTTAAAAAGAGGGGTTACATTTGCTACCCGCCAATCCTCAGAAACTACTCCAGAATCTAAAGAGTTTTGAAAGAGTATCACTAATGCATCCACTATTTCCTGAGCTACTTCCTTAAGTACTCTGGGATGCAGCCTATCTGGCCCTGGGGATTTATCGGCCTTTAATCTATTCAATTTGCCCAACACCACTTCCCGACTAACCTGGATTTCACTCAATTCCTCCTTTGACCCGCGGTCCCCTGCTATTTCCGGCAGATTATTTATGTCTTCCTTAGTGAAGACAGTACCAAAGTAGTTATTCAATTGGTCTGCCATATCCTTGTTCCCCATGATCAACTCACCTGTTTCTGACTGCAAGGGACCTACATTTGTTTTAACTAATCTCTTTCTCTTCACATATCTATAAAAACTTTTGCAGTCAGTTTTTATGTTCCCTGCCAGTTTTCTTTCATAATCTATTTTTCCTTTCCTAATTAAGCCCTTTGTCCTCCTCTGCTGGTCTCTGAATTTCTCCCAGTCCTCTGCTATGCTGCTTTTTCTGGCTACTTTGTACGCATCATCCTTTGCTTTGATACTATCCCTGATTTCCCTTGTTATCCACGGATGCACTACATTCCCCGATTTATTCTTTTGCCAAACTGGGATGAACAATTTTTGTAGTTCATCCATGCAGTCTTTAAATGTCTTCCATTGTATATCCACCATCAACCCTTTTAGAATTAATTGCCAGTCAATCTTGGCCAATTCACGTCTCATACCCTCAAAGTTACCTTTCTTTAAGTTCAGAACCATTGTTTCTGAATTAACAATGTCACTCTCCATCCTAATGAAGAACTCAACCATATTATGGTCACTCTTGCCCAAGGGGCCATGTACAACAAGACAGCTAACTACCCCTTCCTCATTAATCAAAACCCAGTCTAAAATAGCCTGCTCTCTCGTTGGTTCCTCTACATGTTGATTTAGATAACTATCCCGCATACATTCCAAAAAATCCTCTTCCTCAGCACTCCTGCCAATTTGATTCACCCAATCTATATGTAGATTGAAGTCACCCATTATAACTGTTTTGCCTTTGTCGCACGCATTTCTAATTTCCTGTTTGATACCATCCCCAACTTCACTGCTACTGTTAGGTGGCCTGTTCACAACACCCACCAGCGTTTTCTGCCCCTTAGTGTTTTGTAGCTCTACCCATACCGATTCCACATCCTCCAAGCTTATGTCCTTCCTTTCCATTGCGTTAATCTCCTCTCTAACCAGCAACGCTACCCCACCTTTTCCTTTCTCTCTGTCCCTCCTGAATATTGAATATCCCTGAATGTTCAGCTCCCAGCCTACGTCACCCTGGAGCCATGTCTCCGTGATCCCAACTACATCATAATCATTAATAGCTATCTGCACGTTCAACTCGTCCACCTTATTACGAATACTCCTTGCATTGAGACACATGGTTTATTCATTCACATGTAACAGTCGTTGAGAGTTCAGGATAAACTATGCTGGCTCCAGCAGAGCTATTTTCTCAGCAAGGACAGACACAACATTTTGGAGTAACTCGGTGCGTCTGGCAGCATCTCTGGAGAAAAGGAATAGGTGACGTTTAGGGTCGAGACACTTCTTTCAGCACTTTTCTCTCGTTTTCCAGTTGCATAGGAGGTCCCTTGGCCCACTTTGCCGATACCAGCACCCAAAACAATCCTTACAATCACATTCCCCAAGTTATTATCCTGTAACCTATTTTCCCACAAGTGCTCAGCAAATTTCCTTCCACATCCCACTGATTCTCTTCCCACATGCATACCAGGGATAAGGGTAAGTAGCTAAATAACTTGCCATCCAGATACTTGTAATCCGAATGGCAATAAAAGCCATGTCACTGGCCCTTTGAGGCAGCACCGCGGCACCACCCACTTACAGGGACATTTAGACGGACACCACCGATTTTCCGGCACCCTTGGTTCCAGAGCATCTCTGGATTATCCGTTTTGCCAGACGAAGAGGACAAAGCCTCTGAGAGGAATCCAACATTACCAGACAGTCCGCCTAGGGGTCCAAGATACCAGCCCACAAAGTCAACCTTGGAAGTCGGCGGCTATGGGGACGGATCAGCCTGCTCCAGCGGGGTCGGAGTTCCAAAGCCCCGGATGCAGTGGGGAAATCTGACCCGTCGATCGGAGCGGAAGTCCCGATGAGGACAAGATCAGCCGCCTCACCCACCTCACTAGGTGCCACATTTTCGGGGAGGACATCCAGGGTGGATTTCAAATGCGCTCACGTAACTTTGTCCGGATTAAGGGAGCCGCCGGACCGCCAGCTGCCGGGAAATCGGTGGTGGACCTGTAGATATTTTACACAAAGCTGGAGTCTGCTGCAGAGGACTCTGGAGACTGTCTGGTGATTGAGCCCTGCCCCTAGCAACCCTTGTGACTTTACTTGACATTGACTACTACGATTAAAACTCCCTTCCAATGGCCCCAACACCACACCTTCCGACACTGAACACTTCAGGCACTATTGTCATGCTGCAAATTTTGGAGATCTGAAATTGGCCTCCCTTGTGCAGGGATATGATAGTGGCATTTAAGAGGCTTTTAAATAGGCATAAGAAAAAGCATGGGATGGACAGGTTATAGAATACATGCAGGCAGAGGAGGCAGTTGGCATCATGTTTAACATGGACATTGTGGGCAGAAGCGCCTGTTCCTTTGCTATACTTTAGTTTAGTTTAGAGATACAGCGCGGAAACAGGCCCTTCGGCCCACCAGTCCGCGCTGACCAGCGATCCCCACACATTAACACTATCCCACCAGAGACAAGTTTTACATTGACCAAGCCAATTAACCTACAAACCAGTACGTCTTTGGATTGTGGGAGGAAACCAAAGAACTCTGAGAAAACCCATGCAGGTGACGGGAAGAACGTACAAACTCCGTACAGACAGCATCTGTAGTCGGGATCGAACCCGGGTCTCTGGCGCGGCATTCACTGTCAGGCAGCAACTCTACCCCTGAGCCACCGTGACCACCCAGACATACTGTTGTATGTTCTTAACTGAAACGAATGAAAGCCAAAAGCTCCATATAAAACCACTGATTCAATGAACACAATAGTGAATGAAGAGACCATTTCTAGGCTGTGCTGTATGATTCAATAACATCGTTACACTGAATGACATAAAATTCAAAGATAATAATAATGCTTCTTTTCATTGGCTATCAAATCAATGGTGCAAGAAAAAGCAGAAAGAGGTAGGTAAGCATGAGGGAGCATGAACATGTGCATAGATGATAGGGTAAAAGAGATAAAAGGTTACAACCCAACGTTATGAATATTGATTTATCTAACTTCAAGTAACCCTTGCTTTCCTCGCTCTCTGTCCGCCCCCCCCCCCCGCTGTATTTACACCATGTTACCAAACTTTCTATCTCCTTCTCGTAATCATCATTGTTCAAAATTCAGCCCACTACGGTGGTGTAATTTGAAGACTTGTAAATGGAGTTAGAGCAGTATTTGGACACACAGTCATGAGTGGATAGGGAGTATAGTAAGGGACTGAGAACGCATCCTCGAGAATTATTGTTCTGGATGTTATGTCACCTATCCTCATTAATTGTCATCTCTGGGTAGGGAAGTCATGGATCCAGTTGCAGATGAGGATGTTAATTCCTAGATCAAAGATATGAAGATGACTATGGTTGCAGGCCTACCGTGGGGCTATGGGTGAGTGGTGGAGGAACGGGTTACTTTGGGGGAAGGTGAGTGGTGGAAATGGGTTGCGTTGGGGGAACGGGTGAGTGGTGTATTATTATGTTCGGCGGAAAGGGGCCCAACGGGTCCCACTTGGTCTATAATCAATGTAGATCTCTGTGTTAGATCTCTGTGTTATCCAGATATTCAAGTGATGGGTGTAGGGCCAGGGAGATGGCCTTTGTCAGAGATCTGCTGCAATGGCAGGCAAATTGCTATAGATCGCAGATGCATCGCATCAGGCTGGTGTTGATGTCCACCATGACCAGCCTCCTGATGCATTTCATGATGCACACACATAGATTGTATGAGAGATTAAAGCAAACATTGTAAAACAACAGGTTATTTGCAATTGATATGGGAAGAGAGGATGGAGTGGTGGAAGACTGCACCATTCAAGATGGCATCTACTGGTTGAGAAATTAACCCAATGTCACTTTTTCTGGGTGCAAGTTTCATGGCACTGTTTTAAAGAAAAATTGGAAAATTATCATTGATGTTCTGGCTATTATTTATGCTTAAACCAGCATCAAAGATGGAACACATCACAGCTTGGTTTGCGAACAGCTCTGTCCAGGATTGCAAGACATTGCAGAAAATTGTGGACATAGCCCAGTCCGCCACACAAACCGGCCTCCCCTTACTGATCTGCTTTTTAAAAAAATATTACCAGTGATTGCTCGTCAAAAATATTTAATTGGCTACAAAACCCTTCAGGAAGTTTGGAAAGGGATTTTGAAAGTACCAAATGAATAATTTTTGAATGGCATTAGAAAGTGAAAATGGGAGAGCAAAACAGAAATAGAAAGGCAAAGGAGAGTGTTGCCAATAACAAAGAAAGTGATAGGAAGGAAAATCTGAGGAGAAAAATATTTACCTTCATTTTAACTATAAATAAAAAGAGGTGGCTAAAGAATTAAATATTCCATTCTTGGGTTACAGGGGGACTGAATCATAATGGCCGATGATTCATGTTTAACATAAGAGAAAAGTATAATAAAATGACTTTCCTAGAATATAAATGATCACCAATTAGTTAAATAAAATGAAACTGGATGATTACATGATGGCACTTTTGATATCCGGATGTAGATCAAAGATGGAACACATCACAGCTTGGTTTGCGAACAGCTCTGTCCAGGATTGCAAGACATTGCAGAGAATGTAGAACCATTGCAGATTTTAAGATTAAACATATTAGTGGTTTGAGAGGGGAAGGAAGTGCAAAGTAAGTTAAATTGAGAAAGTAAATACACACAAGAAACATAGAGATAGACAAATACATCAATCCAAGAGACAGGGAGAAATACAAAAGCAGCAGGGCAGTACGGTGGCACAGGGGTAGAGTTTCTGCCTTCCAACTCTTGCAGCGCCGGAGACCCGGGTTCGATTCTGACTACGGAGTTTGTGTGTTCTACCCGTGACCGTGTGGGTTTTCTCCAAGATCTCTAAACTAAACTAAACAGTAAGTTCAATTGGTAATGTGGAATCAACACCATTTGATTTTTACATATCTGCAATCTTTAATGCAAGTTGGTTCCTGGCAACAAATGTTTAACAAAAAAAGCACATTTAAAAAAAACCGGCAACATTAGCAAAATTTCCAATTTTTTGTTTTACTGATTATCAGTCTCACTTTAATAAACCAGCCAAAGGCAGGCAAATTAAGTTTCCTCCCATGTTTTTAGGTTGGATTAAATAAATTAGCCAAGAAAAATATTATAATTCCTGCTGTGCTTTTCTTATTAGATCAAACAGAAAGCAGTATTATGGTCTTTTGCTGATTGGTACATCAGTGCAAGACTGCAGGGACCACAGATAATTCCAATTATAGTAAAAAACTGCTGTCTTTAATCAACCGTTTCATGTCAACTTTGTGACTGCATTGCAAGTCAGATTGCAAATAATAATAATAATGTTATTCCTGAATCAACTATAATAATATTTCCATTATATATATTAAAAAATCACTTTTTGTTATTTGGTTGTTAAATAGATACAAAAAATACTTGATTTTTTTTCTGTTATGTTTTTTTGCTTACTTTAGGTTTCTGCAAAACACAAACCAATTAGGCTATTTGTACATAAAATACACCCACCAGATATATGAAATTCAAGAATCCCATTTAAATGACCAGATTGCATTCAAATTTATTGGCATTTTGAAGCAAATGCAATGTGCGTACAATGCAAAATAATGTCAGGTCAGGTTAAGCACTCTAAACACTGCATATTCAATGTAAATGCTTTTCTGAGCTTCAAATTCCTTGTGCTGATGCCAATAACCACAGTGATCATCATTTTAAAACAGAGCTGAGCCTTACTTGAGAATTTTATTTATCTCAAATGTCTAGTTCATATTCTTTATATATCGATTTTGCTAACTCATTGTTGGCACTGTGTAACAGGGAGAATTACTTGGTACAGACAGGATTCTTAGAATGATTCTTAGCATGGGGAAATATCAGTTTTAATCCACGAATTGAAATAGTCAGGGCATTCAAAGCATACATCAAAAACATAGAGCAGTATACCACAGGAACAGGATCTTCTCTTAACGATGATGTGCCCTTCAAAATGCCAATTTAAACTGCTCAACTAATTGCATGTGGTGTATGTCCATCAATTCCATGCCTGCTCATGTGTCTGCCTAAACGCTTCTCAAACAGTACGTTCCGCGCTGCAGTTAATTTTAGTTTCATTTTGAAACAGAACTGAAGGTTTTAGTTGACGCTCTAGCAATGGTATAAGGGGGTCAAATGCCTCCTTCTGCGCTCTAATAATATATGCAAAGGAAATACGCTGGGTAATCACATTTGCCACTACACTTGACTCGTTTTAGTCTCGGTTTAGTTCTTTAGCTTGCATTGAGAAGTAATTAGCAGAGCAATCATAATGTTCCCTTGCTGGGAACCTGCCAAACTATTTTGATGCTCGAGCTTTATTACATGAATTATTAATTAGTTTATGTGTAGGGGGGAGAAACACCTCCCCAAAAAAAGGTAGGGTAAAATATCTTTTGGTGTCTGTGGGGGCAGAAAAGTAAGAAGCCTCAGCTTGCAATATAAAGCAAGCCAGCTCCTCAAAATATGGTTCAGGGATGATTTGTGGAAGCAAAGTGTTTAAACCACTACCAACTGCTTGCCCGCAAGGTTTAGTATCGTTTAGTTTAATTAAGAGATGCAGCGCAGAAACAGGCCCTTCAGCCCACCAAGTCCGCACTGACCAGCGATCCCCACACATCAACACTATTTTACACACCCTAGGGACAATTTACAATTTCACCAAGCCAATTAACTTATAAAACTAGCATTTTGGTAAACCTCTTCTGCACCCTCTCCAACCTATCCACATCCTTTCTGCAAAGGACTTTTTCTTGCACTAAATGTTATTCCTTTTATCCTGTATCTGTACACTGCAAATGGCTTGATTGTGATCATGCATAGCCTTTCCGCTGACTGGATAGCAAGCAATAAAAAGTCTTTTCACTGTACCTCGGTACACGGGACAGTAAAATAAAACGAAACAAAATTCTACTAAGCAATAGGACAATTAATGCTGCTCACAATACTCCGAATGTGGTTTAACGAAAGTTTTAAAAGCTGCAACATGACTTCTTGGCTCTCTCACTCAATGCCACGACCAATGAAGGCAAGCATACCATACGCTTTCTTTATCACTCTATCTATCTAATCTTGTTGTTTCTTTCAGGGAGCTATGGACTCCCAAGATCTAATTGAAGTCAGAGTATTTTGAGGTAATACGGCACTTCTTGTGTACCCTGGATTCTCCAAAATAACTCACATTTAATGAACTAACGTCTGAAGCAGAGTCATTGTTGCTGGGTAGATAACTAATTTGGTCTTCCAACGCTCAGCCTCACACTGTCCTGTTATTTTATCATAGAAAACAATTGAGGGAATCAATTATCATCCAGCACACTATGAATATTATCACCCATCACACTATGAACATTACCCTGGTTTTATTGACTTTTTGTACTATTACCAAACCAGATATTAATTCAGCTGGATAATCCACATTTCATTCATGTCTACATTTTCTCTGAAAGCCTCTAATTGGCTCTATTGAAGGCATTGAGCAGCCACACAAGTGCTTGTTTAGTTTAGTTTATTGTCACGTGTGCCGAGATACAGTGAAAAGCTTTTGTTGCGTGATAACCAGTCAGCGGAAAGACAATACATGATTACAATCGAGCCATTCACAGTGTACAGATACATGATAAAGGAAATAACGTGAATAATTTTTAGTGCAAGATAAAGCCAGTAAAGTCCAATCAAAGATAGACCGAGGATCTCCAATGAGGTAGATAGTAGTTCAGGACTGCTCTCCAGAGTGGCAATGGTGCTATGGATGTAAGGGAAAGTGATGTACTAACATGACTGGGAATAACATAAGCATGGTTTGACAAAAACTACGAATGTATTAAGTTTTGCGCCATTTTCATTTTGGTATATATTTTTTTATCACAAATTAAGTTTATATTTGAATATAAAATTATCCTATCAATTTACTGTAACAAATATTGTTTAAAAATTCTTTAAACAAATTCTCTAAAACATTGCTCAGTTTAGTTGTCTGCGATTTGCATCAGAGCAATGGTATGATCTGTTGCTTTGACCAGATGGTCTGCTTTCTTTGCCTTTGGTGCTCATCTAATGTTCCTGAAAAAATCATCCTGAGAACGAGGTTTTAGGCAAACTAATCTGTCACTTGTTTAGCTTTTGAATATTGTGATTAATATAGATAATTTTCAAATGTAGCTTCAAAATGCACAAATATTAATGTGCATTTCTATTTGTGACCCCTGACAATTCTAACATAATTCTTTCTATGGAAGGACTTATGTAAATTTTTAATACTTACTAGACCAAGTGCAGACCCGTTGGGTCTGTTCCCCCAACGTGCGGTTGCGGGAGGGGGGGGGGGGCTGGGGTGGGCGGCATGTGGCGTCACACACACTAACTACCACCCCTCACACACGCTAACTACCCCCCTTGATATTATATTAATATTATTAATTTGCTCCTTTTACCCAATAACCGCACTATCCACTGACGCATAGCCCCCAACTCGCAGGCACATCTAGAGAGGGAGGGGGGGTAGAGAGTGAGGGCAGAAAGAGAATGGGGAGAGAGAGAGAGAGAGGGGCAGGGACAGAAGGGCAAGAGACAGAGGGAGACGAGGAGGAGAGGGTGGGTGGTTGAGGTGGGAGGATGGGGGAGGAGGGGAGAGAGAGACGGGGAGAGAGTGGGGAGGGGGAGGGGGAGGGGGAGATGGGGAGATAGTGGGGAGGGGGTGGGAAGAGGGAGGCGAGGGAACAGGAGGGGTGTAGGGAGAGAGAGGGAGATGAGAATGAGGGGAGGGGAGGAGAGCGGGTAAGGTGAAGGGGGAGACAGGGGTAGGGGAAGGGGTGTTAGAGGGGGAGGAGGGGAAGGGGGTGAGGGGATAGAGAGGGGTGGGGGAAGGGGAGGCGAGGGGAGAGGAGAGGGGAAGATGGGAGGTGAGAGGAGAGGGGTGGGGGAGAAGGGAGGAGTGGGAGGGGGGAGAGGGGAGGGGAGAGGAAAGGGGGAGGAAGAAGGGGAGGGAAGAGGTGGAGAGAGAGAGTGGAGAGAGAGGAGAGGGAGAGAGAGGAGGGGGACAGAGAGGAGGGGGAGAGAGAGAGAAAGGGGGAGTGGGGGAAAGCATGGGGATGGAAGGGAGGAAGGGAGGGGGAGAGATCTCCCACCCCTGTCCCATTGTGATGTCATATGTAAATGAGATCCATTGTTATTGTACATCTGTGAGGTGGCACTGACTTATACAGCAGTTTGATTTTAGTGGGACCACATGAAGGTTCCAATCTCCTACCCCTGTCCCATTGTGATGTCATATCACATGTACATGAGATCTATTATGATTGGACATCTGTGAGGTGGCACTGTGACTAATGCAGCAGTTTGAATTTTTTTTTATGTTTTGTGAACAATTTTATTCAAAATCTGGGGAAATAATTGACCAAATCTAGAGAGGAGTGGATTTCTGAAATCATAAGTTAAATCCCTGCCGAAATATGTTTTTTACGTCTGGTTTTCAAGGAAATATGTTTCAAAGGCAAAATCACACACACACACACACACACACACACACAACACACACACACACACACACACACACACACACACACACACACACACACACACACACACACACACACACACACACACACACACACACACACACACACACACACACACACACACACACACTCACACACACACACACACACACACACACACACACACACACACACACACAAAAGTATATAGATATAGATGATCAAATCAGAAAACGGGTTGTTATTTTCTTAAGGCTTAATTTAGAAAACAAAAATCTGATGAAAAAGGATCGAATAAATATACCTACAGTAATTCACAATCTTCATTCAAGTAATGAAGTGAGCAAAACGCTAAGTGCTGGAGGAACTCAGTGGGTCAGCCAGCATCTGGGGTGGGAATGGATAGGCAACTTCTACAGGTGCACAGTTGAGAGTATACTGACTGGTTGCATCGTGGCTTGGTTCGGCAACTTGTCCAGGAGTGGAAAAGACTGCAAAAAGTTGTAAACACTGCCCAGGCCATCACCGGCTCTGACTTCCCCACCATCGAGGGGAGCTGTCGTAGTCACTTCCTCAAAAAGGCAGCTAACATCATCAAAGACCCACACAATCCTTGTAGATTAGTGACTCATGTTATGAGTCATGCCAATAAAGTACATATATATCTTGATCTTGGTGTAAGGCCACTGTTATTATAAGGACTACAATTGACATGGTGTCAGAAGTGGGATGCGAACGCACGCCTTCAATCGGAGACTCTATCGTACACGTGCCATTCGTGTTTGCAGGCCGGTTGTGAAGTATCCGGACTATGAGTCTATATTGCTATTGATTCTTTAAGAGGGGGGATTAGTGACTCATGTTATGAGTCATGCATTGAAGTTACGCCCACTAGCTTGTTAGCATCGCGGTCTGCTGCATTCCTTTAGTTTAAAGTGGAACTCTTAAGAGAGAAATTGTATTGCTTTGTAACCAATAAAGTATATATATATATCTACAATCGACAATCTTGGCCACACACTCATCTTACCACTGCCATCGGGAAGAAGGTACAGGAGCCTGAAAACTGTAACGTCCAGGTTCAGGAACTGTAACATCCAGGTTCTTCCCTACAGCCATCAGGCTATTAAACACTACAACCTCAAAAGCTATGAACTACAATAGACTTATTATTATTATTATTATTATTATTGCACTGTTATCATTTGTTCTTTTTTTCTGAGTTTTTTTGTTATATTATTTATTACGATTGCATATTCTGTTGTGCCGCAGCAAGTAAGAATTTCATTGTTCTATCTGGGACACATGACAATAAAACACTCTTGACACTTGAACATCACCTACCCATTCCTTCCCCTGTCACTGCCTGTATGCCGAATTCCTCCAGCACTGTTTTTTGCTCAAGATTCCAGCATCTGAAGTCTCTTGTGTCTCTTGTAAAATAACCAACCACCCTTTCTAGATTTTAGAATCTAAATATCAGAAAATTCAGGTAAAAGCTACGAAAAGACACACAGAGCTGGAGTAACTCAGCGGATTAGGCGGCATCTCTGGAGAATACGGATAGGTGGCCTTCTTCAGACTGCTATAACTCTGCTAAAGGTTGTTTGACTTGAAACATTAGTTCTAATACTCTTTCCACTGATGTTGCCATTGGAGACCCTTGGTTCATTGGAGACCCTCGGACTATCATTAATCAGACTTTATCTTGCATTAAATGTTATTCCCTTGATCATGTATCTGTTGCACTGTAGATGGCTCAATGTAGACATGTATTGTCTTTCCTCTGGCTTGTTTGCATGCAACAAAAGCTTTTTTACTGTACCTCAGCACCTGTGACAATAAAGTAAACTACCTGACTTGCTCTGTGTTTCTTTTTTTTTTTTTTTTTTTTAATTTCATATTTTATTTCAAACAATGTCATTTTAGCATTTGTGCTTGGAACAGAAGAATCTTGCACAGATAAATTTCCCTTAAGTGAAAAAGAATTAATTCCCAGTCTGGAGAGCAAAATGTTTTTATGTGGTCGTATGGAGAATTTCACCATCTTTATGAAATTCAGTCCAAAATATATTGGACATATGCGACTACACCCAGGTGCTGAAGCGGCATCACAGGAGTAAAGGTATTAACTCCAGGAATGTCTAGTCAAAATCTCTGAGTGATGCAAAATGTTCTTTGTAACATTGCAAAATATGACTTTGTAACATTGCAACCTATTCAATGATTGAAAATGCATTTATGTCCTAAAGGTCATTTGTTCATAATCTTTGTTATTGGCAATAAGATTGCAATGCAAGTCCCTGTAACTTTGTTTCTCTGAAAGGATAGACTTGGCAAGTACTTTCACAAGGTGGCTTTAGTCAACCATTTGTGTGGGGTTTTTAGGTTAGTTTAGTTTATAGATACAGTGCGGAAACAGGCCCTTCAGTCCACCGAGTCCGTGCCGAGCAGCGGTCCCTGCACATTACTACTATCCTACACACGGGACAATTTACAACCTTTACCAAAGCCAATTAGCTTACAAACCTGCATGTCTTTGGAATGTGGGAGGAAACGGGAGCCCTTGGGGAAATCCCACGTGGTCATGGGGAGAATGTACAAATTCTGTACAGACAGCACCCGTAGTCAGTATCAAACCCGGGTCTCTGGTGCTGCAAGGCAGCAACTCTACCGCTGCGCCACCGCATTGCCCTTTACCTTACTAAATTTACATTGCTAAAATATTTTGATTTTAATTTTTACTTAATCGTGGGTTGGGGTACTTTAAACTATCGTCATGACTGCTTTGGTTATTTCTTATTTTCTAATTCATAACTTATACAAAGTTGTCAGGTGAGGAAATGTTCACATATTACAGAACATTATTACACTGCTGCATGCTATCACATTTCTAACAGCTGATTTACATGAGTGTCTTCCTCGATCCCTCACCACAACCTTGCTGCACGACCTCAATAGACTCCAATAGACCCACAAAAATAGTGTGCTCCTCCAGATAGCAACATAGAAGATCAGATGGAAGCATGTCAAATTATGTGAGCAGTCATAGACAGTCATAACTATTTCCCAGGGTGGAAATGCCAGAGATTAGAGAGCGTACCTATAAGAGGAGCGGGGCAAAGTTTAAAGAGAATGTGCGGGCAAGTTTTTACACAGATGGATGCCTGGAGCACGCTATCAAGAGTGGTAGAGGACGCATATACGTTAGATAGAACATGGAAACACGCCCTTCAGCCCATCGACCAATGGTCACCCCGTACTTGAATACTATCCTATACATTAGGGACAATTTACAATTTTGAGAATTCAATCAACCTACAAACCTGTACATCTTTTGGAGTGTGGGAGGAAACCAGAGCACCTGGAGTAAACCCACACAATCACAGGGAGAACGTACAAAGTCCGTATAGACAGCACCGCAGTCAGGATCGAACTCAGGTCTCTGGTGCTGTAATTCAGCAATTCTACCACTGTGCCACTGTGCCCGGCTACAACAGTGCCATTGAAGAGGCTGCTATAGGGGCACAAGGATATGAAATGATATGGGTAACATGCAAGCAGAGGAGATTAGTTTAGCTTGGTATCATGTTCAACACACATTGCAGGCAGAAGGGCCAGTTCCTTGGCTATGTTGTTCTATGTTCAAGCCTGTGAATGTCAGAGAATGAAGAAGAAAGATTAAGAGTGCATGATTGGAAAGCACAAGCCTCATAGAACATAGGTTCCAGGATTAGGAAAACATTTACTTTTCCATAATCTTTCCTTACTTGAGCAGAGTAAATGTAATGAGCAACTCCTTTATAAAAGAGAGGAACAATTTTAGAGAAATTGCTTTTACCCAAACTTATTCATAGACTGAAAACATCTCAAAGCATAATGCAGCCGGTGAGATACCCTTGAGAATAGTTACTTTTGTAATGCAGAACAACAAAAAAACCAAATGGACTCAGCAAGGTTCCAGAAATAAAAAAAAGTAAAAAGAACCAAACAATCTCTTTGAGTTATGCTTTAAAAAATATTGTCTGGGACACTGGAAGAACCCCACAGCTCCTCTTTAAACAGCTGTAAAGGATCTTTATCCGCACCTGAGAGATCAGACAGGGGTTTCAGTTTGATATCTCATTCATGAGATGACACCTCTAACAGCACAGCATTTCCTCAGTACTGCACTGAAGTGTCAACCTAGATTATGTACTCAAGCCTTTGGAGTGTGGACACAAGCCCATAAACTACTGAAGTCAAGAGGGGCACATACTATACCAAGAAATAATTAATGCTGCTCAAAGTTATTGATTGGGCAGAGGACCCATGACAGACACTGGAAATCTTTATTTTTGACAAGTTTTGGAAATATCCCTTTTTCAAAGACACGGTCACAGGTGGAAAGCAGACAGAGTTTTAAACCAGGCTCACCTCATCATTAATGTTGCAAGTATCATCGAGCTGTCTGAAGGGCTTGAGGAAGGAGCTGCTGTTTAAAACGCAAGGAGGCGTTACAATTTGTTCAGAAGTCTGGTGGTAGAGTTGCTGCATTACAGCGTTCACAGCGCCAGGGACCTGGGTTCGATCCTGGCTACGGGTGCTTGTCTGTACGGAGTTTGTACGTTCTCCCCGTGACCTATGTGGGTTTTCTTCGAGAACGGGTTTCCTCCCACACTCCAAAGACGTACAGTTTTGTAGGTTAATTGGCTTTGTGTAAATGTAAAAATTGTCCCTAGTCATTAGGTCATAAGTGATAGGAGCAGAATTAGGTCATTCATCTACTCCGCCATTCAATCATGGCTGATCTATGCCTCCCTCCTAACCCCATTCTCCTGCCTTCTCCCCATAACCCCTGACACCCGTATTAATCAAAGTAGTTGAGAATGGTGTTGATGTACAGGGATCGCTGGTCGGTGCAGACTCGATGAGCTGAAGGGCCTGTTTCCGTGCTGATTCTCTAAAAACATTCTTTAGAAAGCACCCACGACGACCAGTTATTTTCCAACATGATGAGCAGTTATTCAAAATTCAGTATGTTGCAGTAAATGTAAGGGTATTTAAAGTTCTGTAACTGTTTTGCATTCTATGGGGAATTATCCAAGACATCATTAGCTCCCACAGTTGCAAGAATTACAAGAAACACATCAATCTTTTTATTTTCCACAACATCCGATGCATTTCCATTTTAATGATTTAAACTGTAGCACTGAAAAGTTCAGCTGTACAAAAGTACTCCCTCATGGAAAGGCGCCAGTGCCTTTCATCACCCACTTAATAAAAACAAGCAGTGTATACAGCTTGTTCCCATGAAGAAAATTTAAAAAATCACTCCATTAAGTAAATCTTTTTCATTTGCATAGAAATCAGGGCTTTAATGAAGCTCACACATTAATGTGTGTAAGAACACTTTAGACTGCCCGATACGGCTTACTGAACATCCAAATTCCAGTCCTCTTATTCATGAATAGTAGCTTCCACAAGCCACTATATTCTGAAATGTACTTTGCACCTCCTATCGAAGGATTGAGTCGCGAACAAAGATCATTGTTTTACTTCCAATTCACACTCAAAATGAAGCCTCTCCCTTATGTTACATTAAAAGCCTACAGATATTCTGCAGGAAGGAACTGCAGATGCAGATTTAAACCTAAGAGAGACACAAAAAGCTGGAGTAACTCAGCAGGACAGGTAGCATCTCTCCAGACTCGAGTCTACAAACTTGAGTCTGAAGAAGTGTCTCGACCTGAAACGTCGCCCATTCCTTCCCTACAGAGATGCTGCCTGTCCGGCTGAGTTACTCCAGCTTTTGTGTCTGCCTTAGGTTACGAAGATCCATTGATGATCGGTTAAGCACAGCTAAATCCCATGTTCTTAGCAAGTCAAAGTGTATGTAATAGAACTATAGCTGGCTCTGTGATTACAAAGGAACTATTTTAGCATGGGGGGTACACAAAAAGTTGGAGAAACTCAGCGGGTGCAGCAGCATCTAAGGAGCGAAGGAGATAGGCGACGTTTCGGGTCGAGACCCTTCTTCAGACTGGAGAAGGGTCTCGACCCGAAACGTCGCCTATCTCCTTCGCTCCTTAGATGCTGCTGCACCCGCTGAGTTTCTCCAGCTTTTTGTGTACCCTCGATTCTCCAGCATCTGCAGTTCCTTCTTTAAAACTATTTTAGCATGTGTGGTCAATGTCAAGGAGCTTTGATCCTTCCTTCTTCTGTGCAAGATATTTGTGAATAAAAAGAAGACTAAATGGGCGGGACAACTTACAAGTTGTTGAATAAGTAGTGGTGCAGATGATTAAATACCCCACAAAATACAATTACAGCTCTCATGAGAAAGAAATAATATCTGATGGCTGATCAACTGGTGAAAGTTGAAAAATAATTACAATAAGCTATTCGGTCAATGTTTTGAAGTTTCCACTGAATTAATTTTTCACTATTGTCATATGGTATTGGAGTATATTGGGATTTATAATTTGACATTTAACCACCAAGAAATTAAATGATGTTGAATGTGTGAAAAGGAATGTGCATAGCAATGCGCACATGAAGTAATATATACTTTTTTGAACCCCAAACCATACCTCATTGCATTTTTGTGTACAATTGATTTTAATCAAAGTGCATCAATTATAGATAATCATGTTGCATTCAGAGAATTACTAATCTTTTTAGAACATAGTTCTTATTATTCTTTCTATCTGTTTTGGCTGGAATAAATATGACAAAAAGACATGTAACCACGGATGCAAATAAATGTTAACTAAAATAAATCAAATAGCTTTTTAAGACTGAGTAAGTTTCTGTATGTGATCTCATTTTTTCTTTGTGTGACATTAAGCAAATTAAATAAATATGTGAATAACAATTACAACAGCACTTATGAAACGCTAAGACTCATTTTAAATTATCCTAATAATTTGTGAGAAGAGTATGTTTAATAAAAAAGGGGAAGAATGTCATTGTGCAAAGGTAAAATCTAGGAAAGGAATAGTTTTAGAATTTTAATGTAAATAGCTAGAAGGGGAATTAGTTGATTGGCATCAATTCAAACACGACATCATAGAGTTTGAGCTCCTTGACACAAATTGTTGAAGTCATGCATACAAATTTAAAATTTATTTTAAATAGTCATACTGGAATTGCTTGTTGAATCTACCTGGAGAATGGACAAATTTCACCAAAATATAAAACAGAAATTTGCTGTTAGTTTCGATTGTATTGCAACCATGAACCAAGCACTATTTTAGAAACAGAAAATAGGTGCAGTTGTAGGCCATTCGGCCCTTTCAAACCAGCACTGCCATTCAATATGATCATCCAAAATCAGCAGCCCGTTCCTGCTTTTTTCCCATATCCCTAAGAGCTAAATCTAACTCTCTCCTGAAAACATCCAATCAATTGGCCTCCACTGCTTTCTGTGGCAGAGAATTCCACCTTTACGACAGAATCTCCATTGTCAAATTCCAGGTCAAATGCCAACACATTGATGCAATCACAAAGAAAGCTCATTAACAACTCTTTTTCTTGGAAGATTGAGGAGATTCAGTATGTCGATGAATATCCCAATTCAACTACTACGGTAGAGAGCATAATGACTGGTTGCATCGGGGCTTGGCTTGGCAACTCCTACACCCAGGAATTGAGGATATTACAGATAGTGGTAGATATTGCCCTGTTCATCACAGGTATTAACCTTCCACTATCGAAGTGGTCTTCAGGGAGGTGCTACCTCAGAAAAGCAGCCAATATCATCAAAGACCCAAACCAAGTTCTCATTTTTCTCCAAACATCGATAAAACGGTACAGGAGTCTGTAAACCATTACCATCAGGGTCAGGAACAGCTTTTGGCTCTTGAACACTACACAACACTAACCTCAGCAACTATAAACTTTATTTTGTTACACTACAGACTTTAGGTTTTGCACTAGTATAATTGTGATTAGTTCATTAAAATTAAATGTAAAAACATTATATATTACCTCTGTGCATTCCATTTACTGGCCAGTTAAGCTGAAGCAACCTGGGGGAGGAAGGGGAGGGGGGAGGGGGGTGTGGGGGGGAGGGACTCCACACAGCACCTCCTGACTCCACACAGCGGCTTTCCCGACTCCACACAGCGGCTTTCCCGACTCCACACAGCGGCTTTCCCGACTCCACACAGTTGCTTTCCCTACTCCACACAGCGGCAATCCCGACTCCACACAGCGGCTTTCTTGCGAACTCAATCAGCACGGCTGGTTTACTCAGCCCCGCCTCCGGGGATTTATTCTCCAGCGGGTGCCGGAAGGGGCATTACCTTCATGGTGACCGACAGGCGAGAAGACCAATCTGCTGATCTCACTATTTTTTTAAAACCTTCATAACCTTTCTCATATTTCACCGATCGGAACAAAACTTGATGGGTTGGAGCAGAGATGAACGGTGAGTAAGGTGGCGAAACATCCTAGTGATACGGGGTAGCGTTTTTGCGCAAATGTAATTACAACGCAGACCGGAAGTGGTCAAGATGAGAGTTTTAGTAATAGTATAGATGATCGATCATTGTCTTTCTGTGACTGGTTAGCATGCAACAAAAGCTTTTCATTCTACCTCGGTACACTAGACTAAACTAAACTGATCAATGTTCAGTGTAGACTCAGTGGGCCAAAGGGCCTGTTTCCATGCTGTATCTCAAAACTACACTAAATTAGTCCATCCCCTTTGCAATATAGGTACTAAATGATGTCCTTTAACGTATTTTCAAAGCCATGACAGGTTTAAATATCTTTGCGTTTAAAAATATATATATATCTGGACAATAAAATAATTAACAGCAGGTATGGAAAGTAGAGATCTCGACTCCTGACCATCCTTTATTTTCCACTACAGCCCTTTTTGCCTTGCTCAGTATTATTGATGAGTTTACTTCCAGTTTTCATTACTGTACATTGGAAATCAATCTTATCTCTTTTGAAATACTGACATAATTTGTGCATATTACCAGCATTTTATTTCTAATTCCAATTCAATGTCTCAGTAATGGAACCACAACATTGGAGAAAATTTGTCAGTGATATTTAAAAGGGAAACAAAACATGAAATAAAATTAAAGGATTAGCTACTGTTAAATTGATGTAGAGTAACAAAATGTGATTTTCTTTCAGTGAAATAGGGTATAAAATAACCTATAAAAAAACACTGACATTCTGTATTTAGTATGGTGGCTAAGAAAGTAAAATTCCTGCCAAATATTAGAAAGTAGACTCATCCAGTCTAAAGGATAATGTGACTGATATAAAGGGCTACTTTAATATTCAAAAGCAGATGGCTTTGGGAATCGTGAAATATCAGGGTGGCTGTTGCATTCAATCTATCAATCTATTAAAGATTACAAAATATATCCAGTAATTCATTCTGCAGGGCAACAATGAAAAACAGTTTTCAAACAAACTTGCTATCCGCTGCCCAATACCCTGTGCATTCCTCAATCCTAACATCGTAGGACAACACGGTGGCGCAGTGGTAGAGTTGCTGCCTTACAGCGCCAGAGACCCGGGTTCGATCCTGACTACTGGTGCTGTCTGTATGGAGTTTGTACGTTTTCCCGGTGGTTTTTCCTCGGGAGCTCCAGTTTCCTCCCACACTCCAACGATGTACAGGTTTGTAGGTTAACATGCTTGGGAAAATTGTAAGATTAAATGAGAACTTACCAGTTTGAAGTTTGATCTTTATTTTATGAGGAGTTCCGATGAGGGATTACGTGAAGAAGCCCCGCCAGGCACATGCGCGTCATACTTCAAAGCAGCGGCGTGAAAACACCTAAACTATAGCTGAAGTGATATAGTAAGACTCAGAAGACTAGAACTACCAGATGATCTTTGCGATTATGAGGGCCGGGAGCGGAGGGCACGTAATCCCGCATCGTAACTCCTCATAAAATAAAGATCAAACTTCAAATTGGTAAGTTCTCGTTTAATCTTACTATTTTACTTCGGAGTCACGTGAGTGACTACGTGAAGATTTCAAAGCTCTGTGATTTCATGCCGTAGATCCATTCCATATGACACACTGCTTCAATTGACGCAGTAGTGAATAAATAATGTATTGAACATTGCTTCGAATTATCCAATAATCATTTTTTAAATAACAAAACAGTAATAACCCCTCTATCCCAGGGGGAAATTACAAATGAAATTTATAAAGACAAAGCAAATCAAATCAAACGGTACACAAAACAGCATGCCCAAACCCTGGCACTGTCAGGACAGGTTTATCATAACTTTTAGAGAAAGTTGATTCCTTAGATCATCCTGCGGCCTCACTGCGGATGTTGATGCCGCCCTGGTGGAGTGTTGATGCTGCCCTGGATTTAAACACATGAGTGTCTACTCCAGCAGAATCCATAACCTGTTTTAACCATCTAGAAATAGTTTATACTGACACCTTTTTATGAGGTTTTTTGTGACTGATGAGCATTGCTGTCTCAGAGCCTCTGAGACTCTTAGTTACCTTTAAATATATTGACTCAGGAGCTTAACTACACATGACGTTTGATCAACAGGGTATGCTTTTAAAACTTACTTTACATTCCTGGCCTGCTTTGTTTGATTAAATCATACACATAAAACGTAATGTTATCTGCAGAAGAATACATGCTATCTAGTCATAACTTTTGCAAAATTTGCAATCGTTGCGCTGATACTGGCGCCATGAGCTTAACCACTTTAAGTGTTAACTTCTGAAAAGACAATGACGTAATTGGAGCCTATTGCCAAAACAGTATGAGAACTATACTGACATCCCAGATTTATGTATATCTAGGTTTAGGAGGATTTTTGTTAAAGATTCCTCTCATGAATCGGGACACTAATGGATGAGGCCTGATAGGTTGTTCTGAAACTGCCCTAATAGGTGGACAAAGCACTCTGAGCACTATTAATGGCACTATAACTGAAGTGTTCATCAAAATGCAATGTAGCAAGGAACTCCAATACATCCGGTATGCTTGCAGAATGATAAGATATATCTGACTGTAAACAACATCTCCCATTTCTTAATATGAGACACATATTGTTTCTTAGTGCTATCTCTCCAAGCTGCAGTTATCACATCCATGGTCCTAGTCGACAGTCCAAGGCCTTGGAACGGTCTGGTCAGAACCTGCAGATTAACAAATTAATACGATCATGTAACGGATGACTTTCTCCTGTAACTGGATGCACCAATAAACTACTGCAGTTGGGGACAGTCATGAATGGCTGAGTCATCATTCTGAGCAGCAATGGTAACCATGGCTGTGTAGGCCAGTCCAGAACGACCAAAACACCTGAGGCGGAGTCCTGCTCTATTTTGGTGAAACATTACCTAATCGGGCAGAATGGGGAAAAAGCATAAAAGAATGTACGTCCCCAATGTAGCGAGAATACATCCACCACTACTGCTCCTGGATCTGGTTCCCATGAAACATATTTAGGCAGCTGGTGATTTAGCCTGGATGCAAACTGATCAATATCTGGCAAACCATAGCCGCTGACAATCCTTTTAAAACATCAGGATTTAACATCCATTCTATGTTGTCATTAAATTTTCATGACCTGTTGTCTGCCACCACATTATCTCTACCTGGTAGGTAGATAGCTGATACCCAGATGTTTCTAGAAATACACCAGTGCCACATGAGGTTAGCCAGATTATCATATGATACTGACCTTATTCCTCCCATGTGATTGATATATGCCACAGCCGTGGTATTATCAATCTGGAGTTGAACATGTAAATTATTCATTGTTGAACAATAAGCTTTTAATCCATAGAATGCACCCAGCAATTCTAAGTAATTTATACCATGCCTGTGCAGGATTAAATCCTCTTGCACACTCCATCAACCACCACAGCTAGACTCGCTGTCCGTAGCTCCCCATCCCAGAGCACTCACATCTGTCTGTAAAACCACTGAAGGTTGCTGAACCAAAATGTTTTTGTTAGTTTGTACAATATTGATAATCCACCATTGTAATTCAGCTATGGCTCTGGTTGGTAACTGCATAGGTCTATCAAAATGACCTGCATGTTCTTTAGCTCGTTGCAGACTTTGATAGTGCAGAGGTCCAAACTCCACTGCAGGGAAAGCTGCTACCAATTTACCAATAACACTGGCTACTTCCCGGATGGAGGGATATTGTTTTTCAGTGAGACTAGTACAGACCTCCATGATCTCCACAGCCTTGGCTGTAGGCAAAGTCACTGACATATCAACTGAATCAATGACAAACCCCAAATAATCAATTTTTTGGGATTGCTAACTTGGATTCGGTTGGATGGACTAGAAACCCTAACCTTTCAAACAGGTGTTTGGTTGCTGAAACCGATTCCTGAATGTTGCTTATGATAAAATATCATCTAGATAAGCCATTACAATGTGATTCTGGGCCCGAAGTAGCGCCAACACTAGTTTCAACAATTTCGTGAACAGCCTAGGAGCTGAGGTTCACCCATTGGACAATGCTTTAAATTGCCACAGCTGACCCATCCAACTAAATTTCAAGTATCTCCGATACTGATGATGAATTGGTACTGAATAATATACATATTTTAGGTCTATAATTGCCATATAAACAGCTTAGCAGTATTGGTGTCCATTTTAAAATGCCTATACTGAACATAGGAATTTAACTGGGTTAGGTCCAGAATGTCTCTACATCCCCCATCTTTTTTCTGTCGGGGGATGTATACTGGACACAAATTGTTGAGGATAGTTAGTCGTCCTCTCAATTACCCCTTTTTTGGGACAAATCGTAATTTCTTCTTTTACCTGCTGAGTTTCTGGTGCAGAAAAACCAATACTCTATTAGGCATATTCTGTACAGGTGGATCCATTTCTGACATAAACTCTATTCGAGAGCCTGACACAGTGTCTAGTATAAACCGATCAGATGTTATGCAGCACCATTCATCATAAAACAAGTGAAACCTACCCCCAACCGGAGGTTGTTCCCCAGACATCTTATCCTGGACTGAATGAATCACCAGTACCTCTATAGTCGGCATTGAAGTCCTCCTTCTTCCCATATTGGGGTTGTAGCTGGGATACACAGGTGGGTAATACCGTCGTCCCACTGGCCCCACTCTGCTTGGCCCTGCCCCTGGATCCGACCCCCTTCGCGCTGTACACGACCTGCGAGGTGGCATCCTGAAATAAGGGACGTACGTCTTCATGAGACCGATTGTTTTGGCCTCTTCCTCCAGGTCCTTGACTTGTTTGAGGAGGTCCACCCCAAATTAATAATCTGGGGCTTGGACGTTGGTGGACCTACACATAGTTGCAAATATCGGGTTCAGCGTCGGCTTTATAGCTATTTTTCTTATGCCATTTACCTCAAAATATGCGTTACAGAACAGGGCCAGCATATCTTGTTGTGTGCCAGACATTGGTGCCCCCCGGACCATTTTTCCAAATGCAGTGATGCCTGCTGCCACCAACTTGAGGACCCGCTGAACCTGATTTCTTGTCCACGCATCGTTGCACTCATTTGTGCCCATATAGCAGAGTTCACGGTGGGCACTTTGAGCGACGCACAATTAACAGGTTTTTTATATCTTGTGGCCGTCTCTTCCATAATCGTATCCTGGAGCTGGTGAGAAGCCATGTAATTAACATTGGCAGCTAGGTTTTCCTCCATAGCCTCACCAGTCCCTTCCGGATTAGCGAAGTTTAACGCTACGTCTGGGACACCTGGAGCATGGCTCTTGTGCTCTGGTCTGTGCACAAAAGCAGTGACACCATCTTCAGGGTCAGACTCCTTGTGCCCTGGCTCTCCCGAGTCATGCTCTAGGGAGGTCTCTTCCAGCCCTAAACAAGGTACTGGAGAGGTTGATTCCCACTGGTATCCATAAGCGGTGTTTTCTTCTTCGCTGTATGGGTCTCTGCGAGAGGCTGTGTGGGGAATCCTAGGGGCATTCGACCCCGATTGAAATTTTACATGGCTCTTTAATTTTGGAGCATTTTCCCATTTGGTTGAGCCGTCCCCATACCTTTATATTAAAAGGATGGGAGTCTTCCACATCATCAGACCCATCAGATAAGATAAGCCTGAGAGTACTTTGTTTTTGCCTTCCTCCCTGGTGGAGTGGCCTCAGTACCCTGAAGCACTGGAAACTGATGGAGGCAGTTGAGCTGCCGGTAGAAACAGTAGCCGGTATTGGAGCCGGCATTAACGCAGCCGTTATCTCCCATCCCGATCTATAAGCGGTAATCGTGGAGCCGGCATTAGCACAGCCGTTATCTCCCGACCCGATCTATAAGCGGTCCCCGCGCGTTCCGCTCCACTACGGCAGTTTACATTTTCAATACCCTCCATATCACTAACTCTCGCTGGCTCCCGAGCCAGACTTACAGAGTTTAAAAATACTCGCAGGGAAGGTTTAACATTGACTTACCTGCGGGTTACAACTTACCGCTGGTGGAGCTGAGCTCTCCAGCCCGTCGGTGCGCCATGCATCGGACGTAATGATGCGCATGCACGTGACTCCGAAGTAAAATTGTAAATTGTCCCTAGCGTGTATAGGATAATATAAATGTGTGGGGATCGCTGGTTGGCGTGGAGTCGATGGGCCAAAGGGCCTGTATCTCTCAACTAAACTAAACTTCCTCCAAAATAATGTTGCAAGGTATTTAATTATAAAAAAATTAGAATTAAAAGGGACCAAAGCTCAAATCACAGACTGACACAGTGCCAGAAAAATTAATAGTCGGCACCATGTCTGCAAAGATGCTTGTCAGCATTTAGAAATTAGCCTGCTTCATTTTCCCTTTTGAATTGAGATTGAAATACTCGATTCTAACAAAAAGGTGACAATGTCTGCTGTGCATTAGGGAAGATCACAATTGGAGTAAGGTGCTGAGCGCTGCAGAGTCCAGAAAGATGCTGAGTGATGGATGGTTAATGGGGTGGGAATTGGCACACCAGATTTGACTTCAATGGCAATACAAAATGGATAGTTTTGGGGTATGTTTTGAAGTTTCGGGGTAACGTGAGGGGGAACTTCTTTACTCAGAGGGTGGTGGTGGCTGTGTGGAATGAGCTTCCAGCAGAAGTGGTGGAGGCAGGATCGATTTTAACATTTAAGAGTAAAGTGGATAGGTATATGGACGTGAAGGGAATGGAGGGGTATGGTCTGAGTGCAGGTAGATGGGACTAGGGGAAAACAAATGGTCGGCACGGACTGGAAGGGCCGAGAGGGCCTGTTTCCGTGCTGTAATTGTTATATGGTTATATATGGTTATATGGATATGTTTTTTTCCAATTGCATGAGTTTCTCTACCACAGGGTGGTGTGAATGATGATGTGCCTGAAACCAAGACGATGTGCAGCTGCACAATTTGATTTAGTTGATGGTACTAACCATCTGATTAACCTTCAGTTGATGACTGTGTCACCCAGAGAGTTGTGAATCTGTGGAATTCTCTGCCACAGAAGGCAGTGAAGGCCAATTCACTGGATGTTTTCAAGAGAGAGTTAGATTTAGTTCTCAGGGTTAGAGGAATCAAGAGAGACACAAAATGCTGGAGTAACTCAGCGGGACAGGCAGCATCTCTGGAGTGAAGGAATGGGCGACATTTCAGTTTGAGACCCTTCTTCAGACTGATGTCAGGGGAGTGGGCGGGACAAAGGTAGAATGTAGTCAGAGACAGTGTGACTGGTGGGAGAACTGGGAAGGGAGTAGGGGATGGAGAGAGAGGGAAAGCAAAGGCTATTTGAAGTTAGAGAAGTCAATGTTCAGACTGCTGGGGTGTAAGCTACCCAAGCAAAATATGAGGTGCTGTTCCTCCAATTTGCGCTGGGCCTCACTCTGACAATGTAGGAGGCCCAGGACAGACTGGGAATGGGAAGGGGAGTTGAAGTGCTGAGCATTCGGGAGATCAGGTATGTTAAGGCAGACTGAGCGGTGATATTCCAGGTGTCAACTTCTGTTCATCGGCGAGACCAAGCGCAGGCTTGGCGATCATTTCGCTGAACACCTCCGTTCAGTCCGCCTTAACCTACCTGATCTACCGGTTGCTCAGCACTTCATCTCCACCTCCCATTCCCAATCTGATGTTTAGTATATTTAAGTTAGTGGAGATGAATTCAGCTTGTCATAGACTATGACATTTAATAACATCAACTAAAGGGCAGCACGGTGCCGCAGCGGTTGAACTGCTGCATCACAGCAACAGACACCCGGGTTTGATCCTGACTATACGGAGTTTATACGTTCTCCCTGTGACCGCGTGGACTTTCTCCGGGTGCTCCGGTTTCCTCCCCCATTCCAAAGATGTACAGATTTGTAGGTTAATTAGTCTGGATAAAGATGATAAATTGTCCCTAGCGTGTAGGATAGTGCTAGCGTATTGGGCTCACTGGTCAGCACGGACTTGGTGGGCTGAAGGGCTTGTTTCATCTTGTATCTCTCAACTAAACTAAACTAAACTGTGAAATCCAGCGACGATCTGAGTTCCACGTTGTTCCGCACATGTTTACGATTCAACGGCTTTTTGAGATTTAATCAGCTGAATACCAGATTCGAACTGCCGACCCCTATCAGCAAGATTTGCTCATTATGTTTAGACAGGTGATGTTACACCTCTTTGGATTTATATTGTTACAAACAAAATCCAAAAAGTTAACTTTTTGTTAGCATCAGGAGAAAGTTAAATGTCCCATCTTCCATGAACTGATATTACGATCCTATTAATGTGTACGTAAATCATTGAAAGTCAACACAAGCAGACTACTGCTTGTGCACGGTGGAGCATCAGTAGAGTTTCAGCCTCATTGCGCCAGAGACCCGGGTTCGATCCTGACTACGGATGCTGCCTATACAGAGTTTCTACATTCTCCCTGTGATCTGCGTGGGTTTTCTCCGGCATCTCAGGATTCCTCCCACACTCCACAGACATATAGGTTTGTAGATTAATTTGGCTTCAGTAAAAATATTGTAAATTGTCGCTAGTACATAGTGTAGCGGGTATCGCTGGTCGGCACAGACTCGTTGGGCCGAAGGCTCTGTTTGCGCATTGCATCTCTGAACTAAACTACTGCACAACCTTAATCCTACCTTGGCAATAATACATCACAGACTATCTTTTGCACTACCGTGGACTTGCTTTCTGACTGAGTATTTTGCACCAACGTCTTGTTTTTCTGCTGTATCTTTATCCTTTCACTGTCTTGAAGCATATTTTATGATGTTGTGTATTGTCTGAGTCTATTTGCCTGTCATGCAGCTGCAAACAAGATTTTCATTGTACCAGCACCTCCCCGTACTTGTCAATAAACCCAACCTGACTTGACGTCTGCTTGGCAGCATTATGCCATTCTGATAGCTATGCATTGTTTCAGGAGGTCCCCTGCCCCCCAGCCCCACCCCCCTCAAACTAATATCTACACTTTAGCAAAGTCATGAGAAGAAATTGAGATAGAACGGTTACAAGATAACATGAATGGGAAGCACCAACCATAATTTTTACTAAATAACCCATTGAACTGTAACTCACCCATCAATTACATGTTTTTGACTTACATATGTTTTCAATAAAAATTGTATCTCAAAGTTCACAAGCAAATATTCCATTTTTTTATGAAATTTAAGATTCAGAGAATGGAATTGTTAAAATGTGCTGCAAAATTACTTTGGACTGGAATCTTTCCAGGCACAAAGTACTCCTGGGGATGTGGGGTGTGGGGTGTGGGGGTTGGAGGGTGAGGGGGGTGAGGGGTGGGGGATGAAGAGAATGTCATAATACCATTCAGCAGTTGAGTAAAAATGATTGAGCTTCTCTTAAGTGGTTGAAGACCTACAGAGAAAAAAAAGCTTCCTTCCCCTTCTGGTGGCTGGGAGCTGAAGTGAAAACATTATTTAAATTCTGAGTGCACACACAAGCTGAACTAGCTGCATCCTTGCAACCTAAGCATAGCCTCAAGGGAAGATGCTCTACTGACAAATTAATACCTTGGAGAAAAGATCAGAATGGTGGCAATGAACTCATTTGTTCCTCCCATAATAAAGAATGGCTTTTTTCATTACCATTGTCGGTGATTGTTGCCATGGCGACTTGGACTTACCTCATTGCTTCACGGAGTGCTCCTCGCTCACTGAGAGTGGTGTGTTTGATGTCATCAAAATTATTCACCAGCTTCTCATGTCTCTGGAATAGACCAAAAAGGTAAAGACATTTCTCATATAAGCACTCACTTTCATCCTCGTCTATTAAAACGCACCTCTTTGCAAGCAACATATCCTACAGAGTGGCTCCGATGCATAATCAAAATTGACATTATAAACCTGCCAAAAGTCAATCTTATTCACAATGTGGTTGTCATGGAAATCTTATCGCCAACTTACCATGTATGAGAGGGATGGATACAAGAAGCGAGCCATGTATATCTGATTACAAATACTCCATTCATATGCATGCCTTAATATTTTATGTGTAAAACTATATATACATCCCATTTAAATAGTTTGTTTTCCCTGAGGCAGTTTTCAAGGGGTGGAAAATTTGCTGATTCAGAATAACTCTGTGCAGCAAGATGTACATATCCCTAGGACAAGATAAAGCACAGGACTCCAACAAATAAAGTAACATGAAACATGCACACAACAGCGGCAATCATACTCTTAAGCTGTTTTGATTCTCAGCTTTGAAAGTGAGCTGTCTTTAAAATAACTGCGTGGATGTTTCTAAATTCCCACTGTGGTGGATGTTTATGCTAAATTTTATTTTATGTGTGTATTGTGGTTCTTTTCACTTAATATGCTGTATATTAACTTAAATTTCACTGTACCTCAGTAGGTTAAGTGACAATAAGCCCAAAACTTGAACTTGAACTTGAGATTTTGGTTTAATTTTCTTTAAGCGGCGTTTTTTAAGAAACAGATCAGGATCAGAACAGAATACGAAAAGCAGAGCTCAGATACAGGACAAGGATTTAGTCTGCCGGAAACGGATTAAAAAACAAAGGTAATTGAATAGAGGAAATAAAGGAGAGCAAGGAAAAGAGACAGGACATTTAACAGGCATATTCTGAAGCAGACAGCAGAGCATTATTAGGTTACAGTGAAGAATACAGAGAATTCAGAATAATTTGGACATCATTCAGATTCATTGCACATAGTCGCACCACCCACTCTTTCTCATCCTCCTCTTTTTAAAACTCCTGGACAATGCTGGATGAATTGTAACATTTATTTGTATATTGTTGAATCAATACTTCTCATGATTTGCACATAACAATCATGATAACCTCTTTATCATTATATCCGCAGTAGAAGAATCCTTATAGTCTTATTTCCTTTGCACTGAATCAAAGCTAACCTCTCACTTATTTAAGAGACCATTTTAGAAACGTACATTTAGTGTTTTTTTTGTTTTCCTTACTACGGACAAGAGATCTAGGCACCAAATGATTTTCATATGCAGTCAAAGGGGCGGAACAGCGGCGCAGCAGTAGAGGTGCTGCCTTATAGCGCCAGGGCCCCAGGCTCGATCATGACTGTGCTGTCTATACAGAGTTATTTTCCCAGGGTAGAGGGTTCTAAATCTAGAGTGCAGAGACTTAAGGCGAGAGGGGAGAGATTAAAGGGGGACACATTTTTCATTCAGAGGGTAATCCATACTTGTTAAGAGATGCCAGAGGAAGCTATACAATTACGACTTTCAAAGGACACTTTGACAGTATATCAATATAGGGCAGGAAACGTTTAGAGGGCCATGGGCAAAATCAGGCAAATCGGACTAACCAATATGCCAAAGGTAGCCACAAAACGCTGGAGTAACTCAGTGGGGCAGACAGCATGTCTGGATAGAAGTAACAGGTAAAGTTTCGGGTCGAGACCCTTCTTCAGACCATATGCCAACATATTTGGCATGGAGGGCCGGTTTCTAAATAGCTCTATGAGTCAATGTGAATGAGGAGCCTGTTGAGATTGAGTAGTAAAAGAGGAATCCTGTATAGTTCACAGAGGAATAGAAGAGAGCAGGAATAAAGGATATAATCTCTTTACATTTTTTAAATTATTTGACAATAATAGTTTTCAAAAAAATTAAATAATTTAAACAATTTAGAGCACTGATAAATATTTAAAACCATTAAAGCAAACTCAATTTTTTTTTCTTGTACTTCTCTTTCTCCCGTGCAAGAATGGCTGTGGAACGGTTATGGAAAGGGCTGTGGAAAGGTTATGCTGTGTCTCTGCACCTCAAGGAGAATCCAACATCCAAGCAAGGACTATGTAGGAAGGAACTGCAGATGCTGGTTTATACAAAAGATAGACACAAAGTGCTGGAGTAACTCAGCAGATCAGGCAGCATCTCTGGAGAAAAATGATGGGTGGCGTTTTGGGTCGGAACCGTTCTTCAGACAGTCTGAAGATGTGTTCAAATCTGAAACGTCACCCATACCTTTTCTCCTGAGATGCTGCTTGACCCGCTGAGTCTTTGTGCACTTTTGGCCTATCCAAACCAGGAAGCTATTGGAGAAGTCCAACTTTCCAGCTCAGCACCTTTGTGTTGAGCAAGTTAATCTGGATCGACCTGCTGGCAGTTCCCACCATGTTCTTGACTGGCACCTTTAGTTTCCAGTCACAGTGAGTGTGGTGGAGTGTGAAAAGGAACAGGATAAGCTATGGGAAAATGTGCATATGCTTGAAATTTGGGAAGAAGGGAAATAAATTGTGGAAAATGCCCAGTTCTTCACAACAGGGCTGAAAAATTCCAGAAGGAATGCTCAATCTGACAAAATAAAAGTCAAAATAAAAAGAAGGCAATGGAAATACTTTTGGTTTTTCATTCCAACTCAATTTATAAATTCGTGGATAACATCACTGTGGTGGGTCGTACATCAAATAATAACGAGATTAAGTACAGGAAGGAAGTTGAGAATCTCATGACCTGGTGTCAAGATAACAATCCTTCTCTCAACGTGAGCAAGATAAAAGCAAGATAAAAAAGATGGTGATCGACTTCAGGAAGTCGATCGACTACACATAGCCCAGTATACATTGACAGCGCAGAAATAGAGAGGGTTGAAAGCCTCAAGTTCCTTGGAGTAAATATCACCAGCAACTTGTCCGCGACTAACCACATCGAAGCAATGGCCAAGAAATGACCAATGCCTCTATTTCCTTAGAAGTGTGACGAAGCTTGACATGTCCTCAACAACTCTCACCAACGTCTATAGATGTGCATAGAAATAATTTTATTGGCATGCTTCACAGGAATAGCTCCACGAATAGCTCCACGAAGACCGCAAGAATTTGCAGAGAATTGTGGACGCAGTCCAGACCATCACACAAACCACCGCCTTTCCATTGACTCCATCGATACTTCATGCTGCTTCAGCAAGGCCATAATCATAATCAAGGATGAGTCTTACCCATCTCCCATCAAGCAAGAGGTATCGAAGTTTGAAAACTCACACCTCCAGATTCAGGGATAGTTTCTTCCCTGAGGTTATCAGACAACTGAACCATCATAGCACCAACTAGAGAGCGGTTCTGACCTATTACCTACCTCCTTGGAGACCCTCAAACTATATTTAATTAGACCTTACTGGACTTTATCTTGCACTAAACATTATTCCCTTATCCTGTATATGTACATGGTGGACGGCTTAATTGTAATCATGTATATTTTTTTCTTTCTTTCTTTTAAAATCTTTTTATTAGTATTTTTCAAAAGCAAAAACAAAAGAACAAAAAAGTAATAACCATATAGCCATATAACAATTACAGCACGGAAACAGGCCCTCTCGGCCCTTCCAGTCCGTGCCGACCATTTGTTTTCCCCTAATCCCATCTACGTGCACTCAGACCATACCCCTCCATTCCCTTCCCGTCCATATACCTATTCACTTTACTTTTAAATGATAAACATAACAGTGATATTGATACATAGGGATCAGGGTTACATTAATGGCAGGTATAACCCAAATATGAGTCCAGTGTCAACATACACTTTGAATATAGACCTCCCGGTCTCTATGTAAATATAGTTAAGAGTTTAAAAGAGAACTTATATGTATAAAAGCAATATAGTATTTTCTCTGACTGGACAGCTGGCAACATAATGGTTTTCATTGCACCTTGGTACATGTGTCAATAAACTAAGCTAAAGTAAAAATATGACATGATTATATGAGTTTGTGAGTTAGGATTTGGTTTTGTCATGCCCATTTACTTAAGGTAGCAAGATTCGCCTGTGTTTTCGATTGAGAGTGGCTCCTTCAGTACTGAGGTCAATAGCAGAGGGGAGGAGTTAGATGGTGGCACGGTGGCGCGCCGGGTAAAACCGCTGCACCAGAGACCTGGGTTCGATCCTGACCTTAGGTGCTGTCTGTGTGGAGTTTGCACATTTGCCCTGTGACTGCGTGGGTTTCCTACCACATCACAAAGACTTCCTGGTTCGTAAGTTAAATGTAATTTACAAATTGTCCCTGGTTTGCAAGCAGTGGATGCAAAAGTGGGATAACATAGAACTACAATAAATGGGTGATCAATGGTCGGCGTGGACTCAGTGGGCCCAAAGGCCTGTTTCTACGATGTATCTCTAATCTAATCTATATAATTAAAAGTTTCATCTTGACCACTTCCTGTCTGTGTTGTATATTGATTTTAGAAAAAACACTACCCATATAGCGCAGTCCTCCTCCGCTGAGCAGGCCCCAAGGACTTTTCCCATCAATGAAAAATAAAAAAGTTATACGTGTGTAAAAAACCTTGAGATCCTCTCACCTGTCAATGAGCACGATGAAGGTAACGCCCTCTGGTGGGGGGGGGGGGGCAGGACTATAAAACCACGGATGCCTGGACGTGACTCAGTCACTCTGCAAGATCGTGAGGGAGAGGCCACGACTCTCATTCTAAGCTGTGAATCAAATGAACTGTGAGTCTGCAATGTACTGCTATAAATTATTTGTGAGCCCTTAATGACAATGCCATGAGTTGATTGGCCTGCTGCCCTGCCTGTGCTTGAAACTGCAATGTTTTATTAAGTCCGACTGTGTTTGAAAGGAACAAATGCTTTATTAGATCCGACCGTGATTGGTTCAAAAGTCCCGCTCATTTCCACTTAGTGGACAGGTCGCGCTGATTGCGTAATTTCCGGTGAGTGCAAAGGTCACGCTGATTGCGTAATTTCCGGTAAGTGCAGAGGTCACGCTGATTGTGGAAGTGCCGCTGACTGCGGAAGCCCCAAAGTGGAGAGGCCGCGCTCAGCCGTGTGAGTATTCAAGAAAGTTTACTGCCATATATATGGTGTGTGAGTCGGTGAGTGTGTGTGTATTTGTTTGTGAGTGTATGTGTGTGTGTATGTATGTGTGTGTGAGTGTGTGTGTGTGTGTGTGAGTGAGTGAGTGTGCGTGTGAGTGCATAAGTGTGTGAGTGAGTGAGTGAGTGAGTGAGTGAGTGAGTGAGTGAGTGAGTGAATGAGCGAGTGTGTGTGTGTGAGTGGTCTCAGTGAATGAGCTGCCAGCCCAAGAATCCATTCGGCCCACAATGTCCATACTAGCGCTCTGGAAACCAGTCCCTTCGGCCCACAACACAATGCTAGTGCTCCAGAAAGTCCCCCTCCCCCCATTGGCCAGCATTATTGGAATTGGTGGAGAGGTGGAATATTGCATTGGGGGACCAGCCCTCCCATGTGAAGCTGGGACCCAACGGGTCCCACTTAGTCTAGTCTAATCTAAAACAAGTGCCTTCCAGTGACTGGAGTGAAGGATAAATCATAAACGTCTGAGCCATAGAGTCATAGAGTGATACAGTGTGGAAACAGGTCCTCCGGCCCAACTTACCCACATTGTTCAACATGTCCCAGCTACACTAGACCCACCTGCTTGTGTTTGGCCCATATCCCTCCAAACCTGTCCTATCCATGTACCCATATCCCTCCAAACCTGTCCTATCCATATACCTAACTGTTTCTTAAACGTCGGGATAGTCCCAGCCTCAACTACCACCTCTGGCAGCTTGCCATACACCAACCACCCTTTTTGTGAAACAGTTGCTTTTTACTTCCAATAGAAAGCCAGCACCATAGTTGTAGCAAAAAGATGGCATAGAAGAGAAGAACATATTGGATAACATTTTGGGACCATCACCTACAAGTTTAGTTTAGTTTAGTTTAGAGATACATCATCATCATTTAGTTTAGTTTAATTTAGAGATGCAGCGTAGAAACAGGCCCTTCAGACCAGCGATCCCCGCACGCTAACACTATCCTGCACACACTGGGGATCATTTTTATATTTACCAAGCCAATTAACCTACAAACCTGTTTGCCTTTGGAGTGTGGGAGGAAAAAGAAGATTTCGGAGAAAACCCACGTAGGTCACGGGGAGAACGTACAAACTCCGTACAGACAGCACCGGTAGTCAGGATCAAACCCGGGTCTCTAGCGTTGCATTCGCTGTAAGGCAGCAGCTCTACCGCTGTGCCTTCGTGCTGCCCCAAAAGTTCTCCAGAAATAGTCCTTAAGGAAACCAAAGATCGCCTTACCAAGACTTACATCCCAGAACAAATAAAATACAACAGCTTTCACTGAAGATGAAATTCGAGATGGAAAGCTTGAGTGTTTAGGCATTAATTAATCAGCTAGGAAAATTAACTTCTATAATAGCTGATTTGTGAATGAGCTGTAGATGGGGAGTCAAAGACTGGGCATTAATCCAGGTTTGCAAACAGGGAGTCTGAAGGGTTTCGGCCCGAAACGTTGCCTATCTCCTTCGCTTCTTAGATGCTGCTGCACCCGCTGAGTTTCTCCAGCCTTTTGTGTACCCGAGAGTCAATGCAATGCTGGCTCAAATAATTTTACATTGGGGTTAATAGGACTGTGAAAGGGAACCCAGTTAGATGGGGCGATTCTAAAGAAATGCGCAGTAAAGGAGTAAAGTCTTGTTACTGGTGAAAATGATGTGGTTGGCACCCCGGAGGAATAAGTAAGGATCAATAGAAAACCATTGTAGGGCAAGTATGGAAGAAATTCTGGATCACAAAACACTTCATAACTCAGCATCCACAACCCTGTCTTAGGTAGAGGTTGGTGGAAGCAAAATCAGACATCACTTTCATGAGGAAAATGAGTGGATATTTGGGGAAAAAAATGGATGCATGATGTGGACAGGACTGAGAGATAGGATGAATTTGGGTATTTTTATAGAGAACATAACAATTGATTAGTTTAGTTTAGTTTATTGTCTCGTGCACTGAGTTACAGTGAAAAGTTTTTTTGTTGCTGCAATCCAGTCAGCAGAAAGACCATACGTGATTACAATCAAGCTGTCCACAGAATACAGATACCAGGTAAAAGGGTTAATGTGTAGTTGAAGATAGTCCAGTAACATCTGATTAAAGATAGTCAAGGGTCTCCGATGATGGAGATTGTAGGTCAGGACCACACTGATGTTTAAATCAACAACAAAATAACTTATATTTCAGATCAAAATTTGTCTGTTGCAAAGCAAAAATAATTCAAACTGTGAGATCTGATAGTGTAAGAAAGCGTTAACAGACTTTAGGATGAGGGTCATCAATAACGTGGAATGACTGGAGAGGTTGGGATTCGAAGTGATTGGTAAAGGTGTTCAAAACTTTGAAGGGCTTTGATAGAGTAGGGAAAAGAAAGGAACTTTGCTCTGTATTACAGCTCTTGAGCCAACTACAGAATTAAAAGCATTGTCAATAGTTCTAGGGTGCATGAAATGAGCATGATCTGAGGATATCTGAAATTTACTGTCGAAGCATAAGGACATATGGAAACTTGGAGTGGCTCCAAGTGGCTCTGCTGTTCAATAAGACCACGGCTGCTCTGATCTTCGGCCTCAACTCTATATTCCTGTCCAATCCCAACAACCCTCGAGTCGCCTGTTGTCCACAACCTACCCGCCTCTACCTTGACTACAGTTAATGACTCAGCATCCACAGCTCTCTGGAGTAAAAGGTGGTGGAGGCAGAATCATTCATCACTTTCAACAGGGAAATGGATAAAAATTTGGGAGAAAGTAAAATTGCAGTGGAATGGGAAATGAGCAGGAAATAGGGAATAGGGTGGATTAAGGTGTTCCTGCAGAGAACATTAACAAGTGATGTTAACTGCTTACTTTAGTAATTTATTTGAACATGCAACCAAAATTTATCTTCAAAAATGTTTGGTGTCTTCTTTCTGAAGGTCTTGAGTACAAATTCCTCTCTCCCATTCTCTGAACTCTACTTTCAGTAAAAAAAATCCTTATGGATCATTTGGTATACTCTCTTGTACAATGGTTAATGTGTCCTTTATCGAAGATGCCTTTCAACTCGATCGTGTATTGCAGCAGTACAATTGCCAGCTCCCCAAGACAAAAAAATCTTTTAGATTTATTTTTCCTTGCAAAGAATTGTCTTGCACAGCTTTGTTTTGCCCTACCATTATTTCAGGTTTTATCTCCTTTACACTCTCATTCTTCAGAAAACACATTAAAACCAATGCCGGTAGACTGCTCCAGTGGAAGTTAAGAGATACAGCGGCACTCAAAATTTCCAGTTAAAAATTCCAGACCACATGCACTTAGAAATAATGGCGACTTGCCTTTAGAAGCAATACGTGATTAGAGTTTGGAATCTGCTGCCTGATGTGCAGGTGGGAATGGATCAAATAGGAAACTGCAAAGGAAAATGGATAAAATACTTCAAGAAAAAAAATTATTATATGGACATTGGAAAAGAGCCATGGAATTGGGACTAACTGGATTTGAAGCAAACTGGAGTTGATGGACAAATGCTTTTTTCTTCTACGCTGTACTTTTGTTATGATTCTATTAGTAGGAGTAATTGTGTAAAGTTTTGATCAAAAGCATCTATTTGCTTGTGCTCGTCAAGTTGATTGCATTAGTCGAAGCAGGGTGGACTACATGAAGGTTGCAATCTCCCACACAGCTTGTTTGCGACTGTGGACATCCAGACCAGACCATCCTACAAATCATGAATGACTGCCCACTGAGGCTTTTCTCTGGGGGCTTCAAAGCCATCTACCCAGTAACTGATGCTGTCCTGGCCTGGATGTCTACACATGATCTACAACTTTAGATTGTGTACACCATACACAAGAAGAAGGAGAAGAAGAAGAAATTCAAATGCATTTCAACAGCAGCAAGGAAACTATACATAGTTTTCATGGAATTTCAGAAACATTTTTAACCAAGACCCGCATGGTAGGCTGGTCAAAAATTAAAAACTCAAAAAGGGTGGAAGATTGAATTCTCTTTCTCTATGTTTTTGTTAACATCAGCTTTTTTACTGTTCAACCTTTCAATAGTTGAAAGTGTTTCAATAGTTGGTGTTGGGTGGCAGTTTGACAGGATGAGATAAGATGCTGTGGGATGGGAGGTAAGATTCCTTTGCATTAAGGACAAAGTCTGGTGAAGAGGCCTTTGAAATGCTCCTTGCAACAGATTTAGGATAACTCTCTGCACTGGAGTCTGCTTCATTGTGTGGTTGTGAGCAAGTTCGATCTTGGCCATGGATGGCATGGATGGCATACACAGTGCCAGAAAATCCATGAATGATCAAACTAAAGATAGTTGCTAGACTACTCATATTCTCTCCACCCTTCAGGTCACGTATCTTTGTCAATGCCACCGAAGATCCCTATGTAAGTTTGCCCCATTTACCCATGTTTGTCCCATATCCCCGTATACCTTTCCTATCCATATATCTGTGCAAATGTCTATTGAATGTTGTCATTGTACCCACCTCAACCATTTCCTCTGGTAGTTTGTTCTATATATGTACCATCCTCTATGTCAGGTTGTGGGGAGTTCCCCCCGCCACGGGTACCATGTAATCCCGTGCTACCTGCTCCATGGTCGGATAGTTGGCCACTAAACCGTCTTCCGGTACCTGGTTTGCCATGTGAGGAGGGGGCTCTTGACACCCAGGAGGACCAAAAACAAGACCTGTCATCGGGCGGATGAGCTTCTAGTGAGCCAACGGCCATCCACATTTCAGCGGAAGTTGCGATCACTGTCGTACATAGCATTGTAAGGAATGATGAGAAAGCACACACACCGAAATCCTATACTTCCAGCGGCGGAAGTCCGCAGGAACTGGAGGACAGAGATGTGTGGTGCGTCCTTCACCATTCCTGTCAGAAACCAGTACCACTGCGTCGCTCTATGTGAAAAAATAGCTCCTCAGGTTCCCATTCAATCTTTCCCCTCTCATCTTAAACCTATGTCCTCTAGTTCTTGACTGTGTTTATTCACTTTATTTATGCCCCTTATGATTTAATATACCTCTATAAGATCACACCTCAGCACCCTCCACTCCAAGGAGCCTCCTGCACTCCTATTCAGCCCAACCACTCCCTCTAACTCAGTTGCTCAACGCCTGGCAACATGCTTGTAAATCTTTTCTGATCTCTGTCCAGATTAATGGCATCTTTTGTACAGCAAGGTGACCAAAACTCAACATAATACTCCAATGTGATCCAACAAAACATCTTGTACAACTGCAACATAATGTGCCAACTTCTATATTCAATACCCTTAGTTACGAAAGCCTGCATGTCAAAAGCCTTCATCACTACCCTGTGTACCTGTGTCGCCACTTTCAGGGAACTATCTACTTGTATTCATTGGTCCTCCACTCCATAACACTCCTCAGGGCCCTACTGTTCACTGTAAAATATCTTACCCTGCTTCCCTAAATAATTATCTGAATTAAACCACACCAGATACTAGCCTCCAGATCGAAAAAAACAATCTTCCACTATCACGCATGGCTAGCGAGATGCATATATTTCAGCAAGGGTTACCACGATTTCTTCTCTAGCTTCCAACAGTATTTGTGGATATACCTGATAGGAGCCCTTGGAGATTTATCTACCTTCACACGGTCTAAGATATCCAGCACCTCTTCTAATATAATGCAGACTATTCCTAAGACATCCCCATTGACTTTCATGAGTTCCCTAATCTCCATTTCTTGCTCCATGGTAAAAACAGAAGAAAAATCATTTCAAAAAGAATTGGCGGGCTAAACTGATAGGAGAAGAGGCAAGAAAGAAATTCATCCAGTGTTATTTAGGGTCATGTTCTGAAAGGGGATGGGGTTTGAATCTTTCATTTAAACAGAGTAGCTGGATCTACATACAAAGAGCTGTGGTTTGCCGGGCAATAGACAAAGCAATAGTAGATGGACACAAAATGCTGGAGTAATGGAATTGGGCTTGGTGGATCTTCTGTTACTTGCATGGATATGAAGGACTGAATTACTTTTTTTCTGCAATGTAGCTTTTCTATTATTGGAAAAAGATTGGAATTTTTCTGCCAGAAAATAGTGACTAGGACTTCAATGAAGTGCATTTGAGTGGCTGAAATAGCATGGTAAGGTTTCAAACCAAAATAGTAAAAGACATAAACAGGCAGATAAAAGACACACAGCATTCAATGAGGCAAGTGTGAGGTGGCTAAGTTTAGAAGGAGAGTATTTATTCACAGGAAACCAAATAACTAAGTAAGATAGAGGAGTGAAGAGTTTTGGGAATGCTGCTCAATAGAAACATAGACATAGAAAATAGGTGCAAGAGTAGGCCATTCGGCCCTTCGAGCCTGCACCGCCATTCAATATGATCATGGCTGATCATCCAACTCAGTATCCTGTACCTGCCTTCTCTCCATACCCCCTGATCCCTTTAGCCACAAGGGCCACATCTAACTCCCTCTTAAATATAGCCAACGAACTGGCCTCAACTACCTTCTGTGGCAGAGAATTCCAGAGACTCACCACTCTCTGTGTGAAAAATGATCTTCTCATCTCGGTCCTAAAAGACTTCCCCCTTATCCTTAAACTGTGACCCCTTGTCCTGGACTTCCCCAACATCGGGAACAATCTTCCTGCATCTAGCCTTCCAACCCCTTAAGAATTTTGTAAGTCTCTATGAGATCCCCCCTCAATCTTCTAAATTCCAGCGAGTACAAGCCGAGTCTATCCAGTCTTTCTTCATATGGAAGTCCCGCCATCCCAGGAATCAGTCTGGTGAACCTTCTCTGTACACCCTCTATGGCAAGAATGTCTTTCCTCAGATTAGGAGACCAAAACTGTACGCAATACTCCAGGTGTGGCCTCACCAAGACCCTGTACAACTGCAGTAGAACCTCCCTGCTCTTGTACTCAAATCCTTTTGCTTTGAATGCCAACATACCATTCGCTTTCTTCACAGCCTGCTGCACCTACATGCCTACTTTCAATGATGGTGCACCAAAGTCAAGTCAAAGTCAAAAGAGTTTATTGTCATGTGTCCCTGACAGGACAATGAAATTATTTCTTTGCATAGCACAACAGAACATAGTAGGTATTGACTACAATTATATACGTAAATACACACATTAATTAAGAAATTAATAAAGTACAAATAACAGATGGAGGGGTATTAATGTTCAGAGTTTTGTCCGAGCCACGTTTAATAGCCTGATGGCTGTGGAGAATTAGCTATTCCTGAACCGGGTCGTTGCAGTTCTCAGGCTCCTGTACCTTCTACCTGAAGGTAGCAGGGAGATGAGTGTGTGACCAGGGTGGTGTGGGTCCTTGATGATGCTGCCAAAAAGCAACTACTGTGGTAGATCCCCTCGATGGAAGGAAGGTCAGAGCCGATGGACTGGGCAGTGTTTACTACTTTTTGTAGTCTTTTCCTCTCCAGGGCACTCAAGTTGCCGAACCAAGCAACGATGTAACTGGTATGCAAGCAATCTACTGTGCACCTGTAGAATTTAGAGAGAGTCCTCCTTGACAGACCGACTCTCCGTAATCTTCTCAGGAAGTAGAGGCGCTGATGAGCTTTCTTAATAATTGCATCTGTGTTCTCGGACCAGGAAAGATCTTCACAGATGTGCACGCCCAGGAATTTGAAGCTCTTGACCCTTTCAACCATCGACCCGTTGATATAAACAGGACTGTGGGTCCCCATCCTACTCCTTCCAAAGTCCACAATCAGTTCCTTGGTTTTGCTGGTGTTGAGGGCCAGGTTGTTGTGCTGGCACCATATGGACAGTCGCTCGATCTCTCTTCTGTACTCTGACTCATCCCCATCAGTGATACGTCCCACAACAGTGGTGTCATGACACCCAGGTCTCGTTGCATCTCCCCTTTTCCTAATTCACCATTCAATACTTGTGAAATATTGGAACGTGTGTTGTTTCAGGCAGAATTACTGTTAACTCTACTCTGCTCTCCTGCAACTACCCTCCATGGATCTTGGGGTTTATAAATAGGACGGCATGATGGCGCAGTGGTAGAGTTGCTGCCTTACAGTGCTTGCAGTGCCAGATGCACGGGTTCAATCTTTGGATGTTAATGGCGGAGTAGCAAGATGGATTCAACAGTGGCTGAATGGGAGATGTCAGAGAGTAATGGTGGATGGCTGTTTGTCAGGTTGGAAGCCGGTGACCAGTGGGGTGCCTCAGGGATCTGTGTTGGGTCCACTGTTGTTTGTCATGTACATCAATGATCTGGATGATGGGGTGGAAAATTGGATAAGTAAGTATGCAGATGATACTAAGATAGGTGGTATTGTGGATAATGAAGTCGATTCTCAAAGTCTACAGAGAGATTTGGGCCATTTGGAAAAGTGGGCTGAAAGATGGCAGATGGAGTTTAATGCTGATAAGTGTGAAGTGCTACATCTTGGCAGGACAAATCAAAATAGGACGTACATGGTAAATGGTAGGGAATTGAGGAATGCTGTGGAACAGAGGGATCTAGGAATAACTGTGCATAGTTCCCTGAAGGTGGAATCGCATGTAGATAGGGTGGTAAAGAAAGCCTTTGGTGTGCTGGCCTTTATAAATCAGAGCATTGAATATAGGAGTAGGGAAGTAATGTTAAAATTGTACAAGGCATTGGTAAGACCAATTCTGGAGTATGGTGTACAATTTTGGTCGCCTAGTTATAGGAAGGATGTCAACAAAATAGAGAGAGTACAGAGGAGATTTACTAGAATGTTGCCAGGGTTCCAGCAACTATGTTACAGAGAAAGGTTGAACAAGTTAGGTCTTTATTCTTTGGAGCGCAGAAGGTTAAGGGGTGACTTGATTGAGGTCTTTAAAATGATGAAAGGGATAGACAGAGTTGACGTGGATAAGCTTTTCCCATTGAGGGTAGGGAAGATTCAAACAAGAGGGCATGACATGAGAATTAAGGGACAGAAGTTTAGGGGTAACGTGAGGGGGAACTTCTTTACTCAGAGGGTGGTGGCTGTGTGGAATGAGCTTCCAGCAGAGGTGGTGGAGGCAGGATCGATTTTAACATTTAAAAGTAAAGTGGATAGGTATATGGACGTGAAGGGAATGGAGGGGTATGGTCTGAGTGCAGGTAGATGGGACTAGGGGAAAACAAATGGTCGGCACGGACTGGAAGGGCCGAGAGGGCCTGTCTCCGTGCTGTAATTGTTATATGGTTATATGGTTATATGGTTATATGGTTATAATCACAAAATGCTGGAGTAACTCAGCCGGGTTAGGCATCATCTCTGGAGGAAAGCAATGGGTGACGTTTCAGGTCAAGGCCCTTCTTTAGAGTGAGAGCCAGGGGAGAGGGAAACTAGAGAGATGAAAAGGTACAAAGAACAAATAAATGAAAGGTATGCAAAAGGACAAATCAAAGACAGCATCAATGATCAAGGAACAATGGAGCCAACATATGGAGCCAACAATGGTCCATTGTTGGCTGTGGATCATGTCATAAGTGATTGGAGATCACTTAAGATCATGTCATAAGTGATTGGAGCAGAATTAGGCCATTCGGCCTATCAAGTTAACTCTGCCATTCAATCATGGCTGATCTATCTCTCCCCCATAACCATTGGACGGCACGGTGGCGCAACGGCTGAGTTGCTGCCTGACAGGAGTTTGTACGTTCTCCCCGTTACCTGCATGAGTTTTCGCTGAGATATTTGGTTTCCTCCCACACTCTAAAGATGGGCAGGTTTGTAGGTTAATTGACTTGGTTTAAATGTGTAAACTGTCCTTAATGTCTGTAGGATAGCATTTTAATGTGCGGGGATCATTGGTCGGGGCGGACTCGATGGGCCGAAGGGCCTGTTTCCCCATTCTCCTGCCTTCTCAACATAACCCCGACACCCGTACTAATCAAGAATCTATCTATTTCTGCCTTAAATATATCCACTGACTTTGCTTCCACAGCCTTCTGCGGCAAGGACTTCCACAGATTCACCACCCTCTGATAAAAGAAATTCCTCCTCATCTTCCTAAAAGAACGTCCTTTAATTCTGAGGCTATGACCTCTAGTCCTAGACTCTCCCATTAGTGGAAACATCCTCTCCACATCCACTCTATTCAAGCCTTTCACTATTCTGTATGTTTCAATGGGGCCCTCCCCCCCCCTCATTCTTCTAAACTCCAGCGAGTACAGGCACAGTGCCATCAAACGCTCATCATATGCTGTCATTCTTGTAAATCTCCTCTGGACCCTTTATAGAGCCAGCACATCTTTCCTCAGATATGGTGGCCAAAATTGCTCACAATATTCCAAATGCGGCCTGACCTTCATCTTATAGTGCCTCAGCATTACATCCCTTAATGTAATGATGAGTGAAAGTGAGCAGGACAACAGTGTAACTAGTAGGATGACTAGTGTGGGGGAGGAACGGAGAGAAAGGGAATGCAAGGATAACTTGAAGTGAGAGAAATCAATTTTCAAACCGCTAGGTTGGAAGCTGCCCAAGCGAAATATGAGATGTTGTTCCTCCAATTTTAATTTGGCCTCACTCTGACAGTGGGGGATGCCCAGGATCAAAAGGTCAGTATGGGAATGGGAGGGGGAGTTAAAGTGTTTGGCAACCTATTAGATAATAATCTTAATACCCACTTTTCTGGAGAGCGAAGCTTATTTGGGTCTGCAGAAGAGTCCTGACCAAAAACATCGCCTGTTAATTCCCTCCACAGATGCTGCCTGACAATTAGAGAGCAGCACTTTGTGTTTTTTGATCAAGATTCCAGCATCTGCAGTTTATTTTGTTCTCCTTTTTTGCCTTTTACTTTCCGACTTTAAAAGTGCTTTGTAAATTTAAGTTACTAAAAAATGATCAAGCGCTTACATATAATACACAGAATTAATTCTTCCAACAACTTTCCAATGACATGTTCATCTTTTAAGGATATTTAATAAAAACACTCATGGGGTAGATGATCATTTTTGTACACAATGTATTTTGTACACAAAGTTTTGCGTCTACAGAATTGCCACTTCATTTCGCATAAACAAATGACAAAAGGTCCATTGTGACATTGTAATTTAAACGAAGCAGGCATGGATGTTGTAGGTATGTTACAAAACTTACCTTTAGCAACGCTGCAATTCTGCCACTACCCGTGTGCGCGACTTTGGCGCCTTTCAGAGGGGGGCGGGTTTAAAATGCCGTTTTTCTCCAGACAGTTCAAGTCGATCCACCTCAGGGGATTTCGTCGCTAAAGAGAAATCGCTCCAACATTTGTTTTATGGAGGTATTTTTAAACTACACTAGATCATTTATTAGCTAGAGTCATTTAAAAATCATCTTCTAAAGCCGTGAGCGCTGACAACGGGAAGGATTTTACGTAGGGGAGAAAAGAAGGTACTCAGTTTATTTTTACATAAAAACGTGGTTCTTAGGAAGCCTTTAATCAAATTTTCATGTTGCGAAATGGGGACAAAAAAAATATACGAACCGGTAGTATTTTTCCTGCCGACTGTGGGTCACCGCAAACCGCAACGTTCCAATCCACCACGTTCCACTAAATCCCACTCGCAGGATGATTTAAATGGCCATTAATTTACAGGAATTAAGCACTAAATTCCTTCTATTTGGCCTATAAATTCATGAAAATGAGATTTAAAAATCATGTTATATTGTGAATTATTGTGTGAATGTTATTTGGACACTTAGGCAATTTAAAAATGTTTATCTTTTCTTAAGAAATGGATAGATGTTTAGATCTAGTAATTGACTTTTGTAATTAGCTACAAATAGGTAACTAACTAATTATATGCTTTAATTTCAGGTCATCCAAGTAAGATTGTTTCATATTTGTTTCAGAATGCTTCAATCTATAATAACTGAACATTTCATCGAGTTCTCTTAATTTTTAAGAAAGTTATGGGCTTTTGACTATCCTAGATCACAGCTTTTGTGTTAAGTCAATGGAAAGGCAATGGAGAACAAGATGCTAATTTCCGAGTATGAAAATGGCCATAACTTTTTTAATACTGAAGATATGAAAGTCAATTAGGTGTCAAATTAAACTTATTTTTATGCTTTATCTGATGGGATAAATTGTAGACTTGATTTTTAAAATCTCAAAATTTTGTAACATTGCTAGATGTTGCACAATCAGTAAGCATTGTGCAGGAAACAATAGAAAGAAATCCTGGGCACAATACCTTCGACATACGTTTTCTGTTATTTTTCTAATGTTCGTACTTTAGATATTTTGACTCCAAATTATAATGCACCACTCAGAAAAAGGCTGTTGGACCTAAAAGGATCAAGACTATAGAGGTTGGGAGGTCATGTTATAGTTTTACAATACATTGGTATTGGAGAAATTGAGCAGAGGTGCAGGAGGATTAGGAGTGATCTTCCTTGGAGTGCACGAGGAGCAGGCGTGTTCTTAGAGAGGTGTGTAAAATCATGAGAGGAATAGATAGAGTAAATGCACGGAGTCTCATGCCCAGAGTAGGAGAATCAAGAACCAGTTGGTTTAAGGTAAGGGGGGAAAGATTTACTACCTGAGGGGCTATTATTTAACATAAAGTGTGGGAGATATATGAAATGAGCTGCCAGAGGAGGTAGTTGGAGTAGGTATGGTCACAACATTTGGACGGTTACATGGATAGGATAGGTTTAGAGAGATATAGGCCAAACACAGGCAGGTGGGACTGTGTAGATGGGGCACATTGGACGGCATGGACAAGTTGGGCCGAAGTGCCTGTTTGTATGACTCAAGGACTGTATGAATGTACCAGTATTTATGTAGAGTTTACATGATTCTTCCCACCTTATTTAATGTAACTCTATCCTCCCTTTCACATAGGGATTATCAACTTGCCTGGCTTTCCTTTAAATGCTTTCCTGTAACTTACACCAAACACGGCAGGTGATGGGAAGTTCAGCATTATCATCAATTTTGGGGTAAAGATGGAAAGATGTTTTCCTGAAAACATTCATGTATTTCCTGAAATTCTCATTGGACGTGTTAGCGATTATCTGATAATTACAGTCACTGATTTATAATCTCCACTATTACTCATCCATGATGGGGAATTATTTTCTCCACATCTTTCCTTTTGAAACTCCCTGTAAGTTTAAAATGCTTTGCAGTCTTCACTTTTCAGTCACTTTTGATATCCCCCCAAATCAGCCTATATTCCTGAAATTTTTTATTTTATCCTGCACTTCTGTTTTATTTCTATAATTATTCCATTTTATAATCATATTTGTAGAATCATTCCAGTGCAATGATATTAAAGGTATATTCACTCCTTTTTGTGTACAGAATTGCTTTTAATAATACTCTCAGCACAAAGTATAGAGCGTGATAATTCCTTGAGCTACTGGAGATATCATATGCTTCCAAAGTCTCTCCCTTCCTCAATAAACCATGGATAATACAATATTGGAGACTACTTCAGACACATAAATGTAGCAGATCTCTACATAACTCCTTAAAACAAAAATAATAATAGATATCAAACGTGAATACACATAATGTGGATGCAACGAACTGTAGATGTTGGCTTACAGAATAGGAGACAAAGTGCTGGAGTAACTCAGTGGGTCAGGCAGCATCTCTGGAGAGCAGGGATATCTTGCAGATGCTGGATAACAAAACAAGACACAACGTGCTGTAGTAACTCAACGGGTCATCCGTGCTCACCAGAGATGATGGCTTCCTGACCGCTGAGTTACTCCAGCACTTTGTGTTATTTTTAAAATACAAACAAGGTATCTCTCTCCGAAGATGCTTTCTCACTTGCTGAGTATTTCGAGTGCTTTCTAAATTTATTTCCGATTTTCAGTATCTGCAGTTCTTTAGATTTTCAAATGCTATGCATTACTGTACACAACTGATTTCCTGTGAACTTCTTTCTCTTGTCCCATTTCTTATCCATACAACATCGGTACTAGAATGAACTATAAAATGTCATACATAGATAATATATGGATCTCGGTTCTTTAAACATCCTTAAGGATATCAACAATCTGTCTGTCCTTTCCTTCTTTATGTCTGTTTTATATGTGTTAAATGTATGTTTTTTAATGTTCTTTAGCTTGTTTTATGTGGGGGGTGGAGGAGAGGGGGTTGGGGAAAACTTTTTCTAATCACTTATCTCGACGGAGATGCGAATTTTTCCATATCGTATCTCCGTCCGCACTACGGCCTAACATCGTGAAGTTGGCGGCCTTCGCTGGAAATCGACCGGCAGCTCCATGGAAGGTACTTTAACATCACAGAGTTCACGATCCCTGTCGGGGGTCGTCTTTGGGGCTCCAACCCTGGGAGCCTGCGGGACTTTAACATCACGGAGCCCGCGGTGTCTAGTTAGAGACCGACATCGGGGACTCCAAGCCGCAGAGTTTCAACAGCCCCGACGTGAGAGTTTCAATGCGTGGGCTTCGACCGCCCAGACGCAGGGTCTTCGACTGCCAGCTGGGGGAGCTTCGATCCCCTCGACTGCGAATGATTCGACTGCCCCGACCGCAGGAGAATAAAGAGGAAGGAGATTGGACTTTATTGCCTTCCATCACAGTGGGGAATGTGGGGAATCCGCTGTGGTGGATGTTTATGTTAACGTTTATGTATTGTGCGTCTTGTTGCTTTTTTTTAGTATGGCTGGATGGTAATTCAAATTTCACTGTACCTTAATTAGTACACGTGACAATAAACTACCTTTGACCTTGAAACCTTGAACATTCTAGAATTTAATATAGTAACACTCATAAATATTTTGACAAACTGGAAATTAGAGAAATGATTGCACCAAAAAGGACATTCACCACATCTAGTCCATGATGGATTTATGTACAGTGCCATCCCCTCTCTCCCCACCATTAGTTATCAAAATAAGTAACTGCGACTTCCCATAAGCGATAGAGCAGAATTAGACTATTCGGCCCATCAAGTCTATCAATCATGGCTGATCTATCTTTCCCTCTTTACCCCATTCCGCCGTATACTCCCCATAATCCCTAACATCGGTACTAATCAAGAATCTGTCTATCTCTGCCTTAAAAGTATCCATTGATTGCCTCCACAGCCTTCGTGGCAATGAAACCACAGATTCTACACCATCCGACTAAAGAAATTCATAGAATCATAGAATCATAGAAAATAGGTGCTGGAGTAGGCAATTCGGCCCTTCGAGCCTGCACCGCCATTCAATATGATCATGGCTGATCATCCAACTCAGTATCCTGCACCTGCCTTCTCTCCATACCCACCGATCCCTTAGCCACAAGGACCACATCTACCTCCCTCTTAAATATAGCCAATGAACTGGCCTCAACTACCTTCTGTGGCAGAGAATTCCACAGACTCACCACTCTCTGTGTGAAAAAAGATCTTCTCATCTTGGTCCTAAAAGACTTCCCCCTTAACCTTAAACTGTGACCCCTTGTTCTGGAGTTCCCCAACATCGGGAACAATCTTCCTGCATCTAGCCTGTCCAACCCCTTAAGAATTTTGTAAGCTTCTATAAGATCTCCACTCAATCTCCTAAATTCCAGCGAGTACAAGCCGAGTCTATCCAGTCTTTCTTCATGTGGAAGTCCTGCCATCCCAGGAATCAGTCTGGTGAACCTTCTCTGTACTCCCTCTACGGCAAGAATATCTTTCCTCAGATTAGGAGACCAAAACTGTATGCAATACTCCAGGTGTGGCCTCACCAAGACCCTGTACAACTGCAGTAGAACTTCCCTGCTTCCTCCTTCTTAAAAGAACGTCCTTTAATTCTGAGGCTATGGCCTCTGGTGAGTCCAAATAATGTGGATGCAAGGAACTGTTGATGTTGGTTTTCCAAAAATTGGAAAGTGCTGGAGTAACTCAGTGGGTCAGGCAGCATCTCTGAATAACATGGATATGCTGCAGATGTTCGTGTACAAAACAAGACACAAAGTGCTGGGATAAAACTTCATCAAATTTTACATTTTTATCTCTTTTATTACCCATAGAAATCATCTGGTCCAACATGTTTATCAAACTCACATTTTCTTTTTCACTATGAGTGTAAAAACTTTATGGACCTGATCATTTTTACCACCTTGAATTCCTTTCAGTTCCTTCCAAAGCTGGAATTTTATCATCTTCAACCATGAATACAGAAACAGATTTTGTTTTTACGACTGACAATAGCGTTGCTCTACAATATATAATATTATGTATTTCTTTTTCCTACATTTACCATGACATATCATAAAACAAGTTAAAAAACGATGTTGCCTTCAGACTTTCACACATTTTTTTCCCATTCTCATCACCTCCTGAAAAAGTGTAGGGAAATTAAACAAAATATTTTCTCCTATTTTTCAGTCTGTCTTTTTAACTCTCACCACTCCCCTTATCTGTATTTCTCACTTTAATTTTAATTTCTGTGTAAGATTTATGTCTAGTTTATATCTCTTTCTTAACTCCCAAGTTTGGACTTTGGCCAGCTTTCTAAATTCAGCTGCGTCTGAAGAATTATCCCAATGTGAAACATAGTCTGGCCATTTCCTCCACGGATGCTGCCTGGCCTGCAGAGTTCCTCCAGCACTTTGTGTGTTGATCAAGATTCCAACATCTGCCATTTCTTGTGTGTATAGAAATGTAGTCATTGCATGCATGGTCATCTGATGCAAGAATGATGTGAAATGCAAAATTGATCACAGTCTGTGATCAGTAGACAATTGGAAAGGGTGCCTGGACCGCCAAGCTCAGGTCACACCTGACAAAGAGTGGCTTGGTGCACATCAATGATGTTAATCAACATTCCTTTCTCCCCCCCCGCTCCCATCCAACAGAAGATACAGAAGCTTGAAAACACGCACTGCCAGACTCAGGAACAGCTTCTTATCAGGCTTCTGAACAATTCTTCCATAAGCTAGGGTACTGTTCTATTCACATCTACCCCATTGTGGATGTTAGTCTATGGAACTGATATGCTACTATATTCTGCACTCTGTATCTTCCCTTTTGCTCCAGCCATTGTACTTGAGTTTGAATTAATTGGTTATTATGTATAGTATATCTGATCTGCCACTGTGCACATAAATGAGAGGAAATGTTTTGTTTAGTTCAGTTCAGTTTAGAGATACAGCACAGAATCAGGGCCTTCATGTCTATGCCGACCAGCGATCCCCACATGTTAACACAATCCTACACACACGTGGGACAATTTACAATTAGCCTACAAACCTGTATGTCTTTTGTGTGCGGGAGGAAACCAGAGCTCCCGGAGAAAACCCACGCAGGTCACGGAGAGAACATACAAACTCCATACAGACAGCACCCGTTGTCAGGATTGAACCTAGGTCTCTGGTGCTTTAAGGCAGCAACTCTACTGCTGTTTTTCCATGCCACTATACGTAGAGAGGTTGATCTATCAATCAGACTGCTTTGTCCTAGACACATTGAACTTCTTGACAGTTGCTGGAGCCGTATTTGTCTCGTTGAGTAGGAAGTATTCCATCACATTCTTGATTTGCACTTTGTAAATGATGGAGGGGCTCTGGGGTGACAGGAGATGAGTCATTCCAGACCTGGGCTACAGTAATTAATGAATGGCCCAGATATATTACTGTTCAACAATGTTGATGGTGGGGTGTCGACACTGTGCAGCTGCCGCAGACTGCGCTCGATTCTCTTGCTTACCCGGCTGCTAGACTTTGTTGCCTGCAGGCTTGGATCGCTTCATTTACTGAGACATTGCAAGAGCAACTAAGCAGTGCGCAATCATTAGTGAACATTCACACTTCGGACAAAAAGGTAATCTATACAACAGCTAGAAATCATTGGACATAAGACATTTCCATGTGGTTCTCCTGCATAAAGTTCAGAGGCGGAACAGATTGGCCCTTGACAACCAGGCACCGTGGCGCAGCAGCAGAGTTGCTGCCTTAGAGCGCCAGAGACCCAGGTTCGACCCTGACATGGGGTGCTGTCTGTACGGAGTTTGTACGTTCTCCCTGTGACCACATGGGCTTTCTCTGGGTGCTCTGCTTCCCTCCCACATTCCAAAGACGTGCAGGTTTGCAGATTAATTGGCTTCTGTTAATTGTCCCCATGGGTGTAGGATAGAACCAGTGCACAGGTAACCGCTGGTCGATGTGGACTGGGTGGGCCTGTTTCCATGCAGTATCTCTAAAACTAAAACTATTGCTGCCTTCCATTGTGTGAGGTATGACTCTGACCAACGGTATGTTTTCCCCTCAATGCCCTTGACTTCAGCATGATCCAGGGCTCCTTGATGCCGCACTCGTTCACAACCTGTCAGGATGTGAAGAGCAGTCACTCTCCTTTTGCTTCTGATATTCAGCTCTTTGGTCCATGTCTGGTTGAAGGTTTATGGTGAGGTCTGAAGCAGAACGGTCCTGGTGAATCCTTACCAGGTACTTGTAAGCAGTACTGCCTGCAATTGGATGGGACCACTGATGACATTTTCAAGCAGTCTACTGATGGTAGAGAATATATTCATTGGGTAATAATTAGCCGGACTGAATGTGTGGTGCTCTTTGTGAACGGGAATTAAATGGGCAATTTTCCACACGGATGAGAATAGTGTAACATACAGTACAGCTTGGTTTGTGGCATAACCCATGGTTGGTAGTCAGTGGGACTCTGTGAATCACCTTGCCTGTTCAGTGTTGCATGGGCCTTTGACCCTATGATTAAGTCTTTGGATGTAGGGCCAGAATGCTTCAGTTCAATACAATTTTGCAGACCCATCGCCAGAATTGGAGGCATTATATTGTCGCAGAATTGGCCTGGGCTATAGGGAGAGGTTGAGCAGACTAGGACTCTATTCCTTGGAGCACAGGAGGATGAGTGATCTTACAACGGTGTACAAAACCATGGGAGGAATAGATCGGGTAGAGGCATAGAGTCTCTTGCACAGAGTAGGGAAATTGGGAACCAGAGGACATATGTTTAAGGTGAGGGAGGAAAGATTTAAGAGAAACCCGAGGGGTAACATTTTTTACACAAAAGGCGGTGGGTGTATGGAACGAGCTTCCAGAGGAAGTAGTTGAGGCAAGCTCAAAGTTTAAGAAACATTTAGAGAGGTACATGAACAATATTATAGAAACATAAAACATTTTTAAGGTTTGGACAGGCTAGATGCAGGAAAAATGTTATAATTGTTATATACGCTAAGATTGAGGGGGGGATCTTATAGAAACTTACAAAATTCTTAAGGGGTTTATTCAAGAGAGAGTTAGATACAGTTCTTAGGGCTAACAGAATCAAGGGATACGGGGAGAAAGCAGGAATGGGGTATTGATCTTGGATAATCAACCATGATCATATTGAATGGCGGTACTGGCTCTAGGGGCCGAATGGCGTACTCCTGCACCTATTTTCCATGTTTCTATGATAGGATAGGTTTAGAGGGATATAGGCCAAACGCTGGCAGGTGGGTCTAGTGTAGACGGGACATGTTGGCCGGTGTTGGCAAGTGTGCCTGAAGCACCTGTTTCCACGCTGTATGACTCAATGACTTTAATTGAAAATCTGGGTCAAGCTGATCAAAAGCTTGGGAATAGGCAGGTTAGAGAAACAAGGCAGATACTGGTTTACTAAAGAAAAGGCACAAAATGCTGGTGTAACTCAATGGGTCAGGTACCATCACTCATAGATGACGTTTCGGGGTTGGGACCTCTTTTCGGACAAATAGCAGATTGATATTTTCTTCTGTGTAGGAAAGAACTGCAGATGCTGGTTTAAATTGAAGGTAGACACAAAATGCTGGAGTAACTCAGCGGGTCAGGTAGCATCTCTGGAGAGAAGGAATGGGTGACGTTTCGGGTCGAGACGCTTCTTCAGATATTTTCTTCGACTGGGAATGTATTCCCCACTCAAATACCTGCCACGCGCCTTGTACCATTTGTCCTGACAAGACAAACCATCAATTAATTGTGCGGTGAACCTGGAGTGTGAACTTGTATCTCAATGATACTAAACTGTATTTTCTCACAGTTTATCTGGGTGTCTCACACTTTTTTTGTCTTTCTTAATAAAAGATAAGGAAAAAAATGTCTCAGATCAATAGATAGCATAGCCTCCAGCCACAAAACTTCAAAGCTATGTCTGCAAACCAATTAAACACTGCTAAAAGATGAAATGGTATATTTCTCTCAGTTTAAGCTACTGGGAAAATTTTGGAACAACTGTTCTGTCTGAAAAATATGCAGTTCCATGCAGCTCATAGCTAAGACGCGGAAAAAGCAGAAAAGGAGCAATTGCCTTTGATCTGGATAGCTCTTCACTTGCATTAAAATAAAAAAAACAAAGTGGATTATGTATTATTCTTTAACTCATAATGCTTTGATGCTTGAGTAGGCTTGAATTTCTGTATATCAATGTTTGTCAATCCAAAACTTGATCTGAGGCAAGTCACTGCTGTTAATTAATACAATTGTGCGAGCTGTTACGATAATACATCAGATCGAGACAAGGTCCTGGAGTAAGGTCCTGGAGTAAGCAGGTCAGCGGGTCAGGCAGCATCTCTGGAGAAAAAGGATGGGTGACATCTCGGGTCGGAACACTTCTTCAGACTAATGTCTCCAGAGATGCTGCCTGACCCGCTGAGTTACTTCACTACTATGTGTCCATCATTGGTACAAACCAGCATCTGCAGTTCCTTCCTAGACATCTCTTCATACATCAGGTTGCTGTGCGAGTATTTAAGACGCCTCAAGTCATCTGGATAGAGAGTATGAGCACTATGTGGAGTAAATGTGCGTACGTGTGTTTTAGTGTCTGTCGGTGTGTGTGTGTGTGTCGGTCCGTGACTATGTCTGCTCGTGTGTGTGTGTGTGTCCGTGTGTGTGTCTGAGAGGTGTCTGTACATATGTGTTTGTGCGTGTGGGTGGGTGTGTTTGTGTGTTCAAATGTGTGTGTTCATGAGTTTGTTCATGTGTGTGCGTTCACGAGCATGGGTGTTAATATGTGCACGTGTGTTCACATGTGCATGTGTTCATCTATGTGCGTGTGTGTGGACAGGTACTTTGATTGGCATTGATGTGTACGCATATACGCGTGCCACCTTGTTGGTGTGTATGTGTGTGCATGCCTTCATATACTGTTTGCGGCGTGTATGCCTGCCAAAGTTATACATCAGTGTTTGCTACTTTTAAAAGAGGTGCTTGACTACAACAGCAGTTCCAATGTACACAATGTAATTGCGCATTTGTAGGTAAATAAAATTAACATTAAACTGGTTTATTCAGTTTCTCAACCGAGGAATGTGTACCTAGGAAAACCATTGCCACTAAATTTCTCAAAGTCATTAGCATGCATTGCACTTCTGATTTTCAAGTCCATTTATTTTCCCAAATTAACTCCTTCCAGTCTTCACTGCAAAACATTGTCAACATACTAAGGTGCAATCAAAATTATTAACTTCATCTACCTATGCTTAAGGTACAACTCTCAATCATTTCCAGCCTCACGGCTTCCATTTATGTGCGTGGATAATTGGGAGAATTTTTAGACCTTAAAAAAAGTTGGATTGAGGATGGGCGGGGGAGGAATGGAGGGGGTTAAAAAGTTTAAAAATCTGACTAACGCCTATCTATTTCCTGTTTTAACAGAAACACGAGGAACTGCAGATGCTGGAATCTTGATGATGCCTGACCCATTGAGTTACTCCAGCACTTAGTGTTTTAGTCCTTTTTATAACTGAGATGTTTAAGACAGGCAACTAATTAATGAACAGGAGGCAGTTGGGTTATCTAAATGTTTTGATGAAGGTTTATATTTTGACTTTGATAGTGACTTTCACACACAAGAAGTCAGGATTCCTGGATCTTCAGAACACTGACCCTGCATCAGAGTCCTGGGAGACCAAGAGGTGACCACACTGAACTAGATATTAGGGAGAGGCGTTGCAGTGATGAAGAATTGATGAAGATAATTTGCATAACTTTAATTCATTGTTCTTTATCTCTCTACATCATCATCATCTATATCTCTCGTTTCCCTTATCCCTAACCAGTTTGAAGAAGGGTCTCAACCCGAAACATCTCCCATTCCTTCTCTCCAGAGATGCTGCCTGAGTCACTCCAGCTTTTTGTGTCTATCTTTGGTTTAAACCAGCATCTGCAGTTCCTCCCTACATAATTTATATAACTTTAGCATTGGGCTGCAAAATGAGATGTGACATAGCAGATGTGGACAGGAAATGGCTTTTTTTTTAGAGATACAGCTGGGAAACAGGCCCTTCGGCCCACAAACTCCACACAACCAACGATCACCCCATACCTCCTACCAGTCTTTGGAATGTGGGAGGAAACCAGAGCACCCGGAGGAAACCTGGTCACAAGGAGACCATACAAACTCTGTACAGACAGCACTTGTAGTCAGGATCAGACCCGAGTCTCTGGCGCTGTAAGGCAGCAACTCTACCACTCCGTCACCCAAAAAGGCTTCCTGAAAGTAAATTACCCTCAGAGCAATGAGAAAAGCTCATGGGTTGGTGATAGTGAGGGTTCAGGAGAAACACAGCCATAAAAACATAAAGTATAAAGCGAGACCCTCAACGATAGTGTCCTCAATGTTAAAGAGCACATGGTAGAATTAATGCAAAAATGGGGAATGTTTGCATCCATCTTAACAATCAAGCTGGTAAGGTGACATTGTGATGCTGCAGTTTAGGGATACAGCACGAAAACAGGCCTTTCGGCCGACCGAGTCCGCACCAACCAGCGATCCCCGCACACTGACACCATTCTCCACACATATCTGACAATTTTACATACCAAGCCAATTAAGAGCCTGTCCCACTTTCATGACCTCTGCCGAGTTTGCCCTTGACTCATACTCGCAGCATGGTCGTCACGAGGTCGTAGGAGGTCGCAGCAGGTCGTGATGCTAGTCGTAGATACTCGCGGCATTAGTAGGTTGCAGCATTTTTTCTAACCTGAAAAATGTCCCCGAGTAAAAAAGGTCGTGAATTAGGTCGTGAAAGGTCCAAAGACTCTATGTCTTTGGAGTGTGGGAGGAAACCGAAGATCTCAAAGAAAACCCACGCAGGTCACGGGGACCATCTCCATATGGACCAGCCCCTTCAAACCCCTTCAGCTTTTCACTGTACCTCGGTATACGTGAAAATAAACTAAACTAAACTGAGATGCAAGAGGTCATGTCCTCTTAGTCTGGATCGAGCTCGGATCTGTAAGGCAGTAGCTCTACCGTTGCGCCAGCTTATCATTCCGCTGAGGAAGCTAAAGAGGAATAGTGGAGAAAAACAAGTAGAGACTTTGAAAGGTGGAATTAATATGCATTCAAGCCTGTTGAGGGATACAGGGGAGTGAAAAGCTGGAGTTATTTTCCAGTTGTGTGTGGCTATCAACTTGGTTTCAGGCGACTGGCGGACAGCGATCATTAAACCAATGATTACAAAGGGAAAAGGAGTAGGCCAAGCTACTACTAGTTAGTCAGTCAAACATGAGTGGTGGGAAAAGTAGCAGAAAGAAACATAAAGGGCAGTATTAATTATCATTTAGAAAGGGACATTTGTCAAAATCAGTTGGTAGAGATGTGTAAAAGGTCATGTCTGACAAACTTGATTGCGTTTTCCGAGACCACTTCGAGATCAATGAGGATAGAACATTTCATCTAGTTTACATGGATTTTAGCCGGATCCTACATTGCAAATTGATCAATAAAATTAAAGCCCATGGGATTAACAGGAAGAGGGCAGGTTGGATCTAAAGTTGGCTCAGCAGTCGGAAGCAAAAACCTTATGTTGAACTAATATATATCTTTGTAACTCTAGTGCTTTCTTCAGTGGTGTTCTGCAGGGCTGAGTACCTCAGTTTATGTGTACATGTGCAATAATCTAAATAGATATGTAGGGACATCATTAAGGGACATAATTTACAGATGATATATAAAAATTGCCCAATGTAATAGAGAGCAAAAAGAAAATGCTTGGCTGTCAAAAGATGCCCACAAGTTTGGCAGGTGGGCAGAGAAGTGATGCATTCAATTTAATGCAGAGATCTACCTCTCTGGTGACCCTCGGACTATCCTCGATCGGACCATGCTGGCTTTACCTTGCACTAAACGTTATCCCATTATCATGTATCTATACACTGTAAATGGATCGATTGTAATCATGCATTGTCTTTCCGCTACCTGGTTAGCATGCAACAAAAGCTTTTCACCGTACCTCAGTACACATTGAGCAACTAGATCTCCTCAACTTGGTCAAAAAGGCCCTCTTCAAAATTTAATCACTAGTCTACTCACTCCGAACTGCACGAGATAACCACTTATGAGGTGTTTGCGCAGTAATCAACCAGAACCAGTGACAATAAATTAAACTAAACTGAGATGTAAGAGGTCATGGCATCTTGAATGGTATGTTGAATGGGCAAAAGGGATGGCAGCAAACAAGAAAATGAATGATAAATGGTAGGAAACTCCAAAGGCAAGTAGAAAGATGGGCAAGGTAGTTTAGAATACATGGAAGATATTTAATTAGTTACAACACAGAATATAAAGGTCGTGAGATTATGCTAGAATTGCATAAAACATTAGTCATGCCACAAATTTTGATGAAAGGTCTGAGCATTATTAATACCTTAACTTTAGATTCCAACATTAACAATATTTTGTGTTTGTATTAATAATTGAGCCACAGCCAGAACTGCAGACATGAAAGAAACATGGACAAGAACATGGAAATTGCACTGGAGAGAATGCAGAGATTGCAATTGATAAAGCCAGCATTTAATTCACATTCTTAATTGCTAAGAAGATCATGATGAGTCGGCTTCTTGAACCACTGTAGGTTATATGGTAGGTGGAATTGCACAGCACTGCTTGGTATAATGGTATACACACACACACAAACACTGAGATGACGAGAATTTTCACCCAGAAAAAGGTTTATTCAGTTTAATGTCATGGTACAGAGGTGAGAAAGGGAAGATTTAATAGTACAGAACATGTTACCTTACATGAAGTTATAAGGGGCATGCAAAGCGCAAGTCAGTGGAATCTATTTCCTTTAGCAGAGAGTGCAAAACACAAGGAGAAATTATCTAATGTAGTTGGCAGGTGATAAGAATAAGTATCTCTTTTTACAAAGAAGATATACAGGTCTTGGATCAAAATAGTTTTTGTATATGCACAAGACTACAGACCAACTATGAAAAAACTGCATAGCTCTTCCAGAGCCATGCAAAAAATGCACAGGTCGGCACTGTGGCGCAGTGGTAGAGTTGCTGCCTTTCGGTGCTTACAGCATCAGAGACCCAGGTTCGATCGCGGCTACGGGTGCTGTCTGTACGGAGTTTATACTTTCTTCCCGTGACCACGTGGGTTTTCTCCAAGATGTTCGGTTTCCTACCACACTCCAAAGAAGTACAGGCTTGTAGGTTAATTGGCTTACTTTAAATGTAAAAATTGTCCCAAGTGTAGGATAGTGTTAATGTGCGGGTATCACTGGTTGGTGTGGACACAGTGGGCTGAAGGGCCTGTTTCCGCGCTGCAGCTCTAAACTAAACTAAATTGATTGAATTGTCAACACTGTGCTGTGAATATCTGTGATTCAATGAAAAGCTGCATTGTGAATGCAAAATGCTTTTCCTTGTGGAATCTTTTTTTCAAATGGAGACAATTTCCGTCAATGACCTTACAATTATGGGAAATATATTTTTGTTGAAAAAGCACAGGCATTATGTACAGATACACACAATTCTGCAGGGAAAATATTTGATTTTAGTCCCGACACCACATCAATTTTATATGATTTACAAAAATGAATTATATTTATTTTGGTAGACAATCAGTCGGTCGTGCTTGTTTACAGAAGAGAGCAGTATAACACAACTACTTTCATAATTTTTCACAGTGAATTGCCAGAGGCATTCTAATGTCTGTTCTGATTTTCACCTCAAAGCTGTACTGAGTTCAGCTGCTTCACTTCAGTAAATTGCAATCACCTAGTTCACAATCAATATACACATGTCTCTCATAAATGAAAATCAAAACCTTTGTAATGTCCTTTGGGTTTCAAACATCCATTACCTCATTGCCAGATGGACTAACACAATCTAATGAGGATGTTTGCTTCACCCATTGGGCTTGAAGTACAGACAAGAATCTATTCCACAGGATCAATATGCCATTCAATTCTAGAATTCAATATAAAAATGTACAGTGGTTTTGCTAAAATAAAAGAACAATGTTTCCACAACTTTGAAGAAGATTTTAGATTACGTTGTGTAAATATGTTAATTAAATTTAATATTTTCCTATTGAAGCTTTGATCGTTTTTCTTCCTGGCAGCTTTATCGTTGACAGTGAAAAATACTTTGTCTGCTTTTGGAATTGTTCATTTCTCTTTGAAAAACCAGTGTTATCACGCCTCATCCCAAAAGAAAGATACCTTTGTCCTCCCCAACTCTCACCTTTATTTCTTCTTTAAACATCTTGGAAACATTGTTCTCCTCCTGGTACTGTGCCTTCCTCTCCTGCTTCTCCACAGTATCTTACAATCCTACCAAGCTCACTGCAAAAACTCATCACGCGTGACTGTGGAGGACAGGGCACATGCTCGTAATTGCGTGTTAGAAACAATGGTTATATGCTCCCAAACTCAATTTTATGTTTGTACTTTAGTACACGTGAAAGAAGTTTGAAAAAATTATTCATCACATAAATGCATTAAACCATCTGCTAATGCAGCTGAGGTGAACAAGAAGGATTAACAGCTTTAAGGGGAGATGGAAAATTGTGTCCTTTGTTATTGATAACACAATGGATCACACATGCATATTGTTTATTTGATTGGCCGTATTTAAAATACCCTAGTATTGCTGATTTAAATTGTCCATATAAATTCAGAACCTTTTGACCTTGTTATTGCTGCCATGAAATAAATGTCATTGCAGCCAACGGTTAGATAGAAACATAGAAAATAGGTGCAGGAGGAGGCCGTTCAGCCCTTCGAGCTAGCACCACCATTCATTATGATCATGGCTGATCGTCCGCTATCAATAACCCGTGCCTGCCTTCTCCCCATATCCCTTGACTCCACTATCCCCTAGAGCTCTATCCAACTCTCTCTAAAATCCATTCAGTGATTTGGCCTCCACTGCCCTCTGTGGCAGGGAATTCCATAAATTCACAACTCTCTGGGTAAAAACTTTTTTTCTCACCTCAGTCTTAAATGACCTCCCCTTTATTCTAAGACTGTGGCCCCTGGTTCTGGACTCACCCAACATTGGGAACATTTTTCCTGCATCTAGCTTGTCCAGTCCTTTTATCATTTTATATGTTTCTATAAGATATCCCCTCATCCTTCTAAACTCCAGTGAATACAAGCCTAGTCTTTTCAATCTTTCCTCATATGACAGTCCCGCCATCCCAGGGATCAATCTCGTGAACCTACGCTGCATTGCCTCAATGACAAGGATGTCCTTCCTCAAATTAGGAGACCAAATCTGTACACAATATCTCACCAGAACCCTACACAACTGCAGAAGAACCTCTTTACTCCTATACTGAAATCCTCTTGTTATGAAGGCCAACATTCCATTAGCTTTCTTCACTGCCTGCTGTACCTGCACTCCAACGTTCAGTGACTGGTGTACAAGGACACCCAGGTCTCGCTGTACCTCCCCCTTACCTAACCTAACCCCATTGAGATAATAATCTGCCCCCTTGTTTTTGTCGCCAAAGTGGATAAACTCACATTTATCTATATTATACTGCATCTGCCACGCATCTACCCACTCACTCAACCTGTCCAGGTCCCCCTGCAACCTCCTAACATCCTCTGCACAGTTTACACTGCCACCCAGCTTTGTGTCATCCGCAAACTTGCTAGTGTTGCTCCTAATTCCCTCTTCCAAATCATTAATATATATGGTAAACAGTTGCGGCCCCAACACCAAGCCTTGCGGCACTCAACTCGCCACTGCCTGCCATTCTGAAAAGGACCCGTGCACTCCTACTCTTTGTCGATGGCTGCCAGCTGTTGGCCATTTGTGGTTCAGTTCATCTCTGATCTCCTTGGTCAATCAAGAAAGTCTGAGATGGCCTGGAGATCCTCCTACCTCTATCCATATAAGAAGGACCCTGTACAAGAACGGCCCTGTACAAGAAGGGACAAAGCAGTCTGTGCTTTTTGAGAAGGCTCCACTCCTTCAACATCTGTAGTAAGATGCTGCAGATGATCCACCAATCGGTGGTAGCCAGTGCCACCTTCTTCACTGCCGTGTGCTGGGGCAGCAAGGCGAAAGCCAAAAGAATTAACAAACTCATCAGGAAGGCTGGCTTCGCCCTGGGGGCGGAATTGGATTCATGGGAGGTGGTCTTGGAGGGGAGGATACTCCTCAAAATACAGCTCACCCCCTCCATGACACACTGGTCAACCTGAGGAGTACCTTCTGCGACAGACTGGTTCCACCAAGCTGCAGGACAGAACGCCACAGGAGATCTTTCTTCCATATCCTCCCCCTTCCGTCGTGAAGTAGACCGAGACTAACTTCCCCACCACCCCCCCCCCCCCCCCCCCCCAATCTTTGTACATCCCCCAAGCCTTTCCACACGTCAGTTTAATTTCATGTTTCATGTATTTTGTGTATTGTGAGTTCTTTCGACTGTTGGCAGATCAATTTCCCTCCTGGGATAAATACAGTTCTATTATATCGTATCTTATATAACACAACATTGATCATATCGTATCGTATCATATATAGCACAGAGCCCTTCTTGTATGGACATTGAATTGATTCAATGAAAGAAACAACATGGAAACAGGCCTTTCAGCTTATCGAGTCCACGCTGACCATCGATCACCCTAGTTCTATGTTATTGCACTTTCTTATCAACTCCCTGCACACTCGGTGCAATTTACACAGGCCGGGATGTGGGGGGAAGCAGGAGCACCCAGAGGAAACCCACCTGGTCACAGGGAAAACACGCAAACTCCATACAGACAGCACCAGAGGTCAGGATCCAACCCGGGTGCTGCCACTATGAGGCAGCAGCTCTACCAGCTTAGCCACTGTGCTGCCCTATGCTGGGGCCAATGCCGAGCAAGTCTCGTCAATTTGATTGAGCTTTTTGGAGATTGATGAGGGCAGTATGGTGGGCATTGTCTACATGAATGTCAAGGTCTTTGACAAGACACAGAACGGTAGGCTGATCAAGAAAATTTGGTCACATGGGATCCAAGGCAGGTTAGTCAATTGAATACAAAATTGGCTTGAAGTTATGACACAGTATGTGGTGATAGAAGGCTGTTTTTCAGACTGGAGGCCTGTTTCAAGTGGATGTGACTGTAGGTGGCATGGTTCGTAAGTTTGCAGATTACACTAAAATTGGTGATATAGTGGACAGTGAAGAAGGTTATCTATGATTGCAATGGGACCTTGATCAACTGGACCTTTTATATGCAACACATCACACTTGCCTGGATTAAACCATCTGCTATTTCTCCACCCAGATTTCTAACTGATTCTTAAGTAAGTAAGTGAGTAAGTAAGTATGTAAGTTAGTAAGTGTATTGGCCAAGTATTCACATACAAGGAATTTGCCTTGGTGCTCCACCCACAAGTAACAACATGACATACAGTGACAGTAATATTTATATTCTGTTCGATCCTTTGACAACATTCCCCACTATCTAAAACTCCATCATTTTAGCATTATCTTCAAATTTACTTCTGAGACCATCTACATTTTCATCCTGATCATTTATATATATCGCATACAACTGCACTAATCCCTGTGGAACACTACTGATCATCGATCTCCTGACACAGAAACCAACTCACTCTGGACGATATTAGACTTAATCCTCTATACAAGCCAACCATCAGGGACTTTGGAAAATGCTTTACTAAAGATCACATAGGCAACATCCACTGCCCTATCCTTGAATTGGAGAAGCTAAGGATGTCTTCCTTTAAAAAAATCAATAACATTTGTGAGACAGGACCATAACAATTTCAGTCACAAAAAGTTGGAGTAACTCAGCGAGTCAGCCAGCATCTCTGGAGAAAAACAATAGGTGACTTTCCTCGCTACCCATAATAAGCTTATGCTTTTCCACATCTGAGTAAATCCTGTCCCTAAGAAACCTTTCCAATAACTTCCTTAATGATTGAATGAATTTGATGGTTCCAATATGATTTTGGCCCAATCATTTCATCACTAGCAGTTGCGTTACAGCTGCCAAATCCCAAGTTCTGAAATTGTTTTTCGTTTCTCTGCCTTTTCTCTTGTAAGATGTTCCTTAAGATGCAATCAGAACAAGCCTTTAAGCCATTTATTTTGACATCTCCAGGTGTGGCTTAATGACAAATGTAGTTTATTATCACTGTCATAAAGTACCTTGCAACATTTCACTACATTAGATGCACTGTCTAAATGCGAGTTGCTGTTCTTGAAGGGAAAAAAAAACAAAACAATGTCATTCCACAACTGCAGTCATATAAGAAATCATGTCAGTCATTTTAAAGAGCATACACCACTATTTTAATTATCTTTTAAAGATTAAGGCTAACTATTGACCTTTTTTGGAGAGTTTAATATTTGTCTCTTAGATTAGGTTCGTTGGACACAAAGATAATTAACATTTCTTCTGGCTTATTGAAACAAGCAGTATCAATCTTCCAAAGTGACAAATGGCATGCCAAGTTAATCTCGATTCATAAAATGAAAACTTCGGCAGGCTTTAGAAATGACTGCTACAAGGAATGGTAGAGTAACAATGCAGACTATATAAGAATGGTAGAGCAACAACTCAGAAGAAAACAAGTATTGTGCTGGTCAAGGTATCTCCATATGGCCTATTTTTGATTGATTTCAGTTGGCTATAGCTAGGGTTATTGCTACTTTGAAACAGGTTGCGATATTTTAATTGATCTTATAGAGGTGTATAAAATCATCAGAGAAATAGATCAGGTGGACTCACAGAGTCTCAGTTAAGAAATTGAGTGGACATAAAGGTTTAAAGGGAGGGCGGAAAGATTTAATAGGAACCTGAGGGGTAACATTCTTAACACATATGGGGTGATAGGTATATGGAATGAGCTGCCAGAGGAGATACTTGAGGCCGGGACTATAGCAATGTTTAAGAAACAATGAGACACGTACATGGATAGGGCAGGTTTAGAGGGATATGGGCCAAACACAGGCAGGTGACATGTTCTACGGCGTAAGTTGGGCTGAAGGGCCATGCTGTATGACTCTAAGATATTTTACTGCGCGGGAGGCATCTAGAGACAGCAAGCTGTCTGTTCTGTTTTGGGATATATGATACTAAAACACTCTTGACTCTAAAGCAAACTAGAAAAACAGGTAGACCGATTCCTCTCCCCATCTTTGCACATCCCTCTTCCTGGCCATTTCCACTCGATAATTTAATTTCATGTTTGTGCAATATTACATATGTGCTGTGCAATAACTGGTCACTTAAATTGCATTATTATTATAATGCGCATTACACTTTCAACGCCTTGTAACCGTATCTTTTGGCTGTTGGCAGACCAATTTCCCTCTGGGATAAATAAAGTTGTATATCATATCGGAAATATTTGCAAACTAGACTCATAGATTTGCTTCTTCATTTGCCTGACATTTTCCTTGGTAATGTATCAGTGGATATATCAAAGAAAAAGTAGGTTAATTCTGAGACAGGTTCAAGTTCCCATATGACAAGTCTGTCTCTGGAATAAATTCTCCCAACTTAAATTCCAAATTGTAACAGTCTACACATTTTTTAAATATACCAAGTGCATTCAAATCAAGAGTGGAGCATTATTGCAAGTTATTGGCACAGATCACATTCATTCCTGTTAACCATGCATGTGTTATTAGACTTTATTTTCAACATTGCGGGACTTGAGAAACCTTTAATCTGGCTGCACCAACTGGCTGGAGATTTCATGGACATCTACAACCACTCACTACTATGTTCCAAGGCACCCAACTGCTTTAAAGAGACATGCATAATACCAGTTGCCAAGAAGAACAAGTATGCCTCAATGGCCAAGCAATTGCACATATGTCCATTGTGATTGAGTACTTTGAGAGGTTGGTTATGATGGATATGAACTCCTGCCTCAGTAAGGACCTGGACCCACCACAATTTGTCCATCTCCCCAACAGTAGTTGATTAGTAATAAGTAGTGATTAAACCCGTCTCACGGTGCGAGTTGACCCACGAGTGACCCAGAGTTGTCACTCGCAGTAATCACGTACACTAAACGTAGCGGGAACGTCGGAACTCTTGCGAGCAACTTAGCGACTCGTGGTGCTAACGGCAGGTACCCGTGAAACTTGGTAACTCGTGAAAAAAATCAAACATGTTTGATTTTTTCCACGAGTCAAATTTACAGTTCAAGTTAAAAATTGAAACATTTTAAACTCGTTTATAACGTGGTGGCCCGTGCGTTTGCCTTAAGTGATTCGTGAGTCTACCGTGGGAACTCTTTTAACTCAGCGGGCAGGCAGCATCTCTGGAGAGAAGGAATGGGTGACGGGATGACATTGCCAAATTTCTCCGGCCCCATGTGTTCACTTTTTTCAACTAGCATCTGCCCTTTCTTGTGTATGACATTATTTGTATTTACAGTGCCTTGTGTCTTGGCAATTCATGATTCACACACACACAATGCTGGGGTAACTCACACACACACACAATGCTGGAGTAACTCACACACACACACACAATGCTGGAGTAACTCACACACACACACACACACAAAATGCTGGAGTAACTCACACACACACACGAACAATGCTGGAGTAACTCTCGCACACACACAATTCTGGAGTAACTCAGCGGGACAGGCAGCATCTCCGGAGAGTAGGAATGATGATGTCTCGGGTCGAGACCCTTCCTTAAACCACTACCCAGAGATGCTGCCTGTCCCGCTGAGTTACTCCAGCATTTTGTCTATCTTTAAACCAGCATCTGGACTTCCTTCCCACATTATAACCAACAAGATTCCCCACTAAACTTCCGTGTCCTCTTTGTTCCCCTCTCTGTCTTCCCCAGACCTGTGTATATGTATATATGTACGTGTATATGGATATGTGTATGTGTATATGTATATATACTTTGAGTGGTTCCTGGAGTGCCTAACTCCGCGAAGTATCATCCCCCTTCATTTCAAATCTAAATCTCTCGCCTATATATATATATATAATAATAATAATAACTTTATTACGGACTCAAGGTCCAGAAAAGGGGCAACATTACATTAAAAAATGCATTGCATCTCAAATATCATAAATATATATAAAATCATGGTAAATCACATAAAAACATAGTAATTTATATATTTTTAAAAAAACCCACAATACTTAAGTTAAAAATCCAGAGTAAAAAAATGATCAATGTCATACAACGAGACAACGATACCAGTGTCTCCACAACTGGGATTCGTAGCGTGTAGTGCTAACCCTTATGTTTGTCAAGGCCACAATAAGCACATTTTTAGAGTCATTTATCCTGCAAATGAATTTATACATGTGTTGTCTTAGGATAGCTTCTAGAGTACTGACTCCTGCAGCCACAAACATATTACTGGCACTACACCATCGTGGTTGTCTTAGCAGTGTTCTCATGGCATCGTTATATGCAACCTTTAGTCTCTGCATACTTGTCTTTAAATAGTTCGACCACAGGTGCGTAGTGTAGAGGGGTGTGCAGTATGCTCTAAATAGTGACATCTTCACCACATCTGCACACGCACCAAATTTACGTAAGAGGATATTCGCCTGTATATACAGCATGCGTCGTTGCCTATAAATATCCTCATCATCTGTCATTTGTTCTGTAATAATATGCCCTAGATATTTTATCTTATTACAGACACTAAGATTGTTGTCAGACAATTTAAAATCAGGATATTTTAGGCTTTTATCCTCTTTGGTTCTACAGACCATAACAGCACTCTTACTAGCATTATATTTAATGTCATGTTCCAAACCATACACGGAACATGCAGTAAGGAACTGCTGGAGACCAGCGCTAGATGGACTAAAGACCACAAGATCATCTGCATACATAATATGGTTCACTAGAATATTACCAATCACACACCCAGTGTTACAGGCTTTCAATTGTTTAGACAGATCATCAATATATAGATATAAAAAGGACTGGGGATAAAATTCCCCCTTGTCTAACACCATTGCTAACCCCAAATGGGGCTGAGACCCTATTGCCCCATTTTATTTGCATAGTCTGGTGGGCATACCAGTAGGCCAGTATTCTCACAATATATATATATATATATATATATATATATATATATATATATATATACATATACATATATATATATATATGTGTGTGTGTATTTGTGTGTCTCTGTCTGTCTGTGTGTATCTGTGTGTGTGTGTCTGCTGTCGGGTCCCGGCGGCCGCTCAAAGACAGTCACCTGAGCTGCTTCCTTCCTCGGAAGTGACGAACAGTTCTGCTGTGTGTGTGTGTGTGTGTGTGTGTGTGTGTGTGTGTGTGTGTGTGTGTGTGTGTGTGTGTGTGTGTGTGTGTGTGTGTGTGTGTGTGTGTGTGTGTGTGTCTGCTGTCGGGTCCCGGCGGCCGCTCAAAGTCAGTCACCCGAGCTGCTTCCTTCCTCGGAAGTGGCGGCCAGTTCTGCTGTCTGTGCCCGGAGCGCTGCGGCTGCCACCCAAGCTAATTCACTCCCTGGCCACAATAAAACCATATAGCAATGACAGCACGGAAACAGGCCATCTCTGCCCTTTTACTCCGTGCCGTTTACTGTCACTTAGTCCCATCTACCTGCACTCAGACTGGAGCGTGGCAAGTGGGTTACTGACCCCAATCCCCTCCTTCACAACGCCAGACTCCCCAAATACTATGAACTGAGCTCTCCCCCCACCCCGGGAAATACAGTATTTAAAAACATAAAGCACCAAGAAATGCACTTACCACGTTATTGGTTGCTGGAGGGTGCGCATTTTCCCTTGGTAGGTCGTATCAATAGATGTGGCCGCGCTGAAATAACTCAAAGCCACAGGATGGAGATGTCTTTTAACATTGTTGCTTTATTAAAACATACCTTAATTCACGGTTGGCTCAAGGGTAACGGGAGAGGAACTTGGTAACTCGGAGGAGGAACTTGGAACATCGCAGAAATGACATACCCGTGGGAACTTGGTTAAACACTTGAACATAAACTTGAAGTCTCGTACACAACCACGAGTCTTTCACTCGGGGTACCTCGTGGGTCAACTCGCACTGTGAGACAGGGCCATTAGTAAGGATGCCGGGGGTTATAGGGAAAAAACAGGAGACTGGCGTTGAACAGAAAAGATAGATAAACCATGATTGAACAGCGGAGTAGACGGTGGGCCGAATGGCTTAATTCTGCTCTTAGATGTTACGAACTTATGAACAGATCAACAGTGAATGCTATGTTGTGGTACTTCCATTCTGTATTGCACTACTTGAATAATAAGAACACATATGTCAGGCTGTTGTTCATCCACTACAGCTCCACGTTGAAGAACATAATCTCTTCTAAACTTATCAACAGTAGAAAATTAGCAACAACACTTGCTCTTCAATAACTATCAACGCAGGCGCACAGAGGCTACGTGCTCAATCCCCTGCACTACACTCTCAACACCCATGAATGTACAGGCAGACACAGCTCCAACACCGTCTTTAACTTCACCAATGATATCATCGTTGCTGGACGAGTAACAGGTAACAATGAACAGAGTGGAGGAGAGAGATTGATAGTGTGATCGAACAGTGCCAGAACAATCTTGCTCCCAAAGTTAGCATGACGAGGGAGCTAAATGCTAACTTCAGGAAGGGAATGTCAAGGATTCATAAAACTGTTGTAATCGATGGGATGGTAGTGGAGAGAATCAACAGCTTCAAGTTCCTGAGCATATCTCTGAAGATCTGTCCTGGACCCAGCACATTGATGTGATCCCAAAGAAAGCTCATTAACTCTACTTTCTTAGAAAATTGAGGCAATTCGGCAGATCGCTGAATATTCCATGGAACATCTACAGGTGTAGAGAACATACGGACTGGTTGCATCATGTTCTGATTTGGTAACTTGACTGCCCAAGAATAAAAGTGGTGGATCCACTTGCCTGGTCCATCACAGGTATTAACCTCCCCACCATTGAAGGGATCGACAGGAAGTGCAGCCTTGAAAGGGCAGCTAACATAATCAATGATCTGCACCATCCTTGCCACGCTCTCATCTTGCTGCTACCATTGCAAAGAAGGTACAGAAGCCTGAGAATCTTGACCTTCAGGTTCACGAACCTCCAGGTTCTTCCCAGCAAGGCTCTTGAACCACACAGCACACCCCTCACCACGACCCTCCCTCAGCAATGACCTACTATGGACTTTCCTTAGTTTGCACTACATATTTTGGTTTGCCCTATCATGATCCAGTTTACCTAGTATTATTGATAATTTATTGTATTATTCATCATTGGATATTTATTTATTGTGTTATTGCATTAATGTACCTGTAAGCTGCAGCAAGTCAGAATTTCATTGTCCCATTCCTGACGCATATAACAATGAAACACTCTTGAATCTTGAATTTGTTGAATCTTATTCTAAAGATGGAAAACTAATTACATTTCAGATTATGTCAACATAATGTATGCAGAGAGGAACCTAATGACACAATACTTCGGCACTGAAAATGATTCAAGAACAAAGAGGCGTCCATATTCAACTTCATACACATTTGTTACTGCATGGGAGGTTCATAAGGTCATAACATAGAATCAGGCCATTTGGCCCATCAAGCCTACTCCGCCATTCAATCATGGCTGATCTATCTCTCCCTCCTAACCTATATCTCCTCTCCTTCCAAAGCGATATCTAACTGTATCTTGAAATCATCTAGTTCATTGGTCTCCATTGCCTTCTGTGGCAGAGAATTCCACAGAATCACAACTATCTGGGTGAATATGTTTTTCCTCATCTCAATCCTAAATGGCCTACCCCTTATTCTTAAAATGTGACACCTGGTTCTGGATTCCCCCAACATCAAGAACATGTTTCCTGCATCTAGCCTGTCCAATCCCATAAGAATTGTATATGTTTCTACAAGATCCCCTCCCACTCTTCTAAATGCCAGTGAATGTAAGCCCAGCCGATCCATTCATTCATCAAATGTCATGGTAGAAAAGGGACAACATGAGTTCACAAAGTTAATCAAGATAGCACATGAACAATCTTTATTGACTTTGTAAAACCAATTTTCATAACCAGATTCAATTATTTCATATGAGAGAGGGAAAAATATTTCATTTGTTTGAACCCTGGAATGATTGAACTGATCTAGACAGGCTAGAGGGATTCCAGACTTGAATATTCATCTGTAACTGAGTGCAGCTCATAGAACCTAATGAGTATAAATGAGTCCTCCACATTTTTAATAGTCCTCATTAAAGCGACATAAAAATGCATAACTAATGAATAAAACAAATGTTTTATTCATTAGTCATGCATTATATACAGCCAACAATGAAGAACTATAAGACAGCATTTGGTCTTCTCATTAATATCTTTCTAACTCATTACTTTATTATTTGTGGAATTAATCTGATATATCAAACCTCTCAATTAAATTTTAACTATTACATCACGGATAAGTAAATGATTTACACACAATCAACAATAATCACATTTTCTGTGCACCACAGCTATAATGAATTGGATAACATACCAAGTACTGGTTCTTAAAGTTTGCAATTGGAATTACATTGCCATCTCACCTCTAGTTCTGCTTAAAATGAACAGCAATGCTACCTTTAGGTTATTTGTGAGTTGTCTATTGTATTTTTAATAAAACAAATAATATTGAATGTATTGTAATTTTCCTCAGAATTTTTTTTACAAATTGCTTGAAAATTATAATTCTTTTCCATATCAATACAATTAAAATGCATATTCGTGATAGCTCTTCAGAAGAATGCAGATGAAAAATAACACTATTTTCACATAAGGAAATAGCCATAGTTCCAATGATTTAATTGCTGCTACTGCTTCAAAGGATTAGAGTAGCCAGAGGCTCAAAACCTTCAATGCATTCCCTAGTTGGATTTTTTTTTAGATTACAAAAAACATTTTTTTCGCAAAATGGGTTGAAAATTAATTTAAAAGAAGCAATTTACATTGTATGCTGAAATACAGCACATCTATTTTCTATGCATGTATGTATTTACCATTCAAATCAGTAATTCCACAGTTTTTTAATATCAAGCAGCACGGTGGCACAGCGGTAGAGTTGCTGCCTTACCGAGCTTGCAGCGCCAGAGACCCGGGTTTGATCCTGACTACGGGTGCTGTCTGCATGGAGTTTGTATGTTTTCCCCGTGGCGGCGTGGGTTTTCTCTGAGATCTTCGGTTTCCTCCCATGCTCCAAAGACGTGCAGGTACGTAGGTAATTTGGCTTGGTATACAGTAAGTGTAAAATTGTCCCTAGTATGCGTAGGATAGTGTTAATGTGCGGGGATCACTGGTTGGTGAGGACTCAGTGGGCTGAAGGGCTAGTTTCCATGCTGTATTTCTAAACTAAACTAAAAATGAAGCAGAGCAACATTTGGGCTTTCTTTAAGACCAGTTTTATGCATTTTAGAAACTGTGGGAACTGCAGTAATTATGAGCATGTTATTCGTATTATAACGTTCATTAGAAATGGCTGTTTATGGTGTTTCTGACTGCATGTGCCTACAACTTGCAATTACATTTCAACCGTACATTTCATCTAATTCAGTGGTGAACTCATTCGAATTATAACATCATACGAACGTTTATTTGTGACTCCACCTCCTCACTATTCACCCACTTAAAAAAAAATGTCGCATCCAAATACATTTCCTAAAGAAAATGCCATGTCCAGTTTTAAAATGGACAGCGCCAATGTAAATATGTTGCAATATAACTGAGCCCTCTTCTAGTGGAGGTACTGTAGGAATGCGTAATTGCAGCATGTACATGAGCAGTTCTTTAACATATGCAGGCATATGAATTTATACTGGAAACATGAAAATCAAGGCAGAAACAATGATTCTAAAATAAGTTCATAAGTCATGGGAGCGGAATTGGGCCATTCAGTCCATCGAGTCTCCTCTGCAATTCAATCAAGGCTGAACTATCTTTCCCTCTCAACCCAATTCTCCTGCCTTGGACAGCTTTACTAACCAAGAATCTGTCAATCTCAGCCTTAAAAAATACGGGGACCCAAAACTGCTTGCAATACTCCAAATGCAGTCTGACCAGTGCCTTGAAAGCAGTGAATGAGCACTGAATTACATTAGTGAACACTGGTAAAATCACCCACTTTCCAACTCCACCACCCAGGTCTATCCTAACCAGTAACCCGAGAAGAACAGGGAGATTCCCCCTCTGCTGAAGTACAGAGCCATCGCTTTCAAGAAGGTTGATCCCATACTGTACAAGAAGGCCAAGTATGATCTCTGCCAGGCTATGAGTGATGACAAGAGAGACTTCCAAAACAAGCTACAGGCTCAATTCAATCAAATGTATACAGGCAGCTGTCGAAGGCCCGAATACGGGGGCTACATGCAGAAAACGGGGGCTTTCGCTGGAAACAATACATCTCTATCAGATGAGCACAATGCCTTTTATATCCATTTTGTACAGGCAATTAAAGGGCCTGTCCCACTTTACCAGGTAATTCACGAATTCTCTTGCGTTATTCACAAATTCTCCCGAGTTTTCCCCTTGATTCAAACTCGCAGAATGTTCGTAATGGGTCCGTAGGAGGCCGTAGGAGTCCGTAGATATATCATAAACCAGACATAGGTACTCGGGGCATCCTCCCGACTATTTTTTTACTCGTGGACATTTTTTAATCAGGCTGGAAAAACGTCCCGACTTACCTGATGCCCCGAGTACCTACGGCTGGCATAACGTGCCGCTACGATATATCTACGGACTAAGCCCTTAAGGCTCCACCAAAACACACCTCTTATCCCAGATATCTGATGGTTGAAGTCAGAACTGCTTTCACAAGAATATATTTTCTGAAAGTGGCCGGCTGAGACAGAGACCCTGGATGGTTCTCAAACTGTATGCCAACCGACTGTCCACAGTCTTCACTGACAAATTCAATCTCTTACTTCAACCCATCTGCAGACAATTAATTAATGATTCCCAAACTTCGAATGTTTCAGGTGATAGCAAAAATCGCAGTGAATCTCCACTCAAATCCAACTAACAGTTTGGCATTGTGAGAATATATATATACATACATATATATATATATATATATATATATATATATATATATATATATATATATATATATATATATATATATATATATATATATATATATATATATATATACACACACACACACACAAGTATATTTTTTAACTTGCTGTATTACTTTTTAAGATTAAATAATTTCTAGATGACCATTGTATTCATCGAGTTTAGAGAAATCGAGTGGTGGGAAAATAAACATTGTGAACAATCCTTGTTTCAACACTTTCGAGTAGCATTCACCCCAAGGAGCAAGTTGACACTTTTAGTTTATACATTAGCCTTCTTCTGAGTCCAACTAAGTGAGCTGTACACAGCAGAAGAATAGACACAAAAAGCTGGAGCAACTCAGCGGGTCAGACAGCTGAATCCAGTTTAACTGAACATAACAGTTCCATAAAATAACGTAAGGTGCTGGGGTAACTCAGAAGGTCAGGCATCATCGCCAGAGGACTTGGATAGGGGATGTTTGAGGATCAGGACCTTTCTTTAGACTGATCATAGTAAGGGAGAGAAAACTGGAGACGAGGTGGGAGAAGGGCAAAGCCTGGCGAGTGATAGGTGGATCCAAGTGAGATTTTGATTGAAGATGCGTGGATAAACGCTAAAGGTTCAAAAGAGATTCCATAGCGTGCTTCTCCATAATAGTTCCATGTTTACTCCACTCTTTACTGATGATACCTTTGAAATTCATGTTGGCAATTTTGTGTGGCTAAACAATACTAACTTTTCATTAGCTGATTTGATTCCAAGTGAAAATTATATTCTGGCACAGATCACGTTAAATACAGAGTGAACATATACTGGACTTCCAGGCAACTCATGTGCATCCTGCTTCGTACACCGTGATCTGCTGTTGTCTGTGCTATTTTAATGCTGTCAAGAATCCATTTAAAACAAATCAGGTTAACGACTGAGTTATAATAGCAAAGACTGAAATTTATCATCAACAAGTTAACCAGTGCATTAAATGAAGCACTGAGCAGAATTTAAATCTATCCAGTTCCAAATTTCGATTGCAGTCTAAATGAATAAGATATGGTACATCATCAAATACGTTTCTCCCATTCGAAGCTTGGCTGCTGCATAACATATGTTGTTGTACAAAGATCATTTGGGGCGAGGCTAAAGAAAAGACGAAATAAGAAATCTATCAAGGTCACTTTTGACTGGCAAAACAACAATCTGGAATTGATTGTCAGCTCATAGTCTAATCGTTGTTGTGTCATTACTTTTTTGTTTTCTAACATTCTCAGGTGCTGTTCTATCACTTTATCCAGACACAAGGAATATTGAGCAAAATACAAAGTGCTGAAGTAAATCAATGGGTCAGGTAACATCTGTGAAGGGAATGGATAGAAGACATCTCAGGTCAGGACCCTTCTTCAAAGTGACCTGAAACATCACCTATCCATTTTCTCCATGGAAATTGCCTGACCTGCTGAGTCACTCCAGCACTTTGTGTCTCACCTTATCTACCTGCTAGGCCGCCTTTGGGGATCTGAGGACATTCACTCCCAAAGTTCCGATTTTTCTCGATCTATCTGATTATTCATTTTATTAACAAAGTTCCCTTGCCTATTTTGCCATCCCTACATGCATTATCTCATTCTTCTCTGGACTAAATTTTGTTAGCCCACCTAATCACTTTCAAGCCCATGTAACTTGGTCTTGAATCTGGGGAATGAGATGGGTAAATTTGAATTTAGAAACATAGAAAATAGGTGCAGGAGTAGGCCTTTCGGCTTTCGAGCCATTCAATATGATCATGGCTGATCAATCCAAAACCAGTACCCCGTTCCTGCTTTTTCCCCATATCCCTTGATTCCCTTAGCCCTCAGAGCTAAATCTAACTCTCTCTTGAAAACATCTAGTGAATTCGCCTCCACTGCCTTCTGTGGGAGAGAATTCCACAGATTCACAACTCTCTGGGTCAAAACGTTTTTCCTCATCTCAGTCCTAAATGGCCTACCCCTTAATCTTAAACTATGACCCCTGGTTCTGGACTCCCACAACATGGGGGACATTTTTCCTACATCTAGCCTGGTACAATCCCTTAAGAATTGTATATGTTTCTATAAGATCCCCTCTCCTAGCTCTTGATTGCTGAGAGAACAGTGATCATAACAGAATGTGTGGAAAAGCTTATAGACCTCTCCAAGATTTAAAAAAAGTCAATTGGAGTTGGCCAATTTGAGAGCTAAATGAGATAAGAATAGATCTTAATGGGATAAATTGAAATTTAAAAATTAACAGGTAGAGTCACTTTTTTGTAGGAATGCGGGTAGATTTGGGCTCCATATCCAAGGAAGGATATGCTGGTGTTGGAGAGAGTCCAATGGCGGTTTACAACAAGGATCCCAGGAATGACTGGGTTGTTAAATGATAAGCCTTTGACAGCACTCGGCCTGTTCTTGCTGGAGCTTAAAAGGATGAGGAGGGACCTCATTGAAATTTGATGAACTGTGAAAGGCCACGAGTGGATACAGTCCGGATGTTTCCACTAGTGAGAGTCTAGTGGAAACATCCGGAGGATATAGCCTCAGAATAAAAGGATGTAGCTTTAGAAAAGAGATGAGGAGGGATTTCTTTAGTCAGAGAGTGGTGAATCTGTGGAATTCATTGCCACAGAAGGCTGTGGAGGCCAAGTCAATGGATATTTTTAAGGCGGAGATTGATAGATTCTTGATTAGTATGGATGTCAGGGGTTATGGGAAGAAGGCAGGAGAATCGGATTGAGAGGGAAAGATAGATCAGCCATGATTGAATGGTGGAGTAGACCAAATGGGCCGAATGGTCTAGTTTTGTTCCTTTGACTAACTTTTAAGGAGATGATCGTTTGATTCAGCCCAGAAATATCTTCCCAAGTTTGAAATATGAGGCAATTAAAGATAAATATCATGATGGGCAGAGACAGAGAACAAAAACAGAAGAAAGAGAAAGTGTACCTGACACCAGTTGGGTTTATAATGCAACCCGGCCGATTATATCAAGTTCAAAGGAAAGTAAAATAAGAAATAAAAAGGTAATTGTCAGCAAATATATAAAATAAACTTTCCACCTTCTGTATGGATGTAGAGATTAAAAGTGTACAAATTAAATGTGAAAATGGTTTGATCGGAGCCTAAAAAGGAGACCTACTCAAGAAGAGAGAAGCCAAGGCAAATACATTAAATGTGTATTTCCCTTTAGTCTTTATCAAGGATAATCAAGAATTAGCCACCACTTAGAAACGTGTAGATTAAACAGAGAAAGCTGGAATGATCTTGTTAAAAGTAAATCATGTTTAACTAAATCGGTAGAGTCATCAAGAGTAAAATGAACTATTTCAATGTGAATAGTGAATAGTGAATTGTTAAAGTCAGAGCAAAGTTGAGAGAAGTACTGATGGGTTGGTTCTGGGCATTATGGCGAGTGTACAGTGGAGTTCTCCAAGGGTCTGCTCTACAACCACTGCTTTTCATCATATTAATGCTCTGGACTCAAATGTAAAGGATCAAGGTTCAAGGTTCACATTTATTTGTCACATGCACCAATTAAGGTACAGTGAAATGAGTTACCACGCAGCCATACAATTAAAAAGAACACAATAGAATTTCACATAAACACCCACCACAGCATTCTTCACTGTGATGGAAGGCAATAAAAGCTCAGTCAGTCTTCCTCCTTTGTTCACCCGTGGTCGGGTGCCTTGGCCATCAAAGGGCACAATTTTCTAACTAATCAGACAATACATAACTTTGATCTGAGTGAATACTGACAAGGAAAGATTGAACAAACTGGTGGAGTAGGTATGGACACACAAAATATGGAATCTGAAGCAGAAAGATGTAAAATGTTACATTTTTGGCAGGAAAACAAGGAAAAAGAAAATATATGAATGGATACACCTCTTAAAAGAGTGAAGAAACATCAAGAGGGCGGCAGGGAGGCGCAGCGGTAGGGTTGCTGCCTTACAGCGCCAGAGACCAGGGCTCTATCCTGACTACGGGTGCTGTCTGTATGGAGTTTGTACGTTCTCCCTGTGACATGCGTGGGTTTTCTCCGGGTGCTCCGATTCCACACACTAACACTAGCCTACACACATGAGGGACAATTTACAATTATACCAAGCCAATTAGCCTATGAACCTGTACATTTTTGGAGTGTGGAAGGACCCGAAGAAAATGCACACAGGTTACGGGGAGAACATACAAACTCCGTACAGACAGCAGCCGTAGCCAGAATCGAAACCGGATCTCTGGCACTGTAATGGGCCTGTCCCACTTAAGCGATTTTTCAGGCGACTGCCAGTGACTGTCAAGTTGTCGGCAGTCGCCTTAAAACCGGGAACTGGAACGGCGACTGTCAGAGTGGAACACACACAAAGACATCGCTTCGTTCACCAGTCCGTTATGGAGTCGGGGGACAGGACAAGCGGGGGGGAGAGCTGTCTGAGTGAAATTCACAGCGTGCATAGCCAATGAGATACCGCGATGAACAGGAAGGTTGGCGCTGTAATTAAGAAGCTAAAAAGCACAGTGATGCGTAAGTCGTTTAAAAAGGACGGGGGTGGGGATGGGGGGGGGGGGGGGGGAGAAGGGGAAGAGAGGGTGGAGAAAGAGTGGAGACAACTTTTAAGAAGCCAGAGATACACGGCTGTGAAGCTCGGCAAATAATAACATTACCGGTCGGTTATCCTTGGTTCTGAAAACTACTGCTTACATTTTTTTTCCCCAATGAGCCAATGAAATTCACCGGTCTGCACCAGCTACAACCTACAAGAACCGAAGAGAACCTTCAACCTCTTGGCAACCCACCAGGACCACCTGGCGACCCACCTACGGCACGAGAATTCTCGCTACTCTCCATGGCGGCTTCATTCTAGTCGCCACTAATTTTGCAACATGTTGAAAAATTCGCAACGACCATAATGAGACCGCGACTAGTTCCCAGACTGCGGGAACTCCTCACGACCATGAAGGCGATTCCCCGGCAACCACCCGCGAACATGTGCGACTGCATAGTTTCCTGCAGTTGCCTAAAAAGTCGCCTAAGTGGGACAGGCCCGTTAGGCAGCTACTCTACTGCTGTACCACCATGCTGCCCTGGAACAGAAGAACTTGCTGAGGATTCTGACTGAGTCATTAACAATCACAAAGAGTGTAATGGTGTGGCAAAATAGTTCCTCCAGGTGGTGGCCAAAGATCAGAGGAAAGAGGGTGAAATAAGCAATGCTTACAGAGCAGTTATTTGCAGTGTTCCGTTTCCAATGAGATTTGTCTATCTTGGTTACTGCTGTCGATCGTAGGGAGGCACATGTCTTCACCCGTGGATTCAGCAACAACAGATTCTGTTAAAAAAAAAAAAAGCACATTAAGATAACATCCTGTTTCTTGACAATTAAACTCACTTAATTTTATTCCTCCAAAATGTTTGTATGTTCCACAGGCCACTCATGACCCAAGTTAAAGGAATCTATCCACCAACATTTTTAGAGAAGAAGAGGTCCAGGGTGGATGAGCCACGACCATGTGTAAGAATTCTTGCCCCCATTCGAAACAAGGCCAGAGTCCCCCTTGTCCTCACCTTCCACCCCATCAGCCGTCGTATACAGCATATAATCCTACAACATTTTCACCACCTCCAACGGGATCCCACCACTGGCCACATCTTCCCATCTCCACCCCTTTTTGCTTTCCACAGAGACCGTTCCCTCCGAAACTGCCTGGACAACTCGTCCTTTCCCACTCCCACCCCCTCCTCAGGTATTTTCCCCTGCAACCGCAGGAGATGCAACACCTGTCCCTTTACCTCCCCCCTCGACACCATCCAAGGACCCAAACAGTCTTTCCAGGTGAGGCAGAGGGTCACTTGCACCTCCTCCAACCTCATCTACTGTATCCGTTGTTCCAGGTGTCAACTTCTCTATATCGGCGAGACCAAGCGCAGGGTTGGCGATCGTTTCGCTGACACCTCTACTCGGTCGTCTTAACCTACCTGATCTCCCGGTTGCTCAGCACTTCAACTCTCCCTCCCATTCACAATCTGACCTTTCTGTACTGGGCCTCGTCCATTGTTAGAGGGAGGCCCAGCGCAAATTGGAGGAACAGCTCCCCATATTTCGCTTGGGTAGTTTACACGCCAGTGGTATGAACATTGACTTCTCTAACTTCAGGTAGCCCTTGCTTTCTCTCTCCATCCCCTTCCCCTTCCTAGTTCTCCCACTAGTCTTACTGTCTCCAACTACATTCTATCTTTGTCCCACCCCCTCCCCTGACATCAGTCTGAAGAAGGGTCTCGACCTAAAACATAGCTCATTCCTCCTCTCCAGAGATGCTGCATGACCCGCTGAGTTACTCCAGCATTTTGTGTCTACTTTTGAGCCATGACCATGTTGGAACAGCAGGGCAGATTTGAGGAGCCAGCTGGCCTTCTCCTGATCCCATTTTATTTTTGTCTTATTTTCTTTTGTTCTTACATTCCTTCATTTATTTTATACAAATCACAATTGAGCAGTCATCCAATGCTCTGGTCCTAGCCTAGCTCAGGCCCTTGAGTTCTGGCAACATCCTCATAGATCTTCTCTGCACTCTTTCCAGCTTAACAATAAGAAATACATGCACAGAAATAATACCAGATCAAATAATTCACTGCAATAGAGTACTTGCACTTCCAAATTATTGAATTCAAAGAAATCTATTTTGAATTCCGTCTGGATTCGAACATAAGAAATACAAATAGGAGAAGCCATTATCTCCTTTGTGCCTTTGCTGCTGATCGTGGCAGATCTTTAATTTCATTGTTTGCACAAACTCCATATCTCTTGTTTCCATAAAATAGCAAAAAAAAATCGACCAAATTTTGCCTTGAATATACTCAGTGACTGAGCGTTCACAACCCACATAATTTCAAAAACTCATTTTCATTTGGATGAAGAAATTACTTCTCATCTCTGTCCTGAATAGACAAGTCATAGAAAGTCACAGAACCATAGAATTATACAATATGGCAACAGGCCCTTCGACCCAATTTGCCCCCAGCAACCAACATGTCCCATCTACACTAGTCCTACCTGCCTGCGTTTAGCCCATATCCCTCGAAATCTGTTCTATCCACGTACCTGTGTAATTGTTTCTTTGTCCCTGCCACATCTACCTCCTCTGGCAGCTTGTTCCATATACCCACCACCCTTTGTGTGAAAAAGTCACCCATCAGATTCCTATTAAATCTTTCCCCCTTCACCCTAAACCTATGTTCAATGATTCTCAGTTCCCCAACTCTGGGCAAGAGACTCTGTGCATCTACTTGATCTATTCTTCTCATTCCGGTGGGCGGCGCGACTCTCGTCGCAGCGGCCTCTGCAGTCCGTCTGTCTTTTTTTATTTTTTGTCTCGTTTTGAGTGTAGTTAGTGTTTTTTTTAGCTGCATATGTGTGGGGCGGGGTGGGGGAAACTTTTAAAATCTTTTCCTCTGCACGGAGGACCCGACCTTTCCTCTGTCGGGTCTCCGTTGTCGTTGGGGCCTAGCACCGTGGAGCGGCCTCCAAGCGGACCTGGGGCTCCAGTCGCGGAGCCTGCAGCCTACTCACCATCGTGGAGCTGGCCGAGTTCGGAACGGGAGGAGCTGTGGTGGCGCGCTGCTGCTGCCCGACCCCGAAGATTCGGAGGCTCCAGCTGCAGGCCGGTGGACGGTAACACCGGGAGCTCGTGGGTCCCTGGTGGGAGGCCGCTTTTCGGAGCTCCCGCGGCGGCAACTTCTCCCGCCCGAGTTGCGTAGTTGAAAATGACCCGGAGCGGGGCCTTACATCGACTGGCACGGCTTTAATGGCCGCGGGTCTTGCTCGTGCCCGCCGGGGATTCCAACATCAAGACCCGGAACACGGCCTTGCATCGCCCGGCGTGGCCTTAATGGCCGCGGGACTTACTTACGGCCTTGCATCGCCCGCCGGGGGCTCTGACTCTGACATCGGGAGGAGAATGGGGAGTGCAAGGGAGAGATAAGACTTTGCCTTCCATCACAGTGAGGAGGAGATTCACGGGGATGGATGTTTGTGTCAATTGTGTTGTGTCTTGGTTCTTTTCTTGTTTGTATGACTGCAGAAACTAAATTTCGTTTGAACCTCGATGAGGTTCAAATGACAATAAACGGTATTGTATTGTATTGTATGATTTTTATACACCTCTATAAGATTGCCCCTCATTCTCCTGCGCTCCAAGGAATGGCGTCCCAGCCTACCCAACCTAGTCTTCTATTAATCTCAGGCATCGTGAGTGTCCTAGTGGCATCCGCATTTCAAGCCTTGTGTGAGTTTTGTACTTCACCTCTCGTTATTCCGATCTCTCTGGAGGGTAATGGCCCAGTTTGTGCAATCTCTCCGTCGAGGACAAACACAGCTTCCCAGAAATTAATCTGGAGAACCTTTGTTCTGATGATAGTTTTTATCTAATCTCCAGGTGTGGGAAACTGGTGAGATCCACATTAGCCATCCACTTCACAGCCTGACAATTTTAATTTCCACTGCAGTCAATGGAAAGAAAAATTAAGTGGGCTACAAAGCAAGCAGCAAATCAGATGTCATCAGTTTCCCATCAGGAAAGTTAGATTAAATTTGACCCCACACTGATACACGGAATATTCTATTGCTGTAATTCTCTATCAGGAAATGAATGTCAACAGAGTTTCAGTCAAGAATTTTGACGAGCATCTGCGGATATCCTAATTCAAGTGACAAATAACATATGGCTCATTTACTAAAGTGATTGATTAACATACAGTATCTAGAGCCAAGAGTTAGGGCGTAAGGAAAACAAGGATTCTGAAAGTACACCATGGGACACCAGTGTATAAATATTTAACATTATATTCTGAAATTGCTTTGCTATTTTATTGAAATGAAGTTCAAATATTACAATGATTAATAAAGGAGTACATTTTATTTGATCTGATTGCTTTTACTGATTTCAAAAGACCAACTATTTAGAATATATTCCGCTCTCTCAAACTATTTTGCCTTAGGTCTTTTTACCATTCATTAAAAGTTAAACAAAATTGCTCACAAATAAATTCTCTATTAATTATAGAAAATTAGATTGCATGGAGTGATTATTGTTTGATGTATTCAATACATTGATGTATTCAATACATTGATGTATTCAAATTGCTAAATTTATTGTTCAAAAACTATAATTTGTGCACCCATTTGCAAACAATTACACAAACATTGATTAAACGTGATTTAAAAAATCAGTTTTTAAATTCAATCAAAACAGTCAAAACATGAGTCTTTCAGCGAAAGAAGCCAGAGAAAGCTATTTCTAATATGCTGGTGCTAGGACCATGGTATGAAGAACAACAACAACAATATTTCTCCCAAACAGTATCCTAACTCGTAGTGCCCAAGCATTTCCTAGTCACTGTAAAATTATTTAGGCGATCAGTTTTAGTCCAACATTTTTGGAGTAGGGTTCCATGTTCCATTTTGTCTATTTGAACAAAATTTTGTTCAAATAGACAGAAACAAAGTACACATTGAAGTGTAGCTGAATTGTGAGGTGATACACCAGTAACAAATTATGAGCAGCTTATTTTTAGCATAATAAAAAAAACACAAAGCATCACTGAGCCTTGACAACATATTATCGTAGATAAGAAGATTAATTTAACAAGCAAAATTATTTCAAAGCTGAGGCTGGGATTTGTGAAAAGCACCAGGGATTCCAGCAGCTTAGTGCCTAGCATTTTCCAGTTACTTATTCACTTAATTTTTTGAATTTATTTAAAACAACTTAAGGGACAACTTAAAATTTTGGGTCTCACGGTGAAAATTTTACTATTTCAAGAGGCCAGATGCAAACTATGGCTCAAGGATGTCATGGGAAAGAGAACAGAAATGTGAAAAGGAAATGAAAATGAAAAACACTGGGTCCATTTCATTTTTCTAGATAATAAGATCTTCTTGCTGATTTGAAAGATTCTCCTAAATGTGGAAATTTGTGGGTTGAAATATATTATGGAGTGTAAAATGTAGACTACATCAGCACTTGGTGTCAAAAAAATTAGAGTAGCTCTAAAATCTGAACAGTTCTAAAATAAATGATCGTAATTAGGTATGCAAGTTAAACTTTCAAATAAATTCTATGCTCTTTATATATCAAGATTTGTAATTTTTTATTAAAAAATGAAATAAATGCCAACCACTGAACAAAATGCAGCAGGGTACAGCATAAATTATACTGTAAAATCTATCCTGCGGTTTTATTCAGCTTTATTCAAAGCGTTTCTGAGGAAAAACTTTTGCTGCAAAGAAATGTCTTGGTGGGTTCAAAAGCATACTTTGAAATTTTGATTAAATGGATTAGTTAAATGAAAGTACTGTTATATACTGCTTGACAGGTTCGCTATAACGACGCAAGTTAGCTGTAACAGTGAGGAAGTTTGAATATTAAAAATACATAATTGCACATGGAAGTTGTGCTTACCTATCATAATGAACCACTTTATCGGCTACAGGGTCACAGGGACAGGTCTAGGCCAATTAATTTAAAATCTCCAATGGATTAAATCATAGAAGATCTCTGCCTTCACCCCGTTAATCATCTTGGATTACATTTATTTCAATAGCTAATGATAGTCCATTGACTCCATCCAACACCATAAACAACTTATCTTCACATTGGTGGTGTACCAAAGTCAAAGTCAAATTTATTCATCACATGGACCAACAGGTCCCTCCGTTGCTGGACCAGCAGGTTCAGGAACAGCTGCTTCCCTGCGGCTGTTACAATACTTAACTCTGCACCTCGGTGATTGCCAGTACCCCCCCAGACACTCCTTCCCCCCAGTATAATTGCACTACTGATACTGTTTGTACATAAATATATTTTACCATTCATTATTCTAAGTTCGCTTTTCTGGGGAGATGCTAACTGTATTTTGTTGTCTCTGTACTGTACACTGCACAATGACAATTAAAGATTGAATTGAATTGAATTGAATAAGGTACAGTGAAATGAATTTGCCATGCAGCTATACAGTTGAAAAAAAGAACACACAATACACAATAGAATTTAACACCAAACATCCACCACAGCTTTCTTCACTGTGGTGGAAGGCAACAAAATTGTGCTTACCATGTCTTAATTGATGGCAATCAATACAATGCATTGCCATTACTTGGCAAGGTTATTTTAGGAGCACCTCCCAAGCCCATTGCTCTACCCACCATGAAGAGAAAGAGCAGCGGGTTCATGGAAACTCCATCACTGTCTCTGGACCCAATCCGAAAACTCCTTTCCCTGCAGTATTGTAGGAACACTGTTACCTAAAAGAGCTCCAGCGAGTCAAGATGGCTCATTTGTTTAATGGCCATCAAATGATGGCTCATTGGTTTATCAAGGTTAGTTAGTGATCGCTGATAAACAAAAGGACACAAAGTGTTGGAGTAACTCAGCAGGTTAGGCAGCACCCCTGGAGAACATGCATAGATAACATTTTGAGTCGAGACCCCTCCTTGCGAACAATGAAATAAATTAAACGTTGCTTGGAAAGTAAGATTCCAAGTGAGGAAGAAGAGCAAAGGAAGCCGAGATGAAAGACACAAATAAATAAAAGTAGCAGGTTATTAAGGTCCTTGGAAAGCTCAACTTAGAAAGTGAGAAGATTCGAGCAGAAAGTCTGAAGAAGGGTCTCAACCCGAAACATCACCCAATCGTTGGGCTGAATGTCCTAATTCTACTTCTATACTTATGAATTTATGAGCCAGAAGAGCTTAGCCAGCTAAGTAGCAATTGTGGAGACAAAAGGAGTCAGTCGACATTTTGGGTTGAGACACTACATCTGTACTTTTGTTCCAGATTCCAATATCTGCAATCTCCTTCGTCTTGACATCGCACAGAAATGTTGAGACAAAGAGAGGCTAGAAAGGTAGAAAAGGTTAAATGACATAAGTGATAGGAGCAGAATTAGGCCATTCGGCCCACCATGTCTACTCCGTCATTCGATCATGGCTGATCAATCTCTCGCTCCTAACATAATTCTCTTGTCTTCTCCCCATAACCCCAGACAACCATACAAATCAAGAATCTATCTATCTCTGCCTTAAAAATAAATATCCATTGACTTGGCCTTCATAGCCTTCTTTGGCAAAGAATTCCACAGATAGCGACATATTGATGAATTTAGATGGGGGATAGATGTGGGGGAGGTATAATGGATTGATGGATTTACTTCTATTTTCTCTAGAATCACAAGCAATATTCCAAACAGTCAATGTTAGTTCAATATAACACAATTTGTATTATATTTGCCTCGTGATTATGGCCAAAACCTAATTAATCTTTAATCAATTATATTTGATCATTGTTATCATCTATAGTATTCTGCACCATCTGTACAAAATGAGGGAAATGACTTTGTCTATTGAAGAAGAATAGGAGGAAAGAGGAGGTCATGTTTGGTATACAATGAGACGTCTTCTTTCGAAGTGCTACCAGAGATGCTGCCTGAACCGCTGAGTTACTCCGGCATTTTGTGTCTACCAGCAGATTGCAATGCTCTATAATGCCAAACCAATGAACCAGACTGAATTTTCAAAGCTGAACACTCTGTACCCTGCACAGAATGGCAACTGCTTTCCAATCAGAGAAAAAGCTGCAAAAGTGTCACCAAGAACACAGGCAGTTTCTGATATTTCTACTCCTTCAAGATCGATTCCAATTTACGCGCTCATCCTTAAGGGCCTGTTCCACTTATGCTACTTCTTTGGTGAGTTTAGCAGACTCTGCGCTCGCCACAAGATCGCCACTTGATCGCCACATGGTCACAGGTAGTTTCCTTCATGGTCGGGAGGAGTTCCTGCATTCTGGGAACTTGTTGCGGCCTCGGTATGGTCGCTAAAAAAATGTTAACGTGTGGAAACATTTTCTGCTACCAAAAATTGGTCGCTATAGAGAAAATCGATACTTTTGTAGACGTAGGTCTAGTCGTAGTGGGAGCGTAGGTAATCGTAGGTAGTCTTAGTTAATCACCTTTGCTGACCGGTCTCATTGAGGAAAAAAAAAGGTATGTAAACAGCAGCACGTGATGCGCTGCCATTCCAGTGCGCGGTCATTGCGCAATTCTTCTGTCAGTGGATCAGACGGTGTGAGACACGGCTGCGAGGAGAAGGCTTCAGCGCAGGGGCAGGGCACAACCCTAAACACCACCCACCAGGCTGTTATCAACATTTGTTTGTTTATAAGACTTTTGTATGTTTCATTACCAATAAAGGAAATCCCTGACTTTTTAATCTCACATTGATGTATGAATATCATTCTTTTTCATAGTAGTCCCTCATGTCATCATTAATATCTCATATTGCATTTCTCATATATTTAGATCATTGAAACACACACAAACGCAAGGAAGGAATGCACTGTATTTAAAGTTTGACTTTTCACATTTATTTTGATGAAGAAAACAGACACAAGCTCTTCAAATGCACTGCATTTAAATGTATTTTATATTTATACATCTCGATAAATCCAACACTGAACCAAGCAATACACTGAATTTAAAAGAACATTTTTATACTTCTCGATAAATCTAACACTAAAACAAGCAATGCACTGAATTTAAAAGAACGTGTTTGAAAAATCTAACATCATAAGGTGATCTTACGACCATAGAGTCGTAGCCAGTCGTAGCTTGCTTTCTGTGATCGTGGGGGTAGTCGTCTGTAAGTAGAAGGTGGTCGTCCTCAGTCCCCACTATTGGGTCTCCAATTGTCACGAGTACATCGGCGATTAAGTCATAGATAGTCATAGCTTGTCCTACATAGTCGTAGGATGTCTTTTACATAGTTGTAGGATACGTTTGATATATTCAAATCTACGGCGATTTAACAAGACTATGACTGTCGCCTGCAAAAGAAGTCCGCCTAAGTGGGACAGGCCCTTTACTTCTCCACCCCACCCTCCCTCCCCCCCCCCCCCGACTCTTTTCCAGCTTTCTCACCCCTACCACGATCAGTCTGAAGAAGGGTCCCAACCCGAAAGGTCGCTCATCCATGTCTTCCAGAGATGCTGCCTGACTCGCAGAATTACTCCAGCACTTTATGCTTTTGTTTCACATGCAAATATCATTTAATTTTCCAATATTCTCGCCGATTCCTTGCAACCGGCCAGAGTCCGGGGCTACAGCCTTGGATTCCCAGCACTGGAAGCACATGAGCAGATCAAGCCGCTTACCCCTTAACCATGCTCAATGGGACATGAAGATGATCAGTCCTTATGCTTCTGTCCTACCAATACCATATTCATAAGTGATAACCACTGTCAGCGAAACACAAATCTTGAAAATGACAATATGCTTTCATTCTATTACTGATCATCTTGAAGTTTCATTGGACACAATTCTTGAAAGATGGAACCAAAATAATAATCAACAAGCTAAATAACATTAAACATCAAAGACAAAAATCACACAAATCGTCACACAATAGTTAAATAATCACTCTTTTCTATCTTCATGATGCCTGCCTTATATGGGTTTTTGTTTGTCCTATAACTTCTACCCCATTCTCCATCAGTAACTGATGGATAGTTTTTCTCTTGCAATATAGACATAAAGTCATATAGCACAGAAATACTGTAGGTCTTTTGGCCCAACTTTCAAGATGCCCCATCTAAGCTAATCCCATATGCCGGTTCAAATGTGAACCGTCTCTTTTATGAGCAGACTCCGACTGGCCTTATGTTGCTCCTATGTCTTATGATCATATGTGTAGGAAGGAACTGCAGAAGCTGGTTTTCACTGATGATAGACACAAAATACTGGAGAAAAGGAATAGGTGACATTTCGGGTCTGAAGAAGAGTCTTGATCCACAATGTCGCCTTTTCCTTTTCCCCAGAGATGCTGCCTGACCCGCTGAGTTACTCCACCATTTTGTGTCTATCTTTCGATTTTTTTTCCACAGATGCTGCTTTCTTGCTGCAGTTTATTTTTGCCTCGGGATTCCAGTATTTGCAGGCTGTTCTGTGGCCAAGATAGAGTGGCCCATGGAGATCTGAGACTCTATTCAGGACTTAAGAGGATTCAAAAGGTTTGTATGGCTCATCCGGTTTTGGGGGGGTGGGTGCTGATGATGAGTGGATGGTAGTCATAATTACCGGATAAACAATGTCAATGGGACTCACCTTAAAGGCGTCCTGATCAGAAACATAAATTGTAAAGCATAGTTATTCCAGAGGTACCCACCTCCAGCTTAAATTCCATTTGGAATATTTTGGAAGACCAAGAACCAATGGTTGTTGTCAGAACTGCTTGGTTTAGTTTTCGCACATATGTCTAAAAGGAATGTCACATTGGAAATGATATAATTTCATGATCTTTGTTTAATGCTGCCATTTTCTAAAGTAGAAGTTGTTGTTGCCACATTTCTCTTTATAGTATGTAATCTCATATTGCTGAAATAAACAGTGCTATACAGCCCAATTTATTGGCAAGATAAATGCTCCCAAGCTAATAAAGGATGATTTTCATTACAATAATTATGGGCCCACTGTTAATTGCAATGGTTGCTTAAGTTAATGTAACCAATTAATGATTTTTTGGTATTTGGTACACAGCAATTTTGCAGTATTCAGTTTTAGCAAATTGCAAACTTTTCAACAATAAAAGCGATCGGAAACAATAGCCTTTTTTCCAATAGTAATTGAAAGATGAATATTGTGCTATAAATAGACGTTAGTATTGCAATTTATCAAAGCTCTGATCTGCATCTTTCTTCTCTCTTTATTCTCATGTTGAAGTGAAAAATCCTCACACCATCTCCTCAGTCTCTCCCATGGTTTTCTAATTATGAAAGACTTTCCAACTGCTCTTCTGACAATTAAGACTTCAAAAAATATAATAAGCAGGTGTGCATCGCCATTTTGGTGCATTAAGGATAAACAATAAATGTTGGCAAGCTACTGAAAGAAAGAAATGGAAACAATCTGATCATTGCTTCCCAGTTAATTCTCTCTTCATCAATCTTTTTTGTAACTTTTCAGGCCTTCTTTCATTGTAACTAAATTACAACTTCATTCCAATAAACGAGTTCTATATTCCGAAAAACACAAGGAATCATGGGATTTGTCAAAGGTCGAACGCTATAAATAAATCGAACGAAGCGCTGTAGATTCAGTGAGTATAGTTTGGGTCTGATTTTTTGTATTTTTCGGTGGGGGGGACGGATGACCGGGCTTTGGGGGGGGGGGGGGGGGGAGAGACCGGGCATGGGGGAGACCGGGAGGGGGTGGGGACATGGGGGGGGATGGGCCACTACAGCGACAAGTGTCAGTTCGCCCACAGCCTGGCCGAACTGCGCACCACCAGCACACCAGACACTACGGTACCCGCTGCCACTTCATCCACAACCCCGAGGAGGAGCGAGGGCCCCGCTCTCCCCTGTGCCAGAGCGCCAGCCTGGGCTCAGCCTCCTCCGGCCCGGCGCTCGACTGTGCTGCGGGTTGACTTCAGCCCCGACCTGGAGTTAGAGCTGGCCTGGACTCTGGGCTTGGGGCTGGGCAAGGGAGGGGAAGGAGGTTGCTGCTGCCGCCAGCACCACCATCACCAACAGTACCCGCAGCTCCATCGGGCGCCGACCTGCCCATGGCTGGCAGGAGCCCGTCCGCTGACTCTCTCTCCGACCAGGACGACTCCAGCAGCAGCGGCTCTGAGTCGCCCGTCTTCGAGCAGGGCCGGCGGCTGCCCATCTTCAGCAGGATCACAGTGTCGGACTGAGGGGAGGGTGGTGGAGGTGGAGGGCTGCCGGCCAACCCCGCAGGACAAGCAGAGCCGAGTTGGAGCCAGCGGCTACAGCGCTGGCTGCAAGTCCAGGGCCACCCTGGACACCTACAAGGACGGGACACCGGGGAGGGGACGGGGAACGACCCTACAGCAATTCAACAGCATCCGCCGCGAAGGAGAGTTGAGCCGACCCCGATCGAAATGCAAGCCTGCACACAATGCAGCACTACTGTTGCTGAGACTTTATAGCTAGTGACCTATGACCTGGGCATGCACAATCAGAATACAGAACTTGCTTATTAAAATAACTTAAATTATAGCGCCAGAGACCTGGGTTCGATCCTGACTACTGGTGCTGTGAGTACTAAGTTTGTACGTTCTTTCCATGACCGTGTGGGTTTTCTTTGCGATCTTCGGTTTCCTCCCACACACCAAAGACGTACAGATTTGTAGGTTAATTGGCTACATGCAAATTGTCCCTCGTGTGTGTAGGATAGTGTTAATGTGCGGGGATCGCTGGTCGGTGTGGACTTGGTGGGCTGAAGGGCCTTCTTCCGTGCTGTATCTCTAAGCAAAACTATATGAAAGATACCCCTGCCTGCAACATAGAGGCATTTTACAATGAGCTACTAATTCTCGTGCTGGGACCAACTACTGCTCACACGTTTGGATTGTGAAGAGTTACTCATGCTATGTGGATGTAGATTGTGTGAAGGCACTCTCTGCATGCAAGTAAATGTTTCCAACCATCTTCCGAGATTTGTGGAGAGAGAAAAAGTAATTGGTGCAGAATATTCAGAAGGTGTGCCAAGGGTTTAGAAGTGAAACAAGTTTGAGGAAGTCTCGACCCAGCATGGGTCTGTGAAGAAAATTATCCATGCTCTGCAAAAAAAAAAACTGGCTTGATACCAGAAGGCAGAAGCTATAACTTCAAACTAATAGAGTCAAGCAGTACTTGTACATGGTAGCTCCAATGCAAGACCACCCTAACCCTGAATTGGAATCTGGGCAGTAATTGTCAATTACACACATCCTGTGATACTCACTTTACAGGAAATTCAGCCCAGTGGACCCGGGGTGTCATTTTTTTTTTTTTTGCACACAATGTGATTCCATTCTTATGAAAAATGAAATGTAATTGAAAGTTGGGGGCTTACTGTAAAGAATGCAGAGTCATCCAGTTTCCTTCTGAGTTCTGTGTGTGTGTGCGTTGCGCTGAATCAATTATGAGCAATAGTGTGCAACAACATATGACGTTCATCTAGATTACAACATTGTGATTTATATTGGTGCATTTGTTGGGGTTTGAAGGTCAATTTTAATCAGGAGGTGTGCAGGCAATTAATACGAACAAGAACTAGTTTTCAAAATAAAAATGTGTTCACATGTGACTTACGGACAGTAGTCAAACACACACCATTGTCAAAATGACATTATTGCGCGGCACAGTGGCGCAGTGGTAGAGTTGCTGCCTTACAGTACTTACACCGCCAGAGACCCGGTTCAATCCCGACTACGGGCGCTGTCTGTACAGAGATTGTACGTTCTCCCTGTGACTTGTGAGATCTTCGGTTTCCTCCCTCACTCCAAAGATGTACAGATTTGTAGGTTAATTAGCTTGTTATAAATGTAAAATTGTCCCTAGTGTGTATAGGATAGTGTTAATGTGCAGGGATCGCTGGTCGGCGCTGACTTGGTGGGCTGAAGGGCCTGTTCCCGCTTCTCTAAACTAAACTAAATCTAAACACAAAGTGGTAACTCAGTGGATAGGGCAGCATATCTAGAGAACATGGATTTGTGACTTTTTGGGTCGAGACCTCACCTGTCCATGTTCTCCAGAGATGCTGCTTGACCTGCTGAGTTACTCCAGCACTTTTTGCCCTTTTGTGCATAAACCAACATATGTGTTTTTTTGTTTCTACAGATACCATTGTCTGAATGATTACAGGCTACTGGCTCATGGAAGTTGAAAAATTAAGTAATATATTCTGGAAATTGTGAAGACAACCTCTTCTGCTGACATTTGTATGAAGAGGCTTTATTAAACAACTAGACTAAATGGAACCCGTTGGGTCCCAGGTTTACATGGGAGGGCTCGTCCCCCAATGCAATATTCCACCTCTCCACCAATTCCAATATTGGTGGCCTGTGGGTGGAGGAGGGGGGTTCATTCTGGAGCGCTAGCATGGGTGTTGTGGGTCAAGTCAAGTCAAGCACAGTGAGTGCAGGGCCAACAATCCATTTCAATCCATTTCATGTCAAGTCAAGTCAAGCACCGGGCTAGCGGGGCCAGCCGACAATACAATCCATTTGCTTTCATATCAGGTGAGGTCAAGCAAAGCAAAGGCAAAGCAAAAGCAAAAGCACGGGGCAGGCCAAATAATTCATTTCATTTCATTAAGGGCTAACAAATCATTTATTGCAAGCACATTAAGGGCTAACAAATCATCGATCATTGCAACCACATTGCTGGCTAACAAATCATTTATATCATGCAAATTAAGGGTTAACAAATGATCATTCATTGCAAGCACATTACTGGTTAACAAACCATTTATTTCAAGCACATTAAGGGTTAACAAATCATCATTCATTTCAAGCACATTACTGGCTAACAAATCATTTATTGCAAGCACATAAAGGGTTAACCACATGAAGCATATAACCACATAAATCACATAGAATGTAAACTCACAGTTCATTAGACTCATAGCAGAATCACAGTTGTGACCTCTCCCTCGTGATCTACCAGAGTGACTGGCTCAAGCCCAGGCAACCGGGGTTTTATAGTCCTGCTGCTCCCCCCCCCCCCCCCCCCCGGAAGGGGCGATACCTTCATCATGGTGATTGACAGGCCAGAGAACCAATCAGCTGATCTCAAAAAGTTTTAAACATTCATAACTTTTTTATTTTTCATCGATCGGAAAAATCCTCGGGGTTGCCTCAGCGGAGGAGGACTGTGAGTAAGATGGCCAAAAATGATAGCGATATATGGTAGTGTACTTTCTAAAATCAATATACAGCGCAGACAGGAAGTGGTCAAGATGAGACTTTTAGTTATATCTTTACTTTCAGTAATATCTATCCATACATTAAGGACATTGAATCTGTTAGATATTAGGCATCCTGGTTTTGCACAACTGTAAATAATGTGGAGAAAACAATAAATAAGTGTTGATGTTAATTGGCCTATGTTGAAACTTCCAGGATGAGATCAGAGAAGAGAGGAAATGGACAATCTGTTACGTGATACATAGTTAAAGACGTTCTAAAAATGTCATTCTGGAAAATTACTTCTCTACAGCTGAAAGTTTAAGTAAATTATGTAACAATCATTACTGTAATTGTGTTCAGACACCTAATGTTATCTTTGTACCACAAGCTTGTAAAACATTGATATACTTTGAGTTCAAAAGCAACTTTTGTAATGCTTCGAGGAAAACTTCTCAAATGCCGGCTTATGCAGCTGAATAAAGTCATTTTACATCTGTAGCTTTGGTTTCCACATGGTTCAAAGGTACAAAACAAGCATGACCCTTGCAATTAGTAGGCCACTCGTAGAGTCATAGAGTGGAAACAGGCCCATCAGCCCAACTTGCCCACACCTATCAACATGCCCCATCTACATGTACGTGCATAAATGTTTCTTAAACATTGCGATAGTACCTGCCTCAACTACCTTCTCCAGCAGCTCGTTCAATAAACCCATCATCCTTAGTGTTCCTCCCTCACCATAAATCTTTGTCCTCTGGGAGTGTTCCCCACTCATGAAGAATTAAACCACATCAAGATAATTTAAAGGGAATTTGCTCTCTCCAAAGGTAGACACAAAAAGCTAGAGTAACTCAGCGGGACAGGCAGCATCTCTGGAGAGAAGGAATGGGTGATGTTTCGGGTCAAGACTCTCCTTCAGACTGGTTAGGGATAAGGGAAACGAGAGATATAGACGATGAAGTGGAGAGATAAGAACAATGAGTGGAAGATATGCAAAAAAGTAACGATGATAAAGGAAACGGGCCATTTGTAGGGTGAAAATGAGGAGCTAGTGCAACTTGGGTGGGGGAGGAATAGAGAGAGAAGGAATGCCAGGGCTACCTGAAGTGAGAGAAATCAATATTCATACCACTGGGTTGTAAGCTGCCCAAGCAAAATATGAGATGCTGTTCCTCCAATTTGCATTTAGCCTCACTCTGACAATGGAGGAGGCTGAGTTCAGAAAGGTCTGTGTAGCAATGGGAAGGAGAATTAAAGTGTCCAGCAACCGAGAGATCTGGTTGGTTCAGGCGGGCTGAGGGAAGGTGTCCGTATATGATGTTGGAGGTCAAGTGAACCTCTGCCTAACCTGAAAGGACTGTCGGGGTTCCTCGACAGAGTAGAGGGAGGAGGTATAGCGATAGATGTTGCATCTTCAGCGGTTGCAGGGGAAGGTACCTGGGAAGTGGGTGGTTTGGGTGGGAAGGGGTGAGTTAACCAGGGAGTTGCGGAGTGAGTTGAGGTTGCTCTCTCTAAACCTGGAAACCCAATTTAGAAGGAACCTGTTAGGTATTTAAACCCATACCTTTGTCTTATGGCTCTTATCACCAACCCTTCACCCTATCCCTGTCAATGTATCTGACTACCTCCCTCGCACTACCCCTCATTTATCGAACTGCCAACCCGGCCACCCACCAACAACTCAGCCCACACCCAGCTACTTAATGCAATCCTAGTATCCTCACTTGCCCCTCTCCCACCAACAACCTTTTTAGACTCACCCCTGCACTTACCCCCAAAACGATACGAACAAACTTAGTAATTTAAGTCAATGTAATTGCTTTTTCGAAGTGGGAAGTGGGAGAGAATGCTATTATGGAGACATGTAAAATCACTGATGAACTTCTAGCCACAATTCACAAGTGTCCTTGAGCTCATTTGGGAAAATAATCAATGTGTAAGCATTCATAAGCATCTTCGGGAGAGAATTACAAATAATCAGTCTTCTAAGAGATAAAATTTCTCCTAACGTCCTAAAGGGTCATCCGTTGTTATGAGACTTTAGACTTTAGAGATACAGCATGGAAACAGGCATTTCAGCCCATTGAGTGTGCCAACCAGCAATCACCCCATACATTAGCACTATCCTGCACATTAGGGACAATTTACAATGTTACATAAGCCAATTAGCCTACAAACCTACATGTCTTTGTAGTGTGGGAGGAAACCGGATCATGTTCAGGCACCTACTGTAGTGTTGATGTTAATTGGCCTATGTTGAAACTTCCAGGATGAGATCAGAGAAGAGAGTAAATCTTCCACGCGGTCACAGGGAGAACATATAACCTATGTACAGACAGCACCAGTAGTCAGGATCAAACCCGGGTGTCTGGTGCTGTAAGGTATCAACTCTACCGTTGCCCCATTGTGCTGCCTCTAAATGCTGTTTAGGACAAGGAACAGAGAGGTTGTGGTGCTTTGGAGGATATTTTTAAAGGAAGGAGAGAACAGGATGAATTCATGATAACTTCAGAAAAGAAAACACCAAAATTAGCTATTTGGGCTAAACGGCATGTTTGTGTTTTGTAAAGAATTGAAAGGCAGCTCAAAGGAAATTTGGCAAATTAAGCAAGACAGAGGAGGGGTATGCAAGTGACTGCTTAGAGAAATTAAACGGTGTGCATGTAAAGGAAGCAATCAAGACTGCTTTGGCAGATGGGACAGGTAATCATTTTTGATACCACCAGGCTTGAACATATTAATATTCATTTTTAAATTGCATGTCATTTTTCTCCCCACTCTGAACTCTGATATTCCTTGCTTGCCAAATGAATAATCATCAGGAGACAAATTTACTGAACATGATGCATATATCTGATCAAAATACTTGATGATGAATTGTAGAAGCAGCACAGAGATGACTGAGTTGTACGAAGGGTTAGTACGTCTCAGGAATGCCTCGCCGTACCTTTTTAACCTATAAATTGGATTATGCCAGCACCCTTTCAAGTATGAAAAGTTTGAGATAAAGGGACAAAATAAAACAAAATTGTGGACCATATTAATGACATTCCATCACCTCTTCAAGGTAATGTGGAATTGCATAGATCAGTGTAGCACAGGTAAAGGCCTTTTGATCCACAATATCTGTGCTGAATATGTTGTCACGATCCACTAATCGCAACTGTGTGCACACGATCCATGTCTTTCCCTTCCATTGCAAATCCATGTGCCTATCTAAAAGCTTCTTAACCACCACTATTATGTCTGCCTCCACTACTAACCCTGACAGTGTATTCCAGGCAACCCTGTGTGGAAAGAAACTTGCCCCACACATCTCCTTTAAGCTTTGTACCTCTCACCTTAAAACTACGCCATTTAGTCTTTAACCTTTGGAAAAAAAGATTGTGAAATTGCAAAGCGCCGTCCTTTCCCTTTAATCGGTTCTTTGTAAGGTTCAGTGTAAATTCAACTTGTTACTATGACATTATGTAGTTAAGGTAAACCCGAAGGCTGGTCTCAACCCGAAACGTCACCTATTTATGTTCTCCAGAGATGCTGCCTGACCCTCTGAGTTACTCCAGCCTTTTGTGTCGATCTTCGGCTGAGTTGATTAACCAGGTACACACATTCAAGTCCGTCTGTCGCAGTTGAGCAATTTAAATCCAATTAATTAAAAAATAAACTACTGTATGGGTCATAAAAGCCCAAATGGATTCACTGGCATCACTAATTTAGTGAAGGAATCCTGTCATCCTGACGCAGACTTGAGTTACAAGATTGTGTCTGGAATTTCCTTTTGAAATTACCTAATGAGCCACTCGGTGAAACCAAGCCACCAGGAAAAATAACATTGCTCAAGCAAGTCACTAGAGAAGACAAAAGCTCACATAACGTAGCCAGCCCAGCATTTCACTCAGAGAAGACAAAAGCTCACGTAACAACAGTCCAACGCAGACATAATCACTGAAACTGCATTTAAAAAAATTTCCTCACCACTTGTCTATTTTCACTCTCATCCAAGGACAAACCTTAAGGTGACCGTTTAGTCATCTAAGGACTTGTGGAAGTGCTGAAGGGAGTCGTCGGAATTGATTGTGGACATTATGACATCTCTTACAATACAATACAATAATACTTTATTAGCCAAGTATATTTTGCAACATACAAGGAATTTCATTTGGCAAGTCAGTCATACAAATAAAAAGCAACAGAACACACAAGATACATTTTAACATAAACTCCACCAAAGTGACTCCTCCACATTCCTCACTGTGATGGAAGGCGAAAAAAAAGGTTCAATCTCTTCCCTTCTTTGTCCTCTCGGGCCTCGAGCCTTCCATTGACGGGGGGATTCTTACTCCCGTAGCCGGCGGTCGAGCGCTCCTCGTCAGGGTAATCAAGCTCCTGCATCTGGGGGGAATCTCAGCTGGGGCTTGTTGAACCTTCTGCGTCGTTGGAGCTCCCGACATCTACGGTCTCTACCCGAGACTGCGAGCTCTCGATGGTAAAATCTGCAGTTGGTGCGATCCCAGGCAAGAGATTGAAAAAAAAGTTTCCCCCAACTCCCTCCCCCTCCCCCACATAAAATAAACCAGAGAACATTTACACAAACTTTTAAAACACACTAAAAATGACAAAAAAAAGACGAAAAAACAGACTGTTGGCGAGGCTGCCAATCATGTGGCGCCCCCTGGTGGCTAATTTACTCCAGCACTTTATGTTTTGCCCTTCAGGATTTTGTATGTTTCAAATAGATTCATTCTCACGCTTTTAATCTCGAGTGGATGCAATACCAGCCTCCAAAGACAACCTGCCCAAGGTACTAGTCTAGTAAACCTTCTCCAAAGTGCTTCCAACACATGAACACACTTTCTTAACTCTTGGCTCCACATCCGATGTCTCCAGGGAAGTCTCCTGCTTATGACCACCTTATCTCAGCTGGTGAATCAGTGTACCTCCATTTGGTAGAACCATTGAGCGTAGCAAGTACATTAAATCTCAACAGGAGACTTCAATGTCCAACAGTAACTGTAGCTTGTTATTATCCCAGACACATCTATCCCTGCCAGCATTAACTGAAATGGTGAACAAAGTTGTTCATTCTGATAGGAATTGAATATAAGGAACTAATGCTTTAGTTATTGAGGACACAGATGAGACGACATCAGGAGTATTGCATAGAAAATGTATTCCCTTAGTTAAGAAAGTGTGTTCATGCGTTGGAAGCAGTTTGGAGAAGGTTTACTGGACTAGTACCTTAGTCTAAAGAGACTAGTCTTGCATTCACTAGAGATTAAAAGAGTGAGAAGGAATTTATTTGAAACATACAAGATCCTGAAGGGCAAAACACAAAATGCTGGAGTAAATGAGCAGGTCAGCTAACATCTGAATCAGTCTGATGTCGGGTCCTGAAGTAGTGCCACCTGTCCATCCCCCCCTCAGATGCTGCTTTACCTGCTAAGTTACTCCAGCATTCTGTGTTTAGATCAAGTTTCCAGCATCTGCAGTTTATTGTGTCTTCAAAATCCTGATGGGTACTGACAGAGTGCTGAGCAGAAGTATTCTTATTAGAACAGCTACATAAGCAGTGCTTGTTTGAACACTTTAGCAATCTCAATCAGCTTTATTCTTTCAATAGTATTTTATTTGTCGCATGTACCGAGGTACAGTGAAATTTATTTTTGTACACAGCTCAGTACAAGCATCACGATACATAAGCACTTAGTAAACATCTTAGATAAGCATCTCAGATACAATACCAGCATCTCAGACACAGGCATGACACTGTAAGGACTGAGGTAATCACCAGTGATAGCACTCCCAGCTGGCCATGAAGTAAACTGCCCAGATGGTTACAGCTGGCTCGGGAGAAGGGATTTTGCCTTCTTGACATTAGTAGCACCCAGACCCTTGCTCCAGGGTGTACGATCCCCAGCACTGATATCATCAACCGGCTGTGCATTCAATCGTGTGGAAGAACTCTGACAGGCAGTAAAATCAAGAAAATACATCTCTAGTCCCACTCTGTATTATAAACTAAATACAGATTGGAACACGCACACGAATGAAAACAGGTTTTTAAAAAAACACGTTAAAATAAAGGTGCTTTCCACTTTAAAATGGTTTAATTTTGGAAAAACTATTCTGCTGAAATAACAATCTTAACACAAACAAAACAAGCTTTTGCTGAGGCCCTTTGAGGACTGTTTAGGAGTAGGCATGGGTCTGTCCTTTGTTGCTTGCTATGATTCTGCTAATCTTATTTTTATAACCATCTGGTAAAATAATGTCACCGTGTGTGCCAGTGGGGAGGTGGGGAGGTGGGGGGGTGGTACGTAAAATCAAGGTATAGTCTTTAGAAAAGTATTACATTGAAACCTCAGCGCACTTCATCAGAAAATGCTTAGATTTTGTTTCACTGGTTCCTATCAATGAAAATAGTGCGCAAGAAGATCATCAGATCACTTTTCTGATTTGAATACCTCGGCGAAGACTAATGTCCACAGTTTGTGGATGAGTAGGCTATTTCATAATGTTGCAGACATTGCTGGCTGCTCCCTCGAAAATAAAAGTCAGCATCAACAGGGGCGGCACAGTGGCGCAGCGGTACAGTTGCTGCCTTACAGCGCCAGAGGCCCGGGTTTGATCCTGTCTACGGGTGCTGTCTGAATGGAGTTTGTACGCTCTCCCCGTGACCGCGTATGTTTTCCTCAGGTGCTCCGGTTTCCTCCCACACTCCAACGTCGTAGGTTAATTGGTTTTGGTAAAAATTATCCCTGGTGTGTAGGATAGTGCTAGCGTGCGGGGGATCGTTGGTCAGCGCAGACATGGTGGGCCGAAGGGCCTGTTTCTGCACTCTATCTCTAAACTAAACTACACATTGATAGCTCCGTTAACATTCACATCACAAATGCCTAGCCATTATTTTCTACATTAATGCCATGCTACGTCACTATTCTTCATTGCTTGTAAATGAGGATGTACGTTTTTTGCACCCAGATGACCATTCTTCTGTATTATGTTGACTCAGAAATGTTTACAAAAGTGGTCTGGAAACATTTGGGATGCAACTTTATTGGATGCTCTATCATTTCAAATAATTATATGCCATTCAATATCACACTCAATCACCTTGTTCCAAATGCTTTGTTCTCTGAATTATAGTGAAGCCAAAAAAATCGTAATTCTTGATAGTTACTGATCCTCCTGATATTCGTACTGAAATAGTCATTAAAGGACCAGTCAGAAACACAACAGTTAAAAGGATTTTCTGTCCCATTGGGCATAAGTGACCTTTATCAAGCTTCTTTGCTGACACACGTAATATTGTCCTGTATCAAACTAAGGTCGTGTTAAGAAAAAAAATGCAATTGCCTTGAGAGATATTTTTTCATATACTTCAACACAGTTCGACTGTGAAAAGGGAAAGGAGCAAGAGGATGGGAAAGGTTACCAGGAGCAGTCCAGGCAGAACATCACTAGGCTCATATAGCAATGGGGTAGGTGGACACATCTGACTGCAAGGGCAACAAGGAAGTCCCTGATGCATTTTTACAAATCGTGGTTTCCAGTCCAAAGAGAGCCTCTTCAGATTCTATTCTTCACTACGAACACAGTTCGCTTGTGACCAGCCAAAATAGCCCAGATTAGTTTAGCTTAGTTTCATTTCAGAGATACAGCGCAGAAACAGGCCCTTCGGCCCACCAAGCCCACACCGACCAGTGATCCCCGCACGCTAACACTACCCTGCATACAGTTGGGACAATTGCACACATGAACCAAGCCAATTAACCTACAAACCTGCACGCCTTTGGAGTGTGGGAGGAAACCAAAGATCTCGGAGAAAACCCACAGTCACAGCGAGAACGTACAAACTCCATGCAGACAGCACCCAGAGACGGGATCGAACCTGGGTCTCTGGCACACAAGCGCTGTAATTTAGCAATTCTACCTATGTGCCACCGTGCCGCCCTGGCGGGATGACGAGTAATAATTCCTCACATCCTCCTTCGCAGGTTCCCTGCTCTGATCATAACATGTGAATGAACAAGTCCCTGATCTAATTACTGTCCTGGCTGATTGAAGTGGGCAGCCATCCCTGACATATCCTTGGGGGCAACATGAGATTTATTTCTGCCTTGTGGAAGGATTCTCAAGAGAGCTGGAGGTGCCTCTAGACGCACTATTGTTCTGGTGGCCCTTGACTCCCTCCAACACGCAGAGTCTCCTGGTGGCATTCCATCTCACTGATAGGAATGCAGGTCCATTTTATGCTTTCACAAACGTGGAGTGGCTCTCACTCTTTCTCTCTCCTTTGTCATTCTCTCCCAACCCCTCCCCTCCGTTCCTCCACATATCTTCTCCGCGCAGTTAAAATGCAATAACTGTAAAATGCTGGAAATCTGTAACACAAACAGAAAATGCTGGAAATACTCAGTAGTCCAGGCCGCATCGGTGAAAGGGGAAACAGAATCTGCGTTTCAGGTCGAAGAACGTTCATCGCATACCAAACAAACCCTCCCATGAACTCTGCCACTTCAACAGTTTCCATCTTCCTGGTCCCAACTAAACCGTACCACGGACTTACAATCCCTCTGCATGTCCATCCACATCATGATGGTCTGGGGGCCCTCTGCTTCTCCAATCAGTTACGCTCTTAGCTGAAGATAGACGCAAAAAAGCTGGAGTATCTCAGCAGGACAGGCAGCATCTCTGGAGAGAAGGAATGGCTGACGTTTTGGGTCGAGACTCTTCTTGGCTGAAGGGTCTCGACTGGAAACATCTCCCATTCCTATCCAGAGATGCTGCCTGTCCCGCTGAGTTACTCCAGCTTTTTATGTCTATCTTCGGTCTAAACCAGCATCTGCAGTTCCTTCCTAAACGCACTTAGATTCCTGTTCTCCAGAGAAGAATTCCTGGAAGGAATGGGTGATGTTTCAGGTCAAGACTCTTCAGACTCGGTCTGAAGAAGGGTCTCGACCGGAAAACATCACTCATTCCTTCTATCCAGAGATGCTGTCTGTCCCGCTGAGTTACTCCAGCATTTTGTGTCTATCCTGTTGGAAACCATGCAGTTCCAATCTTGATGCCGGTTTCTAGCTGTAAACTAATCTGTTTCCATTGTGTCTTTGAGGAACTTCACAAATTCTGTACAGCAAATCCAGCCATAATTTGGCACAATATGCAGAACATTTTACAAAAAAAGGATGAAATTCAATTTCTAGGCACATAACGATGGATGGCAAACAGCAAGTTTGAAACAATTTTCCACACGGTGGAAAAGATTTGCATGGTTTAACTTTAATTTGAAATGGCAGATGAGTGCACATAGGGATTCATACAATCAATATGTATATTTGCCACAAGAATGATGCTGAAACCCACCCGTATTTCTTCAAAGATACCAGGGGAAGCTGATGCCAGATAGCAGCTAGCAAGTGAAAGGGTCAGTAAGCCTTCAAATGAATTGTAATAATAGTACTGGAAAGCCCGAGTTAACAAGAGCTCACGATCAGCTGGTACATATATTTAATCAACCGCAAAATGTCACCTGAACAGCAGGGTGCCCAAGGAGAAAGAGACAGAGCAATAAACATTGTATTAAGTACAAGGTGAAACAGTGAGAGTGTCAGTGAATAATCCTGATATTTCTGGTCATGAAATAAACCTTTGCATAGGATGGCACAGTGGCGCAGTGGTTGCTGCCTTACAGCGTCAGAGACCCGGGTGCGATCCTGACTAGATGTTGTCTGTACAGATTGTGTACATTCTTCCCGTGACCGCGTGGGTTTTCTCCAGGTGCTTTGGTTTCCTCCCGCACTCCAAAGATGCTGAGGCTTGTTGGTTAATTGGCTTTTTACAATTTACAGTATTAATATTAACGTGTCAATGCAGCTTTGAGATTGGAGAAAAAACACAAGATCACAGGAAGAGCATGCAAACTCCACACAGTCAGCCCCCAATGTCAGGATCTAGGATGGGTCACGAGAGCTGTGAGACAGCTGTACCTGCTGCCTTACCGTGCCAACACTTTTAGGTCCCTCCAGCAGACCCGGTCACCCTAGATTAATATTTACATATTTAAAAACAGATATGGGTTTCATTTCATGTTAAGATATAGGTTAACATTTATTGTTCAGTTCTACTAAGATTGGCCTGTGTGGGCAAGTAGGGTCGAAGGGCCTGTTTCTCCCTCTTTACCATCTTATTTCAATTTTGTATTCTTTCCATACTTTTTACATTCAGCTTCATTTCAATTGAATTATAAACCCGACATTAAAGTACAACCCAATTTCTCTCTCATGGTAAAAGTCCATAAATTTATTTGGTTTTGCCTGCAGTTCCCTGCTGTCATCCTTTGCTTTATAGAGCCTCATCATTACATCCCTGTTTTTGTATATAAGCTCTCTCCAAATAAATGCTAGCATTGAGCTTGCTTTCTTTACTGCCGATTCAACTTGCAGAATAACTTTTTGGAACTCCTGCACCAGCATGCCAAAGTTCTTTTACACCTCCGATTTCTGGATTCTCACCCCATTTAGAAAATGGTCTACGCCTTTATTCCTACTACCAAAATGCATGACTCCACACTTTGCTACACTATATTCCAACTGCCACTTCTCTGCCCACTCTCCCAACCTGTCCATGTCCTTCTGCAGAGTCACTGCTTTCTCTACACCACCTGCCCTTCCACCTATTTTCGTATCATCCACAAACTTGGCCACACAACCTTCAATCTCCTCATCCAAATCATTAATATACAAAGTGAAGAGTAGCGGCCCCAGCACTGATCACTGCGGAACTCCGGTAGTCATTGGCAGCCAACCAGAAAAAGCCCCCTTTAATGCCACCCTTTGTCTTCTGTCATCCAGCCAACTTGCTTTCCATGCTAGTATCTGCCCTTTGAGACCGTGGGCTCTCATCTTCCTAAGCAGCCTAATTTGTGGCACCTTACCAAAGGCTTTCTGAAAATCTAAGTAAACACCATCTACTGACTCTCCTTTGCCCTGCTATTAAGCACTCCGTAACTTCATCCTTTATAATGGATTCTAAAATCTTACCAACCACCAAAGTCAGACTAACCGGCCTATAGTTCCCACATTTCTGCTTTGGCCCCTTCTTGTGCAGCGGGGTAATATTGGCAATTTTCCAATCATCGGGGACCTCTCCTGTCGCTAGTGATGTTTGAAATATCACTGTCATTGCCTCCACAATCTCTGCCACCTCTTTCAGAACCCTAGGGTGCGGTCCATCTGGTCCAGGTGACTTATCCACCTTCAGCTCTTTCGCGTTCCCAAGCACCTTCTCCCCGGTAATACCCACTCCATTAACCTCCACCCCTTGACTCTCTTGAATTTCAGGCACGATGCTGATGTCATCCATTGTGAAGACAATAAACAATAGACAATAGGTGCAGGAGTAGGTCATTCGGCCCTTCAAGCCAGCACCACCATTCAATGTGATCATGGCTGATCATCCACAATCAGTACCCCGTTATTGCCTTCTCCCCATATCCCCTGACTCCGCTATCTTCAAGAGCCCTATCTAGCTCTCTCTTGAAAGTATCCAAAGAACCTCTGAGGCAGAGACTTCCACAGACTGTGTGAAAAAGTGTTTAATCTCCGTTCTAAATGGCTTGCCCCTTTTTCTTAAACTGCGGCCCCTAGTTCTGGACTCCACCAACATTGGGAACATGTTTCATGCCTCTAACGTGTCCAAGCCCTAACTTTTACTTTTTGAAAGAAAGTAATCTAGAATCAATTAGAGTTAATTTTTTCTCACGTGTTGCACTGACAATACGATGCTTGCTGTTTTTCTCAGGATAACACTTCAGAAGTGCACCGACCGGTTGCTGTATCAGCATCTTTTTCTTTACGATCAGTAACTCAAGTACAGACCTTTTCCTTTGAATCACATGCAGAGCAGCAGAAGATAATTAGTACCCTAAACTGAACATTTTCAGGTGTTTGTCAATTCATTCCATCCTTTTTAAATGGAGGCACCTGTGTTGTTTGAAGTTTGATAGCATGAAATCTCCAGCCTTCAGTACTGTCTGAAACACTCAGTCCAATGCTTGCAGATTGCATATTTGTGGCTGAGTGGGGAAACAGCTGATACAGTCACCATCGATCACTGGGAAATGTTTGCTGTCTTCCATTTGAATTAAACAATGTAATAAATCTTGGGGGGAAAATCTCAACTCCTACTTTTAAAAATAGTATTACAAAGCAATTTACTCCTCTCCTATAATAAAATACACTGCACCGGATACTTTTAAAAAAGAAATAAACGCAACATTTTGAAAGTACAGTCTTACAAAACAAGTTAAAGAAAAACTAACCTACATTTACAAAACTACATAATGAGTATTTTCTTTTATATTTTTGCTGTTGTCCCCAGCTTTAAGAACATTAAATTTCATGTGATTGATCAAAGGAATTATTTTTATCATAATGAAATGGAAACTGATTTTGATTCATCAAAAGGAATGAATTTAATGTGATCATATATATTTTCAGCTGTCCAAATTTTTAAGACATCATCTGTAAATAAATTACGAGACCAAGTATCAAATACCCTTGAAATTACTTGCCAAGATATTGAACTGTTTAGTGCCTGTTTTACACAAGTCACATAATAATCAATCTAACCCAGGGTAGAACACTTTAGTGATCATTTCCAGGTTAAAATATTATCCATTGGGAAATTGGATTGGGTGTTTCAGAGGGCTATTTATTTCAGAATACCGAGCTTTTAACACTCACCTGATAACATAAGTCTTCAAAAATTGCCCATTTCCACCCATATCAACATAGATTGAAACATTGAAATGTAATTTACGATCATCACTGAACTGTCACAACACATTATGCTATTTTGTTGCATTTTTTGCTAATTAAGGGGTGGTAGAGTTGCTGCCTCCCAGCACCAGAGACCTGGGTTCAATCCTAACCTCGGATGCTGTTTGTGTGGAGTTTGCAAATTTCTCCCTGTGACCGTGCAGGTTAGTCTCCTCACATCCAAAGACGTGAGAGATGTGGGTTAATTGGCCTCTAGAAATTGTCCATAATGTGTAGGGAGTCGATGCAAAAGTGGGATTCAAGATTCAAGAGTTTATTGTCATGTGTCGCAGATGGGACAATGAAATTCTTGCTTTGCTTCAGCACAACAGAATGTAGTAGGCATAACAAATACAGATCAGATCAGTGCGACATACTAGAGGCAGGAAACATGTTCCCGATATTCGGGGAGCCCTGAAGCAGGGGCCACAGTTTAAGAATAAGGAGTAAGCCATTTAGAACGGAGACGAGGAAACGCTTTTTCTCACAGAGTGTTCAGTCTGTGGAATTTTCTGCCTCAGAGGGCGGTGGAGGCAGGTTCTCTGGATGCTTTCAAGAGAGAGCTAGATAGGGCTCTTAAAAATAGCAGTCAGGGGATATGGGGAGAAGGCAGGAACGGGGTACTAATTGGAGATGATCAGCCATGATCACATTGAATGGCGGTGCTGTCTCGAAGGGCCAAATAGCCTACTCCTGCATCTATTGTCTATTGATCATATACCAATGAATATATATATATATATATATATATATATATATATATATATACACATATAAATAAACAGATAAAGTATAATGGGCTATTCATGGTCAGAGTTTTGTTTGAGTTGAGTTTAATAGCCTGATGGCTGTGAGGAAGTAGCTATTCCTGAATCTGGATGTTGCAGCGGGGAGATGAGTGAGTGGCCAGGATGGTGTGGATCCTTGATGATGCTGGCAGTCTTTTTGAGGCAGCGACTGCGATACATCCCCTCGATGGTAGGGAGGTCAGAGCCGATCACATAGAACTAATGTGAACAGATGATCGATGGACTTGGTCGGCCAAGGGCCTGTTTCCATGCTGTTGCGCTAAAATTAACTAAACGAGGCCTAGCCTGTTTACACCAGGACACGTGACCAAGAAGTTTTCAAAGGCACTGCAGGCTTTGGATATCTTCAAATATCCACAGAAAGTACTACAACTAACAGAGAGTTTAATTTGGCATCATATTCAACATAGGACCAAATAGCCGGCTCCTGCACTATATCCTTGTTGTTTTATATCCTGTTCTATGTAATATAATCAATATTATATTGATCAGTACGGGTGTCAAGGGTTATGGGGAGAAGGTAGGATAATGGGGTGAGGAGGGAGAGACAGATCAGCCATGATTGAATGGCAAAGTAGACTTGATGGGCTCAATGGCCTAATACTGCTCCTGTCACTAATGACCTTATGACCACATGATCCTGTGAGTGTTTTATGAGCGTTAGTGGTTGAGGCATGTTGGACATTTGCACCCTGGGAAAAGGGTTCAGACTGTTTACCCTATCTATACCGCTCATAATTGTATATACTGCGATCAAGTCTTCTCGCAACCTCTGACATTCCAGAGAAAGCAATCCAAGCCTATCCAAACTCTCCCTGTGGCTGAGCCCCTCTAATACAGACAGCATTCTGGTAAACCTCCTCTGCACCCTTTCCAAAGCCTCCACAACTTTCCTGTAGTGGGGTGACCAGAACTGCATGCTATACTCCAAATGCAGCCTAACGAAAGTCCTATAAAGCTGCATCATGACTCCCTGGCTCTTATATTCAATGTCCCTGATAGCAACGATGCCAAGCACACCATATGCCTTCTTAACCACCCTATCTACTTGTGATGCCACCTTCAGCAAGCTATGAACTTGGACTCCAATTAACTGTATATTCGTTCCTTGCATCCAACCTACCAACGTGCACTTGCTCAGGTTAAACTCCATCTGCCATTTCTCTGCCCATTTCTGCAGTTGGTTTATGTCCCACTGTACCTTCTGACAACATTCCTCACTGTCTGTAATTCCTCAAATCTGGGTGCCGATACCAAACGTACTCAGCAACCCACCCACATTTACATCCGGGTCTTTTAGACAATAGACAATAGGTGCAGGAGTAGGCCATTCAGCCTCTAGAGCCAGCACCGCCATTCAATGTGAACATGGCTGATCATCCACAATCAGTACCCCATTCCTGCCTCCTCTGCATATCCCTTAACTCTGCTATCGCTAAGAGCTCTATCCAACTCTCTCTTGAAAGCATCCAGAGAACAGAGAATTTCATACACTCACGACTCTTTGTGTGAAAAAGTTTTTCCTCATCTCCGTTCTAAATGACTTACCCTTTATTCTTAAACTATGGCCCCTGGTTCTGGACTCCCCAACATTGGGATCATGTTTTCTGCCTCTAGCATGTCCAAACCCTTAATAATCTTATATGTTTCAATAAGATCTCATTCTGTTGAATTCCAGATTATACAAGCCCAGCTATCAACATATGACAGTCCCGCCGTCCCGGGAACTAACCTTGTGAACCTACGCTGCATTCCCTCAATAGCAAGAATGTCCATCCTCAAGTTTGGAGACCAAAACTGCACATAATACTCCAGGTGTGGTCTCACTAGGGCCCTGTATAACTGCAGGAGGACCTCTTTGCTCCTATACTTAACTCCTCTTGTTATGGCCAACATGCCATTCGCTTTCTTCACTGCCTGCTGTACCTGCATGTTTAATTTTATATATATCACAAACAGCCGAGATCTCAGCACACATCCCTGAGGAACTCCCCTGATCACATACCTCCAGTCAGAATATCTACCTTCCACCACAACCCTCTATGAATAACCTAATTTTGAATTCATGGGGCTAAATGATTGTGAATCCCAGACATCTTAATCTTCTGTATCAGCCTTCCATGAGGGACCTTATCAAAAGCCTTACTAAAACCCACGTATACAATACCCACTGCCCTACTTTCATTCATCTCGTTCGTCACCTCCTCAAAAAACTCAATCAAGTTAATAAGACACGACCTGTCATGTTCAAAGGAACTGCAGTGTGCTGGTTTACACCGAAGATAGACACAAAATGCTGGAGTAACTCAGCGGGTCAGGCTGCATCTTTGGAGAAAAGGAATAGGTGACTTTTCGGGACGAAACCCTTTTTCTATCCGGAATTAGACCATTCCCTTCCAAATGGGAGTAAATCCCATCTCAAAGAATTGTCTCCAATGGTTTCCCTACAACTGATGTGAGGCTCAGTGGCCTATAGATCCCTGGATTCTCTCTACTTCCTTTCTTGACAATCAAAAAGGCACGTAGCATATAGAGAACAGAGGTGTATATAAAGGATGCGAAGATCACGTGAATTAAAACACTCCCCTTTGGAAAAGGTCTGAAGTGAATTAAAATGCCGAGGGTCTACAAATCAATTGCTGAATTGAGAGGTGGTATCAATAAATGTTTCATTTTAATTAGGGTTTTCAAAATGAATTCTTCCCAATCAAATGGATTACATTCAGTCGGTACGACAAGCCAAAACTGGGTTTTGAATTGCGATCAGGACGGTTCACTAATTGATATTGATGCCAGCTGTATCAACGTGAATTTCTGCCAAGACTGCAAAAAAAAACTATTTTTTGTTTGCATTGTGAATTTCTTATCAAGGGGCAAAATTGGCATTCATTATCAAAAGCGCCCAATTTTTAAAATCATTCAGTCATACCTGTGAAAATATTTGATATCATAACAGTATTTCCAAACATCCATATTTAAATGCTCTCTGAAACAGTTGGGTTTCTTGTATTATCTGGTGTATCAGATTCCCTCTGTGCAAACTCTTTGCTGAGAGAGCCTATGCAATGTGATATGCCAACTCCATAGGAGGTGGAAGCATCTGAGACACTCCTTGACAATAAAGCAGGATGATTTTTAAGTCTTACAAGATACATTTCTTCACACCAGCCAAGAAATTTCCCGAATGTATGCCTTTTCCAGATTTATTTGCTTCTCTTTAAACATTTACCTTATTTCACATTTCCATTTGATTATCATCAATCAGCCCAGGTCTGCATTCACTTTTACTCTTGTATTATCGGGATCCTATTCATTAAGGTTTGGGTGTGTACTTCTGGAACCGAAGGTTATTGAAAGGTACAGAATCCAGATTGTAGGAAAGTACTGTTGAACCCTTAAGATAAATTACAGTTATATAAAATGCCCAAAACTGTAACAGAAGGTTATGTGGAGGTGTAAACTGCGAGTAGATTTAATCTTGATCTTTGTTAGCAGCAAGAGGGAGCATACCATCTGCTTGATTGCCGCTCTTATTCTGCTCCAGAAATACAAAGGGTACAAGAGAGAATATTTTTTTCTTCTTGCCCTAACGTGACAAGACACTTTTGTGGTGATTTATGAGTGCAGAATATCTTCCAAAAACACAGTTGCACAGTTTGCATCCCATCAATCCAACCCTAAATCTCATTTCCACCATAACTCAACGTTAAAAATACTGTTTGTTCATTTTTCTTATCTGTAGAATGAATCTTACTGAGATCTGGAGACCAGGGTTTGATCCTGACTACGGGTGCTGCCTGAATGGAGTTTGTACGTTCTGCCTGTGACAGGGTGGCACGGTGGCGCAGTAGTAGAGTTGCTGCCTTACCGCACCAGTGCTGGTGCTGTCTGTACGGTGTTTGTAAATTCTCCCCATGACCGTGCGGGTTTTCTCCAAGATCTTCCGTTTCGTCCCACACTCCAAAAATGTACAGGTTTGTAGGTTAATTGGCTTGGTATCAGTGTGTAAGAATAGTGTTAATGTGCGGGGATTGCTGGTCAGTGCGAACTTGGTGCATTGTATCTCTAAACTAAACAAAATCTGCAATATTGGGGATAGACACAAAGCGCTGGAGTAAATCAGCAGGTCAGGCAGCATCTCTGGAGAGAATAGAACCATCTCTAGCATGGTACTGAGAGAGTAGTGCAGAGGTGAAGGATCAGATGTGTTGCTCCACAGGGTAAGCATCATTTCCCTGAAAATATTAGGGAACTTCTCTCCAAAGTTCTGGTTTTCCCTTCACCCAACTTCAACCTAAATCGGAGCCCCTGGATATTATCACACTGCACACCTTGCGCCTGCTACGCACAATCTTCATGGTTGTTCCTACTTGCTAAAGCAACTACAGTTCCAAAACAGTTAATTGGCCAGTAAGCACTTTAAATTTCCTGCTGCAGCAGTAGAGTTTTGTGCAAGGTCTCCCAACACCAAATATTTATTCTTCACGAGGCGCATCGTAGCAAACACAACAGAAGCAAGCACGCACAGTTTGTGTGCAATATCTGAAAAAGGGTCCCGACCTGAAACATCACCTGTCCGTGTTCTCCGGCAAAGTTGCCTGACCCGCTGAGTTATTCCAGCACTCTGTGTTCGTTTTTTATGTTTATATTTCTGCTGCCTCTGCCACTGCAGAGTGTATGGAAGTATTTGGCAACCCGAGATTCTAGGAGTGGATGGACAGAGAGAGGATATGTTGGCGCACAGAGGTAGTTTGGGAGAACTAGTGGAAGGAATCTTTGAGTAACATGGCAGTGCATTGTGAGTCGGAGCACAATCATTTTGGGCCACGGGAGGGGTGGATGATAAAATGAGTGGATTGGGGTGGCACAGTGACATAGCTGGTAGAGCTGCTGCCTCACACTGCCGGAAACTCAGGTTCAAACCTAGCCTTTGGTGCTGTCCATGTGGAGTTTCCATGTTCTCCCTGTTTCCTCCAGGTGCTCCGGTTTCCTCCCACATCCCAAATACGTGCGGGGTTATAGGTTAAATGACCTTGGCTAATTTACCCGAGGGTGCAGGTAGTGGATGTGAAAGTAGATTAACATAGAACAAGTGTGAACGGGTGATTGATGATCGACGTGGACTCGAGGATGCTGAAAATCCTGTGTCCATGCTGAATCTTTCAGTCAGGCAATCAAAAGGCAGAGTGACTCAGGCCCGGACTGATAGCAGGTGAATTGGGAGTTTTTCGCTCAAGATGTATATGGACGCCCTTTCTCTCATTTTTTTTAATAGTTCTAATTCATTCAGAAGAAAATCATGTTGTTTTACTCGAGGAATATGCAACTTTTTCCTTTGATAAGGACAACTACATAAAATAGAAAATGAACCAACATGTATAACTGGAAGACAATAGAAAGGATAACATAAAGACTTTCACAATGAAATGCCATAATAATACATCAGGAAAAGCTAGCAAAAGGGAAGTGCAACTTAATTAAGATGAATAATTTCACACAGCGTTGTCCAAAATGCTTTTTCTGCAATATGGCTTCTTTTTAGTTTTATTCCATTTGTGGTGAGAACTGCCAAAAAAATAATAAGTCTCTGTAATATGGATCACTTGCAATGATCGGCATAGTTACATGAGGATGACAAATATTGACAGTGGGAGTAATGGGAGGGAGGAGAGTCATAACAAGCATGAACCAGACTATTTTGTCCAGGGTCATGTATAAGGTTGGCACTGTGGCACAATTGGCAAAGTTTACTGCCTCACAAAGCCAAAGATCTGAGTTTGATCCTGACCTCAATAGTTCAATCATTCAATCTGCTCAATGGTGCCTCCAGATTCAGAGACCATTTCTTCACAACTGTTACCAGACAACTGAACCATTCCACCAACAATCGGTCCTGAGCTACTATATACTTCATTTAAGACCCACGGGCTATCTTTAATCGGACTTTACCTGGCACTAAATGTTATTCCCTTTATCATGTATCTGTTCATTGTGGACGGCTCGATTGTAATCACATTTAGTCGTTTCGCTAACTGGTTAACGCGCAACATAAAAAGCTTTTCACTGTCCCTCGGTACACGTGACAATAAACTAAACTATAATATTAACAATGGTCCCTTTATTATCACGTGTACCAAGGTACAGTGAAATTATTTTTTGCCATACAGGTCAGTAAGATTATTGCCAAAGGGAAGTGCAAGTTAATTAAGATTACTAATTTTACATAGCACTATTCAACGAGTGCTTTCCATGTGGAGTTTGCACGTTTCCCCTGAGACCATGGGGTTTCCTCAGGATGCTCTGGTTTCCTCCCATATCCCAAGACGTGTGGGTTTGCAGGTTAATTGGCCTCTGTAAATTGCTCCTAACATGCAGGGTGTGGATCTGAAAGTGGTATCATATCGAACTAGTGTGAACGGGTGATCAATGGTCGGCATGGACTGTTGGCCTAAGGGCCTGTTTCCATACTGTTTCTTTCGATTAATTCTATCAATATGGTGAGTGCAAGCTGAGGCAGAAGCACAGAGCACAATATTTATTCCACAAACCTACTTCCACATTCAATGGTACTTCTAAGGATCTCATTAAAAAACAACAACAAATTTGGTTTAAATAGAATTAAATGTAATGTAGTTGACACAAATGCAGCTCAAAGGCAGGAAGTACAGAAGCCTGAGATTCCACACAACCCGGGTCAGGATCAGCTATTTTCCTGCAATTGTCAGGTCCTTGAACACTAATCCTACATATTTTGTCATAGTTTAGAGATGCAGCATGGAAACAGGCCTTTCAGCCCACCAACTCCGACCAACAATCATCCCGTTCGCTAGTTCTACCCCACACACTAGGGACAATTTACCAAAGCCAATTAACTTACATTATTATTAGCCAAGAGAAAGTTAGATGATGTATTCAACAGCGAGTTAGATATAGTTCTTAGGGACAACGGAATCAAGGAATATTGGAAGAAAGCAGAACGGGGTACTGATTTTGGATAATCATCCATGATCATAGTGAATGGCGGTGCTGGCTCAAAGGGCCGAATGGCCTACTCCTGCACCTATTTTCTATTTCTACAAACCTGCATGTCTTAGAAATGTGGGAAGAAACCAGAACACCAGGGCAAATTGCACGTCATCGGAAGAATGTGCAAACTCTGTACAGACAGCATCCACGGTCAGGATCGACCTGGCACTGTAAGGCAGCAGCTCTTCTGCCCTCGACCTAGTACAAAGGCACAGTCATACCTAAGTACAAGGGTGTACTACTGTAGATTACTGAGTCAGTACTCAAGAGTTGTAACATTTCCGAAGTCATTTTGTACCCTTCAAGTTCAAAGTTGAGAAAAAAAATGTAGTCTTAACTTGATATTGTCCTGGTGGTGGCATTGAGGCAGAAAGGTTCTCAAGCCAGCAAAGTGTGGCTAGGAAGCTTTATGTGGGGTGTCCATCAGTTGCTATTCATTGGGCCCCATGTGGACAAGGGAAGAAAGGGAGATTTTGCATGGTAACTTATTGTTTAGGAAGGAACTGCAGATGCTGGTTTATACCGAAGATAGACTCCAAATACTGGAGTAAATCCACGGGTCAGGCAGTATCTCTAGAGAGAAAAGAACTAGGTGATATTTCAGGTCAGAAGCCTTCTGACTTGTTCTTTACCATGTTCTTTATAATCAGAGTTATATTTAATCAAGAGGCACAAGAGACTGAAGATGTTGGAATCTTGAAAATACAAATAACTGGAGGATCAATGGGTCAGGCAGTGTCTGTGGATGGAATGGACAGACGCCATTTCGGGTCAGAACCCTTCTTTAGACTGAATCTATCCAAAGTCTGAAAAAAAATCCTGATCCTAAACGACATCTGTCATTCGCTCCACAGATGCTGCCTGGCCTGTTAAGTTCATCAGCACTTTGTGTTTTGCTTATATTCAAACAATTTCATTTTTGGGTCAAGTGGGATTACCCAGAGAGTTTTGCTGCTCTTTGGCTTGTTTTAAGGGTTGTTTTTCAGACCATTGAGTTGAAAATCTGACCATAGGTGAGTTCTTGTGTTGTACTACTGTTGGTTCGTTCGCTCGTGTGTCAGACGACACATTTGGCTTCCGTTGTCGTCCAACATGTTGACAGAATTGGTCGCCCGACGCATCACTCAGTGCATCGTGTGGTCGTTTCCGGGGATCACCACGAAGGGGCTTCTGTCATGACACTACTGTTGCCGTTATTGTACAATTAAAAAGAAACATATAGCAGCAAATAGAATTTTTATTCAAAGGTTGGGAGATTAATTTCTCGATGGGCACTAAGATACCCCAAAATATGGACCCAACAAAACATGGCTCATGCTTTCCTTCAATATTTCAGAAAGAATGCTGAACAGCAAAGGATGTTGTTCCATGCTCACATGGCAGAGAAATTGCATTGGGCATAAAGATTGCCTCCTACAGCAAATGCCTTGTTACGAAATATTTCACAATGGAAATTGAAAGGATTTTTTATTTGCATAACACTGAAAAAAGTGCAATGTGATTAAACTTGTATGCAGCTTTAGTTTTTTTAAACTTAAACTTGCTTGCCTGTCTTGTGAATCAATGTCCCACTGAGTCATTGATTCACAAATACAGGTTCAATCACTTTAACGTCTCTTAGCAGGAGTGCACTACAGGTTTTCTGTCTTTTCAAGGTAGCAAAACCAGAAGTAAAACATTGTTCCCACATGGAAGGGAGTAAGCAGTCAGGCTACAAACTATCATGATCCGGTGACAGTCTCTGCTTTTATTGCCTTCAGGCATTCCCCATGTTCTTATCTCTGATTTCAGTCTTGTATCAAGACTTTTCTACACTTCCAATGCCTAAACCATGCTTTTCCCTTTCTATTGCCTTCAGTTCTTTGATAGGAGTCTGTTCTATGGTTTCCCTTTTGAAGTAGGTCTCAGGGTCTCTGCCTCATCAGAATACTCCACTCACACCCATGCCTGTGGAACTGCAGGTCACTACCACAACCCACTGCTAGCCTAAGGCTTAATTTTCCATTGCCCAGATTATGAAAGAAAGTTCTGAGCCTAAACTTTGCTTGATGTTTCTTTTGAGATGTAAGTGGGTCTCTGCCTCATCAGAATACTCCGCTCACACCCATGCCTGTGGAACCTCACAGATCAAACATTCTTAATGGCTACCTTGAACAATTAGAGTGGTTATCATGATTTGTGGCCTCTTTAAGTTTTATTTGTTTTCTTATTGCCTCCCTCTTGTTGGAACTGGCTTTTATTTTCAATTTTCTTTGCATCCTGGCGTCAAACTTCTTTATTTGTTTGAATTTAGATCATGCTTGCTTGCAACCACTGGTCACTGAACCTTTTCTGCTTTTCCCAGCTGATGCTCTGCATGTTCACCTCTATCCTCTACCATGTCAAAACATAGCACATTAGATGCAAAAACACTTTTGAATCCTGCCTACATATGTGACGGCCTTAAATTCCAGGCCAATCCATTGCTGGGGATTCTCTTATCTAGGGCATCCTTAAAGATTTCTCAAGGTCAACCAGGAATGATTGGGTTAACATATGATGAGCGTTTGATGGCACTGGGCCTGTACTCGCTGGAGTTTAGAAGGATAAGAGGAGACCTCATTGAAACTTTCTGAATTGTGAACGGAGATGAGGAGGAATTTTTTTAGTCAGACGGTGGTGAATCTGTGGAATTTGTTGCTGTGGAGGTCGTCAATTCATAGTTTTAAGGTCGAGATTGACATGTTCTTGATTAGTACGGGTGTCAGGGGTTATGGGGAGAAGGCAAGAGAAAGGGATTGAATGGAATATATTGGGGGAGGGGTGGCATGGGGCGCAGCGGTAGAGCTACTGTCTTATAGCGCCAGAGACCTGGGTTCGACCCTGACTGCGGGTGTTGTCTGTGGGGAGTATGGACGTTCGCCCCGTGACCTGCGTGGGTTTTCTCTGAGATCTTCGTTTTTTTCCCACACTCCAAAGACGTACAGGTTTGTAGGTTAATTGGCTTTGTATAAATGTAATTGTCCCTAGTGTGAGAAGGATAGTGTTAGCTTGTGGGGATCGCTGGTGCAGGGTGCGGGTTCGGTGGGCCGAATGGCCTCTTTCCACTCTGTATCTCTAAACTAAATCTTCTTTGTTGATTGGACCTGAATGCAAACTGATTGCATTTGTATCTTGTGCAAAGTACCCTATCCTAGAGGAACCATAACACCATGCCATCAGGAATGAGTACAATGAGACTGGATGTATCAACAGCTCTTACCTCTTCTACCCAAGGGCCTGTTTCCACAAAAAAAAAAAAAAAAAAAAAATCCATTGACTTGGCCTCCACTGCCCTCAGTGGCAATGAATTCCACGGATTCACCACCCTCTGACTAAAGAAATTCCTCTTCATCTCCTCTCTAAAGGTACAACCTTTTATTCTGAGGCTGTGGCCTCTGGTCCTATACTTTTCCACTAGTGGAAACACCCTCTCCACATCCACTCTATTCAGGCCTCCCTTTCAATGAGGTCCCCCCTTATCCTTCTAAACTTCAGCGAGTACAGGCCCAGTGTCGTCAAACGCTCATTAAATGTTGACCCAATTATTCCTGGGATCATTCTCGTTAACCTCCTCTTTTCTTGTATGTCAGTGACAGTGCTCCTGTTTTATGTCTTCCCGACGACCAGTGTTGTCACTTGCCTCAAAGAACAACTGCATACATTTTGGGCACAAAACCACCCATAGTGAATGACTGAGTCCACTCACACTGTCTGAGCTTCCCGACATATCTCACAAATTCATTGTTGCTCACCGTGGAGTTTTACCCATAGTGTGGGATTCTCCAGTTGCTACCATCATAAATGTGGATAAATGTGAGGTTATCCACTTTGGTGGCAAAAACAGGAAAGCAGACTATTATTTAAATGGTGGCCGATTAGGAAAAGGGGAGATGCAGCGAGACCTGGGTGTCATGGTACACCAGTCATTGAAAGTAGGCATGCAGGTGCAGCAGGCAGTGAAAAAAGCGAATGGTATGTTAGCTTTCATAGCAAAAGGATTTGAGTACAGGAGCAGGGAGGTTCTACTTCAGTTGTACAGGGTCTTGGTGAGACCACACCTGGAGTATTGCGTGCAGTTTTGGTCTCCAAATCTGAGGAAGGACATTATTTCCATAGAGGGAGTGCAGAGAAGGTTCACCAGACTGATTCCTGGATGTCAGGACTGTCTTATGAAGAAAGACTGGATAGACTCGGTTTATACTCTCTGGAATTTAGGAGATTAAGAGGGGATCTTATAGAAACTTACAAAATTCTTAAGGGGTTGGACAGGCTAGATGCAGGAAGATTGTTCCCGATGTTGGGGAAGTCCAGGACAAGGGGTCACAGCTTAAGGATAAGGGGGAAATCCTTTAAGACCGAGATGAGAAAGACTTTTTTCACACAGAGAGTGGTGAGTCTCTGGAACTCTCTGCCACAGAGGGTAGTTGAGGCCAGTTCATTGGCTATATTTAAGAGTGAGTTGGATGTGGCCCTTGTGGCTAAGGGGATCAGAGGGTATGGAGAGAAGGCAGGTACGGGATACTGAGTTGGATGATCAGCCATGATCATATTGAATGGCGGTGCAGGCTCGAAGGGCTGAATGGCCTACTCCTGCACCTAATTTCTATGTTTCTATGTTTCTATCAGATCTATTCCCGTTCTCACAGAAAACATCAAGTAAAATCAATTTACTTTAAACTTTAGAGATACAGCGTGGAAACGGATCCTTTGGCCCACTGAGTCTATGCCGACCAGCAATCACCCTGTACACTGACAATATCCTACACACTAGGGACAATTTACAATTTTACCGCAGCTAATTACCCTACAAACTTGTACATCTTTGGAAATTGGGAAGAAACCAGAGCACTCAGAGCAATTCCACGTGGTGACATGGAGAACATATAAACTCAGACAGCACCTGTGGTCAGGATCAAACCCGGGTCTCTGGCGCTGGAAGGCAGCAAATCTACCGCTGTGCTGCTGCCTATTGCCTGTGTGTATTGCTGGTTTCTTTAGTACTGCAACTACTATCACTCAGGCTAGGAAGGGGCAAGAACAGAAGCTCCTTGTTTGATCCCGAACAGCAGTGTCTCGTACAACATTGTATCAAAATCTTATTGCTTGGGACTCATTTAAAAAATGTATTATTGAATTTCTCAGAGGGAGAAGTCCCTACTCTTCACATTGAAGATGGCAACATGGTGGGAGAGATCTGTTGAAGTATATAGAAATTATCATAGGAAAGACATTCTTGCCATAGAGGGAGTGCAGAGAAGGTTCACCAGACTGATTCCTGGGATGTCAGGACTTTCATATGAAGAAAGACTGGATAGACTCAGCTTGTACTCGCTAGAATTTAGAAGATTGAGGGGGGATCTTATAGAAACTGACAAAATTCTTAAGGGGTTGGACAGGCTAGATGCAGGAAGATTGTTCCCGATGTTGGGGAAGTCCAGTACAAGGGGTCGCAGTTTAAGGATAAGGGAGAAATCTTTTAGGACCGAGATGAGAAAAACATTTTTCACACATGAATCTCTGGAATTCTCTGCCACAGAAGTAGTTGAGGCCAGTTCAGTGGCTATATTTAAGAGGGAGTTAGATGTGGCCCTTGTGGCTAAAGAGATCAGGGGGTATGGAGAGAAGGCAGGTAAGGGATACTGAGTTGGATGATCAGCCATGATCATATTGAAATGGCGGTGCAGGCTCGAAGGGCCGAATGGCCTACTCTGGCACCTATTTTCTATGTTTCTATCAAGGAGGGGAATATAGAGGAGAGTTCAAGATGACCACAATGCTGGTTCTGGTGATGCAACTTTGCTTTACAGCAACCTGGATCATTGCTCAATCATCCCTAATAACACTATCGCATCTCAAGGTACCTTTCAATGCAAGGATAGGAGATCTTCTTATCGAGTCCTCATCATAAGATTAGGAATTGTTCAGCCAGAGCTGAACACACTTCTCGGCATCTGCATACAATTGCGTCTTGTGCTTCTTGTGCGTGGTGGTGGAAAGATTGGTGAAAACAGGGCCGCGACGAGAAAACTCTCCTTGACCTCAGGACAAGAGATGGAGCAAACAACTGCAGCAGACTTCTAGTTGTTGAAGTTAAAATAATGCCAATTGAATTATTTATGTTAATATTGTATTGTATTGTATTGTACTGTATATCTTTATTATCATTTTTCTGAGAATTTGCATACCCAGAGGAAAACGAAAAAGTGTTTCTCAACCAGCGTCCATTCAGTGTGTGGTAAAAAATAAATAGAAATAGAGAATAAAGTACATATATCACGAGTTCCGATCGGCAGTGGCACGACAATGGCTCTGCTTCAGTGTGTCCAGGTTGGTGTTTGGTGCACAATACTTTGGCAGGGGGCAAAGTCTGTTTATCAGTCTAATTGCCTGCGGGAAGAAGCTGAGGAGCATCCTGCTGGTTTTGCAGCTGATGCTCCTGTACCTCTTCCCAGATGGCAGGATGGAGAATATGTGATGCGATGGGTGGTATGGGTCTTTGATGATGGAGATGGCTCTGCTAATACATCTCTTCTTGTATATGTCCAGCAAAGAAGGGAGTGGAGCACCAATAATCCTGCTGGCGGTCTTCACAATCCTGTCCAGTTGGTGCCGTTCGTACGCCTTGCAGCTCCCGAACCAGGAGGATAGGTAGGCACAATCAGCAAATGGAAATTAAAATGATACTTGATCACAAAACTATCATAATCCTTGGGCGTGGGCAGGAACTGCAGATGCTATGATAAACACAAAATGCTGGAGTAAATCAGCAGATCAGGCAGCATTTCTGGAGAAAAAGAATAGGTGGCGTTTTGGGTCGAGACCCTTCTTTAGACTTCAGCGTCTGAAGAAGGGCCTCAACCCAAAAGAAGGAGTGTCTTTCGACCATCAACCCTGAAGAAGTCTCGACCCAAAATGTTATCTATTCTTCTTCTCCAGAGATGCTGCCTGAACCACTGAGTTATACTATCCTAATCATTGTCTGAAAAAAACATTGGGCTTTTAATTTTTAATGTTGTAAATTGAAGCATATTGCCGCAGAACATGAACATTATGTTTAAAACAAAACTGAAGACAGAAAGTAAATTCTGTGACACCATGCTGTTCCACCATTGGGGTGGCACTGTGGCGCAGTGGTAGAGTTGCCTCCTTACAGGATTTGATCTCGACTACGGGTGCTGTCTGTACGGAGTTTATACGTTTTCCCCGTGACCACGTAGGATTTCTCCGAGATCTTCGGTTTCCTCCCACACTCCAAAGACGTACAGGTTTGCAGGTTAATTGGCTTGGTACAAGTGTAAATTGTCCCTTGCGTGTGTAGGATGGTGTTAGTGTGCGGGGATCACTGGTCGGTGTGGACTCGGTTGGCCAAATGGCCTGTTTCTCCAAACTAAACTAAACTAACTCAAATCGAGTATATTTTGACATACCAGCCACTAATGTACATCTTGACCATAATTCTGTGATACATGCAGCTCATGTTCAAATGCTTTTGCCAAATTTACTCTTAAGGCTGCACGGTATTACATTAGCTTCAGGAAAATGAATAATTAGAGGATTTTTTGTTTTAAAAAAGCCCATGATTGTCCATGCTCAACAAATGTTAACACAGTAATCATGATGCCAACCACCTGGTTTCTATGCAGCAGGTTGCCATTTCAGAGGCTGGGTTCACTTGCTAAATTAAAGGCAGCACAGGATTTGAACTTCCACTACCCCACAAAGGTCACCTTTAAACACATGCTGATGCTTCACAATACTCCCACGCATGACGGGACAGGGTGAAGTAGAGGCAGATGTTCTAGCTACCCTTCAGTGTGACTGTCAGTGGCAGGAACTGGAGTGTAAAATTGAACTCGTAGCTTCGGTGATGCTTTGTAGCTCATTGAGCAATTCTGGAAGCCCGTACAACGACAAATTCAGTTGTCGGCGGCCTCAAAAGTTAAAGGCCTTCTCAAAAAAAAAGAACTTTTCCCATCCTTTCTTTATTTGCGATGGCAAATTATTGTGGAACCGTGCTGCCATTCCAAGTGCTCTGGCAATGCTTTAATAATGTTCAAATCTGCAGATTTATTATATCGGATCATCCCGAAACAGTCTTGCAGTTGACACCAAGATTGCTGGGGTCACAGACTGTGAAAAAGGTTGTCAAAATGTACAGTGGTATACTGTATATATATACATCAGCTACAGAAATGTGCAGAGATATGGTAGATGGAGTCTTAACTGAGCAAGTGTAAGCGATTACTATCTCACTTGAGGAGATTGAATGCAAGGGGAAAATATACAATTAAAAGGGGGAAATATACATTTAATGGCATGACCCATAACAGCATTAATGTATAGAGGGATCTTGGGGTCCAAGTCCATTACTCCCTGAGAGTGGCAAAACAAGTAGATAGATTAGTATAGAAACTAGGAACTTCAGATGCTAGTTTTCCAAGGAAAGACATAAAATGTTAAGAGTACCTCAGCGAGTCCAGCAGCATCCCTAGAGTCAATAGATAGGTGACATTTAGGGTTGGGACCCTTCAGATTGCATATACAGTGCTCTCCATAATGCTTAGGTCAAAGACCCATCATTTATTTATTTACCTCAGTACTCCACAATTTGAGATTTGTAATAGAAAAAAAAATCACCTGGTTAAAGTGCACATTGTTAGATTTTACAACCTCAGCTTCTGCATCCGCTGTTCCAGGTGTCAACTTCTCCACATCGGCGAGACCAAGCACAGGCTCGGCAATCGTTTCGCTGAACACCTCTGCTCATTCCATCTTAACCAAGCTGATCTCGCGGTGGCCCAGCACTTCAACTCTCCCTCCCATTCCCAATCTGACCTTTCCATCCTGGGCCTCCTCCATTGTCAGAGTGAGGCCCAGCATAAATTGGACGAACAGCACCACATATTTTGCTTAGGTAGTTTACACCCCAGCGGTATGAACATTGACTTCTCTACCTTCAGGTATCCCTTGCTCTCTCTCTTCATCCCCCCTTCCCCCTTCCCAGTTCTCCATGAGTCCCATTCTCTCCGCCTACATTCTTTCTTTGTCCTACCCCCTCCTCTGACATCAGTCTGAAGAAGGGTCTCGACCCGAAACTTCACCCATTCCTTCTCTCCATAAATGCTGTCTCACCCGCTGTGTTTCTCCAGTATTTTGTGTCTACCTTCGATTTTACCAGCATTTGCATTTCTTTCCTAACCATTTTTATGCATTTTGGTTTCACCATGTAGAACTTACAACTGTGTTTATACATAGCCCCCCATTTCAGGGCACCATATTGTTTTGGACACATGGCTTCACAGGTGTTTGTAATTGCTCAGGTGTGTTTAATTGCCTCCTTAACGCAGGTACAAGAGAGCGCTCAGCACCTAGTCTTCCCTCTCATCGTTCCATCTTTGGAAACCTTTATTGCTGTTTATCAACATGAGGACCAAAGTTGTGGCAATGAAAGTCAAAGAAGCCATTATGAGACAGAGAAACAAGAACTGTTGAAGACTTCAGGCAATCCTTAGGCTTACCAAAATCAACTGTTTGGAACATCATTAAGAAGAAAGAGAGCATTGGTGAGCTTGCTAATCGCAAAGGGACTGGCAGGCCAAGGAATATCTCCACAGCTGATGACAGAAGAATTCTCTCTATAATAAAGAAAAATCCCCAAATACCTGTCCGACTGGATCAGAAACACTCTTCAGGAGTCAGGTGTGGATTTGTCACTGAGCATTGTCTGCAGAAGACTTCATGAACAGACAGAGGCTACACTGCAAGATGCAAACCACCGGTTAGCCACAAAAATAGGATGACCAAGAAGTACTTAAAAGAGCAACCACAGTTCTGGATAAAGGTCTTGTGGACAGATAAGATTAACATATCAGAGTGATGACAAGAGCAAAGTATGGAAGAGAGAAGGAACTGTCCAAGATCCAAAGCATACCACCTCATCTGTGCAACTCAGTAGTGGGGGTGTTATGGCTTGGGCATGTATGACTGCTGAAGGTACTGGCTCACTTATCTTCACTGATGATACAACTGCTGATTGTGGTAGCATAATGAATTCTGAAGTGTATAGACACATCCTATCTGCTCAAGTTCAAACAAATGCCTCAAAACTCATTAGCCGGCAGTTCATTCTACAGCAAGACAATGATCCCAAACATACTGCTAAAGCAACAAATTTGTTTTTCAAGGCTAAATATTGGTCAATTCTTGAGTGGCCAAGTCAATCACCCGATTTGAACCCAATTAAGCATGCCTTTTATATGCTGAAGAAAAAAATGAAGGGGACTAGCCCCCAAAACAAGCATAAGCTACAGATGGCTGCAATATAGGCCTGACAGAGCATCACCGGAGAAGACACCCAGCGACTGGTGATGTCCATGAATCGCAGACTTCAAGCAGTCATTGCATGCAAAGGATAAGCAATAAAATACTAAACAAGGTACCATAATGTTGTAGTATTCCAAACATTATGGTACCCTGAAATGGGGGGGGCTATCTATAAACAGTGCTGTAATTTCTACATGGTGAAAATGTGTAAAAATGGCCTTTTTTAAAATCTGACAATGTGCACTTTAACCACATGTTATTTTTTTTATTTTACAAATCTCAAATTGTGGATTACAGAGGCAAATAAATAAATTATGGGTTTTGTCCCAAACATTATGGAGGGTACGGTTGCATATGGCAGATTGCACATGGTATGCTTGCCTTCATAGGTTGGGGAATTGAGTGTAAGAGTCAGGAAGTCATGATATATTGGACTTTAGTTAGGGTATGTTTGGACTAATCCATGCAGTTCTCGTCACCCCATTACAGGAAGGTTGTGGAGCCTTCAGAAAGGATGCAGAGGTGGTTTACCAGAATTATGCCAAGATTAGGGAGTATTAGCTCCAGGGACAAGTTGGACAGACGCATTGTTTTCTCTGGAAAGCCAGAAAGGCAGACTTGATAGAAGTATAAAAGATTTTGAAAGGCATAGAAAGGGTAGACAGTCAGAACCTTTTTCCTGGGATGGAAAAAATAAATACCAGAAAGCATAGCTTTAAGGTGAGAGGGGCAAAGTTTCAAAGGAGATGTGCAGGGCACATTTTTTTTACACAGAGGGTGATGAGTGCCTGGAACGCAGTGCAAGGATGGGGGTTGAGGCATATACAATGGAGGCATTTAAGAGATAGGCACATAGGTAAACAGGGATTGGAGGGATATGGATTACGTGCAGGCAGATAAGAATTGGTCTTGACATCGTGTTCAGCACAGTCATTGTGGATCAAAGGGCCTGTTCTTGTGCTGTCCTGTTACACAGATACATAGAAAATAGGTGCAGGAGTAGGCCATTTGGCCCTTCAAGCTAGCACCGCCATTCAAGGTGATTATGGCTGATCATCCACAATAAGTACCCCGTTCCTGCCTTCTCCCCATATTCCTTGATTCCGCTAGCCCTAAGAGCTCAATCTAGCTCTCTTTTGAATGCATCCAGTAAATCAGCCTCCACTGCCTTCTGAGGCAAAGAATTCCACAAATTCACAACTCTCTGGGTGAAAATGTTTTTAGAAACATAGAAACATAGAAAATATGTGCAGGAGTAGGCCATTCGGCCCTTCGAGCCTGTACCTGCCTTCTCTCATACCCCCTGATCCCTTTAGCCACAAGGGTCACATCCAACTCCCTCTTAAATATAGCCAATGAACTGGCCTCAACTACCTTCTGTGGCAGATAATTCCACAGATTCACCACTCTCTGTGTGAAAAATGTTTTTCTCATCTCGGTCCTAAAAGACTTCCCCCTTATCCTTAAACCTTTCCTCATCTCAGTTCTAAATGGCCTAACCCTTAATCTTAAACTGTGGCCCCTGGTTCTGGACTCCCCCAACATCGGGAACATGTTTCCTGCATCCAGCATCTCCAATCCCTGAATAATTTTATATGTTTCTATCCCCTCTCATCCTTCTCAATTCCAGTGAATACAAGCCCAGTCGTTCCATTCTTTCATCACACGACAGCACAGCCATCCAGGGAATTAATCTTGTGATCCTACGCTGCACTCCCTCAATAGCACGAATGTCTTTCCTCAAATTAGATCAAAACTGCATACAATACTCCAGGTGTGGTCTCACCAGGGCAAATGTACAACTGCAGAAGGACCTCTTTGCTCCTATGCTCAAAGCCTCTCATTATGAAGGCCAACATGCCATTTGCTTTCTTCACTGCCTGCTGTACCTGCATGCTTACTTTCAGTGACTGATGTACAAGGACACCCAGGTCTCGTTGCTCTTCCCCTTTTCCTAATCTGACACCATTCAGCTAATAATCTGCTTTCTTGCTCTTGCCACCAAAGTGGATAACCTCACATTTATCCACATTATACTGTATCTGCCGTGCATCTGCCAACTCACCCAACCTACCCTGCATCCTTCTCTGCAACACCCTGCAGCATGTTCTATGTTATATGTGCCAATTGAGAAGATGCAACGTTGGAAATCTAAATATACAGATTCTGTGTACCCCAATTCCTTTTTGCATTGTTATCTACCTACCTTCAGTCTCAGCAACTTAACGGGGAAAATAATGGGGAAAAATCATTTTTGAACCGAAAGATCCAAAGCAGATGAATTTAGCAACCAACAGAGTTAACAAATAATAAATGCCTTTTGATAGCCAAATGCAGAAGAATTTCATCCAACATCTTTTCCTCAGCTATCTATTTTTTTCTGAGCACACTCCTGTGAAGTGCCAAGGGCTATTTTCCTGTATTAAAGTTGGTTATGAATTCTAGACGTTGCACTTGTATCCTCTCTAAAAATACACAACAGATTCTTTATTTTTCTGTTACATATCTCAGTTTATAGATCTCAAATTCCATTGCTTATTTTTATAGTTTTGTGAATCTGGATGCTCGGTCCTTTCTAGGTTACAGCAGGGTTCTGTGCCTGAGAACAGTTCATAACCCGAACAGTTTGCAAGTCAAAAATACAGCCATGAGCCAAGTCCCAACATGGCAGAAGTCCCATAGAAATAGATAGGGCAGAGAGACATTTTAAATCTTGTTTTGTTATTCTTAATGTTTAAGTTGATATTCATAAATTTAACCGGATCTTATCCGGGGTCAATAATGATTCATAATTGGTTTGATCGTAAAAAGTAGAGTTTAGTTTAGTGGTACAGCGAGGAAACAGGTCCTTCGGCCCACCGTGTCAGCACCTACAAACCTGTATATCTTTAGAGTGCGTGAGGAAACCAGCACGCCCAGAGAAAATTCACACAGGTCACGGGGAGAATGTACAAACTCCGTACAGACAGCATCCGTAGTCAGGATCGAACCTGGGTCTCTGGTACTGTAAGGCCACAATTCTACCACTGTGCCACCGTGCCACCCAGTAGAAGGTGGAAGGTTGATTTCTGACTGGAGTCCCATTTCTAGTTATGTGCCTCAAGGATTGGTGTTGGGCCCATTGCTGCTTGCCATCTATAGTAAGGATTTACATGAGAAGGTACAAGGTATAGTTAATAAGTTTGCAGACAACATTAAAGTAGGTGGTATCATACAGTGAAAAAGGTTATCAAGAAATATGGCAGGATCTTGATCAACTTGGTAAGTGGAGCGGGGAATGGAAAATGGAGTTTAATGCAAAATGTGAAATATTCCAGATCAAACCAGGGTGGGTCTTTCACAGTGGATGGTGTAAAACAGAAGGACCCAGGAGTACAAGTACATAGTTTCCTGAAACTGGCATCACAGTTTGAGAGGTTGGTGAAGAAAGCTTTTGACATGCTGGCCTTCATCAATCAAGACATTGAGCACAGAGTTTGGATGTTATGTTGTAGTTCTGCAAGGCATTGGGAAGGCAGAACTCAAGAGTATTGATCTCAGTATTAAGGGCCTGGCCCACTTTCACGATCTAATTCACAACCTTTTGTACTCATGGCCATTTTTCATCATGCTAGAAAAACGCACCGACCTACTTGATGCCACGAGTACCTACGACTAGCATCACGACCCACCTACGACCTACCTACGACCTTGTGACAACCATGCTGCGAGTATGAGTCAAGGGCAAACTCGGCAGAGCTTGTGAATTAGGTCGTGAAAGTGGGACACGCCCTTTAGTCACCCTACTATAGGAAAGATGTCACTAAGCTAGAAAGAGCGCAGGAAATGTTTACAAAGATGTTTACAAGACACAAGGGACTGAGACACAAGGGAAGAGGTTGGATGGCCCACAACTTTATTCCTTGGCACAAGAGAAGGAGGGATGGTCCTATTGAGGCATATAAAATCATGAGGGGAATAGATAGGGTGAATGCACAGTCTTTTTCACAGGTTAAGAGAAACAAGAACTGGAGTGGATAGGTTTAAGGTGAAAGGGAAAAGGTTTACTAAGCACCACGGTGGGGCAGCGGTAGAGTTGCTACCTTACAGCGTCAGGGACCTGGGTTCAATCCTAACTCCAGGTTGTCTGCTTGGAGTTTGTGCATTCTCCCCCTGACCGTTGTGAGCTTTCTCTGGGATCTCCGGTTTCCTCACACACTCCAAAGACATACAGGTTTTTAGGTAAATTAGCTTGGTAGAATTGTAAACTGTCCCTAGTGTGTGCAGGATAGTGTTAATGTAACAGGGACAGTTAGCCGGCGTGGACTCAGTGGGCCGACGGGCCTGTTTCTGCACTATATCTCTAAACTAAACCCAAGAGGCACTATTTTGATGCAGAGGGTGGTGGGTATAAGGAACAAGCTGCCAGAGTAAGTGGTTGAAACAGGTACAATAACAACATTAAAAATACATTTGGACAGGTATGTGGTAAGGAAAGGTTTGGAAGGCTACGAGTGAAATTTAGTTTAGATTAGTTTTGCGCTATAACGGAAACAGGCCCTTTGGCCCACTGAGTCTGTGCCGACCATCAATCACCCTATACACTAACTCTATAGTATCCCACTTTCACATCCTACTCAATAGAGACAATTTCAGGAGTCCACTTAACCTACAAACCTGCACGTCTTTGGAGTAAGGGAGGAAACCCCATGCGGTCACAGAGAGAACATACAAACTCTGTACAGACAGCACCTGCAGTCAGGATCGAGCATGGGGCACTTGCAGTCAGGATCGAGCATGGGTCTCTGGTTCTGTAAGGCAGCAACCTTACCATGCTACCATGGATAAATGGGACTAGCTTAGATGGGCATCTTGATTGGGCCAAGGGGTCTGATTCTGTGCTGTGTGACTCTGTGATTCTATCTTCCTTTAAAACATTTTTACTGCAGATGACTTTTTAATGATAATTGACAGTTTTAAAAAGGATACTGTTGCTGGTCGTGATAGGCTATCTCCAGTTAGAATTCACAAAATAGTTAATATTAACTAGAATGTATTTTACTGGGGACTCGTGCGGCAATGTATAGTTGCCTACAACCCCACAACAGCTAGCCGGTGGCATGTACAGGATGTACATAAATTTAGTCTGGCGTTACCACCTCCAGGATTTTTTTGTTTTCCATCATTATCTTCTAAATGTATATATCCATTCTTTGTTTTATCATCAAAACATCCTGCTATCCATTCCACCAGTGTTACTGAATGTATTTATTTGTAAATCACTTGCAGTTCATTAAATTGTTTGCCATTCCTCTACTCGTGGATTGCTGGAGACAAAGTTAATGAAATTGTCTACAAACTTACATGACCATAAACGATTTTTAATAGGCATGTTAAGACTGTACTAGCAATCATTTCCAGATCCATGGGTGACCTTTGAGAGATTGGCTTTGGCAATTATGGGGGTATTTCACCTCACATTTATCCAAATAGCAATCAGACATCTTGTGATATCTGTGATATCTTGTGATATTATCTATATCTGTGATTAGCAACTGGATTTTAAGGTTCAACTTATGATCTACATTAATTAGTCTCAAAATACGCAGTACATTTCACAGTTGATCAGCAGACATAACAGCATCCCCACTGTTCGAAAAATTGCTCCCCAAATCTGCCAGTTTTTATTTTCAGCGCATTTCAAAATGTTTTTCTTGGTGTCCCATTACTTAGCTGGTTGAACAGCATTCACATTACAGAAATCTCACAAATACCATATGAAGAAGCAAAGAGTACAACTTTTAATTACGTTTTAAACATCATACAGGGTGCTAATTTAAGTCTGGAGCAAGCACATTTGTCAAAAATGAAATACCATTAAATCTTTTATTAAAAAATAATGCTTTTATTGTTAATGCCCTTGATAGTGAAGTAATACAGCGCTGCAATTACAAGACACAAAAAAAAACAAATTAGTTTTTCAGGGCCAGAGCATTTTTTAAGCAGTAATCATTATATTGCAGATTGTTAGAAATTCATTTGGATATCATGAAGAAAGTAAAACATTTTCAAGGTATTTTACAATGAGCCAATCCTGAATTCCTGAAATTCTCATTAGCTCAAATGATTTATCAGTCTTCATCGATCAAGGCATTGAGTATAAGAGTCAGGAAGTCATGTTCCAGCTTTATAAAGCTTTGGTTAGGTTGCATTTGGAGTACTGTGTGCAATGCTGCTCGTCCCATTACAGGAAGGATGTGGAGAGGGCGCTGAAGAGGTTTACCAGAATGATGCCTGGATTAAAGGAGATTAGGTATAAGGAGAGGTTGGACAAAATTTATCTGAAGTGTCCGAAGCTAACGGGAAAGCTAAAATAATTTTATAAAAGTATGACAGGCAGAGGCAGGGTAGACAGACAGAATCTTTTTGCCAGGCTGGAATTGTCAGAGTCTAGTGGACTTCTTAGACTTTAATGTCAGAGGGGGAAAGTTTGAAGGAGACGTGCACTGCAAGCTATTGATTTTTAAGACACAGAGAATGCTGGGTGCCCAGAATATGCCAATGATGGTGGTAGAAGATACAATGACACCAATGATGGTGGTAGAAGATACAATGGTGGTATTTTAGTGGCTTTCAAGATAGGTACATGGATATGCAAGGAATGTTGGAATACGGATCACATGCAGGCAGCGAGGGTTAGTCTACTTTGGTATTATATTCGGCACAGTTATTGAGCAAAACAACTTGTTCCTGTGCTGTACTGTTTTATGTTCGATGTTCTATCAATGTGGAGAAGGCAGCAGACAGCTCAGGCTATGAATGAGCTCCAAGTCACCAATGTCGATTCATCATTTCATAGAGTCATAGAGCTATGCAGCACAGAAAAAGACCCTTGGGCCCAACTCATTGCCCCTCATCCTTCCACGCTCCAGGGTAAAAAGGACACTCTACTTTGTTTAGTTTATCGTCAGGTGTACAGAGGTACAGTGAAAAGCTTTTGTTGCGTGCTAACCAGTCAGCAGAAACATCAAAACATATAAAATAGGTGCAGGGGTGGGCCATTCGGCCCTCCGAGCCAGCACCGCCATTCAATATGATCATGGCTGATCATCCAAAATCAGTACGCCATTCCTGCTTTTTCCCCCATATCCCTTGATCACTTTAGCCCTGAGAGCAATGTCTAACTCTCGCTTCAATACAATATATGATTACAATCGGCCCATTCACGGTGTACAGATACATGATACGAGAATAGCGTTTAATGTAAGGGAAATCTAGCAAAGTCCGATCAAGGATAGACCGAGGGCCAACGAGGTGGATAGTAGTTCTGCACTGTTCTCTGGTTATGGTAGGATGATTCAGTTGCCTGATAACAGCTGGGAAACTATCCCCGGATCTGGAGGTGTGCGTTTTCACACTTCTATACCTTTTGCCTGATTGGAAAGGGAAGAAGAGAGAGTGGCCAGGGTGCGACTCGTCCTTGATTATGCTGCTGGCCTCTATCCAGGACTCTATCCACCTCCCCTGGTATCGTAAACCCTCCAGATTTGATAAGATCCTCATAAATCTTTGCATCCATTCCAGTGTTCTGACATACTTTATATTCATTCATGCTCATTCCTCTTCCACTCACCTCGTCGTCAGTCCCACTGTACTATTCCCCTGCCTCACTACGGTCATTGGCATGTGTAACTATTCTTAAATGCTCCTGATAATCACAGTAATTTAAATCAGTAGAAATAGATTTCAACAATTTTCAAGATTAAAAATACAGTTTTAAAAAAGTGTCAGAAATTAACTAAAGTCCTGAGATTAAAAGAAAATAAAGCAAACCTATCATCTACACTTACCCTTTCAATCTATGTTCACATTGTGGTTGAAATGAATGGGTTATTACTATTTACACTAGCCATAACCAGCATTTGTATAAACAGTCTGCAAGAGGGTCTCGACCCTAAACGTTACCCATTTCTTCTCTCCAGAGATGTTGTGTTTTGGTACGTTTAGAAAGGAGATGAGGAGGAATTTATTTAAACAGAGGGTGGTGAATCTGTGGAATTGATTGCCACAGACAGCTGTGGAGGCCAGGTCAATGGATATTTTTAAACGGAGATTGGCAGATTCTTGATTAGTAAGTGTGTCACGGAGTACGGGGAGAAGGCAGGAGAATGGGGTTGAGAGGGAAAGATAGATCAACCGTGATTTATTTATTTATTTATTTATTTATTTATTTATTTATTTATACATTATACTTATGGGCGCCTTTCAAAGACTCTCAAGGACGCCTTACAAAATTTAATAAGCAGATTACAAAACATATAAGCAGATTGAATGGCAGAGTAGACTTGATGGGCCAAATGGCCTCATTCTGCTGCTGGAACTTATGAATTACCAGGTAGCAAGTAATACAATCAGTCCTGTGTGAACAAACTGACTGGGATGGACCACTCCAGCCAGGGAACACATGTATTATCTGGACTTGACATCCCTGATACTGTATCAAGAAAGCAGCTGTCACATCATGAAGACCAATAACCCAATCCACAATCTATGGATAGTAACCAACTTCCCCACCACCAACGTCCCCCTTTACTTCAAATGGAAGGGCAGTTATCAGTCACGCCTGACACCTTTCATTACAGAAAGTAGCAAAGTGCTTTGCAAACAGATAATCATTCACAGAAACAAACAGCCAAAGTCAGACATTGAACCCTTTTCTGAACATGCCATGAAAGCTGCTCAAATAGAAGATGGCTTTTGATACAGTTCATATGAAAATAGTCACTTGTGTTCCAAAGAAAGTTATGATACTGAAAACAAAGCAAGAAAAAATATCTACTTCCACAACAGATATGTAGTTTTGCAGGGAATTTGCAGGGATCTTACTCTCTTAAATATTAGTGTATTCTCTCGAGCTGTATCGAAAGTGCGACAACAAAGTGTCCAATCTTAACACGAACACCAACTCTCATAGCTCCACTGATCCTGGTGAAATACAATCTCCCGAATCAAATGATGTTTTCACCAGAGCTATCCCAATTATACCATGATATTGCTTTGCTGTCTTTGATCGATGTTGAAATGTTTCTTACAGTCGAGTATGTTCAGTTATTGCCACCAGAGCTGAACAAACTGGGAATACATTCAATGGAATTGCCTTAATAGGCTGATAAATCCTAATGGCTATGCATGAAGTGCAAGTTAATGTCATGGCAGGCCTTTTGAAGGTAATATTTTGATATTCCCTTTTAAATAATGTTATTTCGGGTTTTTTTTAAATCACCACCGAAATGGTCATCCTAAATAAGGTTGAAACATAATTCCACATCCGTTACAGATGCACCTGCCAATTCAGAATACACTTGGACTTTCAAAGGCCATAAGTTGCACATGTATGGAAGTTTTGTGGATTCAGGAGCAGACAGCAAAACTGGATAAAAGAATAGAAGGGGCCAACAAGAAGTTGGGCGGCAGAGTGGCAGGTTGGCTGACCTACAGCGCCAGAGACTCGGGTTCTATCCTGTCTACGGGAGCGGTCTGTACAGAGTTTGTATGTTTTATCTGTGACCTGCGTGGGTTTTCCCCACGTGCACCGAGTTTTGTCCCACGCTCCAAAGATGCGCAGGTTTGTAGGTTGATTGGCTGCAGTAAAAATTGTAGTTTGTCCCTAGTGTGCAGCATAGTGGTTTAGTGTATGGGGACCGCTGGTCGGCATGGCCAGGGTGGGCCGAAAGGCCTGCATCTCTACAATAATCTAAAGTGGTTTGGTTGGTGAACTCAATGTAAAAGAAATATAGTGCATGGAGTTATGTCCATTGCAATTTCCATGAAAGAACTGATTCAAACTCAATTCAAAGTGGCTCAGTTTGCAAAGTCAAAAATAAACCCAAATAAATACTTGGGCATTCCAATCAACAAGAAGTTACGATAGACTAGGTGTAAAATATAGACAGAAATGGGATGAAAGAATCACACCCATCCTCTCCTCCCTGTGCCACCATCTTGCAGATAGCCCTTTGAGATGTATCATTTGAAAGTTGGTAGATGGTCTTGGTCCTGCAGGTATTGAATGTAATGTTCATTTTTTCAGCGGCTTCTTGAAGGACGCTGCACAAATGCTGCAAGCTGGACAATTAAGGTTTAAGTGATCTGGATTCTGGTTTAGAAACATAGAAAATAGGTGCAGGAGTAGGCCATTCGGCCCTTTGAGTCATTATGTCAGTATGATTCAATATGATCATGGCTGATCATCCAAAATCAGTACCCCGTTCCTGCTTTCTCTCTATATCCCTTGATTCCATTAGCCCGAAGAGCTAAATCTAACCCTCTTGTGAAAATTGTAATCAAGTAATCTCCAAAGATTGAAGTTTCCTATTAGTTCTGAAGATTAGCTGTATTCCTGTAAGAAATTTGTTGGAGGTGACCTGCAACATGGAAGGGAGGAAGGGAGGAAGGGTGGAAGACTGATTGTTTGATCCTGATCTTCACTGAAATTGGTTCCGTTGTGTGAAGAGAGAAACAAAGTTAATGTTTCAGATCGATTACCCTTCATCAGACCATTTGTTCTATTGCATCCTATCATGGCAGAGGGGAAATGATGAGCTAAGGCCTAATAAATCTACCCAACAAAAAAGGGAACTTTAATTTTGGATAATAATCATTGAGACATCAATCTCTTGTGGCAAAGTGTGGACTGAAACTCAAGTAATCCAGTACCTTTAATAGCTGCATTTAATGCACAGCTCAGAGAAATAAACAAATTAAAAGTCAAGGAGATCAAAAATTCCTGCCACGAAAAAGTGCTTATTAAGAGAATATGCCCATGTGGATTTGCATCTGTGGCCAACATCAATATATGCCTGGAATTAATTCTGAGTGCATTACTCACTTTTTTTTCCTCAACACATTGGATTTGTAAGTGGGTGGCAGAGAATTGTGCTTAAATTTACACCACATGCTGAATACCATGATCCACATACACAAGAGCAAAGTTAAATGAAGATGTAGTTGAGGTAATTAAGACAATGTTATACAGTCAAATCTCCATAGCACAGAGATTCATAGGTTCATTATTTAAGAGATCATGCATTGTGGAAACAGGCCCTACGGCCCAACTTGCCCACACCAACCAGCATGTCCCATCTACACTAGTCCCACTAGAGGGATATTGCGTTTGGTCCATATCCCCTCTAAACCTGTCCTATCCATGTACCTGTCAAACAGTCCCTGCCTCAACTACCTCCTCTGGCAGCTCATTCCATATACCCTCCACCCTTGTGTGAAAAGGTTGCCCCTCAAATTTCTATTAAATCTTTCCCCCTTCACCTTAAACCCACATCCTTTATTTCTCAAACTGAAGATAACTAGATCATCAGCAGATGACTCGGGAGAGAACTGTGCCCCAAACCAAAGGCAATACATCCAGTCGTATTCTACTTGGAGTAAAAAGCAACAATTGTGTGAACAATTCTAATTAATAACTCTTAAACACTATTGTTAGATGATAGTTTTTTGAGATATTTTGAAGTCATGTTAGTCGAATGATTTAGAACATTAATTCTAAATTTGCATTTTCACATGACTGTGCTGAAAACTAATTTCTCAGTTTTCCTTTTTAATTAATCAAACCACCAACTGTTTCTAACTACACGACTAAGCTAAATGTGCCAATTATCAATTAACAGTCAAGCCTATGCTTGGCTGGTCAAAATATTGTTGCAGCTGATACTGGGCTTTCTGTACACAAGCAGATTATAATTTTCACCATGAGGAATCTATCTGCCAACTGCAAGAACTCATGCTGTTAGAGTGGGCAGATGAATGACATTTTCAATACATACCATAGGGAAGAACCTTAAAGAGGTTTATATAAGCTGAGCTCAGGATTCCCAGATTCACATTGTTTCACAGATCCCACTATCTATCAGCAGTTACCCTTTCTGCCCAATTCATCTGTGATGTGACTGGCATACCATGCTCACAACTGCCTCCAGCTACATCAATCGTACAAGCTACCATGATTGATCACCGGGCAGCATGCCAAACATACCACTGGTTAAATATCGAAAATTGCTGAAATCCTGCCAACTCACTGCAAGCCTCCAATCTGCATGCAACCACACAAATTTCACCCCATCCAAATTGGACGATTTGCCACCAGGCAGGAGGATCTTGGAATCAAAGACTTTGATAGCAACTGTTTTCTTGTAACATCCAAACCTGGTGTTGGCATAACCCAAACAACGTCTGTCTGTTCAATTGACAAATTTTTAAATCTCTGATAAATAGAGCAAAATCACAAAAGTGCCGTGTTTGAGTTGTGGATTTTGAATGCTTTTCTCAGGTTCGGATTAAGTAGTGTTGCGTTTATTTTGAGTTAAAATATCCTTCATCCCTGCTGGCTGCACTACTTATTGCACTTCCACTTGAGATGTCCAGATTGTGAAGTTGTTCCTGCTTGCTAAAATCTGGATTCCAACAATGTTCGAGAGAGCTTCTATTTTCAGAGGAATGACATGCCTACAGATCGATGAGTCTCACGTTATTCAGTGTGCTAAGAGGGCTGGCAAACTAAAGACATGTTCCAGGATATGATGAGCGTTTGACGGCAATGGACCTGTATTCGCTGGAGTTTAGATAAATGAGGACCTCATTGAAACGTACAGAATAGTGAAAGGCGTAGATGGAGTGGATGTGGAGAGGATGTTTCCACTAGTGGGAGAGTCTAGGACTAGAAGTCATAGCCTCAGAATTAAAGGACGTTCTTTTGGGAAGGAGATGAGGAGAAATGTCTTTAGTCAGAGAGTGGTGAATCTGTGGAATTCTTTGCTGCAGAAAGCTGTGGAGGCCAAGTCAGTGGATATATTTAAGGCAGAGATAGATAGTTTCTTGATTAGTACGGGTGTCAGAGGTTATGGTGAGAAGGCAGGTGAATGGGGTTAGGAGGAAGGGAGGGAGAGATCGTTCAGCCATGATTGAATTGCAGAATAGACTTGGTGGGCCGAATGTTCTAATTCTGCTCCTATCACTTATGAACTGATGAGGATAAAGCCCCTATGTTCTACCAGATGAAAGTGAATGCAGAAAAACTGGCATTTTTACAATGAGAGAACAAAATCAAACCATGTCCTTATGGAGTAAATGTATATTATCAATGAAATCAAATGTTAGTTCCACACTGAGATGTTCTCTTGAGTTAACACTGTTTCCCTCCCTACTGTCATGGATGGGTTTCTCACCCATGTCTCCTCTGTGTCCCTGCTCTTGCTCCCTCCCCCCTTGCCCCCAGACGGAACAAGGATAGAGTTTCCATTCTCCTTACCCTTTATCATACTAGCCTAAGCATCCAAGACATAATTGAAGATAATTTCCGCCATCTTCAATGCGATCCTACCACCAGTCAGATCTTCCCATCCCCACCACTTTCCAAAGAGACCACGTCCTCCACAACACCTTGGTTCACTCATCCCTTCCCACTCAAGCCGTCCCCATCCCAAGTAATTTATCCTGCAACCGCAGGAGACAATAACACCTGTCCCTACACCTCCACCCTCAGTTCCATCCAGGGACCACTGCAGCCCTTCCAGGTGAGACAGAGGTTCACGTGCTCCTCTTCTAACCTCATTTATTGCATTCAATACTCCCAATGCAGTCTCCCTTACATTAGCGAGATCAAGCGTAGACGAGGCGGCCGTTTCACTAAACACTTTAACCAAGGCATGCTGATGTCATCGTTGCCAACCCTTTTAACTCCCCCTCCTAAGTCCATACAGACCTTTCTGTCCTGGGCATTCTCCATTGCCAAGCATTCAGGCTGAGGAACTTACAACCAACCCAATGGTATGAACATTGAATTCTCCAATTATAAGCTACAAGCCCTTTCTTTCTCCCTGTCATTCCTGTGCCCTGCCCACCCAATATGCACCCATTTCTCCCCCTCCTCTCCCCCCCTCCACCTTATATCCTTTCCTCTGACTTTACATTTAACTTCTCTTCTCTCTATCTGACATTCTTTTTTCCTCCAGCCTTGGTCCAACCATCTGGCAAACATCCCCCCCCTCTCATCTGTATCCACTTATCATTTGCCAAGATTGTCAGACCCCTATATTTCCAGCTTTCTCCCCTCCTGCAATCAGTCTGAAGAAGGGTTCCTGAAGTTGATCACAATCTTTGTGCTTTGCTCAAGATTCCAGCATCTGCAGTTCCTGATGTCTCACTTTATTTCATCTATAATAGTTGAACTGCCTTGAAAGAATTGTAAGCTTCAAGAAAAAACTTACGTTGACACAGAAAGAGCCCATTCAGCTCATTGGAACTATGCCAGCTCGCAGGACTGCAATACCAATGGGCCCAATTCCCAAATGCTTACTTCACTGAACTGCACAGAGTAATGAATGCTGTCACATATAGGAGTCCCCAAATTGGTGCTGGAATTAGACCCATTAATGCAGGGGTTCCCAACCTTTTTCATCCCGTTTACACCTGGCAACTTTAATAGCACATAACAATGTTATTTCACTTATTTATGAACAACTAATGATGAACAGATACCGGTATACCAGAACCAAACGGTCCATGAGTAAATATGTACAAATCCAGAATAAACAAATTCACCCACAGGCAGGCAAATTTTACCCTCTGGGAGTAAATTTACCCCAGGGTGGGAACCCTTGCATTAATGCTATCTTAATGGATGGTCCGCATTTCACTTTTTGTCACTGAAAATAGTCCATCAAAAGACTTCCGGAGCGCTTGGCAGCATCTATTTAGATTGGGGACACAGAGACTCCTTGTACTCAAGGCACCGAATATATGTTGAAAATCAATTAATCTGTCATGTTATGTAGCCTTCCTTTTGATCTGAATGAATTAGATGATAGATTGCACAACTTATTTCTAGCCCTTACATAATGACGGCATCCATGCAGGCCGAGGGTACAGGATATTATGCATCTCTCCAGAAATGATAGGAAACACGCCACAGGATAATTACGTATTCTGTCCATCTTTCTTTATCAAATCTCCCAATTAAAGTATCCAATTATTTCTCATGACACTGAGGTGATTCCATCTCCATTGACCCTATTAACTAAAACTCACTTTAATATCAAATTCAAAGGTGCTTGAAGTATAAAAATGAGAAAATTAATTAATTAAAAAAAATTGTTAAACCATACTTTTGCATAAAGTAGTAAAACACCTCACAGGAGTGTTTAGACTTTAGAAATACAGCTCGAGGCTGCGCCGACCAGCGATCACCCCGTACACTAGTGCTATCCTACATATTCTGAACAATTTACAATTTAACAGAAGCCAATTAGCCTACAAGCCTACATGTCTTTGGTGTGTGGGAGGAAACCGGATCACCCTGAGAAAACCCACACTGTCACAGGGAGAATGTACAGCCTCCGTATAGTCTGCACCCGTAGTTAGGATCAAACCCAGGTGTCTGGCGTTGTGAGGCATCAACTCTACCGGTGCCCCACTGTGCTGCCCCTGAATGTTGTTTAAGACAAGGAACAGAGAGGTCATGGTGCTTTGGAGGACGTACCCCATGTTAATTTTAAAGGAAGAAGGGAACAGGATGAATTCATGATAACTTCAGAAAAGAAAACACCAAAATGAGCTATTTGAGCTAAACGGCGTGTTTGTGTTTTGTAAAGAATTGAAAGGCAGCTCAAAGGAAATTTGGCAAATTAAGCAAGACAGAGGGGTAGGCAAGTGACTGCTTAGAGAAATGAAACTGTGTGCATGTAAACGAAGCAATCAAGACTGCTTTGGCAGATGGGACAGGTAATCATTTTTGATACCACCAGGCTTGAACATATTAATATTCATTTTAAAATTGCATGTTATATTTCTCCACATTCTGAACTCCATACAGACAGCACCTGTAGTCAGGATCGAACCTGGGTCTCTGGCGCTATAAGACAGCAACTCTACCGTTGCGCCACTCTGCTGCCTGCTTGTCATTGAGCTAAACCTCTCGGTGAGTTACATGAGAAGATTTTCCAAATCCTTGGTCAAAGAGAAGGTGTACAAAGTGCAAGTCAAAGGAGAAAAGAGTGAATCAAGAGCAAAAGTGTTTATGAGGAGAGTTGAGCCAAGGCTGTTTCAGTAACAGGTATTTCTGGTTGTAGACACAGAATAAATTACAATAATATTGAAGGGCAAGAGCCTGGAGAGAGTCTGGACACAAATATGGCAATTTTACTCAGGGCTTTGTTTAACCTTGAGCCAACACTAGCCTAAAAGAAGCAGGGAAATAGGTGAATAGGATTTGCTGCAAGATGGACACTGGGGAGTTGAGTTTCAGGTGTTATTTTGGGTTGAATGTTCTTAGCTAGCAATGAAACAATGTGCAATGAAACATTCAAGTCCAGAAGCAACAATAACATGGCAATAGACAATAGACAATAGACAATAGGTGCAGGTGTAGGCCATTCAGCCCTTCAAGTCAGCACCGCCATTCTATGTGATCATGGCTGATCATCCACAATTAGTACCCTGTTCCTGCCTCCTCTCCATATCCCTTAACTCAACTATCCCTAAGAGCTATATCTAACTCTCTCTTGAAAGCATCAAGATAACCAGCTGCTCCAATCTATCAACATATGCCATACCGGGAATTAACCTCGTGAACGAACCTTACGCTGCATTCCCTCAATAGCAAGAATGTCCTTCCTCAAGTTTGGAGACCAAAACTGCACACAATACTCCAGGTGTGGTCTCACTAGTGATAGGTTTCAATGGCGTTCAAGCTGGGCAAGAGTAGAAAACCCACAAAACTATCCAAATACCGTAAATACAGAGTTAGAAACAGGAATAAACCTTGCTTTCAGCGTTTGTATCACTGCTTGATATTGGGGGAGTCCAGATCCAGGGAACACAGTTTACGAATAAGGGGTAAGCCATTTAGAACGGAGACGAGGAAACACTTTTTCTCACAGAGAGTTGTGAGTGTGTGGAATTCTCTGCCTCAGAGGGCGGTGAAGGCAGGTTCTCTGGATGCTTTCAAGAGAGAGCTGGATTGGGGTCTTAAAGATAGCAGAGTCAGGGGATATGGGGATAAAGGCAGGAACTGGGTACTGATTGGAGATGATCAGCCATGATCACATTGAATGGCGGTGCTGGCTCGAAGGGCAAAATGGCCTACTCCTGCATCTATTGTCTATTGTCTATTGCCTATTGTCTATTGTCTATTGTCATGTCCTTGTTGGGTCCCTCCTCGGAACATGAAATAACATGGATACAAACACATCAGGCAAGTTTTCTTTTCATTTCACTGCCCATCGCGTATGTGCATGTGACAAATAAACTTGACTTGACTAAACTTGCAGCCAACAATACATGTGCATTTAATTTAGCGTGGTTCAGAGATATAGCATGGAAACAGGTCCTTCGGCCCACCAAGTCCGGGCCAACCAATGTTCACCTGTACACTAGTTCTATCCTACACTCTGCAAACAATTTACAGATGCCAATTAACCTACAAACTGGTAGAAAGGAACTGCAGATGCTGGTTTAAACCAAAGAGAGACACAAAATGCTGGAGTAACTCAGCGGGATAGGGAACATCTCTGGATTGCAGGAATGTATGACATTTCAGGTCGAGCCGTTCAGGTGGGTCTCGACCCGAAACGTCACCCAACCTATGAACCTGCACGTCTTTGGTTACCGAGTCCGCGCCAAACAACAACCAACCCGTACACTAGTTCTACCATACACACTGGGGACAATTTACCAAAGCCAATTAACCTAACAACCTGCATGCCTTTGGAATGTGGGTTGGAAATTGGGGTACCTGGAGAAAACCCACGTGATCACAGAGAGGACATACGAACTATGTATAGACAGCCCCCTTAGTCAGGGTGAAACCCGGGCCTCTGGCACTGCATGGCAGCATTTCTATCAATACGCCGCCCTAAAAAAAGAAAGTTAAAACAAATGTAGGTCCCTTGCAGTCAGAAACAGGTGAATTGATCATGGGGAACAAAGACATGGCAGACCAATTCAATAACTACTTTGGTTCTGTCTTCACTAAGGAAGACATAAATAATCTTCCGGAAATAGCAGGGGACCGGGGATCAAATGAGATGGAGGAACTGAGTGAAATCCAGGTTAGCCGGGAAGTAGTGTTGGGTAAATTGAACGGAATAAAGGCCGATAAATCCCCAGGGCCAGATAGTCTGCATCCAAGAGTACTCAAGGAAGTAGCCACAGAAATAGTGGATGCATTAGTGATAATTTTTCAAAACTCCTTAGATTCTGGAGTAGTTCCTGAGGATTGGAGGATAGTTAATGTAACCCCACTTTTTAAAAAAGGAGGGAGAGAGAAAACGGGGAATTACAGACCAGTTAGTCTAACATCGGTAGTGGGGAAACTGCTAGAGTCAGTTATTAAAGATGGGATAGCAGCACATTTGGAAAGTGGTGAAATCATTGGACAAAGTCAGCATGGATTTACGAAAGGTAAATCATGTCTGACAAATCTTATAGAATTTTTCGAGGATGTAACTAGTAGAGTGGATAAGGGAGAACCAGTGGATGTGTTATATCTACACTTTCAGAAGGCTTTCGACAAGGTCCCACATAAGAGACTAGTATACAAACTTAAAGCACATGGTATTGCGGGTTCAGTATTGATGTGGATAGAGAACTGGCTGGCAGACAGGAAGCAAAGGGTAGGAGTAAACTGGTCCTTTTCAGAATGGCAGGCAGTGACTAGTGGGGTACCGCAAGGCTCAGTGCTGGTATTTACAATATATATATTAATGATTTGGACGAGGGAATTGAATGCAACATCTCCAAGTTTGCGGATGACACTAAGCTGGGGGGTAGTGTTAGGTGTGAGGAGGATGCAAGGTGACTTGGATAGGCGGGGTGAGTGGGAAAATGCATGGCAGATGCAGTATAATGTGGATAAATGTGAGGTTATCCACTTTGGTGGCAAAAACAGGAGGGTAGACTATTATCTGAATGGTGGCAGATTAGAAAAAGGGGAGATGCAACAAGACCTGGGTGTCATGGTACACCAGTCATTCAAAGTAGGCATGCTGGTGCAGCAGGCAGTGAAGAAAGCAAATGGTATGTTAACATTCATAGCAAAAGGATTTGAGTATAGGTGCAGGGAGGTTCTACTGCAGTTGTTCAGGGTTTTGGTGAGACCACACCTGGAGTATAGCGTACAGTTTTGCTCCAAATCTGAGGAAAGACATTCTTGCCATAGAGGCGGTACAGAGAAGGTTCACCAGACTGATTCCTGCGATGTCAGGACTTTCATATGAGGAAAGACTGGATAGACTCGGCTTGTACTCGCTTGAATTTAGAAGATTGAGAGGGGATCTTATAGAAACTTACAAAATTCTTAAGGGGTTGGACAGGCTAGATGCAGGAAGATTGTTCCTGATGTTGGGGAGGTCCAGAACAAGGGGTCACAGTCTAAGGATAAGGGGGAATTCCTTTAGGACCGAGATGAGGAAAACATTTTTCACACAGAGAGTGGTGAGTCTCTGGAATTCTCTGCCACAGAAGGTAGTTGAGGCCAGTTCATTGGCTATATTTAAGAGGGAGTTAGATGTGGCCCTTGCAGCTAAAGGGATCAGGGGGTATGGAGAGAAGGATACCGAGTTGGATGATCAGCCATGATCACATTGAATGGCGGTGCAGGCTCGAAGGGCTGAATGGCCTAATCCTGCACCTATTTTCTATGTTTCTATGTTTCTAAGAGGGGGAACACTGGTGGGTAACAAACTCCTAATAGGAAAAAGTATTTTAAAACTAAAGCTTAAAATGTGGAATGGCAATACTGCATCAAATTTGCTTTGCCACAGATCAGTATAATGTTGAATGTTCATTGATATTGACCCAAGAACAACCTTGCAATCTCCTCCACATGACCAGAGAGGAACAAAAGGCAATTTGGAATAATCCTTATAGGGAATTGGAGACTTAAAAGTAAGTATTCTTGTTAACCTCTGGAGTCAATTCACATGACTAGTCATGATTACTTAAATCTAGTCAAAGAGACCTGGGTTTGGAGAGTAAAAAATAAAAGGAAACCAATATGATGGAGCGAGGTGGTGGGTCAGATGGTAAGAGGAGGATAAGGAAATAAGATAGATGAAGTGGAAAGGAGAGGGGCAGTGCACAGGAGGAAAAAGAAGTGTGTGAAGGCAGGAAAGGGACATGGCTGGCAGTGGTGATGAAGGGAAACTCAGTCCACCAGAAGGTATCCAAGCCATAGAACAGTAACGTCACCTATCCATGTAGTCCAGAGATGCTGCCTGACCTTTTAAGTTACTCCAGCACTTTGTGTCTTCATTTTAGAGATACAGCGCGGAAACTGGCCATTCGGCCTACCCAGTCCACACTGACTAACGATCACCCGCACACTAGCATTATCCTACACACCAAGGACATATATATTTTGACCGAGGCCAATTAACCTACAAACCTGTACATGTTTGGAGTGTGGAAGAAGCACCCAGAAGAAACCCACGTGGTTTGGGTTTGGTAAAATTGGTTTTGGTAAAATTAGCTTTTGGTTAAATTGGCTTTGGTTAAATTGGCTTTGGTGTTAGTGTTAGTGCATGGGGTGAGCGTGGACTAGGTGGGCCAAATGGCCAGTTTCCGCAATATATCTCTAAAACTATAACTAAAATAAAGACACAAAGTACTGGAGTAACTCAAAGGGTCAGGCAGCATCTGTGGAGAACAAGGATAGGTGGAGTTTCTGTCTATGGCTTGGTCACCTTCTGCTGAACTGTGGTCGCTGGAGGCATGTACCCGGTGGGCAGAAGGGCCTGTTTCCATGCTGTATCCCTGAAGTAAAAATAAAGTAACATTTTTGGGTTGCAAGCAGTTAGGAAGACAAATAGTATGCGGATCTGTATTATTGGAAGCTATGAGAACGTTTGAACTTAGGAGCACATTAAGAAATCAAATGCAATATCTCTGACCTCGTGCACAATCCCCATCATGTGCTGCAGCGCACCAATGTTAAAGCTTGGAACCAGTACCTAATGTGGTAGTTAACCAGAGGCCATGGTATTAACAGCTCCTTCTACAGATGGAAGGCTTTTTGAGTTTAAAATAATTGCGCATTACAAAAATGACTTGCCATTATATTTTCCACTCATTTTAAACATTGATATCTTCAATTACATACCACCCGTTCTACAAATGTAAAGATGGACAGGAAAGTGTTTTATTTAATCCTGTGAAGTGACCTGTTGAAAATTAAATGAACAAAACAATGCTGAATCCCACCAATTATGAAGTGCTACTTGAAAAACTGTTTTTGTTTTAAACAGTCAATTTTTACTAGTTAAATAAGCAGGGCAGCAAACCGAACAGATATCTGAAAAACAGCACATAATTCTGCTGAAGTGCCAAACCCACTTTGTAAGACTTCAGGATGACATGAACAAGAGTCAACAAGGTGAATCGAATCTTCTGATTAAGTAATATCATTGTTGTGCCTTAATATCTTGTTCTACCGCAACTCAAAGGCAGGTCACTTGATATAAAGGATCATAATTCTTGAAATTGTCTTCTACCGTCAACATGTTGGTTAACTTCAAGTATGGTCCACTGTGTACACAAACAGCACAGTAATTCAAAGTTCTGGTATTCTCATTATTTTGAGGTCACAGGGTTGTATGCGACTTTAGACTTGAGATACAAGCGCGGTATCAGGGCATTCGGTCCACCAAGTCCACACCGACCAGTGATCACCCCATACACCAGTACTATCCTACACACTAGAGCCAAATTACATTTTAATAAAGCCAATTAACCTACAAACCTGTACAAATTTGGAGTGTGGGAGGAAACCGGAGCACCTGGAGAAAACCCACGCGGTCACAGGGAGAACGTACAAACTTCATACAGACGGCACCTGTAATCAGGATCTAACCCGGGTTTCTGGCGCTGTAAGGCAGCAGCTCTACCACTGTGCCACCCGTGAATGAGTGTGAATCAACATATAGATTTTTTTTTTGCTTTAGGCGCCAGAGAAATTACTCGATAAATTCTAATGGAGGAATAATAAAATTGGATGAACAGGTGAACTTTGCACTGCATCAGCTGTCAAACAAGTCGAGGCACTCCCCGACTTAAGTAAAGATGACGCTCCGTGAATCCTTACGCAAGTCAGATTTTACACGTCAGAATCACCACCCCCATCCCCTGGCCTAACTCACTCACTGAGTGTATTAACTGTCTCAGCAGCAACTATGTCCAACTATGTCCAGGGCACTATCTGCAGCGCGCGGCCTTCTGGGTAAGTACCGCCGCCATTGATGGCTCGAGTTCCGTCTTGGGCACTTTCTGCAGCACGTGGCCTTCTGGGTAAGCACCACTGCCATTGCCGACTCACTTCTGATGTGAAACTCGAGCGATCATAGTTGTGGATATCACAAACTGCTTTGATTGCACCAGGGACTGCGCACAGAATTGTTTACATAAGTGGGAGTTTATGCAAGTCGCCCATTGTGTAGGTCAGAGTGTTGTAGTAAACTTTGGAACCAGAGAGGATGTTGGGATACTTGACTATGTGGACACTACAAAATGCTTATTGAACATTAACTTTGTTCCAGCTAAATGCCAGGTGGAGAATGGTGCACAGCTAAGTCACAAGGCCAGATGCTAAGCGCCTGCAATAGCCAAAATATAGATATGGCTAAGCCACAATGACTGAAAAACATGATTGATGCTAAGGGGCTGCTAAGGGTTGATTGGCTATGGAGTTGCTAAGGGGCTACTAAGAAGTTGCTAAAGGATTGATTGCTAGGCAATTGCCATGGGGTCGACCGGCCCCTCACTCAGATAATGTAAACACCAGCCATAGACACATGAACCACTGGGTGGCACCCGCAATGGCTGCCTCGCCAACAGTCTGTCTGTCCCTTCCTTCTTCGTTATTTGTTTTAGTATGTGTTAAATGTATGTTTTTAATGTTCTTTAGCTTGTTTTATGTGGGTGTTGGGGTAACTTTGTCTGATCTCTTATCTCGATGGAGATGGGATTTTATTTCCGTATCGTATCTCCATCTGCACTGCAGCCTAACATTGAGGAGTTGGCGCCCTATGTTGGAGACCAACTTCGGGAGCTCCACCACGGGAGCCTGCGGGACTTTAACATCGCAGTGCTCGCGATCCCTTTACCAGGGGTCAACCTCCGAGCTTCAACCGCGGGAGCCTGCAGACTTTAACATCGTGGAGCTCGCGGTCTCTGGTTTGAGACTGACTTCACAAACTCCAAGCCGCAGGAGCTTCGACCGCCCCGACACGGGAGCATCGATTGCCCCGAAGAGGGGGCTTCAATCGCCCCGAAGGATGATTCGACTGCCACGACCGTGGGAGAAAAATGAGGGAAGAAGATTTGACTTTATTGCCTTCTATCACAGTGAGGAATGGGGGGAATCTGCTGTGGTAGATGTTTATGTTCACTTTTAGGTAGTTGTGTGTCTTGTTGCTTTTTTAGTATGGCTGTAAGGTAATTCGCATATCACTGTACCTTAATTGGTACATGGGACAATAAAAGACCTTTGAAACTTTTGTTTGATAATACAATAAATATATATATATATATATATATATATATACCAGCTATAAGGATCACTCGGGGAGAAGGTGCGACTCTTCTCCCAGAGCTCTGTCAACAATAAAGTTCCTGCTTTTCTCTCACTCAGGTCTCTGAATATTTTCCACCAACAGTCTGTATGTGAATTTCCATTAGCTGTCCACACAGTAGCAACACTCTTTGCACCCTGAAGGCATATCAAGATGATTCACGTCCACTTCATTATTTGTGGAGTCATGCAACTATTTATTGGCATAAAGAAATGTAGCAGCAGCCAGTTTGTGTGTACCAAAATCTAATGAACAGCAAGGAGATGGTTAATCAGTTGATCAGTTGTTGGCAGGTTGACTGGATGGCCAGGATATCAGGCAGATTTGTGTGACAGGATGAGAGAGAATCAGCAAGTTTGATAAATGAGGCAGGTGCTATAGACCTGCACGGGAAGGTAGACACTCCCGCCCCCACGAGTTTTGGGCAGATGGGGCTTGTCAGCCTGGGAAGGCAGTCCATCTAGGAGAGGGAAAACTCTGATTTAAAACTTCCACTGCCTTGAGGCCCTATCCAGTCATGGAAAAGGCTCCAGGAGTAAACCTCAAGAAAATCCGTAATCGGAGCCCCTAAGGTAGTTCGTCGTTGTCTACGACCTCACTCTGACAGCTCCTACGACGGTGCCAAACTGTAATGGCCCTGTTGTTCCTTTGGATCGATCAGCAGCGTGGAGAGGTGGGTCGTGCTGCATGGGCAACAGCTTGTCCTCCATATGACATTGCCCAGGCTTGCATCCGACCATGATGCATCTCCCATGGTCAGTCATGACCGAAGGGGGCCTACTACTACTACTGAAAAATGATGGTTTGTGCAAGAAAGACTGACACCACATTAACTGATCCAGTTGTGGTGAGTGAGTTTTGTGTTTCTCTGACTGAGATTTCAGTTGTGCATCATGTAGCGGGCAACCAACACAATGGCTTAAAATGAACTTCAACTGGAATCTCAGGACATGTTTCCCATCGCTCAATGAATGTGGGCTGTATTTGCTCAAATTGTTTGGCCTCTAACAGCATTGCCATCCTCGATGAATGGCAATCTGATGTTATGCGCACTATTATTTTTGTATATCATTGTCACCTGTACAAAGATACAGTTAAAAACAAGTTTGCCTGCTCGCCAGGCAAATCATATCATACAATAAAGCAATACACAAATACAACAGATACTGTAGTACACAGAGAAAAATATCAGAGTGCAGAAGATATTGTTGCAGTGATCTAGTTACAAGAAAGTACAGATACGAAAATGTTCAAGGACGACAATAAGGTAGGTTGGGATATCAATACCATACTTAGCTTATGGCATGAACTGCTCAGTAGTCTAATAACAATGGAGAAGAAGCTATTCTTTAATCCAGCACATATGTTTTCAAACTTCGGTAGTTTCTACCTGACAGGAGTGAGAGAAGGGGGATTGAACATGGTGTAAATTGCCCTTGAATATGTGACGCAACGCGAAGTGCAGATGGAGTCTATTTTACTTCGGAGTCACGTGAGTGACTACGTGAAGAAGCCCCGCCTGGCGCTGGAACGGCATTACGTCGACGCTGACGGCAGAAGCAAGAGCTGCAGAGTGCAGCTCCTCGCAGTGGCCGGAACGGACCCGCAGGTAAGTGTAAGGAAAAGTGGGGACGTTCTAAAAAAGACGTTACGCTGGTAAAACCAGCAAAAGAGAAAGTAAAAGTTAAATCAGAGTCACGCTGGCGTACTGATTTAGCCAGATAAATGGAAAAGAAAATGGAGAAGTCTCAAAGTAAAATTTCGCGGGTAAAAAGATCGTCCCGGGGTGAAGCTAAAGATACGGGACAAGAGTTTAGTGCGGATCCGGTTCCGATACCGGTGGCCGCTGATTCACCCGTTAGTGAGACTATAATTTCTCCAGAAATACAAACCACGGAGGAAAATGTTCCTAGAAAATGTAAAAAGAAATCCGTGAGGCCCGTGGTTTCTGATAATGACTCTGATAATGAAAATCCTCCGGATAATAAAGCTATATGGTTAAAAATGGGACATATGGAGAAAGTGCTCCAAAATATAATGAGACAAGGGTCACAGTACCCAGAAGTTTCCCAAAATGACCCTGAGGGGCTTGAATATACAGAATATGGCTATGTGCCAAATTGGGAATTTGAAACTCCGGACCCAGGATTAAGGGCGGAGGAAGTCTCATTGGATATAATTCCAAGTGTATCAGGGCTGCAAAACACAGACCCTGCAAGTGGTGATGTGGATTATGAGTGCACACCACGAATAAAAAAGAGAAGGCCAGATGTACCTGAGATGGCAAAAGATTTTGCTATACCTGAAGGAAGTGGTGAGGCTATGGAAGAAAACCTAGCTGCCAGTATTAATTATATGGTCTCACCAACTTCAAGATTCTGTGATGATTGAAACAGCAGAATTATATAAAACACCGGAAAATTGCACCTCATTGAAGGTACCTACGGTTAATCCGTCTATATGGACGCCTATGATTCCAGGCATGAGAGGACAAGGAATAAGATTTCAAAGAATCCTCAAATTGATTTCTGCTGCCATTACTGCTTTTGGAAGGCAAATGGAGGGATTGGAGATGGATAAAATCCAAAAAGATACTTTGGGCTTATTATGCAATTCCTTCTATGAAATTAATTGTATGAGGAAAATTGCGATTCGGCCCATATTTCATCCAAGGTTTGCAGGTCTGTGTCGATCAAGTGGTGTTCAAGCTCCTGGTTATCTATTTGGAGAAAACCTGCCTAAACAAATAAGAGAAATGGATGAAGAGGCTAAATCTATTAGCCACATGAGACCTTTCGTCTTTGGACAAAAAAGGTATTTTTCGTCAAGAAGGGATTTGACTTTGGAAACAGAGGCAGGAGTATGATAAGAAAATATTATCATCCGACACAGCCTAATGTTCACCCGTATACGGGGAGAAGGAGACCACCACGTTCATATGGAGAGGTACAAAAAATTTATTCTATGCTTAAAGAAACTGTGGACAAATCTCCAGTTGGAGGGAGATTACAAATGTTTTATGATGAATGGCTTGCCATCACATCTGATCGGTTTATTTTACAAACAGTTTCAGGAGCTACTATTACATTTAAAGAAGGTGTTAATTCTCCGGTACAAAATAAACCTGCTTATGGTTTCATGTTTTCATCAATTGAAGAGGCAGAAATAAATGTGGAAATTGACAAATTGTTTAAAAAAGGTGTTATTGAAAAAACGGTTGAACATGAGCATCAATTTGTGTCAAATATATTTCCAAGAAATAAAAAAGATGGTGGTTGCCGAATTATTCTGGACCTTACAAATCTTAATAAATTTGTCGAATATAAACATTTTAAAATGGAAACATTTAACACTGCAAGACATTTGATATCAGCAAGTTGTTATATGGCTACTATTGATTTAAAGGATGCGTACTATTCAGTACCAATACATCAGTTCTTTCGAAGGTATTTAAAATTTAATTGGCTGGGACAGCTGTGGCAATTCAAAGCTTTACCAAATGGGTTAAGTTCAGCTCCCAGGCTCTTTACAAAGCTGTTGAAACCAGCTTTAGCACAATTAAGAGCACAAAAGCACATCATTATGGCTTATCTGGATGACATTTTAATCATCAATAGTAATCAGGAATCAGCTGGAAAATCAGTTTCAGCAATTAAAACTTTATTTGAAAAGTTAGGGTTCTTGATTCATCCAATTAAGTCCCAGCTGCAGCCAGCACAGTCAATTAACTATTTGGGATTTGTAATTAACTCAGTTACTATGTTAGTAACTTTGCCAACAGATAAGATTGATGATATTTTGGTGACCTGTAGGGGTCTCATTCACAAACCCTATCCCTCCATCCGAGAAGTAGCAAAGGTTATTGGTAAACTAGTAGCAGCATTTCCTGCAGTAGAATTTGGTCCATTACATTACCAAAACCTTCAAAGGGACAAAATAAGAGCTCTAAAAAAGAGAGCAGGCCATTTTGATAGGCCTATGCAATTAACAAAAGAAGCTTTATTGGAATTTCAATGGTGGATTGAAAATGTCCCACAAGCAGAGATGCTAAAAACATTTAACCCATTTGTCCGTATACAACACTCACCTGGGGTTGTTGCCGGCTGAAGTAATTTTACAAACAGATGCTAGTGCTCTCGGATGGGGGGGCAACAGATTCATTCCGCTGACCTGTGGGGGCAGATGGACTGTCCAAGAGGGAAATGTTTCTCCAAACATATGGTATTAACTATTTAGAATTATTGGGTGCATTTTATGGGTTGAAGGCATATTGTTCTACAAAAAAGAATCTGCATGTACTGATACAATTAGACAATAAAACAGCTGTTGCATATATTAATCACATGGGTGGAGTCAGATCGGTATCATGTGATTGTTTGGTCAATCAGATATGGCAATGGTGTATTAACCACCAAATTTGGATTTCGGCAAATTACATCCCAGGTAAAGACAATGTGGTGGCAGACAATAGATCAAGGATGTTTAAAGATAACACAGAATGGATGTTGAACCCAGTAATTTTCAGTAAAATTGTGACTCAATATGGGTTACCAGACATTGATCTGTTTGCATCAAGACTAAATCATCAATTGCCTAAATATGTGTCTTGGGAACCAGATCCAAACGCAGTAGCAGTAGATGCTTTTTCACTAAACTGGGGGAATATGTTCTTTTATGCTTTTCCGCCATTTGCTCTGGTTCAGCAATGTCTGAAGAAAATAGAACAAGATTCTGCCACAGGATTATTGGTAATTCCAAATTGGCCGACACAACCATGGTTCCCATTGATGTTAAACATGATTAAAGAACCATATATGTCAATTCCTAGCAGCAGTGATTTATTGATAAAACCAGTAACCAAAGAAGTTCATCCATTACATGCTTATATGAATTTGTTAATCTGCAGGTTTTGACTAGACCACTACAGGAGCTTGGATTGTCGGATAGAACTATGGATATTATAGTCGCATCATGGCGAGATAGCACTCAGAGACAATATATGACACATAAAGAAATGGGAAAATTTTTGCAGACAGTCAAATATATCCTATCACACTGTGAACATTGCAAACATATTGGAGTTCCTTGCCGAGTTGCATTTTGAACAACACTTAAGTTACAGTGCCATTAATAGTGCACGTAGTGCCTTATCATCTTATTTAGGACAAATCTCAGACTAGAAATCAATTGGATCACATCCATTAATATCCAGATTTATGAAAGGAATCTTTAACAAAAATCCACCCAAACCAAGATATACAGAAATTTGGGATGTTAGCATTGTACTTACCTTACTTAGGCAATGGACTCCAATCGAAGTTTTGTCATTGGAAAGGTTAACATTTAAATTAGTAATGTTAATGGCATTGGTTTCAGCTCAAAGGGTGCAAACATTACAAATGTTACGTTTAGACTGTATGCATGTGACTGCAGATAACATTGTGTTCTATGTTTATGATCTGATCAAACAAAGCAGACCAGGGAGAACTGGAGCGAAGGTAATGTTTCAAGCTTATCCCATTGATCCAACGTTGTGTGTAGTTAAACATTTGAATCATTATGTAAAAGTTACCAAAACTCTTTGAGGAGATGAAAAGTCATTAATGATTACGCATAAGAAACCACACACAAAAGCTTCAGTGCAAACAATCTCAAGGTGGTTAAAACAGGTGTTACTTTTAGCAGGAGTAGACACTGATGTGTTCAAATCTCACTCCACCAGGGCAGCAGCTACATCCGCGGCGAAGTTACAGGACGTACCACTCGAACATATTTTAGAAACCGCAGGGTGGTGTAAAGAAGAAACTTTTTCAAAGTTCTACAATAAACCTGTTCACACAATGACAGGCTTTGGACACGCGGTATTGGGTTCACTATAATCACCTGCTTTGTTTCACTATTGATTGATATTATCAATTATGTTATCACTTATATCTTTTATCACTTTGTAATGGTTCCCTCGGGTATAAAAGAGGGTTATTATATGTTCTTTTATCATTAAAAGATTTATGGAAAGAACTAAAACTAGTCTGGTTTTCTCATGTATGTGTTGACCTAGCCGGACTGTCGTATGGAAGAATTCTACGACATGAAAAACACAGAAGCTTCAAAATCTTCACGTAGTCACTCACGTGACTCCGAAGTAAAATAGTAAGATTAAACGAGAACTTACCAGTTCGAAGTTTGATCTTTATTTTATGAGGAGTAACGATGAGGAAACTTTATTTTATGAGGAGTAACATTGAGGAACTGCTCTTAGATCTTTAGAGCAGTTCCTCAATTAACTCTAAAAGATGCAGTGGTCAACAGATTGGAAGATACTGGAGAAATCTGTGTGACTGCTTCGAAATATAGTGTCTTCAGGAAATTGAGGGCTAAAATAATATTAATCTCCATGGAGATAGCATGTAGATGTAACCTGAAATGGGTTCCTGGAACGAAGAAAAAGTCCAGGTGCATTAACATGGATAAAATCAAGAAACAGCCACCAATTTTCTGATAGCCATGATTTCACTGAAAGTGATCTTTCGCCTTACCTACTGGCGGCAAAATAAAAATGAGATTAAGTAGCTCTTAAAACAGTGGCACAGCGGTAGAGATGCTGCCTTACAGCGCCAGATACCCGGGTTCAATCCCGATTACAGATAACTGTCAGTATAGAATTTGTACGTTCTCCCCGTGAGCATGTGGGTTTTATCTGGGTGCTCTGCTTTCCCCCCACATTCCAAAGACATGCAAGTTTATATGTTACTTGGCTTCTGTAAATTGTCCCGAGAGTATAGGATAGAACTAGTGCGAATGCGTGATTCCTGGTCAGCATAGCCTCGATGGGCCAAAGGGCCTGTTTCCTCACGGTATCTCTCTAAACTAAACTAATTTGTTGGCTAATAACTATTTAAGGAAAGGAGCAAAATGTTAGAATCAAAAAAGCCAATGCCATCATCAAACAATAAAAGCAAACCATTTTATCCCAAAAACGTATAGTTTATGCAGATTCATATTTAGCAAGGAATGTGTTTGAAACCAATTGGAACACCAAGATTGCAGGCTAGATTGAGAGGGGAACCACCCACACAATGTCTCTCTGGCTGGGAGCAAGTTTGTTTTCAGGCATACAGTGCCTACAGTTTCTACTAGCAAGCTGATTTAATACAGTCAGTGCAATCGTGCTGCTGTCTTCTGGAGTCGCTGCCTTGATCTTAAATATTTCCACGATATTGGATGAAAAATTCTCTCAGCACACCCGGGCATGCCACAGTGATGAACCGCCAGCTACTGTGGATTTGCAATCTCAGCAGAGCAGGGAATGGAAACTAGAGACCTCACGCCACGTTCACAACTCGCGATCAATATGTCATTTTGTGCAATCGTCCATGCTCTGAAATGTATATCCTAAAGTAAATTTAATTATATTATATCAAAGAAGAAAAGTGCACCGGAGCACTCTTTGCTGGACAATCGACAAAGAATGATCACAATTTAAATTTGGCTGCATCAGAGTGGTCACCTTTTGGCTTCAATTTGCCTTTTTAAGCTGTTTTTCCAGCAGCAGGCAGCTGAAAAAGATACAGACTTCCACCCAAGCACACATCTGCTCTACAGATGGAGACAGGTTTTCACTTGTATTATTGATTTCAATTTTAGCATTTATGATCCGACTTAGGGTTTGATGAGCTGTGGCCAATTTGGATTAAATTGAACAAACTAATCACTATCTGCGATGGCAATTATTCTGAGGGTAAATAATAATTACATTTTCGTTATTAATGAACAAGAAACTGCAAGAGCAAACTATCTCACAGCGATCAAAGCATATGGGGAAACGCAACTCCGAATATTACTCAAATTTAAGTAGTGGCATGGAATCTGACAAAGATTTAGTTTAGAGATATAGCGTGGAAACAGGACCTACAGCCCACCGAATCTGTGCTGAACAATGATCACCAGTAGGCTACTTCCATCCTACACACGGGGAACAGTTTACAGAAGCCAATTGACCTACAAACCTGCATGCCTTAAGAATGTTGGAGGAAATCAGAGCACCCGGAGAAAACCAACGAGGTCACAGGGAGAACGTACAAACTCCATACAGATAGCAACCATAGTCAGGATCGAACCCAGGTCTCTGGCGCTGCGAGGCCAGACAGCTGGAATTGGCACCAGACTTCTCAAATCCTGTGAGAAATGAAATTCTATCGAAGGCCCCACAGAGGAAATATTGCAACCACGTTTTGGCACCCATGTTGCAAAAGGTTAGTGCACTTGCTGCAAGACATGACAAGAAAAAATGCAAACCGCAGCCAACTGCTGCATTGGAATCACACCTCTAGTACCGCAATGTTGAAGAGGCTGATTTTGGAGTCACTGCTTGCTTTCATTGAAGTCAGCTCTGTGCAGAGCAAGTTGATAGCTTCCACTTCAATACTTTCCTTAGTACCAGTAGAAGGGGAACAGTAACTATTAGGGGTGACCCAACCACATTCACAACCCCTTTTCTCAGAAGTGGCAACTAGGACTGCCCCGTGCTGCTCATAAGGTCATAAGTAATACGAGTAGAATTAGGCCATTCAGCCCATTAAGTCTACTCTGTCATTCATTTATGCCTGATCTATCTCTCCCTCCTAACTCCATTCTCCTGCCATTGCCCCATAACCTGACACCTGTACTAATCAATGCTGCTGCCTGAAAGCTGGGCAACTAAACCATCCTACCAACAAACAGAGAGCAGTCCTGAGCTACTATCTACCTCATTGGACTATCTTTGATTAGACTTTATCTTGCACTAAATGTTAGTCACGTTATTCCCTTCATCGTGTATTTGTACACCATGGATGGCTCTATTATAATCATGTATTGTCTTTCCACTGACTGGTTAGCACGCAACAAAAACTTTTCACTGTACCTCGGTACACATAACAATAAACTAAACAAATTCAAAACTCAAAGTCAACATTGCGGCAGTGGATTAAGAATCAAGACTTTGATGCAACTCAAGCTTATTGAAAAGACTAGGCTTGTATTTACTGGAGTTCAGAAGGATGAGGGGGAATCTTATAGAAACATGTAAAATTATAAAAGGACTGGACAAGCTAGATGCAGGAAATATGTTCCGAATGTGGGGCGAGTCCAGAACCAGGGGCCACAGTCTTAGAATAAAGGGGAGGTCATTTAAGACCCCTTTAAGAGGTGAGAAAACACTTTTTCACCCAGAGAGTTGTGAATTTATGGAATTCCCTGCCACAGAGGGCAGTGGAGGCCAAGTCACTGGATGGATTTAAGAGAGAGTTAGATAGAGCTCTCGGGGCTAGTGGAGTCAAGGGATATGGGGAGAAGGCAGGCACGGGTTATTGATAGTGGACGATCAGCCAATTGATAGTGGACGATCACAATGAATGGTGGTGCTGGCTCGAAGTGCCGAATGGCCTCCTCCTGCACCTATGTTTCTAAGTCCAACTCTTTCATTGTTAAAGGAAAAAGAACATTAAGTCTTTTAAAGCTCCCATTCTTTCATCTATTTTTCCAGCATGCAACTTTATAATAAATATAATCCATATGACAGAATTAAGCCAGTCAATCTTGTAATTATATATTTTTTTTAGTTCCCAAATTCGAGCCAGCTTTTTGCCAGTTTCTGCACATATAAAATTGGTTCTTTGCTCCAAGAAGCTTCGCACCATCCCAGAAAAAAAACCCTCCTGTGCGATTGGTTCCCAGGTGGTAAAAGTTCTCACATACTGTTGCAAGATAGAGTGCCTCAGACATTTTGTCCAGTGATAAAAGTAGTACGTATAATACAGGGTCATGTATAACTTGGAAACAGACTACCTGCCCTTGTCCCTCACCATAGCTCAAGTAGCAGGTCCACCACCTAAAGCATACACTTCCCACACTCCCAATACAATAGAAGTGCATAAGGTCATAAGGGATAGGAGTAGAATTAGGCCAATCGGCCCATCAAGTCTATTCCGCCATTCAATCATGGCTGATCTCTCCCTCCCAACCCCATTTTCCTGCCTTCTCCCCATGATTTCTAACACCTGTGCTAATCTCTCTGCCTTAAAAATATCCACTGACTTAGCCTCTACAGCCTTCTGTGTCAAAGAATTCCACAGATTCACCACCCTCTGACGAAAGAAATTTTGCCTCATCTCCTTCCTAAAGGAACGTCCTTTAATTCTGAGGCTATGACCTCTAGACCTAAATGCTCCCACTAGTGGGAACATCCTCACCACATCCACTCTATCCAAGCCTTTCACTATTCTGTATGTTTCAATTAGGTCACCCCACATTCTTCTAAACTCCAGCTAGTATGGGCCCAGTACCGTCACATGCTCATCATATGTTAATGCAACAAATCACTCCAAATGCTTTCCTTCCTGAGTAGTGTGTGTGCCTGAAGGTAGTGCATATCATATCTATATTCTGTTCTGTACATATCATATCTATAGCCATAGCGTCAGTATAAAATAACTTTTAGAAAAGAGACGAGAAGGAATTTCTTTAGTCAGAGGGTGGTGAATCTATGGAATTCATTGCTACACACGGTTGTGGAGGCCAAGTCAATGGGTATGTTTAATACTCATTCCTGGGATCATTCTTGTAAAAGGTGCAGTAAGTGTCACCAAAAAAATAGGTTATTTCCGTCACTGGGCAAGATTTGCTTTGACGTTGTTTCACTTTACTCCTGACCCCTACCACCAAGCTGATCAAAGACCACAGGAATATGGGGACACCACTACCTTTGAGTTCACTTCCTCGCACCACCCTGTGTATGTAGCACGGCATTTCTCATTGTAATTGGAGGCACAGTGGTGCAGCTAGTAGATTTCCTGCTTCACAGTTTTAATGAACCAGGTTCAACCCAGGCCTTGAACGCTGCCTGCTTGAAGGATATTTCACTCTGTAATAAATCTGGGTTTACTCTGAGTGCTACAGTTTCCTCCCAGATCCCCAAAACATGCAGGTTGTCAGGTTCATTGAACATTAAGGCTAATGTGTGTAGGTGAGCAGATGGAAAATAAAGAGAATGCCATGAGATTGGTTTAGGATTACTATAATGGCCATTAATAACTCATACGGACTCAGTTGCATGAAGGGCCTGTTTCTGTGCTATGATTGTGGCCTATTCCTGCAACTCCCTTTCCAATAGTTCAGTGGGAGCACCTTCACACGATCCATGGGTCAATTACACTGATTAATGGAGGCCTTACTAGCAACAATCACATCCCACATATGAATAAAGGAATAGATTAAAAATCATTAAGTAGTGGGATTTTTAAAAAAGAGTATCAGGACAGAAGTTCACCATTCAGCTGCAATAGTCACAACAATGTTGTTATCAGGGAAGATCAAATCTGCCATTAACCTGAAGCAGATATTAATAATGACTAATCTACTTTCAACAGTGTCAAGAGTTTTTTAATTGTCATATGTACAAGAACAAAACTATGAAACTCCTACTTACAGAAGCATTACAAGTTCTGTAAACATTGTACTCAACAGATAACATGATGAGAAACAACAAAAAGTTCAATAAATAAAAAAACAATTTTCATGCAAAACAAAACTCCAAGGTCCTTAGTGCCAACCAAGATAGTTTATCGTTTAGGAAGGAACTGCAGATGCTGGTTTACACTGATGATAGATACAAAACACTGGAGTAAATTCTTTGTGCCCTTCCATATCTCTCGTTTCCCCCTCCCATGACTCAGTCTGAAGAAGAGTCTCAACCTGAAACATCAACCATTCCTTCTCTGCAGAGAAACTACCTGTCCCACTGAGTTACTCCAGCATTTTTGTCTATCTTCAGTTTTTAGTTTAGTTTAATGTTTGTGTTCAATTGCCTGATGGTATTTGGGAAGAGGTTGTTCCTGAACCTAGAGGTCAGATTTTCAGACTCCCATACCTTCTTCCCAATGGCAGGAATGAAAGGAGAACATGGCCAATGTGGCGTGGTTCCTTGAAAGATTCACTAGGGGCGCCGCATTAATGGCAGGCTCTGCCTAGTCTGGTTTTTTTTCTTCTTTAAAAAAATGTTTTAGTCAGTTTTAAAAGTGTGTTCGGAGATTTATTTCGCTTTTCTATGTGGGGGAGGGGGGTAAGGGGGAAACAGTCACTTCCTGGTGAGGATGTAACTATTCTCCGAGTCGCGTCCTCGCCCCCCCCCCCGCCTCGCGACCTACCACCTGGATTGGAGCGGCCTTTCCTGCCGCGGACCGGACCAGAGCTTCAGCAGTGGTGGCGCAGTGCTGGATACATCGCGGGGAGGGCGATGCCTTACCTGGATTGCGTTGAATCTCCGGAGTGTTGGGCCTGCTGCTTCAACATCAGAGCTGTGGTTTGCAGAGCTTCCAGTGCGGGCGGCGCTGACCAACATCGCGGAGTCCTGGGGCACTTTGCCAAGGGCCGCCAGCGTTGAATGTCCACCCAGCGTAGCCTGTGGACTTCGGGAGCTGCGGACTCCGGTAGGAGGTAGCCGAATTCAGATGTCCAAGCCGCTGAGGATGTCCTCCAGTCCCGATGTCGGACTTCCATCACCCCGGCGAGCGGGCCTGAACATCGGGCCGCCTGTAGCGGTGAAAGCAGGGGGTTCGGGAGCCCCCCCGATCACGGGAGGACAACGGAGGAGGATGACTGAATTTTGGAGCCTTCCCTCACAGTGGGAAACTTTGATCCCACTGTGTGGGGATGTCTGTGTTGAAGACTATTGTGTTCTGTGTTCTTTATTATTGTATGGCTGTATGGCGACCACACATTTCACTGTACCAATTGGTACTTGTGACAAGTAAATGTATCTTGTATGTATCTTGTATCTTGATGCTGGCTGCAGAGCCCCCTATAATCAATTCAATGGTGGGGAAGGTATCATGAGAAATCATTGATATCTTCCGTCGTCTTTTGTAGAAGTATCCAAAATGATCCTAGGTTATTCCAACCAATATCCACTTTTAAAATACAACTTTAAGATTTCACCATACAAGAGCACAAAATTCTGCACACTACAATGATATATTTTGACAGCCCTATTATGAGAAAACCTGGATAAATTAAATCACTTACCATCTAAGCAGATAAAGCACATTTCCTACAAGGGGATTCTATATCAAGCAAGACTTAACGGTGTAAACTTGCCCCCTGTGGATTCTTGATAATGCTGCTTAATAAGGCAATTAACTGATATGGAACTACCAACAAAACATGTGTAGGAAGGAACTGCAGATGCTGGTTTGAACCGAAGATAGACACAAAAAGCTGAAGTAACTCTGCTGGACAGACAGCACCTCTGGAGAGAAGGAATGGGTGATGTTTCCGGTTGGGTCCCTTCACCAGACTAGTTAGGGAAAAGGGAAATGAGAGATATAGACGATGATGTAGAGAGATAAAGAATAATTAATGAAAGATATGCAAAAAAAAGTAATGATGATAAAGGAAAAAGGCCATTGTTAGTTGCTTGTTGGGTGAAAAAGAGAGGCTGGTGTAACTTGGGTGGGGGAGGGATAGAAAGAGAGGGAATGTCGGGGTTACTCAAAGTTAGAGAAATCAATATTCATATCACGGTGTTGTAAGCTACCCAAGCGAAAAATGGGTATTTCCCTCTGTCTTTCCCTCTCTGGACTCTCTGGAGTGCGTGCAGATATCTCACGACAGTTTTCAATCTGTCTTGGCATTTCTGGCAGGCATTGCATTGGAGTGAAATAAACAAAATGATGCCCACTTGGACATCTCTCAGTGGGTCTTCAAAACGTTTGATCTGCTTCCAGCCCATAATATCGTCCCCATCCATGTAATTTTAATTCCATTCAGACTATTCACTAATTCCAAAAGAACAAATAAGTGATAAATACTGACCTCTTCCCTAGAACACCCAATTTGCAGCTTTGCTACAATATTGTCTATGCCAGACTCAATTGAAATTACCTTACAATTGAAAATACCTCAATTGAAGTAATACTTCATGCTAAGCCTTATACCTTCCAAGTTGTCTGTGCACTATCATCCAATGGGACAGCTGTTGTCCTGAAACTCTCGTGAACTGGTTCCCCAATTCCATCCAAAGCAATTAAGACGTCATTGAATCACATACTATCGAGGATTGTAAATATTCCAATTGTTTTGCTCTTCTTCCAAATGATACTCTGGATATGGGCTGTTCATAAAGGACTGTTCTTCCCTTTGTGACATTTCACCTGGCCCAACTTCTTAGATCTCCTCTTGTGGTGGCTTGACACTTGGAGAGCTACCATTGCAAATCTATAACATATTTCAGTGAATTCTCTTTGTCTTGATAACATTATAGAAGTTGCATTCTTTGTTGAAATTGCCAACTTGTATCGCAACAGGGCACAAATTACTGGAGTAGGTCAGCAGGTCAGGCAGCTCTGGAGAACATGGATAGATGATATTTCAGTTCAAGACCCTTTTTTCAGTTAAGTAAAATTGATGGCATGTAAGTGAGATAGACACAAAATGCTGGAGGAACTCTGCGGGCCAGGCAGCATCTCTGGAGAAAATGAATAGGTGACATTTCCGGTGGTACTGCTGGTAATATCGCCCGTTCATTCACTGTCATTGACTGCGGGCCTTCACTCTTTACTCCTTCCTGTGTTCCAAGAGGAACATTCCCACCGTGGTTCCTTGGTTCATTCCATAGTCGCAATTAACACAACCCTCTTTTTCCATGGCAACTTCCCTTGCAATCACAGCAGAAGCAACACTTGCTTTTCGCTTGGAAAATGTGTGGCACCCACACTCATGCAAGTGACAACACACGGTAAATTTCCAGCATTTCCATGCACAATTCTCTACAGATTCTTTATTACCTAAAGTATGCAACCAGATCATTCCTCTTAAATGGCTAGGATTTTAATTGTAGATACTTAATCTACTGGTAAAGAGAAACATTAATCAGTCTGACTTTTAAGAACTGACTAGACTAAGTGGGGCCCGTTGGGTCCCATTCTCACACGGGTGGCCTGGTCCCCCAACGCAATATTCCATCTCTCCACTAATTCCAATATTCCACCACTCATGCATAGCCCCCAACTGCGCAGGCGCGGCTGACGGGTTCCCGTTGTGACGCCCCTAATCCCTCCTCCTCCCCTCACCCCACCCCACTCTGCCCCTTACCCTCCTCCCCCCTACACACTCACTCCAACCCCCATCAAACCCCCCCCCCCATCCACTCTTAACGGTTCTCCGGTGGCGCAGCCATTCCATCCCATTGTTTCCCATTGTGACGTAGAAGATGCAGGTATTACTGTGCAGGTGCAGCTGACGGGCACGGCAAGTGGAAAAGGGATTTATTAAAGCTTAAAATGCGAATAACCCTTAAAATATAACAACAATTTAAACATTAAAGAGGAGATCAATTCAGTCCATTCTATCGTGGTGCATCTCTTGTTGTGTTCTGCAACCTGGGGAGGGGGTCGGCTTCAGGTAGGGGCTGTCGGGGTCCCGGTGGGGGGAGCATCCTGCAGCCTGGGGAGGGGCATGGCTTCAGGCGGGGCTGTCGGGGGCCGGTGGGGAGGGGGGAGCATCCTGCAGCCGGGAGAGGGAGACGGCTTCAGGCGGTGGCCAGTGTGGGAGGGGCTTTCTCAAGATTCAAGAGAGTTTATTGTCATGTGTCCCAGGTAGGACACATGACAAATTGTACAATAAAATTGTACAATAAAATTGTACAAGGCATTGGTAAGACCAATTCTGGAGTATTGTGTACAATTTTGGTCGCCTAGTTATAGGAAGGATGTCAACAAAATAGAGAGAGTACAGAGGAGATTTACTAGAATGTTGCCAGGGTTCCAGCAACTATGTTACAGAGAAAGGTTGAACAAGTTAGGTCTTTATTCTTTGGAGCGCAGAAGGTTAAGGGGGGACTTGATTGAGGTCTTTAAAATGATGAAAGGGATAGACAGAGTTGACGTGGATACGTTTTTCCCATTGAGGGTAGGGAAGATTCAAACAAGAGGGCATGACATGAGAATTAAGGGACAGACGTTTCTGGGTAACGTGAGGGGGAACTTCTTTACTCAGAGGGTGGTGGCCGTGTGGAATGAGCTTCCAGCAGAAGTGGTGGAGGCAGGATCGATTTTAACATTTAAGACTAAAGTGGATAGGTATATGGACGTGAAAGGAATGGAGGGGTATGGTCTGAGTGCAGGTAGATGGGACTAGGGGAAAATAAATGGTCGGCACGGACTGGAAGGGCCGAGAGGGCCTGTTTCCGTGCTGTATTTGTTATATGGTTATATGGTTATATAGGACAATGAAATTCTTGCTTTGCTTCAGCACAACAGAATTATAGAAGGCATGAATACGGAACAGATCACTGTGTCCATATACCATTGTATAAATATATACACACATGAATAAATAAAACAGATAAAGTGCAAATAAACAGATAATGGGCAATTAATGTTCAGAGTTTTGTTTGAGTTGAGTTCAATAGCCTGATGGCTGTGGGGAAGAAACTGTTTCTGAACCTGGACGTTGCAGTCTTCAGGCTCCTGTACCTTCTACCTGAAGGTAGCGGGGAGATGTCTGTGTGGCCAGGATGGTGTGGGTCCTTGATGATGCAGCCAGCCTTTTTGAGGCAGCGACTGCGATAGGTAGGGAGGTCAGAGCCGATGATGAACTGAGCAGTGTTTACTACTTTTTGTAGTCTTTTCCGCTCCTGGGCGCTCAGGTTGCCGAACCAAGCCACGATGCAACCGGTCAGCATGCTCTCTACTGTACACCTGTAGAAGTTAGAGAGAGTCCTCCTTGATATACCAACTCTCCGTAATCTTCTCAGGAAGTAGAGGCGTTGATGTGCTTTCTTTATGATTGCATCAGTGTTCTCGGACCAGGAGAGATCTTCAGAGATGTGCACGCCCAGAAATTTGAAGCTCTTGACCATTTCCACCATCGACTCATTGATATAAACGGGACTGTAGGTCCCCATCCTACCTCTTCCAAAGTCCACAATCGGTTCCTTGGTTTTGCTGGTGTTGAGGGCCAGGTTATTGTGCTGGCACCATTTGGTCAGTCAGTCGATCTCTCTTCTATACTCTGACTTGTCCCCATCAGTGATACCTCCCACAACAGTCATGTCGTCAGCGAACTTGATGATGGAGTTCCCACTATGACCAGCTACGCAGTCATGAGTATAGAGTGAGTACAGCAGGGGGCTGAGCACGCAGCCTTGATGTGCTCCCGTGCTGATTGTTATCGAGGTTGACACCTTTCCACCAATTCGAACAGTCTGTGGTCTGTGAATGAGCCAATTGCAGAGAGATGCGCAGAGACCCAGTTCTGCGACTTTGGTAACCAGCTTGGAGGGGATGATTGTATTAAATGCCGAGCTGTAATCAATGAATAACAGCCTGTCCTATGAGTTTTTATTGTCCAAGTGGTCCAGAGCAGATTGGAGAGCCAACAAGATCGCATCCACCTTTGATCTGTTGTGGTGGTAAGCAAACTGCAGTGGGGCCAGGTTTTTGTCGAGGTAGGAGTTGATTTGCGCCGTGATCAACCTCTCAAAGCACACCACCAACATTAGTGCCACTGGTCGATAGTCGTTGAGGCACGTCACCTTGGTCTTCTTGGGCACTGGTATTATTGTTGCCCTTTTAAAGCAGGTGGTGGGCTAGTTTGGGTGTTGTGGGCCAAAGGGACAGGTTTCCAGCGGGCTAGTATGGACACTGTGGGCCGAATGGATTATTGGACACAGTTCACTCACTCAAGGCTTGTGGACTCACAGTTCACTCACTCACGGCTTGTGGGCTCGCAGTTTACTCACTCACTCATGGCGGGTGGGCTCAGTTCACTCACTCACAGCTGGTGGGCTCAGTTCACTCACTCACGGCTGGTGGGCTCAGTTCACTCACTCACTCATGGCTTGTGGGCTCGCAGTTCACTCACTCGCGGCTGGAGGGCTCGCAGTTCACTCACTCGCGGCTGGTGGGCTCACACACACACCCTCCATCACACACACACCATCACACACACACACCCTCCATCTCACACACACACACCCTCCATTTCATACACATACCCTCCATCTCTCTCATACACACACCCTCCATCTCACACACACACCCTCCATCTCACACACACATCCCCTCCATCTCACACACATCCTCTCCATCTCACGCACACCCCCTCCATCTCACGCACACCCCCTCCATCTCACGCACACACCCTCCATCTCTCTCTCACACACACACCCTCCCTCACATAAACACCTCCATCTCACACATACACCCTCCATCTCACACACGCGCACACCCTCCATCTCACACACACACACCCTCCAACTCACACAAACACACCCTCCGTCACACATACACCCTCCATCTCTCACACACACACACACACACACGCCCCCATCTCACACACACACACCCATCTCACACACACAAACACACCCTCCATCTCTCACACCCCCCATCTCTCACACACACACCCTCCATCTCTCACACTCAATCAGGGGGACCTCTGGACTCAGCAGGACTTCCGTAATGAGCGCGATCTCTCTACTCAGCAGGACTTCCAGAATGGGGGGAACCTCTGGACTCAGCGGGACTTCCGGATTGATGGCAACCTCTGTACTCAGCAGGACTTCCGGAATGAGGGTGACCTCTGGACTCAGCAGGACTTCCGGAATGAGGGCGACCTCTGAACTCAGCCACGATTTACTCAGTACGGCGTAGACTCACAGTTCAGTCACTCAGCATGGCGTAGACTCAACTCTCACTCACGGTCTTCCGGGCTGACTGACTCAAGACCGGCCTCCGGGGCTTTATTCTACTGGCCCCCGGAAGGGGCGTTACCTTCAAGACAGTGGAGAAGACCAATCTGATGATCTCACGATTTTTTAAACCTTCATAACTTTTCTATTATTTCGCCGATCGGAACAAACCTTGGGGGGCTTGGAGCCAAGGACCATGGTGAGTAAGATGGCAAAAACAATCATAGCGATATAGGGTAGCGTTTTTGCTAAAATATATTTACAATGTGGACTGGAAATCGTCAAGATGAGAGTTTTAGTAATAGTATAGATTATTACCATTTGACAATAGTATTCTTAAATAATGTTTAGTAATGTAATAATTGAATACCAATGATGGGGTTTGAATAGATGACAACAGCAAAGATGCTCCTAGTTCATGAAGAAACATATATGTTTAAGTCCATCTTATTTGTTGATTAGAGGAGTCAACACTCAAGATAGTACCAGTTGGTATCGTATTCAGCATGGTCATTGTGGGCAGAAGGGCCTGTTCGTGTGCTGTACTGTTCTATATTCTAGTAAAATTGCATTTGCTTTATCGCCTGTATATAATGTTAAAAGGTTCTCATCTCTCTAATGAATAGCACCACCTCGTCAAATGTAGTTAAGATCCAATTGCTAATTTTTTAAGAAGTGGTTTAGTTATCGTATTAGTAATCATGGTGGGACACGCAGATCGTGCAAGTCGTGCCGTACTTGTAGAAAGAATGTGATTGAAGGAAGTCCCCTAACAATGTGGGAGTAAAGCAGCAAGGCTAGAAATCTGTTACTTCGACATCCAATACTATTAACCTGATCTTATAACTGTGATTATGCCCGAAGTAACCCTTTAAAAAATTGTTGAATTCATTTTTTTTTAATGCCAAAAAGCATGTGTTCAAGTCAATAGAAACTACCACAGCAGCATTAAAAGTATTTCACCGGCGGTATCTTCAGCTCGCTGCATAGTGGCACCACGGCTGATAAAGTAGAGCTATCTGTTCTTTGGAACCAAAAGCCATTATTTCATGGTCAATGAACTGTGATTCTGCCCCGGCATCCTATGCTTGAAAACTTGGAAGCTACGGTTAATCCTTGACTACATGGAGCACTGGGAAAATCATGTTTCGAGTGGCTGAACAAGCGACAGCTCCTCGAATGGTTGAATTAGAACAGAGTGCAGCCTTTCACTCCTACAGTCCCAGTAAATCTAAAAATCAAGATTTTCAAAGCTTGCTTTTGGCACAAACGGAGAGGAGAAGGCCACAGTTTCAACTTGGCTGACAACCCAACGGTATGAACATTGAGTGTAGGAAGGAACTGCAGATGCTGGTTTAAACTGAAGATAGAGACACGTTGCTGGAGTAACTCAGCAGGTCAGGCAGCAGTTCAAGAGAAAAGGAATAGGTGACATGTTGTGTCGAGACCCTTCTTCCTTCAAACTGAGAGTCAGGGGATAGGGAAACAAGAGTTGTAGATGATATCGAGATATATAGAACAAATGAATAAAAGATGTGCAAAAAATATCGATGATTAGTTTAGTTTAATCATGTGTACCAAGGTTTTGTGGCGTGCTATCTAGTCATCAGAAAGACCATACATGATTACAATCGAGTCATTTACAGTGTATAGATACATGATAAGGAAATAACATTTAGTGCAAGGTAAAGCCAGCAAAGTCCGGTCAAAGAGGGACACCAAAGAGGTAGATAGTAGTTCAGAACTGCTCTCTGGTTGTGGTAGGATGATTCAGTTGCCTGATAACAGCTGGGAAGAAACTGTCCCTGATTCTGGAGGTGTGCGTTTTCACACCTATACCTTTTGCCTGATGGGAGACGGGAGAAGAGTGAGTGGCCAGGATGCGACTCGTCCTTGATTATGTTGCTGGCCTTGCCATGGCAGCGTGAGGTATACATGGAGTCAATAGAAGGGAGGTTAGCTTGTGGGATGGGCTGGGCTGCATCCAAAATTTGCTGCAATTTCTTGCAGTCTTGGATGGAGCTGTTTCCAAACCAAGCTGTAATGAACCCTGATAAAAGGCTTTCTATGGTGCATCTGTAGAAGTTGGTGAGAGTTGTAGGGGACATGCCAAACTTCCTACGCCTTCTAAGGAAGTAGAGGTGTTGGTGTGCTTTCTTGCTTGTTGCTTCAAATTGGTGATCCAGAAGAAGAGCAGATAGCGCACGTTTCGGATGGTAATAATGACTCCCAGGAATTTGAATTTTTCAACCATCTCTACTTCGGCACCGTCAATGCAAACTGGGGTACGTGTACCGCTTCACTTCCTGAAGTCAATCACTATCTCCTTTGACATCGAGAGAAAGGTTGTTGTCTCTACACCAGGTTCTCAATCTCCTTCCTATACTCCGTCTCATCGTTGATATCCAGTGCACAATGGTGGCGTTGTCTGCGAATTTGAAAATGGAATTAGATTTGTACATGGCTGCGCAGTCGTGAGTGTACAAGGAATAAAGATGGGAGCTGAGAATGCATCCTTGCGGAGCCCCCGTGTTGAGGATTATCATAGATGGTGATTTGTCCCCTATCCTTACTGGTTGGGATCTGTTGGTCAGGAAGTCGAGGATCCTGTTGCAGAGATGAATGCTGACACCAAGTCCCGCGCATTTAGAGGTAAGCTTGGAAGTTACTGCTGAGTTCCACCAGCACCTTGTGTTTTTTGTTTGTAATCCAGCATCTGTAGTTCCCTGTGCCCCCATGATTTCACAGGCAGGTTTTAAAAGTATCAAGTGAACAATTTGATCTCCCTTGAACAATTATGCTGTTTCTTCATGTCGAATGAAGTAAAAACACAAACCTAGCTGTTATAGAGCTCTGTTTTAGGAGCGTGCTTTCAATAATGGATCAAGGACCGAAAGTGATTTTTGGTTCCCAGCTCAACAATGCACGAGGAAAACTATTTCATCCTCAACTGTAGGTTGGAAAGCATCGATGGTTATTGTGCATGGGGAAAGGAAAAGGTCAACAGTGGGAGATGTTATTCATAAGTTACAGGAGCAGAATTAGGCCATTTGGCCTCTCAAGTCTACTCCGCCATTCAATCATGGCTGATCTATCTTTCCCTCTTGTAATTACCAGACTCGTAGACAGTTAAAGGTATTAATATCTTTAATGAACTCCACAGTATTGGATATGCAGTACACTACATGTCCAGGCTGCTGCATCTACTGTCTGCTGTGGGCGAGTTCCTAATATTATAAATCATGCACTAGGCAGGGCTTACTACTAATAAACACTCTGATTGGCAATCTCTTCTTGTAAAAAATGAAAAACAACTACGGTGCCTCAAACAATATACTGAGGAAGACTTAGCAGAGTTAAAGATAGTCACCATATCTAGTGGGTGGCCTACTAGTCCGCCCGGCCCTCGTGCGGTAGGAGACCGCCTCACCCCCCTTTTCGGGAGAGGAAATGGGGACCGGGAGTGGGGACATGACCGGCGACCCGGCGGGCATAGTGGGAGAAATCGCCACAGGCGAGCCAGGGCGAGCCACCGACGCAGGGAACACGCGGCACCGGTTACAACAGGCAAGGCAGGGATAGACCGACGCGGGGAATGTGCGGTGTCAGTCACAACTGGTGGTGGGGTAGCTAGAACACGCACTGGTGCAAACACAAGGGGCATCAGGACCTGTAGGCGCAGCACGCAGTTCCTTCACTGGAAGGATATGTTGACGGTTGCGTCTGTAGATGACAGCATCCACTTCGACCAGGTAGGAACGTTGTTCTTTTGAAGGGCCATTGGATGTGTCCCAATTGGGTATGTCTTTTGACTGTTTGCATGCGAACCACCTGACCATGTGCCAATGGTTTAAGCGGCTTGCTGGACTTGTCATAGAAACGCTTTTGCATGTCGCGTTTAAATTGCACTTGCTTTTGCACCGCGGTCGAGGTGTGGCCGCGCGGCTGCAGCTGTTGCTGGGAGACAGGCAAGTGTGGACGCGTGCGGTGAGACATGAGCCGCTGGGCGGGGGAGCCGAGAACACTGTCCCGTGCAATGTTTCGTAGGTTGAGCAGGTCCAGGTAGACGTCGGAGTTTGCCTGGTAGGAACGTTCCATGAATTGTTTAGCACTCCAAACAGCACGCTCAGGTAGTCCGTTGGAGACATACAGGGGATCCATGTACGGAAAAGTGTTGCTTCAGCTTTTGGATCACGGTCTCGGTGGAAATTGTTTGAAATAAGTCTATTTCGAACCAATCTGAGTAAGAGTCCACAAGAACCAGGTAGTGTTTTCCATGCCATTCAAAGATGTCGACGGCCACTGAAGACCACGGGATGGGGGAGCTGGTTGAGGCAGGAGGCTGCTTCTGCTGATGTGGTGCTAGGCTGTTGCAGATAGCGCACGTTTTGGTCTTTTCACGCATCAATTTTGTCATCCCGGGCCAATAGAACATGCTTTGGGCCCGTTGGAGGGTGGCTTCAGTGCCGGGGTGGCCTCTGTGGATGCCGTCGTAGTACTCGCCCCGTAGTGCGGAAGGGACCACCGCTTTGTGGCCTTTGACAATTATCCCGTCCTGTAGCACTAATTCGTCATGAACCAGGAAGTAGGGTCGTATTTCGATCAGGGTGTTTCACTGTCTGTGGGGCCAACCGGTGTGTATGACGGTAGAGAGCAATTGTAAAATCTTCTCCGCAGCCTTGTGATCGGCAAGGTGGTGTAAACGATCCATAGGCACAAACGGGACCTTCAGGAGCGATGATTCGTCCTGTTCGATGCGGTGGCGTTCGCTGGTTGTGCGCTGGGCTCCGGAAAGCGTGTCTGCTATGTGCATGTCTTTACCTTTCTTGCAGACGATGCGGAAGTCAAAACGCTGCAATGGATGGGCTTATTCAGAATAGTGACCAGTGGCTGATGGTCAGTTTCAACCGTGATTGTTTTACCAAAATGGAAGTATTTTTGGTAAATCAAAATGAATTTGGAACAGGTAAAAACTACAGCAAGCAGCTCTTTTTCAATCTGGGCATAGCATTGTTCGGTGTCTGTCAAGAGTACACGATGCATATGAGACTAGCGTCACGTCGCCGTCGGTGGTGGTCTGTAGGCACGCTGCGCCTAGCCCGTGCAGGTAACTTGAGGCAAAAATATGACAGTGTTGGTGCGCTGGCCAATTGAAGTTTAAGTGTGTCAAAAACCTGTTGATGCTGTGGGTACCAGGACCATGCTGTGTCTTTGTGTGTCCGTTGGCGCAGGGGGGCTGACAGGTCGTTGAGGTTGGGAATAAATTCGCATAGGTATTTAACCATATCGAGGAATCGCTCCAAACTGTTGACATTGGTGTGGACAGGTAGTTTGTTAATGGTCGCAGTCTTCAGCGGATCTGGCTTCAGGCCGTTGCTGGTGAAAACATGATCGACGTAGGTGATCTCCGAGTTTGAGGTTAATGTCTCTGACATGGTTTAGCACTTTCTTCAGGTTGGCATCATGCTCAGCCAAATCACGACCATAGAGGAGGATATCATCGACAATGATGGCACATGGATATTCTGCAAACAATTGTTCCATTGCTTGTTGAAAAACTTCACTGGTGGAGTTGATGCCGAAGGGCATCCTTAAAAATTTGTAGCGGCCAAATGTTGTGGCAAAAGTCGTTAAATTGGATGATGCAGATCTAATGGTATTTGCCAGAACAAGCTTTTAACATCCAGGACTGAGAACACTGCTGCGTTTCCAATCTGTGTGCGTGCGATGCACATAAATAACCTTCCACCCGGGCTTTAAAACAATCGGAAAATGGCCATTATTACGTTTCATTCATTCATGGTGCATTTTCAATCGTGTAGTGTCGAAATAGAGGTAAATAGAATTAAAAAGAAGTAAATACAATCAAATTTCTAGACTGCAAGCACGTACAGAATAGAAAGCAGTGTAGATATGTGATAAACTCTCTCCGGCTTTATTTAGCCTGGTCAGCCTCATGCTGAAATGCCAACTGTTGTCTAACTCACTGCTGAAATCAGAAATCCCACGATCACAATTAGTTTGCAATTAGATCCAGACAGTTATTAGCACTGACTTAATGAACAGTCATATGGTCATATGTGATAGGAGCAGAATTAAGCCATTCGGCCTATCAAGTCTACTCCGCCATTCAATCATGGCTGATCTATATCTCCCTCCTAACCCCATTACCCTTTTAAAATTTTTTGACAGTCTTTCAAAGTCCGTGCAGGATAAGTGTTCCAAACGTGTTAAACCTTTTAGAACAACAAACTTTGACCAAATTTACATAGTTCTGCGACATATTTCCCAAACTGACCAATGGTTAAGTTGTAGTTCATTTACCACTGTGATGAATAAATATTGTTCCGTGGAAACGGTTCTGGGGGCAACAGACAATAAATTGACAATGTTTTATGTACACTAGGAACAACAATGTATGGATGGTAAGTCAAATGTTTCCGCTTATTGGATAATTTCACCATAAAGTACACGTGACCTCTATGAGGTTAAAGCCTTGTTTGTTCAAATATTACATTTTAACTGGTTACATTCTAATTTTGAAGGAAGTTTTAATTTGTGACAGAAAGCTAGTTTACATTGTCCAGAAGGTTATTATTCCACTTGCAGTCAAAGGTAAAACCAATTTAAATAGACGTTTCATAACTTCCTGTTGATATACAAAGGTTCAAAGTTTCTTTATTAGTCACATACACCAATTGGTGTAGTGAAATGTGTATTGCCACATATATGTGTATTGCCACACATGTGTATATATATGTGTATTGCCACACATATGCCACATGATATTCTTACAATCTCTGGAGTTTGATAGAATTAGGCTCTAAACATTTACCAGAGCTTTAATCAGTTGAGTTGTTTTGAGATTGGGTAGGTGAGAAATCTATTGGTTACATTTTTGGAGATATTTTTAGCAATGAGGACAGAGAATTTGCCTTTTACAATGTAGTAATCATGAGGGTATGGGATTGAGGGAATAGTCACAAGATTTAATTGCACTGAACTATAGTCACATTAACTTTAAATTCTGTGAGTGGAAGAAAAGTCAGACTGAAGTGATTCAAAATTGGAATGCTTGGATTGAGTATTGAGATATAATGGAGGTATTGATCTGGATCGAGGCATGATGTGGTAACTTATAAGGTGAGACAGTTGTCTCAAGTGCTGACAGTTTGATGGAATTATAGAACACAAGTACGCTTAGAGGAACTCCAAGTTTCCAAAATTTAAAGAAGAGAAACACAGCATATCCATGACAGCAGCCAACCTTAGTTTGCCATGGTAACTGCAAAGAAGAACGGGCAGATTGACTGTCTAGGCAGAAATACAATTATAGTATTTAATCAAGAAGCAACATTAACATTCTGATGTACACAACATATAAACACCTGGAGGTCAGTCACAGTGACTGGGATCTCAGGTAAATATCTGCAGGGAAAATTAAAATTCAAAGAATAGTTAAATTTTACTATAATATGCAACTATTAACAATATCCAAAAATGATCATTTTTGTCTGCACTTGAGTTTGGATGGAATCTTGTACAAGAACCCACAACCATTGCTGCACCGGATGAGAGGGTGCTTGCTCCTGCATTCTGGTAATAAATCTTTCGTGATTCAAGAGTACTGAATCCAAGTAGTGATTTCCACATAGGTAGGCAGAAATGCTGGAGAAACTCAGCGGGTAAGGCAGCATCTATGGAGCGAAGGAAATAGGCAATGTTTCGAGTCAAAACCCTTCTTCAGACCTGACATGATTTCGACATGTCAGGTAATAAAGAATCTAAAGTCTCAAATAAAATGAAAGGCTGAAAGTAAAGTAGTAGTTGAAGGAACTGAACGCGCTGAAAGGAGTGAACAGGGCAACTTTTCACTCATAGTTGCTGGATAAATGGAATGAGCTGCCAGAGAAGGTAGTTGAGGAAGGTGTTATAACAGCATCTAAAATACACTTGAACAGGTACATGGATAGGAAAGTTTAGAGGGATATGGGCCAATTGCAGACAAATGGAATTAGATTTGATGGGGCATCTTGGTCGGTATGGACGAGTTGAGTCGAAGGGCATGTTTCTGCATTGTAAGATTCCATGACTAACAAGATATGCACAACACACTTCAAACATTCTGATAATGAAAGATTGCTAATAAAACATCTGAAATTGTTCAGATCAAATTTACAGCCTAGAATGAAATGATTCCATTGACTAGCATCAAGCATGGTTATCCAGCTTCGGAGGAACTTCTGTTCTGGCCCCCAGTCCCTCTTGTCTTCAGTTTCACTGGGGAAATATTAGATAAGGAAGGGGTAATCTTTTCAATGGAGAGAATAGGGGTTAATAGTTCAAACTTAATGTTGGTGCTGCAAGGGGTTCTAGTTCAGCGCGAGTCAATGACCCAACACGGAACATAACACAGGCTTTCATACGGTATAATCAACGGGCAGCAGGGAGATGAGGAAGAGGAGGGAGTTAGGGAGGAATTCTTAAAGTACACCAGTGGGCAAAAAGTACACCAGTGGGCAAAACATTCCAGTGTTATCAATAGTCTGAGGCATTCATAGTACAACCCGATTAGCAAGTGCTGCCTGGGAGTTTTATCAAGATGTGACACCTTGATGATAATAGGGCAGGTAACCAGAAGCTTGGTCAAATAAATGGGTTTAAATTGGTGCTGTAAAGAATATAAGGAGGAGTGGAAAGGCTTAGGGAACCATAACCTAGAGCACTTGGAACTCAAGTAATAGCTGACAATCATAGAGTGATTAAATTCATGGATGCTCAAAATGGCAGAATTGGAGAAGCACTAATAACTTAGAGAACTGTGGTGATGGATGCTACGACACAGTTAGGAGAGACGAGATTATGGTGGGGTTTTGAGATAATGGGATAAAAACTTGAAAATCAAGATACTGCTTAACCTGCAATTGAAAGTGAATGAGGATTGGTGCATATTAAGTCAAGGGCAGTGAAATTTTGGATTAGTTTAACCTCTTGAATAGTGAGGCAGGGACACACTGGAAAAGTAAAAGCATGAACGAGGCATTCTAAAGCAAATTAGTTCAGAGAGGGATGGAGCCAGATAACATCTCAGGAGTGCAGATGAGTGGTTTTCTTATGTCTGAGTGCACGGCTGGAAACTCACCACGGTGTCAATTACAGCACCAATGCAGCGAACTGTCTGATTTAGTATTGGTGTAGGAAGGAACTTCAGATGCTGGTTTACACTGTAGATAGACACAAAATGCTAGAGTAACTCAACGGGTCAGGCAACAGTCATGGAGAAAAGGAATAGATGAAGTTTCGGGACTGAAGAAGGGTCTCGACCCTAAATGTCACCTATTCCCTTTCTCCAGAGATGCTGCCAGTCCCGCTGCGTTACTCCAGCAGTTTGTGTCTATTTATGATTCAGCATTGGACAAATCTTAGTGGAAAGAACGGAGTTGGTAGCAATGAAATAATGGCATAAACAAGAGGTACAGTTCTGGACCTGAAAGATATTCCTGATCCATTATTGGACTGCAGACAATTTGAAAGAGTGCATCAGACACAGGAGCAGGTAAAAATAGCAGGTAAATATTAACAACAACAACAACAGTGGGCCGCTAACAACAACAACAGCAACAACAGTGGGCCGCTAACAACAGCAACAACAGTGGGCCGCTAACAACAACTACAACAACAGTGGGCCGCTAACAACAACAACAGTGGGCCGCTAACAACAACAACAGTGGGCCGTTAACAACAACAAGAGTGGGCCGCTAACAACAACAGTGGGCCGCTAACAACAACAACAGTGGGCCTCTAACAACAACTACAACGGTGGGCCGCTGACAACAACAACAACGGTGGGCCGCTGACAACAACAACAACGGTGGGCCGCTGACAACAACAACAACAACGGTGGGCCGCTAACAACAACAACAACGGTGGGCCGCTAACAACAACAACAACGGTGGGCCGCTAACAACAACAACAACGGTGGGCCGCTAACAACAACAACAACGGTGGGCCGCTAACAACAACAACGGTGGGCCGCTAACAACAACGGTGGGCCGCTAACAACAACTGTGGGCCGCTAACAACAACAACAACGGTGGGCCGCTAACAACAACAACAACGGTGGTCCGCTAACAACAACAACAGTGGGCCGCTAACAACAACAACAACGGTGGGCCGCTAACAACAACAACAACGGTGGGCCGCTAACAACAACAACGGTGGGCCGCTAACAACAACAACAACGGTGGGCCGCTAACAACAACAACGGTGGGCCGCTAACAACAACAACAACGGTGGGCCGCTAACAACAACTGTGGGCCGCTAACAACAACAACTAACAACAACAACAACAGGTGGGCCGCTAACAACAACAAAACAACGGTGGGCCGCTAACAACAACAACAACAGTGGGCCGCTAACAACAACAACAACAGTGGGCCGCTAACAACAACAACAGTGGGCCGCTAACAACAACAACAGTGGGCCGCTAACAACAACAACAACAACAACAACAACAGTGGGCCGCTAACAACAACAGTGGGCCGCTAACAACAACAACAGTGGGCCGTTAACAACAACAACTACAACAGTGGGCCGTTAACAACAACAACAACAACAACAGTGGGCCGTTAACAACAACAACAGTGGGCCGTTAACAACAACAACAGTGGGCCGCTAACAACAACAACAGTGGGCCGCTAACAACAACAACAACAGTGGGCCGCTAACAACAACAACAACAGTGGGCCGCTAACAACAACAACAGTGGGCCGCTAACAACAACAACAGTGGGCCGCTAACAACAACAACAGTGGGCCGCTAACAACAACAACAGTGGGCCGTAACAACAACAACAACAGTGGGCCGTTAACAACAACAACAGTGGGCCGTTAACAACAACAACAGTGGGCCGCTAACAACAACAACAGTGGGCCAATAACAACAACAGTGGGCCGTTAACAACAACAGTGGGCCGCTAACAACAACAGTGGGCCGCTTAACAACAACAACAGTGGGCCGTAACAACAACAACAGTGGGCCGCTAACAACAACAACAGTGGGCCGTTAACAACAACAAGTGGGCCGCTAACAACAACAACAACAGTGGGCCGCTAACAACAACAACAGTGGGCCGCTAACAACAACAACAACAACAACAGTGGGCCGCTAACAACAACAACAGTGGGCCGCTAACAACAACAACAGTGGGCCGCTAACAACAACAACAACAGTGGGCCGCTAACAACAACAACAGTGGGCCGCTAACAACAACAACAGTGGGCCGCTAACAACAACAACAACAACAGTGGGCCGCTAACAACAACAACACAACAGTGGGCCGCTTAACAACAACAACAACAAGTGGGCCGCTAACAACAACAACAGTGGGCCGTTAACAACAACAACAACAGTGGGCCGCTTAACAACAACAACAACAGGGGCCGCTAACAACAACAACAACAACAGTGGGCCGCTAACAACAACAACAGTGGGCCGTTAACAACAACAACAACAACAGTGGGCCGCTAACAACAACAACAGTGGGCCGCTAACAACAACAACAACAACAACAACAGTGGGCCGCTAACAACAACAACAACAGTGGGCCGCTAACAACAACAACAACAGTGGGCCGCTAACAACAACAACAGTGGGCCGCTAACAACAACAACAACAACAGTGGGCCGCTAACAACAACAACAGTGGGCCGCTAACAACAACAACAACAACAGTGGGCCGCTAACAACAACAACAACAACAGTGGGCCAACAACAGTGGGCCGCTAACAACAACAACAGTGGGCCGCTAACAACAACAACAACAACAAACAACAGTGGGCCGCTAACAACAACAACAAACAAACAACAACAAACAACAGTGGGCCGTAACAACAACAACAGTGGGCCGCTAACAACAACAACAACAACAACAACAACAGTGGGCCGCTAACAACAACAACAAAGTGGGCCGCTAACAACAACAACAACAGTGGGCCGCTAACAACAACAACAACAGTGGGCCGCTAACAACAACAACAGGGGCCGCTAACAACAACAACAACAACAGTGGGCCGCTAACAACAACAACAACAACAACAGTGGGCCGCTAACAACAACAACAGTGGGCCGCTAACAACAACAACAGTGGGCCGCTAACAACAACAACAACAGTGGGCCGCTAACAACAACAACAACAACAACAGTGGGCCGCTAACAACAACAACAACAGTGGGCCGCTAACAACAACAACAACAGTGGGCCGCTAACAACAACAACAGGGGCCGCTAACAACAACAACAACAGTGGGCCGCTAACAACAACAACAGTGGGCCGCTAACAACAACAACAACAGTGGGCCGTTAACAACAAACAACAGTGGGCCGCTAACAACAACAACAGGGGGCCGCTAACAACAACAACAACAGTGGGCCGCTAACAACAACAACAACAGGGGCCGCTAACAACAACAACAACAGTGGGCCGCTAACACAACAGTGGGCCGCTAACAACAACAACAGGGGCCGCTAACAACAACAACAACAACAACAACAGTGGGCCGCTAACAACAACAACAGGGGCCGCTAACAACAACAACAGTGGGCCGCTAACAACAACAACAGGGGCCGCTAACAACAACAACAGTGGGCCGCTAACAACAACAACAACAACAGTGGGCCGTTAACAACAACAACAACAGTGGGCCGCTAACAACAACAACAGTGGGCCGCTAACAACAACAACAACAACAACAACAACAGGGGCCGCTAACAACAACAAACAACAGTGGGCCGCTAACAACAACAACAACAACAGTGGGCCGTTAACAACAACAACAGGGGCCGCTAACAACAACAACAACAGTGGGCCGTTAACAACAACAACAGGGGCCGCTAACAACAACAACAACAACAACAACAACAGTGGGCCGCTAACAACAACAACAACAGGGGCCGCTAACAACAACAACAACAGTGGGCCGCTAACAACAACAACAGGGGCCGCTAACAACAACAACAACAACAACAACAGTGGGCCGTTAACAACAACAACAGGGGCCGCTAACAACAACAACAGTGGGCCGCTAACAACAACAACAAGGGGCCGCTAACAACAACAACAACAACAGTGGGCCGTTAACAACAACAACAGTGGGCCGCTAACAACAACAACAGTGGGCCGTTAACTACAACAACAGGGGCCGCTAACAACAACAACAACAGTGGGCCGTTAACAACAACAACAGTGGGCCGTTAACAACAACAACAGGGGCCGCTAACAACAACAACAACAGTGGGCCGCTAACAACAACAACAGGGGCCGCTAACAACAACAACAACAGGGGCCGCTAACAACCACAACAACAGTGGGCCGCTAACAACAACAACAACAACAGTGGGCCGTTAACAACAACAACAGTGGGCCGCTAACAACAACAACAGTGGGCCGCTAACAACAACAACAGTGGGCCGTTAACAACAACAACAGTGGGCCGCTAACAACAACAACAACAACAGTGGGCCGTTAACTACAACAGTTGACGGCTGCCGTAGCGAGAACGCTCTCACAAAAGCACTAGTGTAGACACGAAATAAGACTTGTCCGCTCACCTCGATGTCGGGCAGGTCAAAGCTCAACATTCGGGACATGGTCGTGCAGAAAGTTCTGATCCCGAGTGGAAACCTTTTGAGGAAGAGGGGAAAAAAACGCAGTTCACTCGTGGAATTAAGCAGTGATCCGGCATGCGGCGCATCGATCGACCGACCGACCGGCCAAGAGTGGAGTCCTTCGGTCAACGCCGAGAACCAAGGGCGAAATCTCAGCTGACAGCCTGCGCCTGGAAAATAGGTCTCCCGGAGGCTGGATTGTAAACAGGCGGAGCGTATCCCCCACAGGTTCAATGCCTCCCTGCCCACAACCAAAGGGCACGCAGAAATAGATCTGCACTTGATTTTAAAACTATGAAGACCGAGGAAATCAAAATCAACCCGATAACATGCAGCATGAATAACACAAGTTAATGTTTAATCGCTGATGTGGCCTCAGAGAATTGTTCGTTTGGCCGCTGAAATACTGCAGATATTGAAAATCTGGCATAAAAGGGGAAATAAAACGACTCAGTGGGTCGTCGCTGGGCTTGTGGAGTGTTCCCACCATTGCACAGTGGCACATCTTATCCAGAGACCCGAGTTCGATCCTGACCTCGGGTGCTGTCTGTGGAGTTTGCACGTTCTCCCTGTGATCACCGTGGGTTTCCTCTCACATCCGATGGGTTAACTGGCCTCTAGATTGCCTCAAATGTGTTGAGAGTGGATGAGAAAGTGGGATAACATCAAACTAGTGCTAAAGGATGAACAATGGTCGGTGTGGGCCGAATGGCCTGTTGACATTCAGTATCTCTAAACCTAAATCTGAAGTATCTGTTGACCCTATTACCCCTATAGGATATCAACTGACATGTCGAACAGAAGACTCTAAATCAAGGTTTAGTACAACTTAATCTTTATTAACACTTGAATAATGTAAACATGCATGCAAACATTTGAATTCTAATAACTTCTTATTTACTTTTCTATTTCAATTTCTTAATTTCTTAATTTCTTAAACTGAATCTCAAAACTCATGATGGAGTCAGATATTACCCGTCCGAATGAATTGGACAGATTCACTCTGTTTGCAGGAGGTAGTCTTCCCCGAGTTTCAAGCTCAGGTCTCTCCTTCTTGCGACGACTGTTCCCGGGCTATCACTGCTGGTCCCTTCTTTTATACCAGTTTTTCCAATAATCTCCTGCAGGAAGCCTTTGTTCTAAACCAAAGCTCTCACAGTTCTGAAGTCAATTATTTCATGTTGTCACTCATCCAAGTGCTGAATAAACAATAGATATCTTTGTTGCTTATCAGGCTTGAGATTTCTTAATTATGTTGCCTGTTCATATTTTTATTCTCACCATACAGTTCCTTTGCAAAATGGCCGTCCCCAGACACCTTATCTTCTCAAGGCCATGCTACATAGCCATGAAGTTACCTTCAGCTCTGCTCTCACCAATTGTCCATCACGTGACCATTTTCACAGTGACCATTTTCTTTGTTCTCCTGTTCCCAGCGTTTCTCGCTACCTAGCAGCATACTTCCAAAGCTTGGACAGATACTTGACATCAAGTCTCCGGCTACAAATCCATAGCAGGCCAGCGTTTCGGTGACCTCTTGACCTATCTCTGGAGAGTCTGCAGCTCCCTCATTGACTTAATCCATCACGACATCTGTAGTGGTTCAATGGGTTTTGTTTAAACCATTGAATAAAGAACCATTGAAGTACTTCAGAACCCACACAACTGGAGTGGAGCCAAAGAACAAAATGCTGGATGAACTCAGCAGGTCAGGCAGCATCCGTGAAGGATGGAGGGTGAAGACCTTACTACACCAGGACACCAAACTGGAGTGGAATGGAAGTGGGTGATGAATGTAAGAGAGAATATCATCTTATGTTCCTGTAAAATGAAAAGGAGCCCTATATGATATCAATATTATTTTTTATAAAGGTAAACATAAGCTAGAAAATATGTTTAAATGCCATCTTGCTCAACACAGAAGGACAGAGAACTACTCCAAGTGTACTCTAGTATCTCAGTCATCTCCTCAATATGTTTGTTGTTCTTGAGAAGATGGATGCACAAAAGTAGGTTTGCATCTCATAACCAGATCTTCAACACCATTTTCAGATGGCCAAGCAAATCTCCCGGGATTAATAATAATAATGTGGGCTGGGAATTGATCTGCCCCGATTGTGTGTTGGGATCATTTGTGAGTAGTATTCTGCAAGGATCAGTGGTAGTGCAGTTGCTCTCTCAATATTATTGATCTGAAGGAACGCACCAGGGAAATGTTCTTATAGTTTCCAGATGTTGCAAGGAATTGTTCAATTATTAGGACGGGTGTCAGCGGTTATGGGGAGAAGGCAGAAGAATAGGGTTTGTAAGGGAGAGATCGATCAGCCATGATTGAATGGTGGAATAGATTTGATGAGCCGAATGGCCTAATACTGTTCCTATGACTTGGAGTGATATAGAAGGATTAAAAGTAACACTAGCGAATTTGCAGATTAAAAGTAACACTAGCAATTTTGCAGATGACACAAAGCTGGGTGGCAGTGTGAACTGCGAAGAGGATGCTAGGAGGTTGCTGGGTGACTTGGACAGGTTGAGTGAGTGAGCAGATGCATGGCAGATGCAGTATAATAGTAAGATTAAATGGGAACTTACCAGTTTGAAGTTTGATCTTTATTTTATGTAGGAGTTATGGTGAGCGATTACGTGAAGAAGCCGGCCAGTGTGCCTGCGCGTCAATCTTCAAAGCAGCGGCATGAACAGTAACTACAGTCGAAGTGATATAGTAAGATTCAGAAGACTAGAACTACCAGATGATCTTTGCGATTATGAGGGCCGGGAGTGGAGGGCACGTAATCGCTCACCGTAACTCCTCATAAAATAAAGATCAAACTTCAAAGTGGTAAGTTCTCGTTTAATCTTACTATTTTACTTCGGAGTCACGTGAGTGATTCTGTGAAGATTACAAAGCTCTGTGATTTCATGCCGTAGATCCAGTTCCATACGACACGGGATAAACAAATAATGTATTGAACATTGTTTAAATTATACAATGAACGTTTTAAACAATAAAAGAACAGTAATAACCCCTCTCTCCCAGGGTAAATTACAAAGGAGAACTCAAACAGAACCCAAAACAGCATGCCCAAATCCTTCCATTGCGAGGACAGGTTTATCATAAAATCGTGAAAAGGTTCCACTGGACCATCCTGCGGCGAGGATTTGGTATAAAGGCACGTCCTGCGCCTTTGCTGCGTACATTGACGCCGCCCTGGTGGAGTGAGATTTAAACACATCAGTGCCTACTCCAGCATAATCCAAAACCTGTTTCAGCCATTTAGAAATAGTTTGTACTTCCACCTTTCTATTAAGTTTTTTGTGGCTGATGAGCATCGCTGTTTCAGAGCCTCTGAGACTCTTGGTGACCTTGATATATTGACTCAGGTGAGTAACTACACATAGTCTCAGGTCAATGGGGTATGCTTTAAAGCTTATTTTGGTTCCAGCCGTCCCTGGCCTGCTTTATTTGATTAGACCATATACATAACAGAAGAATGCATGCTGTCAAGTCGTAACTTTTGCAGTATCTGGACCCGTTGCGCTGACACTAGCGCCATGAGCATGACCACTTTGAGCATTAACTTCTGGAAAGAAAGAGATGTAATTGGAGCCCATTGCCGAAGCAGTGTGAGAACTATGCTCACATCCCAGATTTCCATATATCTAGGACTGGGAGGGTTTTTGTTAAAATACCTCTCATGAACCGGGCCACCAATGGATGAGATCCGACAGAGTGTTGTCCCGACCTTTGCCCTAAATAGTAGAACAAAGCACTTAGAGGACTATTAATGGCACTACAGCTCAACTGCTTGTCAAAATGCAATGTAGCAAGGAACTCCAATACATCCGGTATGCCTGCAGTATGATAAGACATATTTGACTGTAAACAGAACATCTCCCATTTCTTAATATGAGATACATATTGTTTTTTAGTACTATCTCTCCAGGCCACCGTAATTACATCCACGGTCCTACTTGATAGTCTGAGTCCCTGAAACGGTCTGGTCAGAATATACAAATCAACAGATTAATACGATGATGTAAAGGGTGACTCTCTCCTGTCACAGGGTGAACCAACAAGTTGCTGCATTTGGGGATAGTCATGAATGGCTGTGTCATCAGTCTCAGGACCAATGGGAACCATGGCTGTGTGGCCAGTTAGGAACTACCAAAACGCCTGAAGCGGAGTCGTGCTCTATTTTGGTGAGACATTGACTGATGAGGCAGAATGGGGGAAAAGCGTAAAAGAACGTACGTCCCCTATGTAGCATTGGTCTGTAGGAATGACCTGCATGTTCTTTCAGTGCTTGTTCTTTAGCTCATTGCACATTCTGATAGTGCAGATGTCTGAACTGCACTGCAGGGAAAACCACCACTAATTTACCAATAACACTGGCTACTCATCGGATGGAGGGTTGTTGTTCATCTACCAAATTGCTACAGGCCTTCATAATTTCTACAGTTTTGGCCGTAAGCAAAGTCACTGACATGTTAGTTGAATCAATGATGAACCCCAAATAGTCAATCATTCTAGATGGTACTCATTTGGATTTAATTGGATGGATGAGGAACCTAACCTCTCAAACAGGTGTTTGGTAACTGAAAACGATTCCTCAGCTGCCTCCTGAGTTTTGCCTATGATCAGAAACATCATCCAAGTATGCCATTACAATGTGATTCTGAGCGCAGAGTAGCCCTAATACTGGTTTCAACCATTTTGGAAATAACCTAGGGCTGAGGTTAACCCATTGGGCAAAGCTTTAAATTGCCACTGCTGTCTCATCCAACTAAATTTCAAGTATGTACGGTATTGTGATGAATTGGGACTGAATAATATACATCTTTCAGATCTATGGTTGCCATATAACACCCTTTTGATACCAGTTGCTTAGCAGTACTGAAAGTTTCAATTTTAAAATGTTTATACTGGGCGTAAGAGTTAAGTCGGGTTAGGTCCAGAATGACTCGGCATCCACCATCCTTCTTTTGCAAGGGGAATATATTTGACACAAATTGTTGAGGCTGATATGCCATCCTTTCAATTACCCCTTTTTGGAATAATATTCCAATTTCATCATTCACCTGTAGAGTTTCTGGTCTTGAAAACCCAATACCTGACTAGGTGTATTTTGTACGGGTGGATGTACTTCCGAGATAAACTCGATTCGAGATCCCCGGATACAGTCCAGTATGACTAAATCTGATGTTATGCAGCACCATTCATCATAGAACAATTACAACCTACCCCGGACCGGTGACTGATCTCTGGAGGATATATCCTGGACTAGTCCAGTACTTGTACCTCCATGGTTGCTGGATTCCTCGGTCTCCTGGCCCTGTTTGGGGTGTGCATTGGAGCGTGCCAATGTTTTGGTCCCTAGATAAGGGACGTATCAGATATTAAACTGATAACAACAGATACTACACTTGATCTTAGCCAAAAGGCCGAGGAGCGATGCGTGTAGCTGGAGTCACCCGGCTTGGTCCTTGACCTGCACCATCGTCTGTAGCCCGTCTGAAAGGGTATGGTTTTCGAGCCGGCATCCTGCTCCCAGGATGAGTTTTGATGAGGCCGATTGTTTTTGCCTCATCGTTCAGGTCTTTTTCTGGATATTAGAGGATCTGCACAAGGCTGTGGACCGTAGGTTGAGCATAGCTTGATGGCTATTTTGTGAATAATTAATTTTCAAAATGGACATTACACAGCAGGGCCCATATCCTGCTGTGTTTTTTAATAGTGGTGCCCTTGTACCATTTGCCCAAACGCCGTTATTCCTGCTCCAACCAGTTTCAGGACTTTCTGCAGCCTCAACTCATGTGCCCTCATGATGCGCCCATTTGCCCACAGATAGCCTGGTTCACTGTGGGCACTTTGAGCGATGCACAGTTAACAGGTGTCTGATATCTCTGCGAAGTTTCCTCCATTATGGAGTCCTGGAGCTGGAGAGAGGCCATATAGTTAACATTGCCGGCCAGGTTTTCATCCATCTGTTCACCAGTTCCAGCCGGTGTGGCAAATTTTGCTCGCCATATCTGGCACTTCTGGAACATAGCTAATGTGCTTTGGTACATGCTCTTCTGCAATATCACCAACTTCAGGGTCAGAGTCGTATACTGCCCTGACTCTCCCGGCTCATGCTCACGGGAGGTATCATGCAGCCCTTAAAAAGGCGCTGCTGTTATGGGTCCCCATGCAGACTCGTAGGCATATTTTTCTTCCTACCTGTGCAGCTCTTTGCTATACGGACCTCTGCTAGAGATTGTTGCTGAAAGCTGCTGGGGAACCGTGAGGGTATCAAACCCCAGCTGGAACACCTCCAGGTTATCTATGAGGTGTTCCATGTTGTCCAGACATCCCCAACCTTTTTATTGGAAGGGGGGGAGGAGTCTTCCTGGCCTGACTCATCAGAGTCGACAGGTCTGGACAATTTACTCTTGGACTGCCTCCCGACAGGAGTGGCCACAGTGCTCTGAAGCACCGGAGTTGCTGCCGCTGGCTGAACTGCCGGCAGCTCAGAAGTCGGCGTCTCAAAGCCAGCATACACCCGCTGACCGTGGCCCCGCGGGTAGGTTTTACTTTTATAGGCGACACCCTCTCCTTACTTTCTGTTCATATTTTTCCCTTTGGAAGTGTCCCTGCTGGCGCCTGCAACTAGCCTTACGGCAGCACGTTTAAAACACTTACCTGTGGGTGTTTTACTTACCGCTGGTGGAGCTGTGCTCTCCAGCCTGTCGGTGCACCAAGTGCGTCTGACGTAATCACGAAACTCCGAAGTGAAATGTGAGGTTATCCACTTTGGCAGCAAGAACAAGGAGGCAGATTATTATCTCAATGGCATCTGATTAGGAAAAAGGGAAGTGCAACGTGACCTGGGTATCCTGGTACACCAGTCACTGAAAGTACACATGCAGATACAGCAGGCAGAGAAGAAAGCTAATGGCATGTTGGCCTCCATAACGAGACGATTTGAGTATAAAAGTAAAGAGGTCCTTCTGCAGTTGTACAGGGCCCTGGTGAGACCACATCTGGAGTATTGTGTGCAGTTTTGGTCTCCTAATTTGAGGAAGGGCATCCTTGCTATTGAGACAGTGCAGTGTAGGTTCACAAGGTTAATCCCTGGGATGGCAGGATTGTCATATGAGGAAATATTTGAAAAACTGGGCTTGTTTTCACTGGAATTTAGAAGGATGAAAGGGGATCTTAGAGAAACATATAAAATTATAGAAGGACTGGACAAGCTAGATGCAGGAAACATGTTCCCAATGTTGGGGGAGTCCAGAACCAGGGACCACAGTCTAAGAATAAAGGGGAGGTCATTTAAAACTGAGATGAGAAAAAAAATCACCCATAGAGTTGTCAATTTGTAGAATTCTCTGCCACAGAAGGCAGCAGAGGCCAATTCACTGGATGAATTTAAAAGAGTTAGATAGAGCTCTAGGGGCTAGCGGAATCAAGGGATTATGGGGAGAAGGCAGGCACGGGTTACTGATTGTGGATGATCAGCCATGATCACAATGAATGGCGGTGCTGGCTCGAAGGACTAAATGGCCTCCTGCATCTATTTTCTATGTCTCTGTTAACAGCATTGTGTTGGAGGATTGGGTACTCGGCCGATGGATTTTTAAAAAATTGGTAATGTAATATAATGCACATGAGGTGAGATAATGGCAACCATGTGTACATCACACAGGGTTGTGAACTTAAGGTAGACAAACAAGATGAAGATATCCAAGATAGTTCATGGTCATTTGCCAAACCAAACAAAGTGTTGTCAAAATGTTGACGTGTTGTCAAAATGATCGATCACAAAATATAAAGACTATACATTTCATGAATTAACCCTTGGTTAGGCATCATCAAGTTCAAAGGTATCCTCGGAGGTTCCGAGTACATCTTTGATGCTTGATTTTAAAAAGTTTTGTTTCTGTTAAAAAAAAAACATCTTTGAGTTCTTTACAACTATGGAAGGATGAAATTTGTTCCATGTGAGGGAGGTTATTGAGCTGAAAAGCTGAAGGAGAATCAGAGATAAGAATGGAACGCGCATAAGACTAGGTCAGATATCAGGAATCTTTACTTTTAACAAGGAAATCAAATATTAAGTAGCATGATGGTATAGGAAGGAAGACATGCCGTGACAAGGTGGCACAGCTGGTAGAGCTGCTGCTGCACAGCGCCAGAGGCCCGCGTTCAATCTGACCTCAGGTGCTGTCTCTGTGGAGTTTGCATGTTCTCTCTGTGACTGTGTGGGTTTCCTCTGGGTGCACCGGTTTACTCTCGTATCCCATAGATGTGCGGGTTGGTAGGAATTAGCCTCTGTAAACGTCTAAATGCCAGTAATGTGGAGGGAGTGGGGAAGAAAGTGGGATAGAACTAGTGTGAACAGGAGATGGATGGTCGACCTGTATTCGGTAGGCTCAAGAACCTGTTTCCGTACTGTCTCTAAACGAAACATACAGTATTTAGATTTTTGTAGACGTTAGATTTTAGAGGTACAGTGCTGAAGCTGGCTCTTTGGCCCACAGTGTCCGTGCCAACCAGCGATCAACCTATACACTATCACTATCTTGCACACAAGTAACAATTTACAATTTTACTAAAGCCAATTAACCTACAAACCTGTACGTCTTTGGAGTGTGGGAGGAAACCCACGCGAGCACAGGGAGAACTTACAAAATCCATACAAGCATCCGTAGTCGGGATCGAACCCGAGTCTCTACAGCTGTGCCACTGTGCCATCCCATATAAATGTAGACATTGGTAGAATGGAACCCTTTCTTGTTCACATAGCACCTGATATTCATATGGTTTCAATTACATACCCATCAATTTTGAAAAAAATCCATTTATTGTGCAGATGACATGGAAGCATATCCTCCAGATGTGGCTTGGGATTGAATCAGTATTTGTGAGACAATGCAGTGCTCAGTTGATTTTCATAGATCTAGCTGTTTCCCCGAGGAATACTTGTTGTCATATCCATATTTAGAAGCAGTTGATTCCTTTTGAACATTTTATTACATGTGAGTACTGAGGCACCTGTAAACTCTCTGGTTGTACAGGCAGGAGAAAATAACTGGGACGTATAATTGTCCATATGAAATACGGCATGATATGCTGCAGAACACACTGTTATTACTGGTATTCCTCCTGAATCTGTCCTTGGTTCTTTCCTATGATTTATAAAACATTGCTCCTTGAGATATTATCTGAAGACTATTCACTTCCACATGAACATTGATGGCAGGTGTCCAGGGCACCCTCACCACCATCCTACTTGACTCTAAAGTAAATAAGCAGAAAATTCTTCCAAGTAGATGATGGCAGATTGAGGTTTTCTTCTACAGTTACCATCACAATCCCCATTTCCTCACTACTAATCCTCTCTCTGGCTGCGATCTCAAAGTAAACAAAACTGTAATGTCCAGGGGCAGCTTCTTCACTACAACCAACAGGCTATTAAATTCTAGAACCTCCAAATAAGTTCTGAACTACATTGACTTGGGGACATACAACACACACACACAGTATATATATATATATATATATATATATATATATATATTATATATATACACACACATACTAGACTGAGTGGGACCGTTTGGGTTCCAGCATCACATGGGAGGGCTGGTCACCCAACGCAATATTCCACCTCTCCACCAATTCCAATATACTGGCCAGTGGGGGGGGGCTTTCTGTAGCACCAATATGGGTGTTGTGGGCCGAAGGGACTGGTTTCCAGAGGGCTAGAATGGACATTGTGGGCCCAATGGATTCTTGAGCTGGCAGCTAAGTCACTCAGTCCTGGCAGGCTGGCAGCTCAGTAACTCAGGCCAGGCGGGCTGGCAGCTGAGAAACTGCCAGAAATTCTGCCGAAAATAGGTGACAGACTGTGAGAGAAGGGGGAGAGGGTGGACAATTCATTTTAGACATTTTCATCTTTTTTTACAGATCACAGCAATGCAGGAGGAAAGTCTATTCTAGCATGGATTTCTGGAGCGCTAATATGGGTGTTGTGGGCTGAGGGGTTGGTTTCCAGAGGGGTAGTATGGACATTGTGGGCTGAATGGATTCTTGGGCTGGCAGCTCAGTCACTGAGGCCAGGCAGTTCAGTCACTGAGGGCTGGCAGGCTGGCAGCTGAGAAACTGCCAGAAATTCAGCCCAAAACAGGTGACAGACTGTGTTAGAGAGAAGGGGGAGTGGGTGGACTGAATGGATTATTGGGCTCGCAGTTCAGCGAGTCATGAAGATGTAGACATTGGTAGTGTGGGAGACAGACTGTCACACAGACACACCACCAATATTAAAATGGCAAGTAACTTCAGAACGTGGTAAACATACAGTGTCTAAACCGAATGATTAAAACGTTTTAAAGCCTCCTCTACAGCTGTTGCTAAAGCAAAAACGTACTCTAAATAACGTTCAATAAACACACTCACCATATACAAAGCAGTAAGCTCTCTTGAATTATTCAACCTGTTGAGGGTGCGTCTTCCGCACTCAGCGCCATCTTGCCACTAACCGGAAATGACGCCATCAGCGCCATCTTTCCACTAACTGGAAAAGATGCCATCAGCGCCAACTCTCCACTAAGCGGAAGTCACGGAATGAGCGCCAATTTTGCATTAAAAACAATCCTGATCTAATAAAATGTTTATTCATGCTTTTTCTATCCGAAAACTGTTGCAAACATTTTAGAACCAAGAAATACAATTTTTGTAAACAATTTTGAACCAAGAAATACAATTTTTGCAAACATTTTTGAACAAAGAAATACACTTTCTGCAAACATTTTAGAGCCCATACACTTTCTGCAAACATTTTAGAACCATGAAATACACTCTGCAAAACATTTTAGAACCAAGAAATACATTTTTTTGCAAACATTTTAGAACCAATACACTTTTTGCAAGCATTTTAGAAGCAAGAAATACAATTTTTGCAAACATTTTAAAACCAAGAAATACAATTTTTGTAAACATTTTAGAACCAAGAAATATAATTTTTGCAAACATTGTAGAACCAATACTCTTTCTGCAAACATTTTAAAACCAAGAAATACAATTTTTGCAAACATTTTAGAACCAATAAATACATTTTTTGGCAAACATTTTAGAACCAATACACTTTCTGCAAACATTATAAAACCAAGAAACACAATTGTTGCAAACATTTTAGAACCACATTAAGGGCCCTCACAGTTGAGTAGACATGTGTTCAGTGTTATTCACAGCTCAGTGTGACGTGATGCTCTCGCTTCCTCCATCTAGTGAGGCACAACACTTCCGGGTTTTATAGTCCCTCCCCCTCCCGCCAGCAGGGGCAGCAGAGAGAATGTCAACATTTTTAAAACATTAATAACTCTTTGATTTTTCATCGATGGGAAAAATCCCCTTGTCCTGCGCAGCGGAGGGGGAGTAAGATGGCCAAAAATTACAGCCGTAAGTGGCAGCGTTTTTTCTAAAATCATGAAACAGAAAAACAGGAAGTGGTCAAGAACTTACTTTCAGTAATATATATACATATATATATATGTATATATATATAATATATATATATATATATTTTATATATATATATATATATATATAATATATATTATTTATATATATATAATATAATATATATATTATATATATATATATATATAATATATATATATATATATATGTGTGTATGTATGTATATATATATATGTATGTATATATATATATATATGATGTATGTATATATATATCTATAATATATATACATACACACACACACACACACACATATATATATATGCAAAAGTATTCATACCCCTTGAACATTTCAACATTTTGGTCACGTTACAGCCACAAAAGTAAATGTATTTTATTGCAATTTTATGTGATAGACCAACACAAAGTGGTGCATAATTGTGAAGTGGAGGAAAATGATACATGCTTTCCAAATTTTATTACAAATAAAAAACTGAAAAGTGTGGCTGTGCAAAAGTATTCAGTCCCCTGAGTCATACTGTAGAACCACCTTCGCTGCAATTACAGCTGCAAGTCTTTTGGGATATGTCCCTACCAGCTTCGCACATCTAGAGACTGACATTTTTGCCCATTCTTCTTTGCAAAATAGCTCAAGCTCAGTCAGATGGAGGCGTCTGTGAACAACAATTTTCAAGTCTTGCCAAGATTTTCAATTGGATTTAGGTCGGACTTTGACTGGGCCATTCAAACACATGAATATGCTTTGATCTAAACCATCCATTGTAGTTCTGGCTGTATGCTAAGGGTCATTGGCTTGCTGGAAGGTGAAACCTCCGCCCCAGTCTCAAGTCTTTTTGCAGACTCTAACAGGTTTTTTTCCAAATTGCCCTGTATTTGGCTCCATCCATCTTCCCATTAACTCTGACCAGCTTCCCTGTCCCTGCTGAAGAAAAGCATCCCCACAGCATGATGCTGCCACCACCACCCATGTTATCAAAGTGGGGATGGTATGTTCAGGGTGATGTGCAGTGTTTAGTTTTCCGCCACACATAGCGTTTTGCATTTAGGCCAAAAACTTAAATGTTGTCTCATCAGACCAGAGCACCTTCCTCCACATGCTTGCGGTGTCCCCCACACGGCTTGTGGCAAACTGCAAACGGGACTTCTTATGGCTTTGTTTCAACAATTCTTGCCATCTTCCATAAAGGCCCGATTTGTGGAGTGCACGATTAATAGTTGTCCTGTGGACAGATTCTTCCACCTGAGCTGTGAATCTCTGCAGCTCCTCCAAGTTACCATGGCCTGTTGGCTGCTTCAATGATCAATGCTCTCCTTGCCCGGCTTGTCAGTTTAGGTGGATGACCATGTCTTGGTAGGTTTGCAGTTGTGCCATACTCTTTCCATTTTCGGATGATGGAGAAACGATCAGTTGCTCTGTGAGATGTTCAAAGCTTGGGATTTTTTTTATAACCTAACCCGCTTTAAACTTCTCCACAATTTATCCCTGACCTGTCTGGTGTGGCCTTCGGCTTCATGATGCTGTTAGTTCACTAATGTTCTCTAACAAACCTCTGAGGCCTCCACAGAACAGCTGTATTTATACTGCGATTAGATTACACACAAGTGAACTATATTTACTAATTAGGTGACTTCTGAAGGTAATTGGTTGCACTGGATTTTATTTAGGGGTATCAGAGTAAAGGGGGCTGAATACTTTTGCACGCCACACTTTTCAGTTTTTTATTTGCAAAAAAATTTTGAAAACCATGTATCATTTTCCTTCCACTTCACAATTATGCGCCAATTTGTGTTGGTCTATCACATAAAATCGCAATAAAATACATTTACGTTTGTGGTTGTAACATGACAAAATGTGAAAAGGTTCAAGGGGTCTGAATACTTTTGCAAGCCGGTATATATACTGGTGGGCTGGCAGCTCAGAAACTGCCAGAAATTCTGCCCAAAACAGATGAAAGAGTGAGAGAGAAGGGGGAGAGGGTGGAGAATCAATTTTAGGCATTTTTCATTTATTTCTGCATATCACAGCAATGAAGGAGGAAAGACAATCCTGGCCTGGATCTCTGGAGCAAATGAAGAGAGGGAGAAAAATACTGGTGTGAGGTGTAATACTTGCAGGTGGATTACTTACTGGTGGGCCAAAGGGGTTTAAAACAAAATCGCAGTGAAATCTCAGTGAAAGGCACTTTTGCTGGACTTTTCTTGGCCTTTTGGGCCAAAATGCTCCTCCTGGGCTAATGTGGGCATTTTGGGCAAAAGGGACTGGTTTCTCGGCTAATAGGGGCCTTGTGGGCTGAAATTAGTGGTTTCAGGAAGGCCAAACAACTCATTTCATTTCATTTCCAATTGCATTGCAATTTCAAGCACAGGGCAGGCCAAATAGCTCATTGCATCTTCATTTCACTTCCATTGCCATTGCAGTTTCAAGCACAGGGCAGGTCCAGGCCAAAGAGCTGATTGCATTTTCACTTCATTTCCATTGCCATTGCACTTTCAAGCACAGGACAGGCTCAGGCCAAACAGCTGATTGCATTTTCACTTCATTTCCATTCCCTTTGCACTATCAAGCACAGGGCAGGTCCAAGCCAAACAGCTCATTGCATTTTCACTTCATTTCCATTGCCATTGCAGTTTAAAGCACAGGACAGGCCAAAAAAACTAATTTCATTTTCATTAAGGGCTAACAAATCATTTATTCAAGTACATTGCATACTCACAGTGTTCTGTAGTTTCCCAGCTCAGACAGGGAGTCGTGACCGCTCCCTCGCCATCTTGCAGACAGACTGAGCCACGCCCACACTTCCGGGTTGTATAGTCTCTCCCCCTCCCACCGGAAGGGGTGTGGCCTTCATGGCGGTGATTGACAGGAGAGAATCTCAAGATCTTTTAAACACTAATAAGTCTTTTATTTTTCATCGATGGGAAAAATCCTCAGGGCCTGCGCAGCGGAAGAGGTGTCTGAGTAAGATGGTCAAAAAATCACAGCCGTATGTTCTAAAATCAAAGCACAGTGCAAACAGGAAGTTGTCAAGAATAGACTTTTAATTATATAGATGATAATAAAACACTCTTGACTCTCGGAGTCACTTAGCTACCAACATTGTCATTGTATTTTAGGGAAGGATGGATGGCTGGACATGTATCCACTCACTTCTTTCTCCATCACATCACTTGATGGCATCCTTGCTTCAGTTCATGAAGCCTTGACTTTTCTAATGCATTCCTGGTTGGCCCCTCCCTTTCTATTATCTGCGAATTGCAAGGTTGTCCAAAGCTTTCCTGACTGCGCCATCATTCACAGCAAACCCTTGGATGGGCAAATATTGCCCCTTTGCAGGCACACCTGTTTTGAGACTTAAACTTCCAGGGTTGGTTGGTGAGGGCCACTGCTATCCAAAACCCATAGAATCCAGATCCAGATCTGTGGGGCAGCACGGTGGCGCAGCGGTAGAGTTGCTGTCTAACAGCGCCAGAGACCGATGTCCGATCCTGACTACGAGTGCTGTCTGTGCGAAGTTTGTACGTTCTCTCCCTGACTATGTGGGTTTTCCATGGGTGCTCCAGTTTCCGCCCACACTCCAAAGACATACTTGAGTAGGCTTGAGTAAAAATTGTAAATTGTCTGTTGTGTGTAGGATAGTGCTAGTGTACGGGTGTGACTGGTCGGTGCAGACTCAATGCGTCGAAGGGGCTGTTTCCATGCTGTAACTCAAAACCAAACTAAACTTAAAATAAGATGATGCAATGGAGCAGCATTGCTGGCCCCATTTTCTTGACAGATTCGACAATTGTGACAGCTGATAAAGTCACATCCCCAATTTTGCTGGTTGGTAAACCTTCCAACGTTCTTAAACCTTTCTGACTTTATGTCCATTAACCATCCATATTACTAATAGTCTGATATTGACCACTTCCTGTTGTTCTGTATATTGATTTTAGAAAAAACGCTGCCACTTACGGCTATGATTTTTGGCCATCTTACTCAGAGTCCCCCTCCGCTGCGCAGGACAAGAGGATTTTTCCCATCGATTAAAAATAAAAGAGTTATTAATGTTTTAAAAATGTTGACACTCTCTCTGCTGCCCCTGCTGGTGGGAGGGGGAGGGACTATAAAACACGGAAGTGTTGTGCCTCGCTCAGTCTCTGCACGATGGGGAATGAGAGGGTCACTTCTCTCAATCTCAGCTGTGAATAACACTGAACACATGTCTACTAAACTGTGAGTGGTTTTACTGACCTGTCAATGCCCTTAATGTGTTTTGAAAATATAGTTTGGAAATGTTAAAGCTGTGTTGCCTTTGGTTTGGAAATGCTAAAGCTGTGTTGCCTAATTAAAGTTGGCTTCCCTTCTATATAATTAAGTCTAATCTTGACCACTTCCTATTTGCGCTTTATAGTGATTTTAGAAAATACGCTACCATGTACGGCTGTGATTTTTGGCGCTTTTTACTCCTCTCCCCCTCCTCTCATCAGGTGCCGAGGATTGTTCCCATTGATGAAAAATAAAAGAGTTATTAGTGTTTAAAAAATGTTGAGATTTGCTCTCCTGTGAATCATGCCATGAAGGCCACGCCCCTTCTTGTGGGACGGGGGAGGGACTATAAAACTCAGAAGTGTGGGCGTGGCTCCGTCTCTGCAAGATGGAGAAGGGAGAGGTCATGACTCGCTGTCTTTAGTGGCCTTGCACCCTGCTTGAAATAGTATGAAACTGCACTTGAATTTGGTGGCCTTGCACCCTGCTTGAAATGGAATTTCAAGGAATAGCCGTGAATCAACTGCCAGCCCACCAGCTGTGAGTGAGCTGCCAGCACAACAGGCTTGAGTGACCTAGCTGCCAGCCCAAGAATCCATTTGGCCCACAATGTCCATACTAGCCAACTGGAAACCAGTCCCTTTGGCCCACAACACCCATACTAGCGCTCCAGAAAGCCCTCCCCCCCCCCCCCCCCCCCCCCCCCCCCCCCCCCCCCACCCCCCCGCAATGGCCACCAATATTGGAATTGGTGGAGAGGTGGAATATTACGTTGGGGGCCCAGCCCTCCCATGTGATGCTGGGACCCAACGGGTCCCACTTTTTCTAGTATATTTTATATATTAGAAAGTTTTGAAAATTTGATTAAAATAAACAAAGTACACTTAAAACGCATTTGTGATTTAAGACTAAATAAACTGTGAATAAATTGAAAAGGAACTTACCTTCCCCTCACCTTTTTCCCTGAGACCACGGCCCCATCAGCTTGTAGTCCCAGCATCAGGTCTAAAAACAAGGAACTGCAGATTTTGGTTTAACAAGTAAAGACACAGAATTCTGGAGTAAGTCAGCATGTCAGGCAGCATCACTGGAGAACATGGATAGAACAAGGGCCTGTTTCCACAGTTTCCACTAGTGGGGGTGTCTAGGACCAGAGGTCATCGCCTCCGAATTAAAAGATGTTTCTTTAGGAAGGAGATGAGGAAAAATGACTTTAGTCAGAGGTTAATGAATCTGTTGAATTCATTGCCACAGAAGACTGTGCAGGCCAAGTCAATGTAAATGGGTTAAGAGAGAAGATACAGTAGATCAGCCAGAATTGAATGATGGCGTAGACCTGATGGGCCGAATGGCCTTATTCCGCTCCTATCACTTATGAACTTATGACCTTTTGGGTTGGGAACCTTCTTCAGACTCTCTGCCTGGCCAGTATCAGGTCTAACCTGGAATCTGTGAGCAGATTTTAGGGATCTCATGAGGATCATCCATGCTGCTGGGCTTCACGTTTTCAAATCCCTTTAACATAAAAATCTTTCCTGGCTCTGTGATCGACTCAAACCCTGATGATCTTTCCAGTGCCAATTTTGACCTATTTGATAATTGTTACACCATTGATGACATTGTTTCAGTTACCTTGGGTGTTTGTTTTAGATTCACTGATTCTCTACCTCTCTTTCATCATTTATAATTCCCCCAATACTTACCTCTATGAGCGCTTTGGTATTCTGCCCTGCTACCTGTAAAAATAATAATTTTCTTGTGCTCCTTGTGTTACTTTCCCACATCCCAAGAGAGCTATATCAACGCTGTTGCATGATAAGCATTTAAGCCTCATTTCACATTTACACTTTGAATAACATTCAAACAACTCATTCTCAATGGCAGCCCATGGCCTACTTTCTACAATCCTGTAATAAACATGGTATCAAATATCATCATTGGCAATACCTTTGCAGCATTGCACAGTGGTTAGCTTTGTCAATTCCTTCTTTGTGAACCCATCACCCCCAATGGGAATGGAAGGCACCCTCCAAAATTAAAACAAGGAAATCGCCAAGAAAGATTGCAAATGACAATGGGAAGGAATACTATATGTTTCAGTGGAACAACAATAAAAGGGCAAAATCTCATCACTATGAAGCCAACACCTAAATTAGTTGGTAAACAAAATTTATGGACGGCCCCAAACTGAATATGTACCCGACAATAATATACAGATGAAGTTCTCAAGAATCAAGAGAGTCTATAGTCATGTGTCCCAGATAGGACAATGAAATGCTTGCTTTGCTTCAGCACAACAGAATATAGAAGGCATGAATACAGAACAGATCAGTGTGTCCATATACTATTATATAAATATATACACACATGAATAAATAAAATAGATAAAGTGCAAATAAACAGATAATGGGCTATTAATGTTCAGAGTTTTGTTTGAGTTGAGTTTAATAGTCTGTTGGCTGTGGGGAAGAGGCTGTTTCTGAGCCTGGACATTGCGGTCTTCAGGATCCTGTACCTTCTACCCGAAGGTAGCGGGGAGATGAGTGTGTGGCCAGGATGGTGTGGGTCCTTGATGATGTTGCCAGCCTTTTTGAGGCAGCGGTTGTGATAGATCCCCTCAACGGTAGGGAGGTCAGAACCAATGATGGACTGGGCAGTGTTTACTACTTTTTGTAGTCTTTTCCGCTCCTGGGCGCTCAAGTTGCCGAACCAACCTACTCAGAGCTCCCATGGATTTTAAAGAAACAGCAGCAAAGAGAAGCAGGAAAAAACAGTGATTGGCTCTAGCCTGAGTGGGAGGAGAGTTAGAAGTGAGTCAGAGGGGGAAAACAGTTTAAAAAGAGAGGCAAAGCACAGACAGACTTAACTCAGAGCTCCCGTGGATTTTGAAGAAACAGCAGCAAAGAGGAGCAGGAAAAAGCAATGATTGGCTCTAGCCCGAGTGGGAGGAGAGTTAGAAGTGAGTCAGAGGGGGAAAACAGTGTAAAACTGAGGAATTTGGTTTGTAAATGGGTAAATTGGTAAATTAGGCAATTTATCAGTCTATATAAGCAAGACGGATCTTAGGGAGCGGCACTTCCTTGTGAGGGAAGTGCCTTGTGAGGGAAGTGCCTTGTGAGGGAAGTGTGTCTTTGGCTCAAGAGTCTTCGGCGAGGAGGCTGAGGAGAGGAGGCTACGCAGGAAGCTTGAGAGGACGGAACGCTGTGGATACATGTCGGGGCAGATGAGACAGTGTGAGGCTTGCAGAATGTGGGAGCCCAGGAACACACATGGAGCCTCTGGCTGCTACAACTGTGGCAAGTGCGTCCAGATTCTGCTCCTAAAGGACCGTGTTGAGGCGCTGGAGAAGCAGCTGGATCACCTCAGGGCCATCCGGGAAAACAAGAGTTTCCTGGACAGGACCTACAGTGAGGTAGTCACGCCGAGGTTACAGGAAGAACCAAGGTGTGTGACGGAGAGAAAGGGTGGAAATCGTGGAGTGCAGAAGACCCAGGTGGCTGTGCCTAATGAAAACAGATACACCCTCTTGGAAACTGTCCGGGGAGACGATGTTTCCAATCCGGGCGGCGGACACATCGGTGGCTCCAATCCTAGAGATGGGACTCGACCAGCGAGACCGACATTGGGCAGGGCCCTAGTGCTGGGTGACTCCATTGTCCGAGGAACGGACAGGAGATTCTGTGGCGGCAGATGAGATGCGAGGATGGTCTGTTGCCTCCCTGGTGCCAGGGTTCAGGATGTCACAAGCCAAATTCAGAACATCCTCGAGAGAGAAGGTGAGCAGCCGGCAGTAGTTGTGCACGTAGGCACAAACAACATCGGGAAGAAGAGGAAGGAGGTTCTCCAACATTACTTCAGAGAGTTGGGAAGGAGACTGAAATGCCGGACTTCTAGGGTGGTTATCTCAGAAAAAGGTGAATTTATTATGGGGAACAAGGAAATGGCAGATGAGTTGACCAGGTACTTTGGATCTGTCTTCACTAAGGAGGACACAAACAATCTTCCTGATATAGTAGTGGCCAGAGGATCTGAGGTGACGGAGGAACTGAAGGAAATCCACATTAGGCAGGAACTGGTCGGATAGACTGATGGGACTGAAGGCTGAAAAATCCCCCGGGCCTGTTGGTCTACATCCCAGAGTACTTAAGGAAGTGGCTCTAGAAATCGTGGATGCATTGGTGATAATTGTCCAATGTTCTATAGACTCAGGATCAGTTCCTGTGGATTGGAGGGTAGCTAATGTTATCCCACTTTTTAAGGAAGGCGGGAGAGAGAAAACAGGGAATTATAGACCAGTTAGCCTGACATCGGTGGTGGGGAAGATGCTGGAGTCAATTATAAAAGATGAGATAGCTGAACATTTGGATAGTAGTAACAGGATCGGTCCGAGTCAGCATGGATTTACGAAGGGAAATCATGCTTGATTAATCTTCTGGAATTTTTGGAGTTGTAACTAGGAAAATGGACAAGGGAGAGCCAGTGGATGTAGTGTACCTGGACTTTCAGAAAGCATTTGATAAGGTCCCACATAGGAGATTAGAGGGCAAAATTAGGACACATGGTATTGGGGGTAGAGTGCTGACATGGATAGAAACGTGGTTGGCAGACAGGAAACAAAGATTAGAGATTAACGGGTCCCTTTCAGAATGGCAGGCAGTGACTAGTGGGGTACCGCAAGACACGGTGCTGGGATCACAATATATTTTCAATATACATCAATGATTTGGATGCAGGGATTCAAAGTAACATTAGCAAATTTGCAGATGACACAAAGCTGGGTGGCAGTGTGAACTGTGAGGAGGATGCTGTGAGAATGCAGGGTGACTTGGACAGGTTGGGTGAGTGGCAGATGCATGGAAGATGAAGTTTAATGCGGATAAATGTGAGGTTATCCACTTTGGTAGCAAAAACAAGAAGGCAGATTATTATCTAAATGGCGTCAAATTGGGAAAAGGGGAAGTACAACGGGATCTGAGGGTCCTTGTACATCAGTCTATGAAAGTAAGCATGCAGGTACAGCACGCAGTGAAGAAAACAAATGGCATGTTGGTCTTTATAACAAGAGGAATCGAATATAGGAGGAAAGAGGTCCTTCTCCAGTTGTACAGAGCCTTGGCGAGACCACACCTGGAGTATTGTGTGCAGTTTTGGTTCCCTAATTTAAGGAAGGACATTCTTGCTATTCAGGGAGTGCAGCGTAGGTTTACAAGGATAATTCCAGGGATGGCGGAACTGTCATATGCTGAGAGAATGGAGCAGCTGGGCTTGTACACCCTGGAGTTTAGAAGGATGAGAGGGGGATCTCATTGAAACATATAAGATTGTTAAGGGTTTGGACACGCTAGAGGCAGGAAACATGTTCCCGATGTTGGCGGAGTCCAGAACCAGGGGCAACAGTTTAAGAATAAGGAGTAAGCCATTTAGAACGAAGATGAGGAAACACTTTTTCACACAGAGAGTGGTGAGTCTGTGGAATTCTCTGCCTCAGAGGGCGATGGAGGCAGGTTCTCTGGATGCTTTCAAGAGAGAGCTAGATATGGCTCTTAAAAATAGCGGAGTCAGGGGATATGGGGAGAAGGTAGATACGGGGTACTGATTGGGGATGATCAGCCATGATCACATTGAATGACGGTGCTGGCTCGGAGGGCCTAATGGCCTACTCCTGCACCTATTGTCTATTGTCTATTGATGCAACCGGTCAGCATGTGCTCTCTACTGTGCAGCTGTAGAAGTTAGAGAGAGTCCTCCTTGACATACTGACTCTCCGTAATCTTCTTAGGAAGTAGAGGTGCTGATGTGCTTTCTTTACAATTGCATCAGTGTTCTTGGACCAGGAGAGATCTTCAGCGATGTGCACGCCCAGGAATTTGAAGCTCTTGACCCTTTCCACCATCGACTCGTTGATATAAACGGGACTGTGGGTCGAATTTTAAGGTTCGAATCCAAAAAAAAACTAATTAGAAGCTTCATCCCCAATGGGCACTTTGGCTGAAAGATGCAATATTGAAATGGGCATTTTCTGTTTTAGTGATAAGGCCTTGATTTAAGCAAATTGATTCTTAAACAATCATTAGAGATGTGGAAAATATGAGCATTATGCATTTACTCTTTATAATAACTGATCCTGCGAATATCTGGCACACTTTGTTCTCAGTGTAAAACAAGTGAAACAAATGGTAAACTGCCCTCTCTTAATAATGATACACAGAGAAAACTACTGTACCAAATACTTCCAGTGCCAGATGATTATTAGATATTGTTCATAAGTTGCAATGAAACAGAATGTACGTGCCATTATCAGAATGGAGATGACTAACATCAGAGTACAAACGAATATGTCAGGGAATGAAGTACATTTGAAAAAAAAATCATTAAAAACTTGGGACTGGAAAGAAGTCTTGCAATTTTGTAAATGCTTTTAATGCTTCAATTCAGTTCATGATTCATTTCAAAACAGTGCAAAAGAATCAATTTGGCTTTAAAACCATAGCTCTTGAAAAGAGGTCCTGACTGCATTGTAAAACTGGATTGAAACATGCCAAAAATAGCTTAAAGATTAAAACTTTGAATGCAAAAAACAAAATATCAATAGAATGGGCAGCACAGTGGTGCAGATGGTAGAGCTGCTGACTCAAAGCTCCAGAGACCTGGCTTTGATCCTGACCTCAGGTGTTATCCGTGTGGATAGATTCTGAAGAAGGGTTTCGGCCCGAAACATTGCCTATATCCTATATAGATGCTGCTGCACCCGCTGAGTTTCTCCAGCATTTTTGTCTACCTTCGATTTTCCAGCATCTGCAGTTCCTTCTTAAACACATCCGTGAGAAGCTTCCATATTCTCACTGCAACCACATGGGTTTTCGCTGGGTGCTTTGGTTTCATCCCACATTCCAAAAACGTGTGGGCATGTAGGTTTATTAGTCCTTTTAAATTGCCCAGAGTGTGTAGGGGGTGGATGAGAAAATGGGGCAACACAAAACTAGTTTGAACAGGTCATAGAAACATAGAAAGTATGTGCAGGAGGAGGCCATTCGGACCTTCGAGCCAGCACCGCCATTCATTGTGATCATGGCTGATCGTCCTCAATCAATAACCCGTGCGTACCTTGTCCCCATATCCCTTGATTCCACTAGCCCCTAACTAACTCTATCCTACTCTCTCTTAAATCCATCCAGTAACTGCCCTCTGTGGTAGGTCAGTGTTGATTTAGTGACTCAAAGGGCTATTTTCATGCTGTATCTCAAAAATCAATGCTAAAAGTATGCTCACAGTGGATCAAGTTAAATTGTTTCCAACTATAATGCAAATACTAGCCTTTAAGATATTGAGAATGCAATTCAAATGTAGGTACAGTACATTTAGTTGAAAATTGCTCAAAGGGTAAGCCTTAAGTAAATTCCTCAACGACACAAGATGTGAAGTCTTACCTACTCATTACATTGTTTTAACCAGGATCATATTCTATAAAAATAGGCATGCAAATTACAAATAGCTTTCCCCATAACATGTAACACAAATAGATAGTCTTCTTTTAAGGTTTCTGATGTAAATTGTTATGGAACATGCAACATCAATGATCTGGATGAACATCAATGATCTGGATGATGGGGTGGAAAATTGGATAAGTAAGTATGCAGATGATACTAAGATAGGTGGTGTTGTGGATAATGAAGTAGATTTTCAAAGTCTACAGAGAGATTTGGGCCATTTGGAAAAGTGGGCTGAAAGATGGCAGATGGAGTTTAATGCTGATAAGTGTGAAGTGCTACATCTTGGCAGGACAAATCAAAATAGGACGTACATGGTAAATGGTAGGGAATTGAGGAATGCTGTGGAACAGAGGGATCTAGGAATAACTGTGCATAGTTCCCTGAAGGTGGAATCGCATGTAGATAGGGTGGTAAAGAAAGCCTTTGGTGTGCTGGCCTTTATAAATCAGAGCATTGAATATAGGAGTAGGGAAGTAATGTTAAAATTGTACAAGGCATTGGTAAGACCAATTCTGGAGTATGGTGTACAATTTTGGTCGCCTAGTTATAGGAAGGATGTCAACAAAATAGAGAGAATACAAAGGAGATTTACTAGAATGTTGCCAGGGTTCCAGCAACTATGTTACAGAGAAAGGTTGAACAAGTTAGGTCTTTATTCTTTGGAGCGCAGAAGGTTAAGGGGGGACTTGATTGATGTCTTTAAAATGATGAAAGGGATAGAAAGAGTTGACGTGGATACGTTTTTCCCATTGAGGGTAGGGAAGATTCAAACAAGAGGGCATGACATGAGAATTAAGGGACAGAGGTTTTGGGGTAACGTGAGGGGGAACTTCTTTACTCAGAGGGTGGTGGCTGTGTGGAATGAGATTCCAGCAGAAGTGGTGGAGGCAGGATCGATTTTAACATTTAAGAGTAAAGTGGATAGTTATATGGACGTGAAGGGAATGGAGGGGTATGGTCTGAGTGCAGGTAGATGGGACTAGGGGAAAACAAATGGTCGGCACGGACTGGAAGGGCCGAGAGGGCCTGTTTCCGTGCTGTAATTGTTATGGTTATGGTTATGGTTATTGATTGCAGTGTAACAAGAATGATTTGCAGATGGATCAGGAAGTATTTGATGAAATGCTGCTTCAGAAAAGCAATGGCTGGCTCCTAACTGTGATCACTGTTATGTCATAATAAGTATTGACAGTGCATCTGTTTGCATGAAATTAGGCTCAGTCAGGTGCAGAGATGCTCTCATCGATAGGATTATTCGTACAAGAGTATTGTAATAAAATTTAATAAAAAGACATATTTTGTAGGGTTTAAATTGTCCATTGATTAGCCAATCTCGAGGCATCAATAACATCAAGCTTTCATCAATTCTGAAAAAAAAAATCATAAATGAAACTTACGTTCATAAGATAAAACGCAATGGGCGGCACAGTGGCACAGCGGTAGAGATGCTGTCTTACTGCGCCAGAGACCAGGATTGATCTTGGGTATGGTCCTGACTACAGTGCTATCTGTACAGAGTTCTACCTTCTCCCTGTGACCGCATAGGTTTTCTCCGGGTGAATGGATAAAATAAATTGTGGAATCACTTGGTACATTTCTGGCAATTGTTTAGTACAATTTACTTCACCAATGCAAGTTGTCATTGAGAATTCTATTCATGTACAGTATAAGTGTTGTCTTTCATGCTTCTGGTACCTAGCACATATGGGAAATCTTGGCCAAACTAAAGAAAAAAAATATTCAAATAGAAAACTCAAAAGGAATGCATGATTATTTCTCATTATACTTAAAGCAGAGCCAGTCACCGGGTCCTTGTTTCTGTTGACTTTACAATATAAAGTAATTAACTTCTACCTGAACTGAAGAATGACTAGCGATTGGAAGGTGTTGATCCAGATCATGGTTTCTGCCTTGGGGCTCTCCTTCTCAACATATGCTCCAGTGCAATTCTTAGGGAATTCACGGGACAAATTCAGCATCAAACCTTGTTCCCATGGCATCCTGTGATACTGAGCGGTCCATAAATGACAACAAAATCTCAGGTGACAAGTCTTGAGGCCCTGCCCTAGATTACCCTCATGGCTTCTTGCAGCTTGCATTATCAAACATCTTCAAATGTCTCTGAAAACAATTAAAATCATTGCAGTAATAAGAACTTCAAATTAAAATATAATATCCTTTAATGGAAAATATACACCCGTGACATATGTTAAAAAATAATATTAATGAAAATAAAAAGAAAGGATGATCCACTTACCCGCACTTACCTTTTCCATGTGGTAGGCAGCCTGTATTTGTTTGGGTCAGGCCACATTCACCAACTATGATGGCACTGAGGGGGCATCTACAATGCTGAGAACTATATTATGCACTCTCTATCTTCATCTTTGCTCTATCTATTGTACTTCAGTTTGGCTTAATGGTGTTTATGTATAGTATTGTTTGATTTGATTGGATAGCATGTAAAAGTTTTCACTGTACCTCAGTACGTGTGACTATAATAAACCTAAACCTAGACCGATTGTAATGCATAGTTTTCCCAGAGATAAAATCTAACCATTAGCACTTACATTTAATAACCTCCGGTAGAGCCACTGTCTAACAGTGCCAGAGACCAGGGCTCGATCCTGATTATGGGTGCTGTCTGTACGGAGTTTGTACGTTCTCCCCGTGACCTGTATGGGTTTTCTTTGAGATCTTCGGTTTCCTCCCACACTCCAAAGACATACAGGTTTGTAGGTTAAGTGGCTTGGTAAAAGTGTAAATTATTCCTAAATGTGTGTTGGATAGTGTAAATGTGGGGGGGATCGCTGGTCGATGGGGCGAAGGGCCTGTTTCTGCGGCATATCTCTAAACTAAAATAAAACAAAGCTAAACTACTGGGCACAGAGATACAAGAAACTACAGCTGCTGGAACCTGGAGCAAGATTTCACTGGAGTTATCAGTTTACGTTTTTGATCTCCAAATATTATTTTGTGTATGCTTAGGATATTCTTGAATTGATGACAAAAAAATAAATATGAGAAATTGCACATCAATTGGTTTATTATCTATTTTTAAATGGATCAATAGCCTCTTGTAATACCTCTGCAAAATAAAGAAAGCGTTTTCATTCCAATCTTACAACATCGAAAATACTTCATAAAACATTTAGTTTGGCTGCTGTTCAGTCAATTTGCTCTTCTCAAAGCCTCATAAATGATAACATGATAATAAGAAAATAATTATTTAGATTACTTAATGTTTCTCCCAAAACATCTCTGAGATTGCAGGACTCCTTTCTTACTCCTTCGTTCTGTACCTTTGCATATCTCTAGTTCCCCTCTTCCCTGACTCTCAGTCTGAAGAAGGGTCTCGACCTGAAACGTCACCTATTCTTTCTCTCCAGACCTGCTGAGTTACTCCAGCATTTTGTGTGTATCTTCGGTGTAAACTAGCATCTACAGTTCCTTCCTACACCTGTAGTATTCCACTGGACCTGCAGTCTTAGGACTTTGAGGTGATACTTGTAAAGTATTCTGACTCACAGATTGAGAGAGCTTTCCTTTGCTATGATGAACAGCTGAAGAATGGTTGAAGCAGAAGTTTTGGCTTCTCTTCTGTTTTTATATAGTAGAATAATAGTCATAGAGCATCATGTAGTATGGAAACATACCCCATCTACACTAGTCCCACCTGTCTGCGTTAGGCTCATATCCCTCTAAACTTGTCCTATCCATGTACCTGTCCAAACATTTTTTAAATGTTGTGATGGCACCTGCCTGAACTACTCTCTCTAGCAGTTCATTACATATACCTACCACCCTTTGTGTAATAAAGTTGCTCCCCAGGTTCCCATCAAACCTTTCCCCCTCACCTTAAACCTATGTCCTCTAGTTCTTGATTCCCCTACTCTGGGTTAAAGACTCTGTGCACTTACTCTATCTATTACAAAATACTATGTCATGAGCAAAACACAAAGTGCATGAATGGTACACGTTTGAGAATGCAGGATGACTTCGACAGGTTGGGTGAGTGGGCAGATGCAAGGCAGATGCAGTTTAATGTGGAGAAATGTGAGGTTATCCACTTTGGTAGCAAAAACAAGAAGGCAGATTACTATCTAAATGGTGTCAAGTTGGGAAAAGGGGGAGCACATCGGGATCTAGGGGTCTTTGTTTATCAGTCAATGAAAGTAAGCATGCAGGTTCAGCAAGCAGTGAAGAAAGCGAATGGCATGTTGGCCTTTATAACAAGAGGAGTTGAGTATAGGAGCAAAGAGGTCCTCCTTCAGTTGTATAGGCCCCTAGTGAGACCACACCTGGAGTATTGTGTGCAGTTTTAGTCCCCTAATTTGAGGAAGCACATTCTTGCTATTGAGGGAGTGCAGCGTAGGTTTACAAGGTTGATTCCCGGGATGGCGGGACTGTCATATGCTGAAAGAATGGAGCGGCTGGGCTTGTATACTCAGGAGTTTAGAAGTATGAGAGGTGATCTCATTGAAACATATAAGATTATTAAGGGTTTGGACACGGTAGAGGCAGGAAACATGTTCCCAATGTTGGGGGAGTCCAGAACCGGGGGTTACAGTTTAAGAATACGGGGTAAGCCATTTAAAACGGAGATGAGGAAACACTTATTCTCACAGAGAGTGGTGAGTCTGTGGAATTCTCTGCCTCGGTGGAGGCCGGTTCTCTGGATACTTTCAAGAGAGATAGAGCTCTTAAAGATAGCGGAGTCAGGGGATATGGGGAGAAGGCAGGAACGGGGTACTGATTGGGGATGATCAGCCATGATCACATTGAATGGTGGTGCTGGCTCAAAGGGCTGAATGGCCTATTCCTGCACCTATTGTGTATTGTCTATTGTCTATTGTTTGGAGGGATATGGACCAAACACAGGCAGGTGGGATTTGTGTAGCTGGGACATTGATGGCCGGTGTGGGCAAGTTGGGCCAAAGGGTCTGTTTCCACACTGTATCACTCTATGACTCTATGATTCTATGAGAAACTCAATGGGTCAAGCAGCATTTGTGAAGGAAATGGATAGGCAACATTTTGTTTTTGGACCCTTCCACAGGCTATATCATGATGTAAACCTATATTCATCTTTTGAAGTAATATTTCAAAGGTGTTTACAGCAAATGTATAATACTCCTAGACCACTTAATTATCTATATTAAAAAGTTATGAAGTAAAAATGGACCTTTTTTACCAAGATCAAAAGAGCATTTGAGGTTCTCTTAACACTGGTGCTTTATAGACATAAAGAGCTGGAATTCAACGGGTCAGGCAGCATCTCGAAAGAAAAAAGATGGGTGACATCCCATCTTCAGACTGAGGAAAAGTCCCGACCCAAAACGTCACCCATCCTTTTTCCCAGAGATGCTGCCTGACCCTCTGTTACTCCATGACTTTGTGTCTATCTTCAGTATAAACCAGCAACTGCAGCTCTTTGTTTCTACAGGTGCAGAATATATCCACCTCGTGCTCAGGTATAACCTCTGCCCTCCTGTTAGATCCTAAAGTCCCTTCACAAATCAAATGTGAATTTTCTAGGGCTACCAATTCAATCCAGTAAGTAGGTGAATCCACTAAATCAATATCAGTATTCAGCTGCAGCCTGTCAACTTAAAAGAACAGGACAGGGTACTAATAGCTCTCTCCTTCCAGTGAATCTCTTTATCTGGCTCTTTGTTCTACTTGCTGAATTAAAGTTCTAATGTGTTATTATCTCTGACGAGGCACTGCTTTAAATGAAAACGAAACCTGTCTGAACCAGCTGATTTGTGTCTGGAGTAACAAAAGAAATGAGTCTTTTGCAGGTATATTTGATTGTTCAAGCTGAATACAAGAAAGTGAACCAAATTACATCGCATTCAGTAAATGCTTTTAGTTCAGTTAATACAAAGCACTATATTTGGCATTTTACTGTGCGACATCTTTGCTGAATTAGGTGACAACTCATAAGCTGTATTTGGTGAGAAAAGTATTAAATATACATTAAAATGTTGAAAACAAGATTCAGCATGTGAAATAGTGCACATTTTATGTGATTAAGCGAATGTTTATAAAATGGATCGAAAGAGCAAAAAAGTAGTAATTATGGAAATTAACGTTACATTTTCTCTGCACTAATGAGTGCCAGCTGGTATCAAATTGGAAGTTCACCTTAAGCACTGGCAATTATTACGTGATGAACAAGGCGAGCTAACCATTTGGATCCTGTACTTTAGTTACTCTGCTCAACTCAAATTAGAAGGCCTCAATATTCTTAGTTGATGAAGATAAGTTTTACTTTACATTCTTCAAGAATGAAATTCAGTTTTAGAGTAATGGAGTAATACAACATGAAAACAAGCCCTTCAGCTCCATTTGCCCATGTCGACCAAGATGTCCCCATCTACACTAGTCCCACCTACCCATATTTGGCCCATATCCCCCAAAACCTCTCCTATCCAGTACCTGTCCACATATCTTTTAAAAGTTATTATAGTACCTGCTTTCACTATCTCCTCTGGCAGCTTGTTCCATTTTTCCACCACCCTCTTATGTGAATAAGTTGCCCCTCAAGTTCCTATTAAATCTTTTCCCTCTCACCTTAAAGCTATGTCTTCTGGTTCTTGATTCCCCGACTATATGTAAAAGACTGTGCATCTATGATCTACCCAATCTTTTAAATACATAAGGAAAGTACAGGTGAACTTGACCTCTTCTTCAGGTTTATGTGAAATCTTTGCTTTTCCCAAATACTACTCATATTGGTGACATTGTGCAAATTTAGAAATAAACACACTTGTACACTGAAAGAAAAAAAAACTTAACTTCATGCTGATGTAATTTGAATCATCTCCATCACATTCATTTCCAATACAAAATTAAATCTAGCATTTTGTGAAAAGAAATGTAAAAGTCAATACTCCAACATCAATTCTCAGATGACAAGAGCACAATCTCTAGGGACATGATTCCCTGGATTCAAGGCATTTTGCCGCTTGAATCTGCTCCCCAATACAATTACATCGTAGCTGATCTTTGCTCCCAACTCTATTTCCCTGTCCAATTTTAATTATCCCAAAATTTTATTAATCTCAATCGTAAATATATTCTGCAACTGATAATCTACAAATGTAGAATTTCACAGATTCAGAGTATAGACATTTAGCATTTTAGTTCCAAGTGGCCAACCCCTTGCACAGGGTGTTTGTCCAATAAAACACCAAGCAAGAGAAACAGCTCCAAAGATAATCGACTCAATTTATTAAGGTATCCTCATTCATCAACTATTTCATACCAGAATTAATCTAGCAAATCTTATTGAGATGCCCCTGGGGTAGGTGTATCGTTCCATAGAGCTAGAAGTAAAATAATTCTCTTATCTATGAACTAACCAAGCTTAGGTCATGTACAGCAACAGCCTTACATCAGTCCAATTGGTGGTGTAAATGGTTAAGGGGAGTTGGCAAGAGAAAGGGGTTGAGAAGAAAGATAGACCGGCCATGATTGAATTACCTATTGTCTATTGACAGGGTAGAATCAATGGGCCAAATGGCCTATTCCTGTTCCTATGACTTATGAACACAAATTTATCAATTGCAATAAAAACAAACATATTATTTCTCACCATAACTGCCTGATAAATACAAATATTAGGAACACAAAGTGCTGGACTAACTCAGTAGGTCAGGCCGCATCTCTGGAGGACATGGGAAGGCAGTGTTTTGAGTTGGGACCCTTTTTCAGACTAACTGTACAATACAAATATGTATTTGGTCACGGTAGTGCAGTGTTAGAGTTGCTGCCTCACAGCGCTTGCAGCGCCGGAGACCCGAGTTTGATCCCGACTACAGGTGCTGTCTGTACGCAGTTTGTACGTCCGCCCCCCCGTGACCCTGTGGGTTTTCTCCGAGATCTTCATTTTCCTACCACGCTCCAAAGACGTACAGGTACGTAGGTTAATTGGCGTGGTGTATGTGTAAATTGTCCCTTGTGTGTGTAGGGTAATGTTAATGCGCGGGGATCAATGGTCGGAGCGGACTCGGTGGGCCGAAGGGCCTGTTTCTGAGCTGTATCTCTAAACAAAGCTAAAAACTAAACAAATATTATCTTGTTTTCATGTGTAAAGTCATCCAAAACCCTCTGGACAAGTTAGTCCACAACTTGAGAGTTGGCATGTGGCAGATGAATCTGATCAGCACATGGCAGGAATGTTATGAGTGCACTGGAGAATAGGCGGAGTGATTAAGTGGATGTTGGCAGGATTTAAATATTGTAATCATGAATAAGGATTGAATTGGATTGTTTTCTTTGGACAGACAACTGAGGTAATACAACTGCAGTAGATAAAACGATGAGTATTCTCAGAAGACCAAATAAGGAAAAACATATTTCCGTTAGCAAGGGCAAAGGGTATAAATTTTAAATAATTGGTAGCGGAATTAGAGGGGTGATGAGGATATATTATTTCATGCAGAGGGTGGTTGGTGTCTACCATTGGTATCTCATTGCCTAGAAGATTGGTGGAGGGAAATTGCCTCATCACATTGAAGCAGTACTTAAAGAACAGTAACTTGGTGTCAGCAAATGGTATTGGACTAGATAGCATCTGTAGTTCCTTCCTATACAAATCATCATTATGAATGTTTTGAGAATTGAACTGAAGTTTTAATTTTTAACATTTCTGATATTTTTTAACTGATTGGCTTTATTGTTTCTAGGACAAGTTATGTACGAGAATAAATATTGCCTTGAAACGCGCTTTCCTTATTCCATTTCATTTTTATCCAACTTGCTGCACTGCACAATGGTTTTGACTATTCCCTTTGATGTTATAAATTTCCACTCAACTGATCTTTATCCACAATATTTATTTTAGGTTCAAGTCCTATCTACAATGATAGTTGTTTGATTCACTGGATGACGGTTAGCATTAGTATTCATGGAATTTGTCCCAGCAGAACAGCTACTTCTTTCCCTGTTGTGTCATAAATGTAAAGCACTATTTCCAACACGAGTCTCCAAAGAATGTGGAGGTATCTATAATCTGTTTCACTGCATCCTAATGGAGGTAATGCAATAAAAACCTTAGAAAATGCCCGTGGGATTCTGCATTTAATTTCAAATTTAGTCAAAGAATCATAGGGTCATACAGCATGGAAACAGGCCCTTCAGCACAACATGACCAAGATGCCCCATCTAAGCTTATCCCATTTGTCCACATTTGGTCCATATCCAGTCTAAACTATTCCTATCCATGTACCTGTCCTTTGTCCTTTAAATGTTGTATTATACCTGCCTTAACGACCTCCTGTGACAACTCTTTCCATAGTCCCACAACGCTCTGAGTGAAAACGTTCCCCCGCAATTTCCAATTAAACCTTTCCCCTTTCACTTTAAACCTATTTCCACTGGGTCTTCAGTCTCATATCATAGGTAAAAGACTGTGTGCATTCGCCCTATCAACTCCTCTCATGATTTTATACGCCTCTATAAGAGCACTGCTTGGCCCACTGCACTCCAAGGAATAAAGTGCCAGCTTGCCCAATCTCTCCCAATAGCTCAGGCCCTCGAGTCCTGGCAACATCCTCGTAAATATTCTCTGCACTCTTTCCAGCTTAATTACATCCTTCATTGAGCAGAGTGACCAAAACTGAACACAATACACCAAATAAGGCCTCACTAACATCTTGTACAAATGTAACATAATATCCCAACTTCTATACTCAATACCCTGACTGATGTAGGCCAATGAACCAAAAACCTTCATTACCATCCTATCTACCTGTGACAGCATTTTTACAGAATGGTGCACCTGTACTCCTAGATCTCTCTGCTCTACCACACCTCCCAGGGCCCTGCCATTCACTGTGCAGGTCCTGCCCTGGTTTGACTTCCTTAAACGCAACATCTCACACTTACCTGCATTCAACTCCATTTGCCATTCTTCAGCCCACTTGCCCAGCTGATCAAAATCCTGCTGTAATTTTTGATAACCATCTTCACTGTCGACAATACCACCCATTTTAGTGCCTCAGCAGAAACTCATTCCTAACTTTTGCTGACAAAGACGATAGCATCTCTTCCTCTTGAGACTTTTCTTTCTCTTAAACAGAAACCAGGCAGACCTATTTCTGCATCTTAATAATCCAGTTGGATTTTTGTAACAGTACTATTTTGATTATGATTATTTGAAATAACATACACATTAGTTCAGGGACTATTAGGGATGGTCAATAAATGTTTGCATAACCAACTGCAACTGCATCCCATGATAAGTACACTGAAAAGTACACTATGGCTACTAAGGGATGTACAGGAATCATTCATCGTAATAACTGTTAATTATTATAAACAGATGGACATGAGCTCTGAGAATTATTTTTTTCGCCTGGATTTGATGTTGTGTTAACACTTGTACTGAAATGAGTCCAAACTCTTATAACACTGGACTAGAGACAGTAAGAAAACTGCCATAGGATGAATTATGATTGCTGATAAACTAGACGTAGACTGCCAAGAGTTACGATGAAGTTGAGTGAAGGAAAGATGCCAGAATGATGCTGAGGCAAGCAAGAGGGAATGTGGCTGCAGCCTTTTACACCTTGAACTCAAGGGAAGCCGTATACGCTCTCAACTTGCGGTAAATTGATGTAAGTGTTTCTCGCCTGATGTGAAGCACAACCGTGGGATGAGGGTTGTAAGATGGTTGGTATTTTGAGAAAGAGATAACAAATGATTCATGCGACGTGCTCTTGAACAGTTTGCTGGATGAGAGTTCTTGCAGCTGGGAGCACAAATGCGGAAGACCGTTAACCCAGGAAACGTTGGAAATGTTCAACAGGTCAGGCAGCATCTGAGGTCAGAGAAACAGAATTCATATTTTATGTCAAAGACCATTCATCTGTTCTGTCGAACCCCATGTCGACACCAAAGGCAGAAGTGGTTCAAAAATTGAGGGATTCTACACACATCAACCACTTGAAGTTCACAAGTTCGCAAGTAATAGGACTAGAATTAGGTCATTCGGCCTATTGAGTCTACTCCGCCATTCAATCATGTCTGATCCCTGCCTCCTAATCCCATTTTCTTGCCTTCCCCCTAGAACCCTTGAAACCTGTTCTAATCAATATTTTTTCTATCTCTGCCTTAAAAATGCCTCACTGACCTGGCCTCCACAGCCCTCAGTGACATATTAACTACCCTCTGGCAAAATAAGTTTCTCCTCGCCTCCGTTCTAAAACTTGCCGTCAAATGTTGCAGGGGCTATGGATGTAGAACCAGCAAACAGTGAACATGTAGAGGAACCAACGAGAGAGCAGGCTATTCTAGACTGGGTATTGAGTAATGAGGAAGGGTTAGTTAGCAGTCTTGTTGTGCGTGGCCCCTTGGGCAAGAGTGACCATAATATGGTTGAGTTCTTCATTAGGATGGAGAGTGACATAATTAATTCAGAAACAAGGATTCTGAACTTAAAGGTAACTTTGAGGGTATGAGACGTGAATTGGCCAAGATAGACTGGCAATTGATTCTTAAAGGGTTGACGGTGGATAGTCAATGGAAGGCATTTAAAGAAGGCATTTGAACTACAACAACCTCGTTCATCCCAGTTTGGCAAAAGAATAATTCAGGGAAGGGAGTGCATCCGTGGATAACAAGGGAAATCAGGGATAGTATCAAAACAAAAGATGAAGCATACAAATTAGGCAGAAAAAGCAGCCTACCAGAGGACTGGGAGATATTCAGAGTCCAGCAGAGGAGGACAAAGGGCTTAATTAGGAAAGGGAATATAGAGTATGAAAGAAAACTGGCAGGGAACATAAAAACTGACTGCAAAAAGTTTTTATAGATATGTGAAGCGAAAAAGATTAGTTAAAACAAATGTAGGTCCCTTGCAGTCAGAAACAGGTGAATTGATCATGGGGAAGATGGATTCAACAGTGGCTGAATGGGAGATGTCAGAGAGTAATGGTGGATGGCTGTTTGTCAGTTTGGAAGCCGGTGACCAGTGGGGCGCCTCAGGGATCTGTGTTGGGTCCACTGTTGTTTGTCATGTACATCAATGATCTGGATGATGGGGTGGAAAATTGGATAAGTAAGTATGTAAATGATACTAAGATAGGTGGTGTTGTGGATAATGAAGTAGATTTTCAAAGTCTACAGAGAGATTTGGGCCATTTGGAAAAGTGGGCTGAAAGATGGCAGATGGAGTTTAATGCTGTTAAGTGTGAAGTGCTACATCTTGGCAGGACAAATCAAAATAGGAAGTACATGGTAAATGGTAGGGAATTGAGGAATGCTGTGGAACAGAGGGATCTAGCAATAACTGTGCATAGTTCCCTGAAGGTGGAATCGCATGTAGATAGGGTGGTAAAGAAAGCCTTTGGTGTGCTGGCCTTTATAAATCAGAGCATTGAATATAGGAGTAGGGAAGTAATGTTAAAATTACTTAAAATTACAAGGCATTGGTAAGACCAATTCTGGAGTATGGTGTACAATTTTGGTCGCCTAGTTATAGGAAGGATGTCAACAAAATAGAGAGAGTACAGAGGAGATTTACTAGAATGTTGCCAGGGTTCCAGCAACTATGTTACAGAGAAAGGTTGAACAAGTTAGGTCTTTATTCTTTGGAGCGCAGAAGGTTAAGGGGGGACTTGATTGAGGTCTTTAAAATGATGAAAGGGATAGACAGAGTTGACGTGGATACGTTTTTCCCATTGAGGGTAGGGAAGATTCAAACAAGAGGGCATGACATGAGAATTAAGGGACAGAAGTTTCGGGGTAACGTGAGGGGGAACTTCTTTACTCAGAGGGCGGTGGCTGTGTGGAATGAGCTTCCAGCAGAAGTGGTGGAGGCAGGATCGATTTTAACATTTAAGAGTAAAGTGGATAGGTATATGGACGGGAAGGGAATGGAGGGGTATGGTCTGAGTGCAGGTAGATGGGACTAGGGGAAAACAAATGGTCGGCACGGACTGGAAGGGCCGAGAGGGCCTGTTTCCGTGCTGTAATTGTTATATGGTTATATGGTTATATGGAACAAAGACATGGCAGACCAATTGAATAACTACTTTGGTTCTGTCTTCACTAAGGAAGACATAAATAATCTTCCGGAAATAGCAGGGGACCGGGGGTCAAATGAGATGGAGGAAATGAGTAAAATCCAGGTTAGCCGGGAAGTGGTGTTAGGTAAATTGAATGGATTAAAGGCCGATAAATCCCCAGGGCCAGATAGGCTGCATCCCAGAGTACTTAAGGAAGTAGCCCCAGAAATAGTGGTGCATTAGTGATAATTTTTCAAAACGCTTTAGATTTTGAGTAGTTCCTGAGGATTGGAGGGTAGCTAATGTAACCCCACTTTTTAAAAAGGGAGGGAGAGAGAAAACGGGGAATTACAGACCAGTCCAAACGGGGAAACTGCTAAACTCAGTTATTAGAGATGGGATATCAGCACATTTGGAAAGTGGTGAAATCATTGGACAAAGTCAGCATGGATTTATGAAAGGTAAATCATGTCTGACAAATCTTATAGAATTTTTCGAGGATGTAACTAGTAGAGTGGATAAGGGAGAGCCAGTGGATGTGTTATGTCTGGACTTTCAGAAGGCTTTTGATGAGGTCCCACATAAGAGATTAGTATGCAAACTTAAAGCGTATGGTATTGGGGGTTCAATATTGATGTGGATAGAGAACTGGCTGGCAGACAGGAAGCATTGTAGGAGTAAACGGGTCCTTTTCAGAATGGCAGGCAGTGACTAGTGGGGTACCGCAAGGCTCGGTGCTGGGACCCCAGCTATTTACAATATATACTAATGATTTGGACGAGAGAATTGAATGCAACATCTCCAAATTTGCGGATGACATGAAGCTGGGGGGCAGTGTTAGCTGTGAGGAGGATGCTAGGAGGCTGCAAGGTGACTTGGATAGGTTGGGTGAGTGGGTAAATGCATGGCAGATGCAGTATAATGTGGATAAATGTGAGGTTATCCACTTTGGTGGCAAAAACAGGAAAGTAGACTATTATCTGAATGGTGGCCGATTAGGAAAAGGGGAGATGCAACGAGACCTGGGTGTCATGGTACACCAGTCATTGAAAGTAGGCATGTAGTTGTAGCAGGCTGTGAAGAAAGTGAATGGTATGTTAGCATTCATAGCAAAAGGGTTTGAGTATAGGAGCAGGGAGGTTCTACTGCAGTTGTACAGGGTGTTGGTGAGACCACACCTGGAGTATTGTGTACAGTTTTGGTCTCCTGATCTGAGGAAAGATATCCAGAACAAGGCGTCACAGTTTAAGGATAAGGGGGAAGTCTTTTAGGACCAAGATGAGGAAAACAATTTTCACACAGAGAGTGGTGAATCTCTGGAATTCTCTGCCACAGAAGGTAGTTGAGGCCAGTTCATTGACTATATTTAAGAGAAATGTGGCCCTTGTGGCTAAGGGGATCAGGGGGTATGGAGAGAAGGCAGGTACGGGATACTGAGTTGGATGATCAGCCATGATCATATTGAATGGCGGTGCAGGCTTAAAGGGCCGAATGGCCTACTCCTGCACCTATTTTCTATGTTTCTATGTTTCGTATGGAGCCTTGTGGCGCTATTTAGTCTGTGCTCTCCGAAATAAGAAGTTTGAAAGAAAATTGCTTGGCATGGGAGACCTTTCCACTGACACAGTGTATTGAATAGCAGCTTCTATGGAGCGAGGAGCAGACAACATCACAAAGCTTCTTCTAGGGTCAATGCTTCTAGAGATGAAGACCTGTAGCAGTCAATTGCTGGTCCACGCAATTCTTCCAAACCAGTCCAAGTGCACAAGAACTAAGAAGGTTTTGTGGGACCATATTACCATTATCATATTACCATAATTTCAGAATAAAAGAACATACATTTTGGAAAATAATGAGAAGGAATTCCTTTAGTCAGAGGGTGGTGAATCTATGGAATTTATTGCTACAGACAATTGTGGAGGCCAAGTCAATGGGTATGTTTAAGGCGGAGATTGATAGATTCTTGATTAGTAGGTTGTTAGGGGTTGTGGGGTGAAGGCAGGAGAATGGGATTGAGAGGGAAAGATAGATCAGCATCATTGAATGGTGGAGTCGACTTGGTGGGCTGAATGGCCTAATTCTGCTCCTAGAACGTCTGAACTTATATCCTTCCAGACAGATATGAAAGACAACATTAGAACAATGTTCTCAACATCAAGTGCAAGCAGAGTAAATATAGCCTGTAACCATCATATTCTAGATGGTGTGTACAATCTGGGAGATGACAATTCCATCAGGTGTTTGGGACTGTTCTGCATGCACAGTCAAAAACAGGAGCAGCTTTACAAAGTGTTAAAAAAAATCCTTTAAGTTCTGTTAACCACAAGTGGACATTTAATGGACTGCTATATAACAAATATAACAAATGTTTCAAACATTTGGTTGGCACAGTGGCGAAGCAGTAGAGTTGTTTTCTCTCAGCTCCAGAGACCCAAGTTCGATCCTGATTATGGGTACTGTCTGTACGGAGGTTGTATGTTCTCCCTGTGACCGCATGGGTTTTCACTGGGCGCTCCAGTTTCCTCCCACGTTCCAAAGACATGCAAGTTTGTAGGTTAATTAGCTTCTGTAAACTGTCCTCAGTGTGTAGGATAGAATTAGTGTGTGGGTGATTACTGCTCGGCACAGAGTCGATGAGCCGAAGGGCCTGTTTCCATGCTGTATCTCTAAACTAAACTAAACTAAACTAAACACACCTTTGTAGACCTGCACTTCAAATGTGAGGACATATTCCAAAACATCATGGGTAAAATAGTAAGATTAAACAAGAACTTACCAGTTTGAAGTTTGATCTTTATTTTATGAGGCGTTACATTGGTGATTACGTGAAGAAGCCCAGCCAGTCCGCATGCGCGCCAATCTTCAAAGCAGCGGTATGAAATTACAGGTAACAGTAATTTAAGTAATCATAGTAAAATCAGCAATTTGAGAACTACCAGATGACCTTTGTGAGAGAGGATTGGAAGTGGAGGGCACGTAATCACCAACGTAACTCCTCATAAAATAAAGATCAAACTTCAAACTGGTAAGTTCTCATTTAATCTTACTATTTTACTTCGGAGTCACGCGAGTGATTCTGTGAAGAGTTCAAAGCTCTGTGATTTCATGCCGCAGATTCAAATCCCGGCGTCTCACTGCATCGATTGACTCAGGATAAGTAAAATAATCAACAATGCATTAATCATGACATTGAATTAAATGTATTAATGATTTATTTGAATAACAAAAAACAACAGCAACCCCTCTATCCCAGCGGTAAACTTAAACAGAACTTAACACAGAATTGGCAAACAGCCCCGAGTCAGTAATCGGCCTGTGATAGAATTGTTTGAAAACCAATTCATTTGACCATCCAGCGGCTGCGAGTATATGGTTGATGGGAATGTCCATTGCCCTGGCCGTGGACGTTGACGCCACCCTAGTGGAATGAGATGTGAAAACGTCAGTGTTAATACGATGTTGATACGTTGATACAGTGTTAATACGACAGTGTTAATATGCGAAGAATACAATCTTAACCCTGTCACCCCTGGCCTGCTCTGTTTTAGTAGATCATAAATGTAGAATGTAACAGTGTCTGCAGCCACCTCCATCCTGTCTAGCTGCAGCTTTTGCAATGTCTGCACTCGTTGTGCTGATACCAGTGCCATGAGCATGACCACCTTCATGGTGACTTTGGCCAAAGGCAGAGAGGTGACAGGAGTCCACTGGCGAAATAGCTTGAGGACCATGCTTACATTCCAGATTGCCATATACCTGGGTTTAGGAGGTCTGGCATTAAAAATTCCTTTCATTAAACGAGATATGAGAGGGTGAGACCCAATAGGATGTTCTTCTAACCCCATCAACAAGTACGAGGACAATGCACTTCTAGCTGAATTGATCGCACTATAACTCAACCCTTCACCGTAGTAGAGCGTTGACAGGAACTCTAGAACATCCAAAATACCTGCCATATGATATTCAATATTCTTTTGCACACAGAATTCCTCCCATTTTTGAAATAGAAGATACATATTGCTTTTGGGTACTCTTTCTCCAGGCTGCAGTGAGCATATCCACAGTTCGCCCAGACAGTCCTCGCCCCAGATATGACCTTCTTAAAATCTGCAAATTAACAAATCAATACGGTCATATAAAGGATGCCATTTGCCAGTTACCGGGTACACCAGTAAATTTCTTTGTTTAGGAACAACCATAAGAGGTTGTGTCATCAGCTCCAATACCAAAGGAAACCATGGCTGAGAAGGCCAGTCGGGTATCACCAACACCCCTGAAGCGGCGTCCTGCTTAATTTTGAGCAGACATCGACCTATGAGGCAGAATGATGGAAATACATATAAAAACATACCTCCCCAATGTAGCGAGAATGCATCAATCACTACTGCCCCAGGATCTGGTTCCCATGACACATATTTAGGTAGCTGGTGGTTGAGTCTAGATGCAAACAAATCGATATCTGGCATACCATATCTAACAACTATATCATTGAATACCTCCTGATTCAACATCCATTCTGTGTTGTCATTGAATTTTTGTGATCTGGTGTCTGCCAATATGTTGAATCTACCTGGTAGGTACTGTAAATAGCTGAAAGCCAAATGTTTCTGTCAATACACCAATTCCAGATCTAATAGACCAATATGTCACAAGATACCGACTTGATTCCACCCATGTGATTAACATACACCACTGTGGTAGTGTTGTCAATCTGAAGCTGAACATGCAGGTGGCATTTAGTAGAGCAATAAGCTTTAAGTCCATAAAAAGCTCCCAAGAGCTCTAGGTAATAATCCCATATGACTGCAGGAGGGATGCCTCTTGCGCATTCCATCTGCCTCCACAGCTCGACTTTGTATCAGTGGCACCGCAACCTAGTGCACTGACATTAGTCTGTAAGACCATGGAAGGCTGTTCAAGCAAAACTTTGCTGGAACAACTGGAGACATTTAGTATCCACCACTGCAGTTCAGTTACAGCTTCTGCTGATAATTGCATGGGCCTATTATAATGACCTGAATATATCCTGCGTGCCTGTTCTTTTGCCCTCTGTAGCTGTTGGTAGTGCAATTGTCCATACTGGACTGCCGGAAATGCTGCCACTAATTTACCAAACAAGCTGGCCACCTGTCTAATTGAAGGGTGTTGTTCCTCAATGAGCTTGATACAATCTTCAATTCACTCCAGCCTTTTTTCCCTGGGCAGAGTCACTACCATGTGATTTGAATTAATAGTGAACCCCAAATAATCAATTGTTGTAAGTGAAACACAGAAACATAGAAAAATGGAAAATAGGTGCAGGAGGAGGCCATTCGGCCCTTCGAGCCAGCACCACCATTCATTGTGATTATGGCTGATCGTCCGCTATCAATAACCCGTGCCTGCCTTCTCCCCATAACCCTTGACTCCACTAGCTCCTAGAGCTCTATCCAACTCTCTCTTAAATCCATCCAGTGATTTGGCCTCCACTGCCCTCTGTGGCAGAGAATTCCATAAGTTCACAACTCTCTGGGTAAAAAGTTTTTTTCTCAGCTCAGTCTTAAATGACCTCCCCTTTATTTTAAGACTGTGGGCCCTGGTTCTGGACTCACCCAACATTAGTAACATTCCAGTCCTTTTATAATTTTATATTTTCTATAAGATGCCCCCTCATCCTTCTAAACTCCAGTTAATACAAGCCTAATCTTTTCAATCTTTCCTCATATGACAGTCCCGCCATCCCAGGGCAAGTGGTGTTAATTTAGATTTTTCTGGATGAATGATAAACCCCAATTTTTCAAAAGTGAGTTTAACAACTGCCACGGATGCTTCAGCTGTTTCCCTAGTTTGACCTGTAATTAAGATATCGTCCAAATAAGCCATAACAACATGACCCTGGGCTCTAAGTCGCCCCAGTACTGGTTTTAACAATTTTGTGAATATTCTAGGGGCTGAAGTTAACCCGTTGGCAGTGCCCTGAATTGCCATAATTGATTCATTCAGCTAAATTTCAAATATCTTCTATCCTCCAAATGATCAGGCACCGAGTAATACGCATCTTGCCATATAGTATCCTCTGGAAACCAGTTGTTTGGCAGTAACAAACGTTTCCATTTTGAAATGTCTATACTGTACAAAAGGGTTTAGACTTGTTAGATCAGGAATAATTCTATACCCTCCATCCTTTTTTGGACGGGAAAATATATTAGACACAAATTGATGGAGTTGGCGAACCGACTTCTCAATTACCCCTTTTTTACACAATTTTTCAAGTTCTGCCTGAACCTCCATATTCTCTGTTTGTGAGAAATTGAGTGTTCTCCTAGGAACATGTTGAATGGGCAAATCACAATTTGGATTGAACTCAATTCGAAACCCTTGGACAATATTCAGTATAAACGGATCAGATGTTATTTGCTTCCATTCCTTGAAAAACAGGTGTAATCTACCCCCAATTTTTTTGCTGTATTGCAGTTAATATGTTGTCATGAGAACCAGGCCCACCTACCTCCTTGGTGTGCTGTCCCTGGTTCCTGGCGGAAAAATCCACATTTGTCCGTGCTCATGCTGCTGAGCGCCAACTGCGCATCTGAGTAGACGGCCGGCTTGGACCTGCCCCGGACTCTGCTGCTCGTCTGTAAGGGTAATGTTTCCGAACAGCTTTGCCGACCACCGGTTGCTTAATCATGCCCACCGTCTTTGCCTCATCATCCAATTATTTTACTCGCTTTGCGAGGTCCTCTCCAAAGAGTAAATTGGGCGGCTGTACATTATTGAGCGTGCAGAGCGTTGCAAACTTCGGGTTTATGGTAGTACGAATGTCACTCTTCCGTAATCTGGAAGTGCGCATTGCACATCAAACCTAGTGCCTCTTGCTGCATCTCCGACAGGTGCCCTCCATCTACCGTTCTGGCGAACGCTGTGATCCCGGAGCCAAGCAGCTTCAGGATTCTCTGCAGCTTCATCTCCTGGGCACGAATGCCCACACCATATCTGACCCCATCTGACCCCATATCACTTGGTTCACTGCTGGCACTTTCAATAAAACGCAGTTCACCGGGGTCACGTGTTTCTTGGCGGACTCGTCCATTGTCAGCTCCTGCAGCTGATGGGAGACAAAATAATTAATTGAGGAGGCCAGCTCATCTCCCAGTGGCTCTCCTGACTCTCTCGGGACGGCAAAACGTGCTGCCAGGGATGGGACATCTGGCGCTTGCCCTTGGTCCCCCGGGGTGAATTCCCCGTCAGAGTCGGGGTCAGAACATTGCTGACCCATTACACTCTCCTCATCAATGAGGGAGTGATTGAGCAGCCCTATACCAGGCGCTGCTGGCGCGGCCTCTTCATCCGGTTGGCGCCGACACCACTCCTCCTCCCGGAGTGTGCCCTGCTGGAGCAACCCTTGTATTAGGTGCTCCATTTGAGATAACCGCTCGGACACGGTATCTACTGGAGGGGAAACCTCCCGGCCCGACTCCAGCGAGTCTATGGCCCGAACGGACTTCTCCACGGCCTCGCGCCCGACTGGCGCTACCGGAGTGCTCTGCAGCACTAAGTCTTTAGTCACCCCGTTATCGACCGGCGACTGGGAATGGGTACGAGACAGCCATTCACCGACCGCTAAGTTTTCCACTTACCTGAAGTTTTTAAATACTTACCGCTGGAGGAACTCTTCCTCCCAGCCGGTCCACGTGACTCCGAAGTAAAATCAAGTATATTGCAGAATATCTGGAAAATGAGGTGGAATGTTGCAAATTACATAAAAATCTCCCAATAAGTTGGGCAAGAACCAGTAAGAAGTCCTGCAGATATTCTTGGAAGATACATTACAATAGAATAGAATTGAATTGAATTGAAGGAATAGAATTGAAAGCCAAGAGGGTGAATTTGGCAGAGATGAAGAAATGTGTGGACAAGCAGTGAAATGGGGTGACTCTGCCCAAAATACAGAGAACATGTCGCCATAATTGTTGGTAAATGTGAGCACCTGATAAAGGCTCACAGGACTGGAAGAAGCACTGAATGTTTTATTTGGGAAAATAAAATACTAGTCCTTGTGATCGGAATAGCAGCCGACAGGAAATCTGATTACAGACTTCATGGTATGGAGAACAGCCATGGTGATCACTGGAATCTAATGGAAGCAGATTGCTGTGGGGAAAAATCGGAATTGGCAAAGCCTGAAGTAGGGAGAACAATTCATTTATTCAGGGATAAGTGGATTGCAGAATATTATTTGTTAAAAAATTCATCATACAGGACCACAATAAAGAGCCCCAGCAGATTTTTTGAAGAAACATTATCACATATCTTCCTGAGAAACTGAAGGTATGTAATGTTAAGGCTAAAAGAAAATAAGTTTAAGCAACAGCATTCAGAAAAAAGACACAGTCCTGAGGTTCGAATGTAGACACAATGCTTTTAACAACAACAGAATTCATTTAAAGTACAAGGTGGAATAAGAAATGGAGCCGTCAGTAGTCTTCCTGGACACCAGACAACTACAATGCAAATATAATGGATATAACTAGAAGTGTAGGAAGGAACTGCAGATGTTGGTTTCAACCAAACATAGACACAAAAAGCTGGAGTAACTCAGTGGGCCAGACAGCATGTTTGGAGAAAAGAAATAGGTGACGTTTCGGGTCGAGACCCTTCTTCAGACTGAGGGTCAGGTGAGAATTCTGGAAACGCATCAGTATGTGACAGCTTCATGTGACAGCAACCTTCACGTGGTCCACTCTGTTTCGACGAATGTAATCAACAAGGCTTGCACAATCAAATAAGATCAAATAGAACAAGTTGTCCTACGACTTTAGGCTGTGCGCGCCATATGCAAGAAGAAGAAGATTAAGATTGTGAGCATTTAACAATGCCATCTTGTGCACTTGAGCAGATCATTTGTTCATAGTCATGAATCTCTCTAAATAATTAATATTCACAGTTGATAGCTATTATCCAACGTGCCTGCTCATAGAAATTCATGATGCAGTACATATTATAATGGGCTTCACTGTAAAAATGGATGTACAAAGGCAACAAGATGCCGGAGAGACAAAGGCCAAGTAATTTTAGTCTGCTCTAAAGGGCACACTGAAGGTTGTGGCAGAATGAATGTCTCATTCACAGCTTGCCACACATTTTTGGGGATGACAGTCACGCAGGTGGATGAGGTTTTGTTTCGTTTATTGTCACATGTACCGAGGTGCAGTGAAAAGCTTTTACTGTTGTGTGCCATTCAGTCAGCGGATAGACTATAAATGATTACAATCACGCCACCCACCGTGTACCGATGCAGATTAAAGGGAATAACAGTGCAGGTGGGGTGCGTTATTATTCCATGGGAACATAGAAGGATCGGGGGATAAGGCCAACCCGACTGTCAGGAGGCAAGATCAGATGTTAGGGAATTTTGAGTTCAATTTCTAGGGTGAAGTGAAGTGACCCATGCGCGTGGCTTTTCAGTGGCATTGTGCCAAAATAAATAGCACTATTTGACCTGATTTCCAGAGAACATGGTCTTCCTGGAAATACTTGCAATGCATTGAACAAACAAAATGAACGCTGGGAGTAGATTTCCTCTGTGCTGCTGGTAAAATTCCTTCTGTAGAGTGACTTGCAACATTGAAAACTTAGAGGAAATCTTACCTTTCCCATGCATTTATTGGGTCTCGGAAAGTTGAGAGGGGGTATTCGATTCCAGTTTATGCCGTTGTGTGTGAAGTACGTTGGCAAGGAAACATAGAAACATAGAAAATAGGTGCAGGAGTAGACCATTCGGCCCTTCGAGCCAGCACCGCCATTCTTTCTGATCATGGCTGATCATCCAAAAACCAGTACCCCGCTCCTGCTTTCTCCCCATATCGCTTAATTCTGTTAGCCTGAAGAGCTATATCCAACTCTCTCTTGAAAATATCCAGTGCATTGGCCTCCACTGCCCTCTGTGGCAGTTAATTCCACAGATTCACACCTCCCTGGGTGAAAAAAGTTTTCCTCATCTCAGTCCTAAATGGCCTACCCTTTATTCTTAAACTGTGACCCCTGATTCGGGACTCCCCCAAACATCGGGAACACTGGGAACACCGAGATAGCAAGTTTCACTTCTGTTTCTGAGGGGAGATGTTAAATTCCTCCGAGCAGTTTAGCTGAGGCTGGTGGGAGGTTATCAATTTTGAAAGCAGAAACCAAACTGCACAGCGTTACATTTGTGTCTGTGAGAAGGCTGTTGCAAATCACTAATCATTATCAAATATTAAACAAGCGATATAAAATTAATGTCTCCCGCTAGTATTTCGTGATGTTAACATTCTCTGATGAAAATGAGACAAGAATAAGCAGCGCTTTATATGGGTGTTTAAACTTCTGCTGAGGATGATAGCTCGAAGGTAGACACAAAATGCGGGACAGGCAGCATCTCTGGAGGGAAGGATTGGGTGATGTTTCAGGTCGAGACCCTTCGTCAAACTGAGAGTCAGGAAATAGGGAGATAAGAAAAAGACAGATCATAGCAAACGATGATCAAGGAAATGTAGAATGGTTCATTGTTAACCATTGTTAACCAGTGGACTTTCCTACAGAAAGGAAATGAGGAGGAATTTATTTAGTCAGAGGGTGGTGAATCTGTGGAATTCTTTGACACAGAAGGCTGCGGTGGCCAAGTCAATGCATATTTTTAAGGCAGAGATAGCTAGATTCTTGATTATTTCAGGTGTCAGAGGTTATGGGCAGAAGGCAGGAGAATGGGGAAGGAGGGAGAGATAGATCAGCCATGATTGTATGGCGGAGTAGGCTTGATGGGCAGAATGGTTTAATTCTGCTCCTATCACTTATGACCCTATGGCATAACTAGGTGATAACGAGGCATACAATCAGTAAAATTTAATCAGGAGGACAGTGAAACTAGTCGGAGAACAAGGGTGGGGGAGGGATGGAGAGAGAGGAAGGAAGGGTTACTTGAAGTTCGAGAAATCAATATTCATACCGCACATATTTCATAACAGCACATAATAGGACAGAGCCGGCTGTACTGTTTGAGAAGGGCCCGCTCCTTCAACATCTGCAGTAAGATGTTGTGGATGTTCTACCTATCGGTGGTAGCCAGTGCCATCTTCTTCACTGCCGTGTGCTGGGGCAGCAGGGTGAAGGCCACGGACGCCAATAGAATGAACAAACTCATCAGGAAGCTGGCTTCATCCTGGGGGCGGAGTGGATTCATGGTAGGTGGTCTTGGAGGGGAGGACGCTCCTCAAACTGCAGAGCAACCTGGACAATACAGCTCACCCCCTCCATGACACACTGATCAACCTGAGGAGTATCTTCAGCAACAGACTGGTTCCACCAAGATACAGGACAGAACGCCACAGGAGATCCTTCTTCCCTGTGGCTATCAAACTATACAACTCCTCCCTCTTCTGTCATGGGGTAGACTGAGACTGAGACTGACGCACACCTCCCCAATCCCCCCCCCCCCCCCCCCCAATCTTTGCACATCCCTAATCTTTTCCACTCATCACTTTAATTTCATGTTTCATGTATTTTGTGTTTTTGTGTTTTGATGACTGTTGGCAGATCAATTTCCCTCCTGGGATCGTATTGTGTCGTGCAGTCATGCCTCAGTTCTCTATGCTACCCAGTTTACTGAGCAGTCTAGTAGGAGTGCACATCCATCTCTTAAGTATCTGGTTTGAGTGAGGGGTGGGGTGGGACGGTCACCGGGACTACTTTCTTTTATTATCGCTATCTTCAAAAGTGGTATCAATGTCGTGTGGGTGCGAGAGAGAAGAGAACACTGAGCAACAAAAGTGAGTCCAAGAAGTGCTGAAGTTGCAGATAACTTTACTAAAACAATAGTGTAGGGAAAGAAAGGCATAAAGTGCTGGAGTAACTCAGCGGGCCAGGCAGCATCTCTGGAGAACATGCATAGGTGACATTTTGAGCCGGGCTCTTCCCCAGGGACATAGATTTATTTGGAGTATTGCATGCAGTTCTGGTCACCACATTATTTATTTATTTATTTATACATTATACTTATGGGCACCTTTCAAAGACCCTTAAGGATGCCTTACAAAATTTAATAAGCAGATTACAAAACATATAAGCAGAATAAAACAAAATACAAAACAAAAATAGTAGGGACAAGACACAATTCAAAGAGAGAGCAGCGGCAGCTAAACGCGCCAGCGTTCACTCTCCCTTCCGGCAGCCATCTTGGAGACAAAACAATCAAAACATCTTTTAACATTGAACATCCACCACAGTGACTCCTACATACTCCTCACTGTGTGGGAGGCGAAATATAGTTCAAGTCCTTCCCCTAGCTCTCCCGCGGTCGTGGGCCTCGAGCCCCCCGGGACGATCTTGGCTCCCAGAGCTGGTGTTCGGGCCCTCCGCATCGAGGCGCTCCACTCCCGCATCGGGGGGTTGTCAGCTCGCCTACGGCGGGTGAACGAACCTCGCGTCGGGGCAGGTCGAGCCTTCCGCGGCGTTGGAGCTCCCGACTAGCCTCGCCCCGAGACTGCGAGCCCTTGATGAAGTCCGCAGTGGTCATGGTGGGAGCGATCCCAGGCAAGGGATCCGCTCCGATGTTAAGTCCACGCCCCGGGGTGGGGCTCACGACTATCCGAGGAGGCTTCCTGCTCCAGCGATGGTAGGCCGCAAAGCCCGGAGGTGGGCTGCCACCTCACCCGTGGCCACGCCCCATTACAGGAAAGGTGTGCAGGCTTTGGAGAGGGTGCACAAGGGAATGCTGCCTGGATTAGAGGCTTTTGGCTGCAGGGAGAGGTTGGATAAACGTGGATCGCTTTCTCTGGAATGCCAGAGGTTTAGAGGAGACTCGATAGAAGTATATAAAATGATGAGACACACTGATGATGTAGACAGTCAGAACCTTTTTCCCCACAAGGTAGACATGTCCAACAGAAGAGGGCATAGCTACAGTATAAGATGAGAGAGGGAAGGGTGAATGGAGGTGTGTGTGGGCATGGAAACTTTGCCAAGGGTGGTGGTGGGGGCAGCTACGAAAGTGGCAATTAAGAGGCGTTTAGATGGGTGTGGGGAATAGAAGTATATGGATCGTGTACAGGCAGATAAGATCAGTTTAGCCAGGCATCATGTTCTGCCCAAACACCGTGGGTCGAAGGGCCTGTTCCTGTGCTGTACTGTTCTCTGCTCTATAGGCTCTATGTTCAACTTGCACAACAGTAGGTCTCGGAACTCAGCTGGACATATACGAGGACCTCCAGAGCCTTGGCGGTGTGCTGCATTCTGCACAATGTTATGCATTAGTGATGGACAACCACCAAGCCATTCATTAATCATTTACTGAAGAGGGGATGACTGAATACGCAGAGAATGAGAACTGAAATGAACACAGCATCAATTGGCCGACCAGCCAAATGCCTTGCTGCTCAAGATGCCTGGTGCGTCCTGAAAGTTTTGAAAGTTCAGTTCGCTGGACTGAAATCATTTAAAGTGAAATTATACGTCGAGCTTTCGCACACAGTTTTCCCCACCCCTCACTTACTAAGCACAGAACGGACTATCAATCAAGCAAAGACCCATTGTACACCAAGGAATCCCATCATGTATACACATCCATCATGAAACAACTGAAAGCATAACTTGGCATCTGGGACGCAATAATGTGTGAGATGTGGAAGTGTTGACAATCATTAAATTTAATGTACCATAATAAAGAAGAGGAAACTGAGCAATTTAACATTTTGTCAAACACGCCTGTGACTACACTCGGCAATTTGCAATAGTTTTTCTTTTACATTTGCTATTGTTTCTATATATTGCATTCTGTGATTCAACAGAGTTGGAGGCAATGTACTCGGACTCCCCACCTGATAGCTGGTATTTTATCTTGCTCTACCTCTGGCATTCGTTAAGGCCTTCACAAAGAGTATTCCACTTGTATCTGAGTCATGGATGAAGCAGGTTGAGCCTGGGTGAAACTTGGTGGACGTGGGCAGTAGGTGAGAAGTGGGAGTAACTTTGTGAGGTTTCTATATGCCTTCTCCTTTTCACCAACAAACCTCTCCTAAAAGAGTCTGAAGAAGGTTCTCGACCCGAAACGTCGCCTGTTTCCTTCGCTCCAAGATGCTGCCTCACCCGCTGAGTTTCTCCAGCATTTTTGTCTACCTTCTCCTAAAAAAGAGGTAGGTAACCACCAGCCCTCTGCTGGAGCACAGCATGGTGCAGTTCAATAACAGTGTAAGGCCACAGCTAAGGTTACTGGATTAATTGAAAGATACCGCATGGAGACAGGCCCTTCGACCCATCCAGTCCACAATGACCACCAATTACCCATTCATACCAGTTCTACAGTACGTTGTGCCACTTTCTCATCCAATCCCGACACACTAGAGGCAAACATATGGAGGCCATTTAACCCACAAAGCAGGTCTTTGGGATGTGGGAGGAAACTGGTGCACCTGGAGGAAACCCACGCGGTCACAGGCACAATGTGCAAACTCCACAGACAGCACCTGAGGTCAGGATCGAACCCGATTCTCTAGTACTATGAGGCAGCAGCTCTACCAGCTGTGCCACTATGGTCTCCAGGCCTTGCAATCCCAATCTCCCTACCTATATCGTTGTGGTCCTCGCACCTTTCTTTTAATGGAACTTTCACTGTAACTAAAGCAACAACGCCGTAACACTTTATTCTGCATTCCAGTACTTTATTTTTGCACGTCCTGTTGTACATGCGTAATGGCTTGGTTATACCTATGTAAACAAAGATTTGACTGGTTAGCATGCAAAGAAAGATTTCCCCTCTATCTCAGTGTGCATGCCAATAATAAGCCAATACTAATAATAATGTCTTGGTCCTTGTCTCTTTATTATTTATTCAGTAGAAAATAGCATCAGCATAAACTGCTATAATGAAAATCCCCTGATAGTCACAAGTTAAGCATTCAATTCCATGCAATTATCAAAAGAACTATGGTTCTCATTCAATGTATAAAGTAATAGATCACCAATAAATGCACATGTGTCAAGGCCAACTGGAGATTTAAGGTCAAAGCAAAGTTACACGGTGGGGAATAATGGGACTGGAGCCAAATTAGGATTAAAGACCAGAAAAACAGAAGCTCAATTTTTGGAGTTAGAACTTAGAACATAGAACATTAAACAGTACAGCAGAGGAACGGGCCCTTCAGCCCACAACGTGTGTGTCGAACAAGATGCCAAGTTAAACTGGTTTCACCCGCCTGTACATGACCAATATCCCTTTATTCCCTGCACTTCCATGTTCCTACCAAAAAGCTTCTTACGCGCCACTGTCATTTCTGCCTCCACCACCACACCTGGCAGCGCGTTCCCGACCCCCACTGACTACTCTCTGTGTACACTGAATAACTTGTCCCACACCATTAATCTCCATTAAACATACCCCCTCTCACCTTATAGCTATAACCCCTGGTGTTGGATATTTCCACCCTGGGAAAAAGGTTCTGGCTGCCTACCCAATATATGCCTCTCATAATTTTATATACGTCTATCAACTCTCCCCTCAACCTACCAGCATTCCAGAGAAAACAGTCCAAGGCTATCCAACCTCTCCCTGTAGGTGAACCCTCTAATCCAGGCATCATTCGGGAAGACGTCCTCTGCACCCACTCCAAAGCCTCCACATCTTCCCTGTGATGGGGTGACCAGAACTGCAAGCAATAGTATGAATGCAGTCTGATAGAGCTGCATCGTGACTTCCTGACTCTCAAGGGCCTGTCCCACTTATGCAACCTTTACATGCGACTACCACGACCCGTGATAGGTTGCCGGAATTTTCAACGTGTTGGAAATTCAGCGGCGACCAGAAAGTCGCTATGACTCTTTGGAGACCTCTCACGACCATAGGAGACCTCTCACGACCATACAGGTGACCCCTGGCGACATATCGTGGGCGACTTCTCACGACCATAGGAGACCTCTCACGACCTCTCATGACCTCTCACGACCTATCATGGGTGCCGGCAGTCGCCTGTAAAGGTCGCATAAGTGGGACAGGCCCATCATATTCAATGCCCCTAGCAATGAAGGCAAACACACCATATGCCTTCTGTACCACCCGACCTGCTTGCACTGACCCACCTTCAGTGAGCTGAGTAACTTGGGCTCCAAGTTCCCTCAGCATATCAGTTGATAGATGATATAAAATCAACATAAAAGTGGAAGACTTTCTCTTTCTCCCTACTCCACTTTGCTATGAGCTAAACCTTGTGTTTATGCATGACATTCCTGAGGGACCAGTCTGCAAATAATCGAATAAAATGCAGCTTTCATGAGCAAACCTCCATGACACACTGGTCAACCTGAGGAGCACCTTCAGCAACAGACTGTTTCCACCAAGATGCAGTACAGAACGCCACAGGGGATCCTTTTCCCTTGTGTCTGTCAAACTGTACAACTCCTCCCCTTCTGTCGTGGGGTAGACTGAGACCGACTCCCCTCCCCTCTCCCCCCTCCCCCCTCCCCCCCCCACCCCAATCTTTGCACATCCCCAATCCTTTCCACTCATCACTTTAATTTCATGTTTCGTGTCATGTGTTGGCAGACCAATTTCCCTCCTGGGATAAATAAAGTTCTATTGTATCGTATCATATCGTATCGTGTCCCATTGTGACTAAGAGAGGTCTAACTTTTGAGGTAAAACTCCATATTCAATAAACAATAAATATTATAGTTTCTCCTACGATCCTATATAGAAACATAGAAAATAGGTGCTGGAGTAGGCCATTCGGCCCTTCGAGCCAGCACCGCCATTCAATATGATCATGGCTGATCATCCAAAATCAGTACGCCTTTCCTGCTTTCTCCCCATATCCCTCAATTCCCTTGGCCCCAAGAGCTACAGTAGCTTGCAAAAGTTTTCATAGTCCTTGAACTTTTCCACATTTTGTCACGTTACAACCACAAACGTAAATGTATTTTATTGGGATTTTATGTGATAGATCAACACAAAGTGGCGCATAATTGTGAAGTGGAAGGAAAATGATACATGGTTTTCAAATTTTTTTACAAATAAAAAGTGAACTGAAAAGTGTGGTGTGCAAAAGTATTCAGCCCCCTTTACTATGATACCCCTAAATAAAATCCAGTGCAACCAATTGCCTTCAGAAGTCACCTAATTAGTAAATAGAGTCCACTTGTGTGTAATCTAATCTCAGTATAAATACAGCTGTTCTGTGAAGGTCTCAGAGGTTTGTTAGAGAACATTAGTGAACAAACAGCATCATGAAGCCCAAGGAACACACCAGATAGGTCAGGGATAAAGTTGTGGAGAAGTTTAAAGCAGGATTAGGTTATAAAAAAATATCCCAAGCTTTGAAAATCTCACGGAGCACTGTTCAATCCATCATCCGAAAATGGAAAGAGTATGGCACAACTGCAAACCTACCAAGACATGGCCATCCACCTAAACTGACAGGCCGGGCAAGGAGAGCATTGATCAGAGAAGCAGCCAAGAGCCCCATGGTAACTCTGGAGGAGCTGCAGAGATTCACAGCTCAGGTGGGAGAATCTGTCCACAGGACAACTATTAGTTGTGCACTCCACAAATCGGGCCTTTATGGAAGAGTGGCAAGAAGAAATCCATTGTTGAAACAAAGCCATAAGAAGTCCCGTTTGCAGTTTGCCACAAGCCATGTGGGGGACACAGCAAACATGTGAAGGAAGGTGCTCTGGTCTGATGAGACCAAAATTGAAATTTTTGGCCTAAATGCAAAATGCTATGTGTGGCAGAAAACTAACACTGCACATCACCCTGAACACACCATCCCCACTGTGAAACATGGTGGTGGCAGCATCATGCTGTGGGGATGCTTTTCTTCAGCAGGGACAGGGAAGCTGGTCCGAGTTGATGGGAAGATGGATGGAGCCAAATACAGGGCAATCTTTGAAGAATTCACAATTATGCGCCACTTTGTGTTGGTCTATCACATACAATCCCAATAAAATACATTTACGTTTGTGGTTGTAACGTGACAAAATGTGGAAAAGTTCAAGGGGTATGAAAACTTTTGCAAGCCACTGTAAATTTAACTCTCTCTTGAAATCTCTCTCGCAGTTTACAATACATTTTGCACTCTCTCCATTCTTCCAACAGTACTTCAATTTTCTTTCCCCATTTTCCACCTGTCATCTGTGTCCGCTGTTTGATTCAAACTTTAAATGGTACCAGGTCTTCACCTGGATTGCAGAGAAATGATTTAGAGCAATTTTAACAGTTACAATATAGGCACAAACAAAAAGGTTGCGGGAGTGAAAACAGTTCAAGGAAATTACACATTCTCAGCAGGTTCATATTATCAGGGGAACATAAAATTGTCAAAATCTTTAAGGTTTCCTTTCACCTGTTCTCTGGTGTTGAACTAAATTAACCCCATCATGGTAGAAAATGCGGGTGAGGCAGCATCTAAGGAGCGAAGGAAATAGGCAACGTTTCAGGTCGAAACCCTTCTTCAGTTGCCTATTTCCTTCACTCCATAGATGCTGCCTCACCCACTGAGTTTCTCCAGCATTTTCGTCTACCTTTGATTTTCCAGCATCTGCAGTTCCTTCTTAAACATGGTAGAAAATGCTACATGTAAACAGACAACTCCTGTACCTTTGTACTTCTCAATGCTACAAGGATAAACTCAGATACTAAGCCTTTAGTTTAAAACAGTTTGGTGAAAACCTAGATGCAGGAAGATTGTTCCCAATGTTGGGGAAGTCCAGGACAAGGGGTCACAGCTTAAAGATAAGGGGGAAATCCTTTAAGACCGAGATGAGAAAGACTTTTTTCACGCAGAGAGTGGTGAGTCTCTGGAACTCTCTGCCGCAGAGGGTAGTTGAGGCCAGTTCATTGGCTATATTTAAGAGGGAGTTAGATGTGGCCCTTGTGGCTAAAGGGATCAGGGGGTATGGAGAGAAGGCAGGTACGGGATACTGAGTTGCATGATCAGCCATGATCATATTGAATGGCAGTGCAGGCTCGAAGGGCCGAATGGCCTACTCTTGCACCTAATTTCTATGTTTCTATGTTTCTATGGTTCTATAGACAATAAAATTTCCCCTCTCTCCCTCTTGTTGTCTCCCTCTCCCTCACACCCCCCCTCGCATTCTCTCTCTCTCGTCCCCCTCTCTCCACCCCTCTCTCGCCCCCATCTCTCTCCCCCTCTATCTATCTCTCGCTATCTCCCCCACATCTATCTCTCTCTCTCTCTCCCCCCCCCCCCCTCCCTTCCCCTCTCTCCTCTCATGCCTACTATGTTATGTTGTGCTGAAGCAAAGCACGAATTTCATTGTCCTATCAGGGACACATGACAATAAACTCTCTTGACTTGACTTGACGCCTTCTCTCTCCTCCCTCTCTCTCTCTCTCACTCTCTCTCTTTCTCTCTCACTCTCTCTCTCCACCGCTCTCTACCCCCTCTCTTCCCCTCCCTCCTTCCCCTCTCTCTGTCTCTCTCTCGCTCTCTCTCTCTCGCTCTCTCTCTCTCTCTCTCTCTCTCTCTGTCCCCCTCTCCCTCTCTCTCCCCCTCTCTCAGTCTCTCCGCCCCTCTCTGTCTCTCTCTCCCCCCCCCCCTCTCTCTTTCTCTCTCTCTCTCTCTCTCTCTCTCTCTCTCTCTCTCTCTCTCTTCCCCACTCTCTCTCGCCCCCCTCTCTCCCCCCTCTCTCTGCCCCCCCTCTCTCTCCCCCCCCTCTCCCCCTCGCTCCGTCTCCCCCCCCCCCCTCTCTCCCCCCCCTCTCTCTCTCTCTCTATAAGTCTATGGACCCAATGCACACACTGCTGAGAACTTTTCTCCGGGTGCTCTGGTTTTCCTCCCACACTCCAAAATCATGCAGGTTTGCAGGTTAATTGGCTTTGGTAAAAATTCTACATCGTCCCTAGGTGTGTAGGATAGTGTTGGTGTAGCAGGTGATCACTGGTCAGCCGAAGGACCTGTTTCCACACCGTATCTCACTCTATAAGATCCCCCACCAGAGGGGGGATCTTATAGAGACTTACAAAATTCTTAAGGGGTTGGACAGGCTAGATGCAGGAAGATTGTTCCCGATGTTGGGGAGGTCCAGAACAAGGGGTCATAGTTTAAGGATAAGGAGGAAGTCTTTTAGGACCGAGATGAGAAAATCATTTTTCACACAGAGAGTGGTGAATCTGTGAAATTCTCTGCCACAGAAAATAGTTGAGGCCAGTTCGTTGGCTATATTTAAGAGGGAGTTAGATGTGGCCCTTGTGGCTAAAGGGATCAGGGGGTATGGAGAGAAGGCAGGTACAGGATACTGAGTTGGATGATCAGCCATGATCATATTGAATGGCAGTGCAGGCTCGAAGGGCCGAATGGCCTACTCTTGCACCTATTTTCTATGTTTCGATCTCCAAAGTAAACTAAACTAAACAATATTCTGCATTCTGCAACTTCCCCTTTGGCCTATCTATTGCACTTGAGTTTGACTTGAATGTATTTATGAATAGTCTATCTGATCTGTTTGGATAGCAGGCAAAATAAAGCTGTTCACTGCATCGACGTACACGCAATAGTAATATACCTAAATCTAAATCTCTATCAATCTTCCTCCCACCCTCTGACAGTGTTCACACAGATTGTCCACTTACAGAACCAAGGTTCTCTCAAATCTTTAGGATGCAATATCTTTGCAAAATTGCTTCTGGAGTTCTGCGGAAGAAACTGTCTCCTTCTGTACAGCCCACCCATGCAGTGGCCCATTTCCATTGATGTAGGTCCAGTTAGACACTCTTCTGTTTAATTTAGTTTAGTTTAGTTTAATTTGGAGATACAGTGCGGAATGAGGCCCTACGGACCACTGAGTCCTAGCTGACCAGTGATCCCCGCACACTTCTTCTTCTTTCGTGTGGCAAGCTCAGCCTAAAGTTGTAGGACAACGTTCTATTTGATCTTCCGTTTGTGCACATCGAGTTGATTGCATAGGTCGAAACAGGGCGGAGCACGTGAAGGTTGCAATCTTCCACCCCCCCACCCCCCCTCCGCCCCCTGCACACTAATGCTATCCTATACACACTAGGGACAATTTACAATTATACCAAGTCAATTAGCCTGGTACTGGTACGTATTTGGAGTGTGTGAGGAAACGGAAGATTCTGGAGAAAATCCAAGTGGGTCACGGGAAGCACGTGCAAACTCCGTACAGACAGCACCCGTAGTCGGGATCGAACCCGGTCTCCGGCGTTATGAGGCAGCAGCTCCACCGCTGCGCCACCGTGCCGCCACAAAATGGTGTTTTGTCAAGAAATTCATAACATATAAACAAAACAAAGTCCCTCCACGAGATCACCTGGTGGCAAGATTGCACATTTGCACAGCCAACATACAAGGGCAATTATTTTGTGATGGTCAGAAACAGTAACACAGACGTGCGACCCTAAAAACCCTGAAAAGAGGATGTAAAAGTTAACAGGGCAGGAAAAATGTTCAAGCATACAATTTCTATTTAGTTTGCAAAGAATTTATGGTTATGAAGATTTTACTTCTAGCAGAATAATTTGGTCTGTTTGGCAAATCAAAGATAAATACAAAAACCACAAATTCCAACAAAAAAAGAGTATGAAGGCAATGTAAATCAGTAGATAAGCCTGATGTACAATTTATGTTAAATTTCCTGAGAGACTGGATCCTGTGCTTTTAACTCCTACAGACAGAACGAGGCAAGTCGTAATCAGTTTAATGGAAATTTTCAAATGCTTTAATACATTCGCTTAACAATCTTTAGTTGGAAAAAAATACTCGTCAGAAGACTTGAACTAAATGTGTTCATTTGATTTCTAATTCTCGATGTTAACTTTGTAATCATTGGTTTGACATTTAATTAAAATAAATCCTGGGACAGGAAGTACTTTTGTGAACGTTTTAAATCCTGTGATGTTTGTAGTTCATAATATAAATGAGAACTGCAGCTCAAAACAGAAACAGTATTTACCGTCAATAATAAATAGCAAAGGCATTCAGACGCATGCAGTCATTCTCGTAGTAATGTATTATTGATGCACTGAGAGTAACATTATGTTGACATTTTAAAGTACTGTACCTCTGATAGATGTACAGAATGTGCCTATTATTTTAACATAGCTTTATTGACTCATTTGTCTGCTGATTTCATTTTATACATCTTTATAAATTGCAACTGTGAGCGATACAAGTCACTGAACATTGAAATGGTTAACACTTTCTTTTGCACAGAGCCGTGCATATAATTCACAAGATAAAACCGCTTCTCAGCAGACATCCAATTTTATTAAACCATCTCTGAATTGATATTAAAATGTTTCGTCCTTTAAGGCTTATCCCCCATGAAATTTGGATATATTTCCTGCTGGAGCATTTGGTTTTGCTGAGAATGGTGCGTTTTTGAGATGGACAACCGTGCAAGGTAAAAGCAAAATACATCAGAAGAAGGAAATCCAAAATGAAACAGAAAATGCAGGTAATATTATGATATAATATAGTCAGTAAGAACCTCTGGAAAGTAAAACAGCACTAATATTTCAGAATGGAAGAAAGGTCTTAAAATACTGAATCATGGCCTACTAAGCCCCAGACATCTTGTAGTCACCTCCCATAGAATGCTAGTGTTTACACACACCCTTACAACCGGAGCAGTTCCTCAGAGGAGTGTTGTGAGTGGTGGCTGGGCCTGAAAATGACACTGTCCCAATCACACTGATGGTCTTCCATAAACCAAAGCAAAAGATTGCAGAAATTTCTGGGACAATTGCATTCAGCTCAATTGTTTGTGATTTTCTTTTTAAACATTCTGTCAGAATGCAAGTGGTCCAATAAACTAAGATTATATCTTGATCAGTCTGAAGAAGGGTCTCGACCCGAAACGTCACCCATTCCTTCTCTCCAGAGATGCTGCCTGTCCCGCTGAGTTATTCCAGCATTTTGTGTCCACCTTCGATTTAAACCGGCATCTGCAGTTCTTTCCTACATGAAATAGGATTATAAATATATACTGTATTGTAAATTAAGCACCATTAGCAATTTCTGCAAATCACATTGGGTTGTAGCTTTTACAAGTGGGTCCATGCAATAAACTGAGGGATCAAGGACAATAAATGTAATAGTTGGAAAGGATTTAATTATTTTCCAATGTACATATCTGGTACGTAGAAGAGTACAGAATGGGCGGCAAATGGTGGCGGTAGAGTTGTTGCCTTACAATGTCCGAGACACGGGTTTGATCCAGATTGTACGAACAGAGTTTGTACATTTTCCCCATGACCACATGAGTTTTCCCCAGTGGCTCTGGTTTCCTCCCACACTCCAAATAGGTACAGATTTGTAGGTCAATTGGCTTAGGTAAAAATTGTAAATTGTCCCTAGCGCGTAGGATAGTGCTAATGTATGGGGATCACAGGTCGGTGCAGAGTCATTGGACCGAAGGGCCTGTTTCCGTGCTCTATCTCTTAAACTAAAATTAAAACAGGAACAGGCCCTTCAGCCCACAAACTCTGTGCCGAACATTAGATAAATTAATCTGATCTGTTTCCACATGATGCATCATCTTCATCACTTTTCTGTGTACAACCATAAAACAGTTTTGAAAATTTGGGACCATGATGTTGTAGCCATTGCAGAGTCTTAGATGAGAGAAGGATTAGAGTGGCAGATCAAATCCAGTACTTAGATGTTTCAGACATGATAAAGAGGGATATTAAAGAGATGGGAAGTTATATTACTGATCGGGGAAAATGTCACAGCAGCATTTACATAGGATTTCCTAGAGAGCATCCAACTCAGGAAAAATAAATGTGTAATGACTGTGATGGGTCTACACCATAGATCTCTATAGCCAGGAGGAGATAGAGAAATAGAAATCTAGGCAGGTAATAGGAAGTTATAAAAGCAGCAGGGTAGTTGTCATTGGTGACTTTAGTTTCTGACCTGGTGAGTTACTCCAGCTTTTAGTGTCTATCTTTGGTGCGAACCATCAGCTGCAGTTCCTTCCGACACTTAATTTCTCCAATATTGACTTTGGACCCACTTAGTGCCAGAATCTTAAATGGGGCAGAATTTGTGAGGTGCATCTAGGAGAAGTTCTTGACACTGTGACCAGGCCTTGTTTTTGGAAATGAGTCTGATCAGGTGATCAGAGATTGAGTGGGAGTTGAGTTGAGTTGGGTTGAGTTGAGTTGAGTTGAATGGATGGAACGATACACGGTCACATAGATAAATAGATACATAGACAATAGGAGTAGGCCATTCGGCCCTTTGAGCCAGCACCGCCATTGAATGTGATCATGGCTGATCATCCACATTCAGTACCCCATTCCTGCCTTCTCCCCATATCCCATGATTCCGCTAGCCCTAAGAGCTCTATCTGACTCTCTTTTGAATGCATCAAGTGAATCGGCCTCCACTGCCTTCTGAGGCAGAGAATTCCACAAATTCAGAACTCTGGGTGAAAAAGATTTTTCCTCATCTCAGTTCTAAAAGGCCTACCCCTTATTCTTAAAATGTGGCCCCTGGTTCTGGACTTCCCCAACATTGGGAACATGTTTCCTGCATCTAGCTTGTCCAATCCTATCACCATGGGACAACAGGTCTAGTCCTGAGCTGTACTGTTTTACATTCTAATTCTTGAAAACTCATTTTCAGCAATCTGAAATGTGGTTACTCATATGGTAAAAAAAAATCGTATGGATAGGAAAAGATGCTGATCAATGAGATGCAACCAGGCACAACACTTGTGAAGTATGGATATGCATCAAAAGGGCAGTGTAGGATTCCAGAAGGAAGGGGAATCAGATGAAGAAGAGTTGGATTTGGCAATACTCACTGAAGATGCAAAGAGGTGAGAAACTCGTCTTAAAGCCAAATTACTCAGTCTGGAAGAATCCTCATTGCTGGAGTCCAGCATGTCGGCCAAGAGAGAAAGTAACATACTATTTTGGATATGTCCAGTATGTCTCTATCCTCCTGTTATGACTTTTCTCTGTCGTCAAAGCTGTAAATACATACATAATAATAACTCCTCCAGCAACATTAGCTGTGCTGTGAATGCCAAATGTCATAACTGCATGTGTTCCCTATCTCCATCCTTATACATATTACACATATGGAGAACTGCACTACAATTTACAGGTGCTATCCCCATACAAAATATCTGATTGCATTTAGAGACACAGCATGGAAACAGCCCCACTAGGTCCAAGCCAACCATTGATCACCCTAGATCTATGTTATGAACTTCACTGCTCCTTACGCACAAGGGGCAATGTACAGAAGCCAACATCTTTGGGATGTGGGAGGAAACCTGAGCACCCGGAAGAAACCCACACGATCACCGGGAGAATGTGCAAACACAACACAGAGAGCACCTAAAGTCAGGTTTGAACTTGGGTTGCCGGCGCTGTGAGACAACAGCTCTACCAGCCAAATCATTGTACCACTCTAATTAATACTTTCTATTTTTCATTCTTCCCTCCAAAGTGAATCATCACCCATTTGTCGACTAATTCACTTATTATGACTCAGCCCCTGCTGGCTCCCAGCAGAGCATTCCACCAGTTTTGTTCCTGCTCTTATTGCCCTGCAGCTGGAACCCAACAACTGACCTACTACACCATATGATCTTACCTACTACACTAAGGGATCAGTTATGGTGGCCAGATCACTATGTACAACTCTACGTAAATAGCATCCAAAGTCCCTGGAGCAGTGAAGTAGCAGCACTATCTGCAGCTCCATTTGGAGTTGGTCTCCCCACATTATATACCACTTGCCAACATTTTTCTCACTCACGATGCATCTACTTTGCAGGCTCTTTGCAGGCTCTTTTGTGTCCTCCTCTCAGCTTGTAAATCCTCTGATGTTTGTATCAGTGGTAAGGTTGGCCAAGTACACTTGGTCCATATAGAGGTTTCATTGCCACAGACCGCTGTGGAGGCCAAGTCAATGGATATTTTTAAGGCAGGGATTGACAGATTCTTGATTAGTAAGGTTGTCAGGGGTTTTGGGGAGAAGGCAGGAGAATGCGGTTGCGAGGGAAAGATAGATCAGCCATAATTGAATGGCAGAGTAGACTTGATGGGCTGAATGGCCTAATTCTGCTCCTAGAACTTAGGAACTAAGTCATTGATATAGATTACAAGGAGTTGAGGCTCAGCATTGGTCACTGCTCAATTGCATTTACCACCCTGGCGCAGCCCTGTTTGTTTTTTTGCCTTTTTAGTGTGTATTAAAAGTCTGTATAAAGGTCTCCAACTACAAATTCCTCGGAGTACACATCTCGGAGGATCTGTCCTGGTCCCTCAACACCAATCTGATCACCGTCATAGTGATCAGCTCCAAGCTGATCAAAAAGGCGCAGCAGCGCCTTTACTTCCTGAGGAGGCTCAAAAAAGCCCACCTGTCCCCCCTGATCCTGACCAACTTCTACCGATGCACCATTGAAAGCATCCTGACCACCTGCTTTACGGTATGGTACAGCAGCTGCACCATAGCAGACAGGAAGGCACTACAACGGGTGGTGAAAACCGCCCAGTACATCATCGGTGCCCCGCTCCCTACCATGGATGCCCTCCACCGAAAACGGTGTCTGAGACGGGCTGGGAAGATCATCAAGGACCCCTCCCACCCTAACCATGGACTGTTTGCCCTCCTACCATCGGGGAGGCGGTACAGGAGCCTCAGGTCCCGCACCAGCAGGATGAGGAGTAGCTTCTATAATAACACCATCGCACTGCTAAATTCAGAGTCCCACCGATAGATTTCCACACCTGTATTTATTTATCTGTATTTACCTATATATTGCTATCACTTCGTACTGTCACTAAACTGCATTTCGTTGTACCCATACTTGTATCTGTGCAATGACATTAAAGTTGAATTGAATTGAATTGAATTGAATTCTCCAGTTTGTTTTATGTGGGGGGAGGGGACGGGGTCGGGGGAAACTTTTTTTTCAGTTTCTTACCTTGCCGGAGATACGATTAATTTTCGGATCACATTCTCCGGTCACTCTGCAGCCTACCATGCATGGAGCTGGAGGTCTCCTCAGTCTGACCTTGGACCCCACCGTGGGGGGTGGACTTACCTCAGAGTCGATCCCTTGCCTGGGATCGCTCCAACCACGGCCTGTGGACTTTACATCGGGAGCTCGAGGTCTCAGGAGAGGCCGTGGACGTCGGGAGCTCCAAAGTTGCGGAAGGCTCAGCCAGCCCTGACGCGGGGTTCGATCATCCAGCGTGGGGGAGCTGACATCCCCCCGATGCAGGAGCTGATTGCCTCGACGTGGGGGGCTCTCCGCCGGCTACAGGAATCAAGATCGTCCCGTAAACAGAGGGCTCGAGGCCCCCGACTGCGGGAGAGCTAAGGGAAGAGATTGAACTTTTTTTTGCCTCCCATCACAGTGAGGAATGTGGCGGAGTCTCTATGATGGATGTTTATGTTAAAATGTGTTTTGTGTGTTCCGTTGCTTTTTATTTGTACGGCTGCCCTGGCAAATGAAATTCCCCGTATGTTGCAAAACATACTTGGCTTATAAAGTATTATTGTGATTGTGATTGTGATTGTGGCTATCACTGTTTGGCAATTGAAAAATAACCCATTTACGCCCACTCTGTTTTCTGTTTGTTAATGAATCCATTATCTGTGACAATATCTTCCTCCATCCCTGTGAATCTTTATCTTGTGCATAACTTTTATGTGTCACTCTATCAAACGCTGTTTAGAAATCCAAATTCACTCGACTTGCTTGCTCCCCCCTGTATTGGATGCAACTCAATGATTTTGTAAAACCATGTTGACTCTGCCTGATCATCATATGATTGTTAAAGCTTTGTTTTTGAATAGTAGTGGTTATTGATTAGTGGAAATGGAAAAGCACTAATCAATAACCGCCACTATTCAAAAAGGAAGGAGACGGAAAGCTGAGCATTTCAGCCAGTTGACCTAACATCCATCATTGGAAAATTGCCTGAAGCCTTTATTAAGGACGCTTCGGCATGTAGTTTCATTTAGTTTAGTTTAATTTAGTTTATTATCAAGGATAATAGTCAGGCAGGTGGGTGAGGTTTAGTTTAGTTTATTGTCATGTGTACTGAGGTACAGTGAAAGATTGTTTTATGTTGCGTGCTATCCAGTCAGCAAAAAGACTGTATATGATTACTATCAAGCCACCCACTATGTACAGATACAGGGTAAAGGGAATAACGTTTAGTGCAAGATAAAGTCCAGTAAAGTCTGATAAGATAGTCCGTGGGCCTCCAAAGAGGTAGATGGTAGGTCAGGACCACTCTCTATCACCAACGGAGATAAATAGAGTAGACATTTAAAGGTCATTCATTCATCCTCACGACTGGATAAGTCATAATACAAATGCGTTTCAAGTTACAAGGAAGAGGAGGTTAGAGATAAAAGTGTAAATGTCCACGATAATGCAAATCAAAATGGTCACAGAAATAATTACTATAAAAACTGCCAATTAGAGACATTCATAAGATTCACAATAATGTAGATTAATTCAGAGTATGAATAGATATAAATGTCTATGTATCTGTGCTATTATGGAGCAGTGTCTTAACCTTGGACAAGTGCATTCATATCTTTTCAACTTGAACCTATAAAAATATAAACAAAATAATTGTGGCTCATAATCAATCACAGACAGAGAGCAGAATGCATATATTTATTTGGTTGATTCAGCTGCAATCTTATTTAAAATATCACCTTTTAGTATAATCACCTCAATTGTGATACATGTGCAATTATGTGATTATGGCCAAAAGCAAAGCAATGCCTATGCACTTTTCAACAAAAGCTTTGAGACTTAAAAAAAAAGTCAATGAAAATGGCTGTGATAGATATTAAGGCTTCATTTATCACAGTTCGATTTTTGACTTAACATGATAGAAGCAGGAGAAAAAGATCCAAGTCAGAACAGATTTAAAAGGACAACTCGTCTATAATTATAATTGCAGAAAAGCTTAAAGGTCACTTACTGCAATTCAGCGCAAAATAAAAATCTCCCTATAATGATGAATGACCTTTCAACTCGCTCACTATCATTTGCAAAGTAAAGTCATCAAAATGTTAAATATTGTGATGGTTTTTTGCTTTACACAGGAGTATAATGATGATCCCCTTTGGGCTCAGTTAAAAATTAAAATATACCTTTTATATCCAACCAAAAAGCTTTTCTTTTTCATGTATTCTCACTTTATCATACATTTATTAAGAAAACATACCAGAATGTGTGCTATGATTTGAACATTTGAATTATATATAGTAACTCAGCGGGACAGGCAACATCTCTTGAAAGAAGGAATGGGTGATGTTTTGGGTCGAGTCCCTTCTTCAGACTGGTTAGGAATACCTATATAAATATGTCTCATCTTGACCACTTCCTGTATGCGCTGTATATTGATTTTAGAAAAAACGCTATATCGTTATGATTTTTGGCCATCTTACAGTCCTCCTCCGCTGAGGAAGCCCTGAGGAATTTTCCGATTGATGAAAAATAAAAAAGTTATGAGTGTTTAAAAAATCTTGCGATCAGCTGATTGGTCCTCTCGCCTTTCAATCACCATGATGATGGTAATGCCCCTTCTTGGGGGCGCAGGACTATAAAACCCTGGATGCCTGGACGTGGGTCAGTCACTCTGGAAGATCGCGAGGGAGAGGCCACAACTGTGATCCTAAGCTGTGAATCAACTGAACTGTGAGTCTGCAATGTACTTGCAATAAATGATTTGTTAGCCCTTAATGAAAATGAAATTAGTTGTTTGGATTGCCATATGCTTGAAACTGCAATGGAAATGAAATGAAATTCAATGAGTTGTTTGGCCTGCCCTATGCTTGAAACTGCAATGGAAATGGAAATGAAATGAAAATGCAATGAGCTGGCCTGCCCTATGCTTGAAACTGCAATGGAAATGGAAATTAAATGAAAATGCAACAAGCTCTTTGGCCTGCCCTACGCTTGAAACTGCAATGGAAATGGAAATAAAATGAAATTCAATTAGTTGTTTGGCCTGCCCTGTGCTTGAGACTGCAATGGAAATTGAAATTAAATGAAAATGCAATGAACTGTTTGGCCTGCACTGTGCTTGAAATTGCAATGGAAATGGAAATGAAATGGAAATGAAATGAGTTGTTTGACCTGCCCTGTGCTTGAAACTACAATGGAAATGGAAATGGAAATGGAAATGAAATGAAAATGCAATGAGCTGTTTGGCCTGCCCTGTACCTGAAATTGCAATGTAAATGGAAATGAAATGAAAATGAAATGAAATGAGTGGAAATGTTTGGCCTGCCCTGTGCTTGAGAAACCATTCAATCCACAATGTCCATACTAACCCTCTGGAAACCAGTCCCTTTGGCCCACAACACCCATACTAGCGCTCCAGAAAGCCCCTCCCCCCCCCTCCACTGGCCACCAATATTGGAATTGGTGGAGAGGTGGAATATTGCATTGGGGGACCAGCCCACCTGTTTGAACATGGGTCCCACTCAGCCTAGTATATATATATATATATATATATATATATATATATATATATATATATATATATATATATATATCTATATATATATTCCTAACCAGTCTGAAGAAGGGTCTCAACCCAAATCGTCACCCATTCCTCTCTCCAGAGATGCTGTCTGTCCCGCTGAGTTACTCCAGCTTTTTGTGTCTATAGCTTATATATGTATATATATAATATATTGAAGTGTCGATGTAATGATATATATTCTATTTTCCAAAACTGCTAAAATTTGTGCAGGATGCATTTAGAAGAACTCTTAGAATATTAACAATCCTTATTACAATTAGCAAAGCAATAATTAAAACTTTCAGTATTAAATGTCCGATTCAGTTGGTCTTGTATTACTCAAGAAAATGAGAAGCAATACACCTGGATTGTTCATAATTTGCTTTCTTTTAAAAAGAATAAAAGGCAGATGATATTAATAAAAAGCCCAGATGTGAAATAATAAAACAGACAAAGGTGGATATGCTCAGTAGGTCAGACAACCTCTTAAGGAATTCTTGAGGAACTTGAGACACCCGATCTTTTAATTCAATGGTTCAATGGTACTTTGTTGTCACATGTACCTAGGTTCAGTGGACTTTTTTTCAGATTCAATCTTAATAATTCAATCTTATTATACACAAGCACAATAATGTCAATGCAAGAGTGTAAGAATAATAGATTACATTGAGGCAGTTCACAAGAGGTGTCATCTTCTATCTTTCAAGTTTTAGAGTAACACTCTACAATGAGTTCAATAACTTTGGATCATAACTACTCTCACACAAACAGCAAGCATTGGTATTTCTAAATTACACCTCCTCTATATTTTTAATTTAATTTCTTGCTTGGGTATCTCCACCTTCATCTTGCACCATCATCCTTTTTATTACTTAATCCATCCCTCCACCCTATTGTGAGGTTACACTTGGAGTACTATGCTCAGTTTTGGTCACCTTACGATAGGGAGGATGTCATTCAGCTGGAAAGAGTACAAAGAAGAGGGAGAGATTGGGAAGGCTAGAACTATTCCCGAGAGTGCAGGAGGCTAAGGAGTGATCCTGTAGAGTTGCATAAAATCATGAGGGGAATAGATAGGGTGAACGTGAGGTAGGGGAATCTTTTACCCAGGGTAGGGGAATCAAAAAACAAGAGGACATATGTTTAAGGTAATAGGGACAAGAATTAACATGAACCTGAGGGGAAACTTTTTCACTCAGAAGGTGGTGGATATATGGACAAGCTGCTAGAGGAGGTAGTTGAGACAGATACTATAACAGTATTTAGAAGACACATGGACTGGCACACGAATGGGAACATTTTAGAGGAATATGGGTCAAATGTGAGCAAATTGGCCCAGCTGAGATGGGGCATCTTGGTCAGCATGGACAAGTTGGGTCAAATGACCTATTTCCGTGCTGTATGACTCCATTAATGCATGATTCTATGACACAATTTCCCTTTCGTTCTCACCTCCCTTCCCCACTTTTCCACCTTCCCCATGCTCAGGCTTCCTCAAGTTAACATATAACCATATAACCATATAACAATTACAGCACGGAAACAGGCCCTCTCGGCCCTTCCAGTCCGTGCCGACCATTTCTTTTCCCCTAGTCCCATCTACCTGCACTCAGACCATACCCCTCCATTCCCTTCACGTCCATATACCTATCCACTTTACTCTTAAATGTTAAAATCGATCCTGCCTCCACCACTTCTGCTGGAAGCTCATTCTACTCTCTGAGTAAAGAAGTTCCCCCTCACGTTACCCCGAAACCTCTGTCCCTTAATTCTCATGTCATGCCCTCTTGTTTGAATCTTCCCTACCCTCAATGGGAAAAACGTATCCACGTCAACTCTGTCTATCCCTTTCATCATTTTAAAGACCTCAATCAAGTCCCCCCTTAACCTTCTGCGCTCCAAAGAATAAAGACCTAACTTGTTCAACCTTTCTCTGTAACATAGTTGCTGGAACCCTGGCAACATTCTAGTAAATCTCCTCTGTACTCTCTCTATTTTGTTGACATCCTTCCTATAACTAGGCGACCAAAATTGTACACCATACTCCAGAATTGGTCTTACCAATGCCTTGTACAATTTTAACATTACTTCCCTACTCCTATATTCAATGCTCTGATTTATAAAGGCCAGCACACCAAAGGCTTTCTTTACCACCCTATCTACATGCGATTCCACCTTCAGGGAACTATGCACAGTTATTCCTAGATCCTCTGTTCCACAGCATTCCTCAATTCCCTACCATTTACCATGTACGTCCTATTTTGATTTGTCCTGCCAAGATGTAGCACTTCACACTTATCAGCATTAAACTCCATCTGCCATCTTTCAGCCCACTTTTCCAAATGGCCCAAATCTCTCTGTAGACTTTGAAAATCTACTTCATTATCCACAACACCACCTATCTTAGTATCATCTGCATACTTACTTATCCAATTTTCCACCCCATCATCCAGATCATTGATGTACATGACAAACAACAGTGGACCCAACACAGATCCCTGAGGCACCCCACTGGTCACCGGCTTCCAACCTGACAAGCAGCCATCCACCATTACTCTCTGACATCTCCCATTCAGCCACTGTTGAATCCATCTTGCTACTCCGCCATTAACACCCAAAGATTGAACCTTCTTAACCAACCTTCCATGGGGAACCTTGTCAAAGGCCTTACTGAAATCCATATAGACAACATTGCTTTACCCTCATCAATTTCCATAGGCTTCAATTCCAACAACAGGCACAAATCCATGTTGACTGTTCCTGATCAGACCCTGTTTATCCAGCGTCAAACTAATAGGTCTATAATTTGCTAGGTTTATTCTTTGAACGGAACAACATGCGCAGTACGCCAATCCTCCGGCACTATTCCCGTTTCTAAAGACATTTGAAATATTTCTGTCATAGCTCCTGCTATTTCTACTCTAACTTCCCTCAATGTCATAGGGAATATCCTGTCAGGACCTGGAGACTTATCCACTTTTATATTTTTCAAAAGTGTCAGTACTTCCTCCTCTTTGAATCTCATAGTTTCCATAGCTACTCTACTTTTTCCCCTTAACTCACAGAGTTCAATATCCTTCTCCTTGGTGAATACCGAAGAAAAGAAATTGTTCAATATCTCCCCCATCTCTTTTGGCTCTGCAGATAGCTGTCCATTCTGGTTCTCTAATGGTCCAATTTTATCCCTTGTTATCCTTTTGCTATTAATATAGCCGTAGAAACCCTTTGGGTTTACTTTAATCTTTCTTGCCAAAGCAACCTCATATCTTCTTTTAGCCTTCCTAATTTCTTTCTTAAGATTCTTTTTACATTCTTTATACTCCTCTAGCACCTCATTTACTCCATGCCTCCTATATTATTGTAGATATCTCTCTTTTTTCGAAAGTGTCCAATTTCCCTTGAAAACCATGGCTCTTTCCAATTTTTACTATTTCCTTTCAACCTAACAGGGACATAAAGATTCTGTACTCTTACAATTTCCCCTTTAAATGTCCTCCATTTCTCTTCTACATCCTTCCCATGAAACAAAGTGTCCCAATTCACTCCTTTAAAATCCTTACGCATTCCCTCAAAGTTAGCCTTTCTCCAATCAAAAATCTCCACCCTAGGTCCAGTTCTGACTCTCTCCATAATTATATTGAAACTAATGGTATTGTGATCACTGGTCCCGAAGTGCTCACCAACGCATACCTCCGTCACCTGACCTGCCTCATTTCCTAACAGGAGGTCCAGCATTGCCCCTTCTCTGGTCGATATACCTCTATGTACTGCTGCAAAAAACTATCCTGCACACATTTTACAAACTCTAAACCATCCAGCCCATTTACAGAATGTGTTTCCCAGTTTATTTTTGGAAAATTGAAATCTCCCACAATCACTACCTTGTGCTTACTACTAATATCTGCTATCTCCTTACATATTTGCTCTTCCAATTCACGCTCCCCATTTGGCGGTCTATAATACACCCCTAAAAGTGTTGCTACACCGTTCCCACTTCTCAGTTCCACCCAAATAGCCTCCCTAGACGAGCCCTCTAATCTATCCTGCCAAAGCACTGCTGTAATATCTTCTCTGACAAGCAATGCAACACCTCCCCCTCTGGTCCCTCCAATTCTATCACACCTGAAGCAACGAAATCCTGGAATATTTAGTTTCCAATCACAGCCCTCCTGCAACCATGTTTCACTGATTGCCACAACATCATATTTCCAGGTGTCAATCCAGGCTCTAAGTTCGTCCACCTTACTTACAATGCTCCTAGCATTAAAATATACACATTTTTAGAAACCCACCATCCCTTATTCTCTGTCTATTATCTTTTTCATCTTTCTCGCCTACATTTTGGATCCGAGTGCTTCCCTTCTCTGCCTCTTGCCCCACACCCTGACCCCTAGCCCCCTCTACCCGAGTCCCTCCCCCCAGCCTTTCTAGTTTAAAGTCTCCCCAGTAGCCTTTGCAAATCTCCCTGCCAGGATATTGGTCCCCCTCGGGCTCAAGTGCAACCCGTCCTTTGTGTACAGATCATGCCTTCCCCAAAAGAGGTCCCAGTGATCAAGAAACTTGAATCCCTGCCCACTGCACCAGTCCCTCAGCCACGCATTTATCCTCCACCTCATTTCATTCCTACTATCACTGAAGTTCTGAAGAAAGGTCATCAACCAGAAACATGAACCGCAATCTCTCCACAAATGTTGCCTAACCTGCTGAGTATTTCCAGCAATTTAGCCCTTGAGATTACTCAATGAGTGAATTAACCTCTGCTATCGGAAAGATATCATAAAATATTTTGCAGGTTATTACAAAAGGAACACTTAATATTGCAATTAATTAAAATGCCTAATATGTCTTTCCGAGTCAGACATCATGTCGCAATTTAATTGCGATTTTTAAGGAAGTCTGCCAAGTGTGGATGTTGATAGTCCTGTGGATATTGTTAAATTCAATTTGCAAAAAAGACATTTCAAGGTTAGTCGTACAAAGAATGAGAAGTTAATTCATCAATCTAGAGCTTCCATAGGGATGATGTGCTCAAAAAGTGTTGGAAATTGGCTGATTCTTTGATCCTTGCACCTTTCAAGTGCAGTACCCACTTACACTTTACTTCCGATATCATTAGACAATTGGAGAAATGGCAGAATAGATTAGTTGTAATTGTGTATGTAGAGGTCAATTATTAACAGAACATGCTTAAATGTGTTCTGTTGATAGGTTGAGCTTCTTGTGGCATTCTGTGCATCATTGAATATTCATTATTTTTATGGCAGAATAGATTAGATTTTGTAATTATGATGCTGTGAAAGACACAACACAGAATAAATGATCTTGTCACAAGATCCAGAAACTTTTCTCTGCAGCTCACATTTTAGAATTCACTTCACGGACAAAATTGAAACCAAATTGACTTAATGATATGTTACTTTTCTCCGCATTTCTTGCTCCACACAGCTTCATAGTGCTCTGACAAAAGCTTTTTTTCAGAGGCTTCACAATATTCATTCCTCCCTACGCTGGCTTGTTCTCGTAAAAGTACACCAGCTGCCACCATGTGGCAGCGTGAATTCTTATATTCAGAGTGGAACATGGAGACACATGTAATAACATAAAGACATTTTGCCTCTCTGCCCGACAATTTCATGCCTGCCAGCTCCTCGTTCTCTGGTTCCTGCTTAAAGGAAAGTTAAAATTATGGCTTCTGTGCTCAATGCAGTCTTTGTGCCGCAGTAAACCCACTCAAACCAGACAAAGCAGCGGAGTTTCTATTTATACAGTGAAGGCCAATTTTCTGAATTTATACTACTTTGTTGCTTGCATTCATTGGGGAATCGCAAACATGTTGCCTTTCTTCAGTGCACCAGTAATCCTGTGATGTGTTGGTGGACGAGAATTCTCTGCCAGGAATGCAAACCTGGGCTATGTTTAAAAAAAAAAATTCTTAATTGCTTGTAGATTTGTTTTTGATTCCTTGACCTGGAACGCTGGAAGACACTGCTCTCAAGCTGTTGATTCATCAATGAGCAAGTTGTAAAGAGGAACGGTGAGATTGATTAGCATCCACATCTCACAATATGTGTAAATTAATTGGAGTATTGACTCGACCTTTGTACATTGCCTCTAAGTTTCACATAAGTCATGCGTAAAGGCAAAAAGCTTGGAAATGCTTGATCCACTCTCCACAGCTTCTGGAACTGCATAATGCAACAGTACACAGTTGCCTGAATAGCTGAAGATGGATAACATTATGGCCATGAATCTAAATATTACATCAATACAAAAAGTTCATTAAAATGAGATGCCATTTTGATAGTGTTGGTATCTATTGACCTTTGTAATTTATCTCTGCTTGGCCAACATCCAGGTTTGCTTGAGAAATTCCTCATTAATATTAGGAAGATGAGTCATAATTTGCCTATGCCACAAAACCCATTTGCCAATAACTGGGTTCACCCTGGCTCAGCAACCATCTGAGGTAACAAAAAGGGTCCTGAAGAAGGGTCTCGACCCGAAACGTCGCCTATCTCCTTCGCTCCTTAGATGCTGCTGCACCCGCTGAGTTTCTCCAGCTTTTTGTGTACCCCCCTGAGGTAACAAAAAGACTGATTGTAAATTGATGTCATATTTAACCCTGAGATAATCTAAGAAGATGGCTGTGCCATTACTAAGACTGCCCAATCAATTTGTGGTGACACAGAGACACAGCTCGTAGAGCTGCTGCCTCTAAGCGCCAGAGACCCAGGTTCCACCCTGACCTCCAGTGCTGTCTGTGTGGAGTTTGCATATTCTCCCTATGACTGCGTGGGTTTCCACTGGGTGCCCCGGTTTCCTCCCACATCCCAAAGACGTGCGGGTTTGTAGATTCATTGGCCTCTGTAAATTGCACTCAGTGTGTAGGGAGTGGATGTGAAAGTGATTTAATGGTTCAATGGTACTTTATTGTCACATGTACCGAGGTACAGTGACATTCTTTTTTACACACAGTTCGGTACAAATATTTCTATACATAAGCACAACACAAGTTTAGAGAAATAGTACACTGAGAATATACAAGTCACCAAGTTTGGCGCCATTTTCAAGTACGTTTTTGACCATTGTCTTAACTCCAGTCTATATATTGCAACCATTTTTAAAATTTATAATTTAGCAGCTTTAAAGTGTTAATTGAAAAAGTTCTGATAGAAAAACGTACAAGACTATTGCTCGTAAATAAGTGATGTAATGCAGATGCTGATTTAGCAAGGAAAGACACAAAATGCTTTAACAATGTACTGGTGTGAAACCAGCATAGACCTGATGGGCTGAAGGCCCTGTGTTTATGGTGTATTTTTCAATTAAATTCAATCAAAACTTCCATAGTATTTCCTGCTGACAATGTCATCCATCTCTTTCTTACCTTTGGTCATGCCTATTCCAACACAATATTGTCCAGAAACTCAGTGAACATAATATGTCAAACCCTGATGCCTATGTTTAACTCTTTTTCAATCCTCTAAGCCTGATGATCCACAGAAGTACCCAATAAAGCAAGCTCTTGGTTTTGAAATTATCATTTGTGTTTTCAAGCATGGTATAATCCCTCCTTTTCATTTGTAAAGCATTTAAGAGGCAATTAGATAGGTATGTGCATCTGCTGGGAATGGAGGGATATGGATTACATGCAGATAGATGAGATTTGTTTATATTGGCATCATGTTCGGCACAAACAATGTGGGCCGAATGGCCTGTTCATGCACTGTACTGTTCTATCTTCTAAACCTCATTAATCCTCTGATAACTGTGACTTCCAATTCTGGCCTGTTTAACTTTAAAGATGTTTCATAATAAGAGAATTTCATATTTGTGATATTGTCTTGTAAGATGCTTTCACTTTCATTATAACTTTTCTTCATTTTTGTTGCTTTCATGGGGGGCACGGTGGCGCAATGGTAGAGTTGCTGCCTTAGAGTGCGTGCAGCAACTCTACCATTCGGGATCGAACTCGGTCGAGTTCGATCCCGACCACAGGTGCTGTCTGTACGGAGTTTGTACGTTCTCCCTGTGACCACGTGGGTTTTCTCCAAAGTCTTTGGTTTCCTCCCATACTCCAAAGATGTACAGATATGTACAGTTGGTAAATTTGCTTGGTATAAATGTAAAATTGTCCCTTGACTGTAGGATAGTGGTAATGTGCGGGGGGGGGATCGCTGGTCGGCATGCCTCGGTGGGCCGAAGGGCCTGTTTCCGTGCTGTATCTCTAAACTAAACTAATCAACAAATAATTACCTGTAATTAAAAGAACCAAAATGTATTCAATGATATTAATTTTTAAAAATCCACTGAAAATATAATATAATATTACTACTAAGTTATGTTTAGTAGCAGTGTTGGAGGACCTGGTGAATAAGTGGTTCTACCATATGCTCATCGACTTCACAATGGCATTGTGAAGCTGCCGTCTTCCTCTATTCATGCAACTTCATGGCAGAAGCAGCTCTAGAAACAATACAGCAAGCTGTGGTGGAATATCAGAATGCCTAAAGCAATGAGGCAGTTGCATCAAAATCAAGGTCGGTGCTTCATAAGTTCATAAGTTAAAGGAGCAGAAATAGGTAATTTGGCCCATCAGCTCTACTCCGCCATTCAATCATAGTTAATCTATCTTTCCCTCTCAACCCCATTCTCCTGCCTTCTCTCCATAAATCCTGACACCCGTACTAATCAATAATCAGTCAATCGCTGCCTTAAAAATATCCATTGACCGCCTCCACAGCCTTCTGTGGCAACGAATTCCACAGATTCACCACCCTCTGACTAAAGAAATTCCTCTTCATCTCCTTTCTAAAGGTGCATCCTTTCATTCTGAGGCTATGACCTCTGGTCCTAGACTCTCCCACCAGTGGATACATCCTCTCAACCTCCACTCTATCCAGCCCTTTCACTATTTGGTAAGTTTCAATGAGGTAACCCCCTCATCTTTCTAAATTCAGCCAATATAGGCCCAGTGCCATCAAATGCTTATCATATGTTAACCCAATCATTTCTGGGATCATTCTCTTCAACCTCCTCTGGACCCTCTTCAATGCCAGCACATACTTTGGCATGAAGAAAACTTCTTGCTTGTTGTAACTCAAAAACTGAGCAATTAGTTTAGACACATATTCTACTATGTAACTTGTACCATGGAGATTTGATAGTCGCTAGCAATAAACAGATTGACAGGGGAAGATTGCCACCGTGGATTGTCACCTTGTCATGGTGGAGAAGCTTGTGTGGTTCTGAGATCCTGAGATTCTGAGAGCGATGCCGTCTGGAGCTATGCTCCTGGTAGGGCCACCCATGGCGGTCAGGGGGAGGTCTCTGACAAAGAGCAATCCAACCAAGACCTCAACGGTCAAACAGGCGGAGGACGATGGCTGACCTTAGTGGAACGTCACAACGGCTGGGAAGGTGGATGAAGGCTGCAGCAGAAAAGGGTCTCCGGTCATCTTAGACACCATGCCACTGGATCCTGACCCAGATCTGTCAAGGACCGTGGGGTGGCTGTCTGAGCACCAGTCTCCCCACATTAAACAAAGTTACGCACAGGCGTCCTCCATATAGGGAATAGCACTCTGGAGACACCCAGGGTCAGCTATGACCGAAGCAGGAGAACTCACATCAGCAGGAGACTCACATAAAGCATCAATTCCAGGATAGACTTGATAAGCGGAGTGGTCTGCATGTTTGTAGTAAAGGCTTCAAAATACTTTGTAGTGATACCATTAAAAAAAGCATTTTTTTGGATCAATCGTCATCTTTATTCAATAATATCAAAATGCTTGATCATCAACTTTACTGAGTCTTTTATTCAAAAATATTGAATGGGACCATATATTATTTATTTTTATGCAATTATTATGTGCATTTTAATATCAAGGGCATTGTCCCCAGGATTATATTCTAATCTTCAGATTTGTATTTGCATGTTATCTAACCTCAAAAAATCAAATTAATAGATCTCTTAAGTCAACCAGTATGTGTAACTATATATTTTATGGGCAATATCTATCAAGTTACTGTATATTAACTAAAAAATGACAATGAAAGGGGATGTTTGCAAAATAGATAACAACTGTGTTAAAGTTACCTATTTCATACCTCTAATTTCCCTCTCCCCTGATTCTCAGTCTGAAGAAGGGTCTCGACCCGAAATGTCACCTATTCTTTTTCTCCAGAGATGCTGCCTTCTCCACTCAGTTACTCCAGCATTTTGTGTCTATCTTAAGATTCAGTCATTTCTGTAGCCATTATCCCACTAATGTGTATTCAATATATTTCAAACAGTTGTGTTTGGAATATTACATGTTTTCACGAGCGTACTTAATGGCACCACAGATTGTTAAGGAACTTTGTTCTGTTTCAGGATATTATCAGGATTGTTGATATCAAACTGTCGGTTGCAATTTATATTAATTGCATGAGCATTGCTACGTGAGTTTCTCTATGGACTGTAGATAATTTTGGCAAGAGTTCAGATATTTAACATTTAGACTTATTTTTATTTGTTTAATGTTTAACATTTTTTGACATTATAGTTCCTCTTCTTGTTATACAATTTTGACCTTCAAAGCTTTAATGACTGAGCTACTCAGAATTGCAAATATGTATGTCTGGCATTCATTTATCTTCCCGTAATATGATGAGGTGGAAATAGCTCAAGTATAATTGTAGCTTATAATAATGTCCACTTAATTCAATAACTTAACTATACCCATCAATCAACTACTAAACTGTACATGACAATTATTTCTTTTCTTGTTGTAAGGTAGCACTTAATCTTGAGATGGCACTTTATGAAACAGCATAATTATTTTATTTTTGTCTTGAAATATTTCACCACATATATGTTAATTTATTTTGTATAATTTGCCAATCATTGCATCTCTCTAAAAAGTGAAAATCATTTTTGTTAATGCAGTAAACTATATTCATGTTTCGTTCTAAAGTGATTACCTGCAATATGCATAATATAATTCTGAGCTAATGTAACAATAGATACTAACAAACTCACGTAGCTAAACGCCCACATTTGCAACATATAAACCTGTACTGTTTTTCTTCAAAAGAAAATTAATAATTAGCAAATTAATATTGTTTTTCTGAAATCTGTGATCAAATTTTACTGTTTACCTTTGCAGCCTTTTCGATCTGAGCGTGATGGGATAGTTGTGCTTTGTGATGTAATCATTATTAATGCTAATACTTATGGGTGAGCATAACACAATTTGTATCGGATTCTTCTGTTCTCACTTTAGTGTTAAAACAAGGAAATTAATGGCTGTGCCAAAGCTACTTATTTTACTCTATATGCTGATTTGTGAATATCTTCAATAATTGTTTCCAGACATGTTTTTAAAACATGCATTTGCAAAATGATAGTATTAAAATGCAACATGTAGTTTAACACAGTCAATACAATATGATATAGAAACATAGAAACATAGAAAATAGGTGCAGGAGGCCATTTAGGCCTTCAAACCAGCACCGCCATTCAATGTGATCATGGCTGATCATCCACAATCTTACCTTCTCCCCATATCCCTTGATTCTGCAAGCCACTAGCTGTGAGTTATATCTAACTCTCCTTTGAATGCATCCAGTGAATCGGCCTCCACTACCTTCTGAGGCAGAGAATTCCACAAATTCACAAATCTCTGGGTGAAAATGTTTTTCCTCATCTCAGTTCTAAATGGCCTACCCCTTATTCGTAAACTGTCGCCCCTGGTTCTGGACTCCCCCAACATGGAACATGTTTCCTGCATCTAGCTTGTCCAATACCTTCATAATTTTATATGTTTCTATGAGATGCCCTCTCATCCTTCTAAATTCCAGTGAATATAAGCCCAGTCATTCGATTCTTTCATCATATGACAGTCCCGCCATTCCAGGAATTCACCTGGTGAACCTACACTGCACTCCCTCAATAGCAAGAATGTCCTTCCTCAAATTAGGAGACCAAAACTGCACATACGATACAATGGAACATTATTTATCCCAGGAGGGAACTTGGTCTGCCAACAGTCATAAAACACAAAATACATGAAACATTAAACTAAATTGACGAGTGGAAAGGATTGCGGGATGTGCAAAGATTGGAGAGAGGAGTCAGCCTACCCCTAGACAGAAGGGGAAGGAGTTGTACAGTTTGATAACCACAGGGGAGAAGGATCTCCTGTGGCATTTTGTACTGTATCTCGGTGGAACCGGTCTGTTGCTGAAGGTGCTCCTCAGGTTGACCAGTGTGTCATGGAGGGGGTGAGCTGTATTGTCCAGGATGCTCCGCAGTTTAAGAAGCATCCTCCCCTCCAAGACCACCTCCCATGAATCCAACCGCCCCCAGGATGGAGCCAGCCTTCCCGATTAGTTTGTCGATCATGGAAAAATGTAATCGGAAAGAAATTGGCAAAGTGGGCTGGAAATTTGCCAGAATAAGGAAACAAATGTTAGAGCTGGGAGAAGATACTTTGTGCATATTTTCTCCACAGCATTCATACACACACATACCCCCAATGCAAATGTGAATGAATAAGCCTCATACATTTTATACATGGGTCTTTCCCAGCTAGATTGCTATCATGGTGCCAGTGGAGGAGGACTTTGGGACTTTGGATGACAGATTTGTCAGACATGCCACCAGGAGGTGCCTTGTACATGCAATGGGGTGGTGGGAATGAGGGCTTTGGACATTCAATGAGGCAAAGATCTATTGGGAAGGTGAGTATTGGGCAGTAGTAGTAGGTCTGCAGTATATGTGGTAGACCGGTGGTGGGGAGATGGTTCGATGGGCAGTCATGTGGTGGTATTAATGATGTGACCAAGTTGTAGTGGGCTGGGGGGAAAGGATTGGAGGGGATTGCAGATCTAATGTCAGCTCAGCCTGGGCTATGCAGGGAGTGATTTGTTGGGCATTGAACTTGGGATTGGGGGTGAAGGCAAGGGTGAGGTCTGAGATCATGATCATCGGCAGTCACTCAAAACGAGTATGACTGTCCTCCTTTGGGAGGACGCCTATGCGTGACTTTGTTTAACGTGGGGAGACTGGTGCACAGACAGCCACCACACGGTTCTTGACAGATCTGGGTCAGGATCCAGTGGATTGGAGTCGAAGACGACCGGGGACCCTTTTCTGCTGCAGCCTTCATCCGCCTTCTCAGCTGTTGTGTTGCTCCACTAAAGATAGCCATCATCCTCCGCCTGTTCCACTGTTGAGGTCTTGGTTGGATTGCTCTTTGTCATGGACCTCCCCCTCGACCTTATCACCATGGGCGGCCCTACCAGGAGCATAGCTCCAGACGGCATCGCTCTCAGGATCTCAGGACCGCACAAGCTTCTCCACCACTACAAGGTGACAATCCACGGAGATATTGCGCCAATGTCTGTGGGTCGTGGGCAGTGCTATCATCGTTTCAAAAGTGACCATTCACTTGCTATGCTCTTGAGGGAAGGATTCTCAAATGTTGATCAGGACATCAAGGACCTGCTGCATGGGCTACAAGCTAACCATGTTTACTCCCCTTCCCATTCCCACATTGACCTCTCTGCCCCAGTCCTCACCCATTGGCAGGTTGAGGCCACATACCAACTGTACAAAATGCATTCCGCTTGGGTTTTTTATAAATCCAATGGTACGAATATTGATTTCTCCAATTTTAGGTGACCTCTACAAACACCTCCATTTCACCCCTCAAATCTCCTCCCACTTACATTTCCCTCAACCCCCTACTCCCTTCCACTGAATACTGGCTGACCTTCCACTGACCCTTCCCCCCGCATCCCCCCCCCCCCCATCCCATACTCCCCCCTCACCTCTTCCACTAAATTAACTTCAACAAGCTTCAGTGTTCGCCACTATGTATCCCTTCTGGGCACACACCTGTTTCTATCACTTTGTCCAACAATCTGACTATCAGGGAACCCCCTCAACTGGGATCCTGTGTTGCCATCCGTGATTTGTCCTTCTCCCTTCCAGCTTTCTTTCCCCCTCCCCCCTGCAATCAGACTGAAGAAAGGTCCCGACCCGAAACATTACCTATCCATGTTCTCCAGAGATGCTGCCTGACCTGTTGAGTTACTGCAGCTTTTTTTGTGCCTTTGAATCAGATGTTGCTGTCAGGACTAATATGTGGGATGGAATGGGATGGGTACAAATAGCGCGACATAATGCCATAGACTCTCAGCGTCACAGAATCGACCCCTTCTGCTCATTGAGTCCATGCCAGCCATCAACTATCCATTTACACCTTTTATTCATCCCAAAATTCTCATCAGCTCCCCCCAGAATTTTGGTCTCGGGCATTGTGAGGCAGTAGTTCTATTACCTGCCTCACTGTGCCACTTATTGTTTGGGTATGAGACTGATGGGGACTGGGAGAGGAATGGTGTTAATGAACTGTATGACTGGGAGCCCGAGGCATTTTGAAAACGACCAGCTCCAAACTGGCAGAAACTCCAAATACCACCGAGGGCACCGGTAGAGTTGCTGCCTCACAGCACCAGAGACACAGGTTCGATCCTGACAACAGGTGCTGTCTGCACAGAGTTTGTACTGTGACCCTGTCTCCCTGTGACCTGCGTTGGTTTTCTCCGGGATCTCCAGTTTCCTCCCACACTTCAAAACGTAAATGTTTGTAGGCTAATTGGCTTGGTATAATTGTAAACTGTCCCTGGTGTGTAGGATCGTGTAAGTGCGCGGGGATCGCTGGTCGGTGCGGGCTCGATGGTCCGAAAGGGCTGTTTCCACGCTGTATCTCGAAACAAAACTAAATCACAGGAGGTAGACAAAACTGCTGGAGAAACTCAGCGGGTGAGGCAGCATCTATGGAGCGAAGGAAATAGACAATCGGGCCGAAAAACGTTGCCTATTTCCTTCGCTCCATAGTTGCTGCCTCACCCGCTGAGTTTCTCCAGCATTTTTGTCTACCTTCGATTTTCCAGCATCTGCAGTTCCTTTTTAAACCATAGGAGATTAATTTTAACTAAACAGGCCTGGATACAGCAATCCATGCATTTCCGGACCTCATTTGTAAATTAGATCAAAGTTTGCCTTGCATGTGGCCTTGGTGCACATGACCCTGGTCCAATTAGTGGAAATACACCAGATGCACTCAAAGAACTGAATGACATCTTGAGATTGTGTTTTAGGTAGCACACAAAAGTCATGAGACAATTTCTTGCCCAGTTTTAATATCTTAAGTAAGGATTTTTGTTACATTATTATAATTTTCTAGCACTTGAACATGCATCTCTAAGTGTCCCTGTGTATCTTTTACACAATTAATTGCTTTCAAACTGAACCTGCTGTTCTTGCACAGGGAGATAGCTTAAGAGCTCCCTTGGCAGAAGGCATTGGATTTGGAATGTTTGGTGGACAGGTGGTACAAACAGATTGGTGCATAGATCAAACATTTGGAGGAAAAAAGCCCACAGTGCTCTTTCTGAAAATAGTGGTTGTTGTGGATAGTGGCTTCATTAGAGTCACAGAATGGGTACAAAAAGGAGGGAAGCCATTCATCCCGTCTAGTCTGTGCCAGCCCTTTGAAGGAGCAAAGTCAACAATTCTTCCGTTTCGTCAGGCCTACAAAATTCTTTCAGACAATTAACCATATAACCATATAACAATTACAGCACGGAAACAGGCCCTCTCGGCCCTTCCAGTCCGTGCCGACCAATTGTCTAGCTCCCTTTTGAACCCTACAATTAATTCTGCCTTTCTCTACTTTTCTCTGCTTTTAAGGGCTGCACAGTGGCACATCTGGTAGAGTTGCTGCCTTACAGTGCCAGAGACTTGGGTTCTAGCCTGACTACGGGTGCTGTCTGTACAGACTTTGTATGTTCTCCCCGTGACAGCGAGGGTTAACTCCAGCTGCTCCCATTTCCTCGTACACCTCAAAGACGTACAAGTTTGTAGGTTAATTGGCTGGTAAAAATTATAAATTGCCCTAAGTGTGTAGGATAGTGACAGTGTTTGGGGTGATTGCTGGTCGGAGCTGACACAATAGACTGAAGGGACTGCTTCCGTGAGGTATCACTAAACTAAATTTAACTAAACTAAACTAAACTAATACCTCTGGAATACTTTATTCTGGAGCCCAAATGCTTGTTCTCTATCATTCCCATTAAGGTCATACTGTATCTTTTCTATTTTTATCCTATTGGTTGCACCTTGAGAATTGCGGTTAGCTCGAAGTGAATAAGGTTTAGGGGTAGAATAGGTGAAGACTGAGGAGCAACTGTGACTTATGATTCGTAGAGGAATTTAATAACTGAGTGGCAACATCCTCTCAGCTGCTGTTCTCTCTTCAATGTTGAGTGTCGTGGATATGAGGGGTTATGCTGTTTGGTGAGTTATTGAGGTTTGCAACATTGGGAGAAGGTGTTACAAATTTCAAATGTGAATGTGTTGAAGGATCTATATTTGGAGTATAGATTTTTCAACTGGTTGCTGGTGAAATTTCCTGGACGAAGAACAAAGTAAGCCTTTGGATCATCGTTGTATTTCAACTTGTCAGTATCAATATCCACATAGTCATAGAGTCATAGAATGATACAGTGTGGAAACAGGCCCTTCAGCCCAACTTGCCCACTCCGGCCAACAATGTCCCAGCTAAACTAGTCCCACTTGTCTGCGCTTGGTCAATATCCCTCGAAACCTGTCCTACCCATGTACCTATCTAACTGTTTCTTAAACGATGGGATAGTCCCAGCCTCAACTACCTCCTCTGGCAGCTTGTTACATACACCCACCACCCTTTGTGTGAAAAGGTTACCCCTTATATTCCTATTCAATCTTTTCCCCTTCACCTTGAACCTATGTCTTCTGGTCCTCGATTTCCCTACTCTGGGCAAGAGACTCTGTGCATCTACCCAATCTATTCCTCTCATGATTTTATACACCTCTATAAGATCCCCCCTCGTCCTCCTGCGCTCCATGGAATAGAGACCCAGCCTACTCAATCTCTCCCTATAGCTCACACCCTCTAATCCTGGCAACATCCTCATAAATATTTTCTGAACCCTTTCAAGCTTGACAATATCTTTCCTATAACATGGCGCCCAGAACTGAAATTCTAATTGTGGTCTCACCAACGTCTTATACAACTGCAACATGGCCTCCCAACATATATACTCAATATTCTGACTGATGAAGGCCAAAATACCAAAACCCTTTTTACCAACTTATCTACCCGTGACTCGACCTTCAAGGGACCATGCACCTGTACTCCAAGATCCATCTGCTCTACAACACTACCCAGAGACCTACCATTTACTGTGTAGGTCCTGCCCTTGTTCGACAGCCCAAAATGCAACACCTCACACTTCTCTGTATTAAATTCCATCAACTATTCCTCCGCTGACATGGCCAATCAATCCAGATTCTCCTGCAATCTTTCACAACCATCTTCACTATCTGCAAAACCACTCACTTTTGTATCATCAGCAAAACGGGCCCAGCACCGAACCCTGAGGCCCACCACTAGTTACAATCCTCCAGTCCGAGAAGCAACCTTCCAGCATCACCCTCTGCTTCCTTCCATGGAGCCAATTTGCTATCCATTCAGCTATCTCTGCTTGGACCCCATGTGATTCAACCATCCAGAGCAGCTCACCATGCAGAACCTTGTCAAATGCCTTACTGAAATTCATGTACACAACATCTACAGCTCTGCCCTCATCGCCCTTTCTGGTCACATCTTCCTTTTCTTGTCCATATCCCCCCAAACCTATCCTATCCATGTACCTGTCTAACTGTTTCTTAAACAATGGGTTTATTCCAGCCTCAACTACCTCCTCTGGCAGCTTGTTCCATACACCCACCCCCTTCCATACACCCATCCACAAGCCAGCCTTTCCTAAATGTATTCTTATTCATCATAATTTCTCCAATATAAGATGAGAATTAAAATGTCACCTATCTACAGATGATGAGCATAAACAGCTTGATCTCTAAGACCCTCTTTTTAAGGGAGGGATGTTGGAATGGAATGGAATACTTTATTGTCATATCTGACAAGGCACAGTAAAATTCTTTGCTTGCACACCCAAGGTATACAACTAGCGGCCTCCTACGGTGCTGACAAAGTTACAAGGTACGCTGGCTCCTCCTTTGTTCTCCCCCCTCCCCCATGGCGGGTCCCCATTGTCCATTGTTCTCCCTCCCACGCCCACAGTGGTCCCCTTTCGCTGGGTCCCCATTGTCCATTGTTCACCCCCCGTCCCTCACGGCGGTCAATTAAAATGTCACCTATCTACAGATGAGCCGAAAGGCCTTGATCTCTAAGACCCTCTTTTAAAGTGAGAGATGTTTGTGAGCTTGATTAATTGTTGGAGTGATTGGCCATATGCATAAGTGGTTTGATCAATACAGCAGAGAATTCAACACTCTGCACATGCTGGTTTACCAAAAACGACACAAAGTGCTAGAATAACTCATCGGTTCAGACCGCATCTCTGGAGAACATAATGATGGATTATGGATATGGACGAACATGGATAGAGAACATGGATAACAAAAGCTTTTCACTATACCTTGGTAAACGTGGCAATAAATTAATCGGAACTGAACTGAACTGAACAGAACTGAACTAGATAAAATTTCAGGTCTGGACCCTTCAACCTGAAATGTCGCCTATACATGTTCTCCAGAGCTGATGCCTGACCCATTGTGTTACTCCAGCACTTTGTGTCCCATCTTCAGTTGTCTGCAAAGATGAGTTGGTCAACTCACCTTGAACTTCAGTATGTGTTCAACATACAGTAACTCCATTTCTCTTGGCAAATGGATATGAATGTCATTAAAGGAAGTGAAATGGCATGTAACCTCTAACGCTGCAGGCCTAAAATGAGCAGGTTGAGATGTCAACAGTGCTTGCCCCCTGTGAAAGCATGAAAGCATTGAGATTAATTTGTGGTAAGATTTAGTTCAAATACAACATGCACTTTAACAAGAACATCGTGTTGGAGTAGAATTCAAGCTTTTAGAGATATAGCACGGAAACAGACTCTTCGGTCCACTGAGTCCGCGCCGACCAGTCATCCCTGCACATTAACACTACCCTTCACACACGAGGGACATTTTTCTTAACAGGCCAATTAACCTACAAACCTTTGGAGTACGTCTTTGGAGTGTGGGAGGAAACCAAAGATCTCGGAGAAAACCCACGCAAGTCATGGGGAGAACGTGCAAACTCAGTACAGACAAGCACTTGTAGTATCGAACTCAGGTCTCTGGCGCTATAAGGCAGTAGCTCTACCGCTACACCATTGTGCCGCGCTATTTCAATCATTCTAAGTATTTATGAGTAGGTAATTGGAAACAATTTCCCTGGGAGTAAGAGCACATTATGATTTTTTTAATATTAGATCTATGTCTTTCAGGGTGATATCTCAAAGCATGTCTTCATACAAGTGATATTGGAAGCATAAACCTCTCTTGCTAAAAGTCTGAAGAAGGGTCCTGACCCGGAACATCACCTATCGATGTTTTCCAGAGCCGCTGCCTGACCCTCTGAGTTCCTCCAGAATTTTGTGTCTTTTTTTGTAGACCTGCATCTGCAGTTCATTTGCTTCTACTTTTTTCCTGCTAAAAGCTGTTGAGCTTGGCTCAGTCAAAAGTTTCAGATGTGAGATTGATAGATTTTGTTTAACAAGACTTGTAAGGGCAATAGAAACAGTGCAGCTTAATGCACTTGTGGCACAGGTCAGCCTTCAATTAATTGAATACAAAACAAACCTTGGGAGATGAATGCTCTTAAATAAACAATGGTTTTAAAGACTTAATTTCCTCTCTTCTTTGAAATTATTTCCTGATCAAACAGCAAAGCTTTAATAGGATATTGTTTTCATATTTGATCATGGTAAGTGAGTGTCACTAATGGGTCAGCATTTATTGCCCATTCCTCACTGTATTGAAGTTGGTTGCTTAGTTTGCCAAACCTGTAGTCACATATCAGGTTCTGGAAGGAACTGCAGATGCTGGTTTCCATCGAAGATAGGCACAAAGTGTTGGAGGAACTCAGCGGGACAGGCAGCATCTCTGGATAGAAGGAATGAGTGACGTTTCTGGTCTGAAGAAGGGTCTTGAGCCGAAACGTCACCCATTAGTGCTATCCAGATATGCTGCCTGCTCTGCTGAGTTACTTTGGCATTTTGTGCCTTTCTTCAGAACAAATCAGAGCCTTTTCTCCAGAGATGCTGCCTGAGTCACAGACAGTATCAGTTGTGTGAGTGTGAGGGATTTAATTCCCTGAAGGATGTCGGTGACCTGGGTAAATTTACGGCTGTAATTCCATGTTGGCTGTGATAACACCAATGTTTTATTTCAGATGGATGAAATAGAACACAGAAAAGAAAACAAAGCTGAAGAACAGGCCCTTCGGCCCACAATGTTTGTGCCGAGCATAGACTATGCTAAAGTAAACTAATCTCATCTGCCTGCATATGATCCAAAACCTTCCATTCCTGCATGCCTACGTACCTATCCAAAAATCTCTAGTTAACTTGGACTTTTCAAAGACTGAAGGATGTATTGAACTCCAAACTGCATTGCATTCTCTTTGAAGTGTCATCTACAGCTTGCCTTCAGAGGCACTTTAAACTCTAAAAATCATCTCCACATTGGTCAAGTCATGTTTGATCTCACCCGCCCTGATCACCTCTCCTTCCTGTCGCATGTTAACCCTACAATTGCACATAACTGCTGCAGCTGCAGATCCCTGCAGTGACATTAAGTGGGTGGCAAGTGCCCACAAGTGCCATCGGCCCAGACAAATATTTGTTTCACTGAGTTTAAATGTTTCTGATAATCAGAGCAGTTTAAAAAGAGTTAAAACTGAATGAAGTTTAGTTTAGTTTAGTTTAGACATACAGTGCAGAAACAGGCCCTTCGACCCACCGTGTCTGTGCTGACCAGCGATCCCCGCACATTAACACTGCCCTACACACACTAGGAACAATTTACATCTGTACCGAGCCATTTAGCCTACAAACCTGTGCAACTCTAAATTAATTACAATTGTAAAAAGAATACAATAAATAATGCATTTCAAAATCATTAAACAACATTTTAATTAATTAAAACAAAAATATGTAATGATATAAAGTAAACTAAACAAAAAAAACTCAACTAAAACTGCATTCTGCATCAGGGGCAGTTGCAAATGAAGCTGAGCTGGGAAACCAAATAGACTTTATACCTGGTCCCTCAGTCATACCTGCTACTTTTAGTGTGGCACTATTTTATTTGCATGAGAAGGAGGGGAGGGGGGGGGTCATAAATCTGAATTGTTTAAGAAGAATTCAAATTAAATGAAGTATTTAAAATTGTAAAAAATACAATAAATAATGCGTCTCAAAATTATTGTGACAATTAATAAGCTAATTAATTAATGTATTAATTCGAATAGAAATATACAATAAAAAACAGTCAAATAGACTGAGGGACCAGGTATAAAGTCTATTTGGTTTCCCAGCTCAGCTTCATTTGCAACTGCCCCTGATGCAGAATACAGTAAGAGATCATAAGCTGACATAACTGACATCCAGCATGATCTGTACTTCCACCTACATTATACAGATGCAGTAAACTACCACACACTGATGAAAGCACTGACTCTAACTAGTGCATCTGTATAGAATTGCTTGCTATGCATCAGTACAGGTGGATCCATCATTAAACATACCTTGGGCAACAAGGTGACGCAGTGGTAGAGTTGCTGCCTTGCAGCGCCAGAGACCCAGGTTCAATCCCAACTACAGAGTTTGTACATTCTTCCCGTGACCTGCGTGGGTTTTCTTAGGAATCTCCGGTTTCCTCCCACACTCATTCGTAGGTTAACAAGCTTGGTAATATTGTAAATTGTGCCTAGTGTGTATGGAATACTGTTAACGTGCGGGCATCACTGGTTGGCGCTGACTCGGTGTCCGAAGGGCCTGTTTCCATGCTGTATCTCTGAACTAAATTATTGAGGGAACAACCGGCCATGAGGAACACATGGTCTTATTGCTATCTTTACTCCATCCAAAGAAAAGACAGCCTGGGGCGAGTGCCAAATAAAGACAGTGAAGGTCTAACTGTGCTGAAGATTGAAAAATCATCAATTGGCTATAAGCACTGTTGTTTCTGAGCTAGTTTGTAGGTTCAAGTCCAATCCAAAGACTCTGAGACGTGTACACTAGACTAATGCTCCAGATGTTGAGAGAACAGTCTATTAGTGTCATTTGACAGGTGGAATTTTAAATTAATGCTCTGTTTATGCACTTGGTTGGACATTAAGTATCCCAGGGCAATATGTTAAAAGAGAACATATGTTAAAAGAGAACAAGAAAGCAAACAGTGCCAGAGAACCAGGTTTGATCCTGACCACGGGTGCTGTCTGTACGGAGTTTGTATGTTCTCCCCATGACAGAGTGAATTTTTTTCCGGCTGCTCTTGTTTCGTCCCACACCCGATAAACATACAGGTTTGAAGGTTAATTGGCCGTTAAAAATTGTAATTTGTCCTTAGTATGTGTAGGATAGTGCTGGGATACGTTGGTCAGCCCGGACCTGTTTCCGCACTGTATCTCTGAACTCTAAACTAAACCAAGCTAACAATAGGGGACTTACTCCTTGTCTTCCCCAATATTCGAGTGGTGGCACGTTTTTCACCCCTTTTTTTATTTTTAGTTTGTTAAAAGTTTTGTTGGAGGCCTTTTAGTCTTTTTAATGTGGGAGATGGGGGGTGTGGGGAGGGTAGAAACCGTTTCTCTAGTCCCTACCTGGGCGAGGTTGCTTCCTTCCTCCGAGCCGCATCTTTGCCCCCTCCTCGCAGCCTACCACCTGGATTGGCACGGCCTTTCCTGCCGGAGACCGCCTAGAGCTTCGAGCTGCAGCTTCAGCGGCAGTACAGCACTGAGGTACCATCGCGGAGCGGGCGATACCTTACCCGGGGCGCCGTGTGGAGCTCCGGAGTGCTGTGACTGCCGACTTCAACATCGTGGAGCTGTGGGGTCTGCGGAGGGTCTTGCTGCGGTGGCGCTGACTTTAAACACCGCGGAGCCTGGGATCTTTCGCCGAGATTGCCAGTGTTGGAGCTCCCACCAGCGCAGCCTGTGGACTTCGGAAGACACGGTCTCCGGTGCCAAGCGGCCATTTCGGAACTCCAAGCTGCTGAAGAGTGTTCTTCCGATGCCGGAGTTCAATCATTCTGGCGAGAGGGCCTGAAACATCGGGCCGCCGTAGCGGTGACTGCAGACGTCTCATAGACCCCGACCCATAGACGGGTGAACATAGAGGAGGTGGACTGAACTTTGTGGAAACCTTGTGGGGGGATGTTTTTATGTTTAATGTTAAATTCTTTAATGTGTTTATTTTATTGGTGTGCTGCAATGGCAAGTGAAATTTCACTGCACCAAATGATGTATGTGATAATAAATGTCCTTTGACCTTTGTATTTATTATTATTTTTTAAAGTAGATGATAGATGAGTAAACTAATTTTGGGGATTGACACAAAATGCTGGAGTAACTCAGCGGTTCAGGCAGCATCTCTGGAGAGAAGGAATGGGTGACATTTTGGGCCGAGACCCTTCTTCCGACTTTGCAACTGGAATTTTCCATATTACAACAATATCTAAACTTCAAATACATCATTGACTATGAAACTGTTTGGTTGTCAAAAAATCATACAAGATGCCATGTAAAAGGAAGGAGAGATACAAAATGCTGGACTAACTCCCTGCTGCATCCCGCTTGAGCAGCTTACTGCCCAGTGAAATGAAAATATATTTCTCTAATTTCAAGTAACCGTGGCATTCCCTCTCTCTCTATCCCTACCTGACCCAAGTCACACCAACTTCTTGTTTTCACCCAACAAACAGTTAACAATGGCCTGTTTCCTTTATCATCGTTATGTTTTTTATAAATCTTTTATTCATTGTTCTTTATCTCTCTACATCATTGTCTATATCTCTCATTTTCCCTTTTCCTAACCAGTCTGAAGAAGGGTCTCAACCTGAAACATCACCCATTCCTTCTCTCCAGAGATGCTGCCAGTCCCGCTGAGTTACTCCAGCTTTTTGTGTCTATCCCTGGAGAACATGGATAGGTAGCGATTCGGGTCAGGACCCTTCTTTAGACTGATTACAGGGGTGGAGGAGAGGGGAGAACATAGCATGGCAGGTCAGAGGAAGAGGGAAGGGGCAGGTCATGAGTGAACACAAGTGAGTAAATGGAAGGCTTTCTTTAGAAGTTAAGGGCAGGAGGGAATGTAAGTCGACTTGAAGTTGTAACAGACAAATTACCAAAGCTGCGGAATGTTATCATAAATAGTGTTGACTTTATGTCCTTACTCAAAGTGTTACAATATCCTCGCACTCAGCAGCTATTTCTGCAAGTGGGAATGCTACTGTTTGTGCAGCTAAACACTCTCCCCTGCGCTTCGCATCATTGTTGTGATCCAAGCACTCTTGTGGGGAATTGGCTGCACAGCCACTATCTCCAGCTGCTGCCACTTTATCACATTATTTCTTGTCAGCATCCTGCATGGGCATCAGATAGAAACGCATAAGTAGGAGTAAGCAGCTCCAGAGAGTTATCATTAGCTGAAGCACCAACAATAAGTAGGGGATTGAGGATGGATCTCGCCACATGAAAAATCTAACAGTGAAGTGCCGTCCCTTCTACATCCAGCGTCAAGACTGCCGTCTGCATGCATTTGAGGAGCATTTTACTGCGGTCAACAAACACCACACAGCATACATAAGTTTATGTGACAGGAGTAGAATTAGGCCATTTGGCCCATCAAGTCCACTCCGCCATTCAACCTTTCCCTCTTTACCCCATTCCTTGCCTTCTCCCCATAACTCCTGATACCTGTACCAATCAAGAATCTATCTATCGCTGCCTTAAAGATATCCATCAATAGCCTCCACGGGTTTTCGTGGCAATGAATTTCACGGATTCATCGCCTCGACATCTTCTCCATCATTGCCAGGGATTTCAACAGAGCCGACTTGAAGAAGACATTTTGAAACTACCATCAGCACATCTCCTGCAGCACCAGAGGATTAAATACTCTTGACCACTGTTACTCAACCATCAGAGATACTTCTCACTCCATCCCTCACCCGCGTTTTGTAAAATCAGACCATCGGCCTGCGTTCCATCTTTCTGCACATCTGGCAGCAACTAAAGAGTCCATCCTCAGATCCAGTGATGAGGATTGAATAAAGCTGGTGGGGCAACGTAAAGGAGTGACTTCACAACTGATTGGACTTAGTAAACTGGGCGATGTTCAAGGAGTCGCCAATGCACCTGAACAAGTATTCCACTTGTGTTACTGACTTAATGAAGAAATGTGTAGAGAAATGTGCTCCTGCCAAGACCTTCTAGGTTAGACACAAAATGCTGAAGTAACTCAGCGGGACAGGCAACACCTCTGGAGAGAAGGAATGGGTGACGTTTCAGGTCATGACCCATCCTCAGACTGAGAGCCAGGAGAAAAGGAGTTTAGAGATATGGAAAGGTAGGGTGTGAAAACAACAGATCGAAGCAGAAGGTGATAAGGAAATGGTCATTGTTAGTTGATGGGAAGGTGCCATGGAGGCATACAGGACCATCCAGAAGCTGGATTTACCAACCAAAAGCCTTTGAAAAACTAAGAGATCAGCAATCCATTGAGGATAAGTTCTGCAGCTTTCAAGTCAGGTGATCCAGAGTAAGGAATGACCTCCAGAAGTCCATTGAGAATTGCAATTAGACACTTTCAGACAAAACTGCAGACTCAGATGGACAATAAGAAACTGCGGCAAGGTCTACATGCCATCACTTTTTGCAAGATGAAACTATGTAGAACATGTGGCAGCAACGCATCACACCTGGCTGAGCTGAATGTCCTTGCCCTCCACTTTCCACAACTCTAACTACAATCTTAGCTCTACACCAAACCACTGCAGACTTTGCACCACAATGATTGCTCTACATACTTTGTTTTTTGCACTATCGTGGTCTAGGTTACCCAGTATAATTGATCATTTATCATAGTTTGTTGTTGTTATTTATAAGTTCACAAGTTCTAGGAGCAGAATTAGGCCATTTGGCCCATCATGTCTACTCTGCCATTCAATTATGGCAGATCTATCTTTCCTCTCAATTACATTCTCCTGTCTTCTCCCCATAACCGCTGACATTCTTACTAATCAAGAATCTGCCAATCTCCCCCTTAAAAATATCCATATATGGCAATGGATTCCATAGATTCACCACCCTCTGACTAAATAAATTATTTCTCCTCTCCTTTGTAAAGGTACATCATTTTATGCAAAGGCTATCACCTCTGGTCCTAGACTCTCCTACTAGTGGAAAAATCCTCTCCACATCCACTCTATCCAGGCCTTTCACTATTCGGGAATCTCTCCTGGCCTTTCACTATTCGGTTGTTGTTGTTATTGTGTTTAGTGTGCCTGTAAAACAGTAAGAATGTCATTGCTATGATGCATATGACAAATAAACACTTTTGAACCTTGACTCTTGACCTGAGAAGCAACTGCAATTTTCAAAGGAGGTCGGCATCTCAAGACTCAGAGGCCCTGCGTCTCCCGACTAACAATGATCCATTTGACATTTTCCTTGATCTCCATTCCCCTTGTCCTGTTTTCACACCTCACACTTCCTTATCTGTACACTTACTTATCTATGCACCACCCACACCCCTGACATCAGTCTGAGGAAGGGTCTCAACCTGAAACATCACCCATTCCTTCTCTCTAGAGATAGACAGCATTTTACTCCAGTATGTTGTGCCTATCTTCGATTTAAGAGCATGGTGTCCGTGCTAAAGAGGTGGAGGAAGCTTCTGAGTACATAATTTGGTGATGGAAATCGATACCTTCCTTATGGCTATCATATTTAATCTTGATAGCTTCAGAACCAAGGCAAAGCCTGGACTTGCTGGGATTCCTTAACATTACTAATGTAGTAACTAATGTATGGGTGTGGAATCGGTGGGACAAAGGACATGTTTCTACACTATCTCTCTAAGCTAAAACTAGATCTCTATTCCTCTATCTCCTGTTGACTATTGGGATGTCTGTAATACACCCTGACCAAATAGCACTCTTTTTGTTTCTAATCTCTATGTCCAGCCCTTGTTTCAGGAGCTTTTTGGGACCTCCTTCTTCAATATTGAAGAAATAGTATCTTTGGTTAACAGTGCCACACTTCTTCACCTTTTACTGCCTCTCAGTCTTGCCTGAAAATTCTATACCTTGAGATATTGAGTTGCTTGTCCTGCACATCCTTCAACCATGTCTCAGTGATGGCAACAATATTATAAATCTCCATGCTACTTCAAGCTTTTGGGATCATCAACTTTATTAAAACTCCTTGCACTAAAATAGATGCAATTTAGTTTTGAACTCCCTTGATGTGCACTTACTCATTTATTTTGCCTATTGTTCCTGCTAACTATATCTCCTCCAGGTGATCATATCTTTCTGGATAACTACTCTGAGTCCTCTTATTCTTCTAAATCAGTATAAATCTTCGCCAGCATTAGCAAACTTTCCCCCAATCGAACATGTATAAGAATAATTAACTGCAGATGCTGGTTTATACCAAAGATAGACACAAAATGCTGGAGTAACTCAGCAGATCAGGTAGCATCTCTGGAGAAAATTAATATGTGATGTTTTGAGCCAGTCTAAAGAACGGTCCCGACCCAAAACTTCCATTTTCTCCAGAGAAACTGCCTGACCCGTTGAGTTACTCTAGCATTTTATGTCCATCTTCCCTGCAAGGAAATTGGTCCCATTCTGGTTGGACTGCAACCTGTCCCATTTGTACATGTACCACCTTCCCTTGTAAAGGTCCTAACGATCCAGGGACCTAAAGCCTATCCGCTGCAGTATCACCTCAGCCACGCATTCATCTGTCCTATCCTCTATTCCTATCTTTGCTTCCTTGACATGCTCATGGAAGCAATCCAGAGACCACAACCTTTGAGGTCCAGCTCCCTGATGGTGGCACGTCGGTAACGATAGCAGATTGTGCAGTCTCAATTCTGGTGAGTTCTGACATGGCTCACGAGTCAGAGAAGAGGGCTGTACAAAAACCTGTGGGTGAATATGTTTAAGGTGGAGAAGCTGTTGCACTGTAACAACCCCACACTCTCGGCCGCAGAAGTCAGAGTTCAGTGGTATGAAAAATCATCGCGGCTGGAGACTTCTTGGCTACTTTGGATGGCCATGTCATCTTTCGTGCTCTGACTTCGTATTCCACAGTGCATTGCTGTGTCGCCTTTCCAGCCGTTGTTTCATAAAGATCTTTTCCGCCTGGTCCGCAGGGTGACTTGGACAGGTTGGGGGAGTGGGCAGATGCATGGCAGATGCAGTTCAATGTGGATACATGTGAAGTTATCCACTTTGGTAGCAAAAACAGGAATGCAGATAATTATCTAAATGGTGTCAAGTTGGTAAAAGGGGAAGTACAACGGGATCTGGGGGTCCTTGTTCATCAGTCAATGAAAGTAAGCATGCAGGTACAGCGTGCAGTGAAGAAAGCAAATGGCATGTTGGCCTTTATAACAAGAGGAGTTGAGTATCGGAGCAAAGAGGTCCTTCTGCAGTTGTATGGAGCCCTAGTGAGACCACACCTGGAGTATTGTGTGCAGTTTTGGTCCCCTAATTTGAGGAAGGACATTCTTGCTATTGAGGGAGTGCAGCATAAGTTTACAAAGTTAATTCCCGGGATGGCGGGACTGTCATATGCTGAGAGAATGGAGCGGCTGGGCTTTTATACTCTGGAGTTTAGAAGGATGAGAGGATATCTTATTAAAACATATAAGATTATTAAGGGTTTGGACATACTAGAGGCAGGAAACATGTTTCCGATGTTGGGGGAGTCCAGAACCAGGGTCTACAATTTAAGAATAAGGGGTAAGCCATTCAGAACAGAGACGAGGAAACACTTTTTTTCACAGAGAGTTGTGAGTCTGTGGAATTCTCTGCCTCAGAAGGCGGTGGAGGCCAGTTCTCTGGATACTTTCAAGAGAGAGCTAGATAGGGCTCTTAAAGATAGCGGAGTCAGGGGATATGGGGAGAAGGCAGGAACGGGGTACTGATTGGGGATGATCACATTGAATGGCGGTGCTGACTCAAAGGGCCGAATGGCCTACTCCTACACCTATTGTCTTTTGTCTATTGTCTGCCAAAGCAGACTTTCCACGAAGGATGAGCATGCCCCACTGGTTGAACTAGCTCCTGTATTATTGTATGACCTGATCCCTTCTTCCATTTTCGACTACCTGCCCTCCTGTTTCAAAATGTCTTATTGTGGAAGTTAAGATCAGATTAAGCTTTTTAGTGTGTGCATTTCGTGTTGTTCATTTGTTCAGAGGCTTTTCTGTTTTTTTTCAGATTTTTAGCGTTTGCAGTTTAAAATTTTATTTTAATGACTTGAAATATTACCTCCATTCTACATTCCACAGACGTTGCCTACCCTGCTGAATAGTGCAAGCATGTTCTGTTTATCGTTCAGTAAAGTTTAAGTGTTCCAAGTCCTGGATTTGCATCTGAACCACATCCTTTTGACGCAGAAATGCTGGACCAACTCAGTCAGTCATGTAGCATGTGTGGAATGACAAACCGCAGACTGAAGTGTGACGTTGCTTCCCTTTCCACAGATGCTGCTTGACTGGCGGGGTTCTTTCAGCATTTCTGTTCGTGTTTCAGATTCCAGCTTCTGCCATTTTATCCGTGTTTCTTTGGCACAGTGTAGTTTGTGACAGAATTAATTGGTTGGAGAAACATTGGCATTCACACAAGAAAAAATAATGTCTTAACGTAAAGATAGGTTGGAGATGGAAATGTTGTGTGATTATTATAATTGAACAGTCATAGAGTCATAGCGTGATAGAGTGTGGAAACAGGACCTTCGGCCTAACTTGCCCACACCAGCCAACATGTGCCAGCTACACTAGTCCCACCTGCTCGCGTTTGGTCCATATCCCTCCAAACCTGTCCTATCCATGCACTTGTGTAAGAAGGAACTGCAGATGCTGGTTTAAACCGGAGAAAGACACAAAAAGCTGGAGTAACTCAGCGGGACAGGCAGCATCTCTGGAGAGAAAGAATGGGTGACGTTTCAGGTCGAGATCATTCTTCTCAACCCGACCCGAAACGTCACCCATTCCTTCTCTCCAGAGATGCTGCCTGTCCCGCTGAGTTACTCCAGCTTTTTGTGTCTATCATCTATCCATGTACTTGTCTAACTGTTTCTTAAACAGGGATAGGCCCAGCTTCAACTATGTCCTCTGGCAGCCTGTCCAAACACTCACCACCCTTTGTGTGAACAAGTTACCCCTCAGACTCCTATGAAATCTTTTTCCCTTCACCTTAAACCTATGTCCTCTGGTCCTTGATTTGCCTACTCTGGGCAAGAGACTGTGTGCAGTCATTAGAGTTTACATTTGGCACAAAGCTTCTATAAAGCATGGGATACCATAGTCACAGTTGTGTAAATTGATACATGTTATTCTGGTTATAAATCTTTCTAATATTAGGTTTTCACTAATAGAAGATTCTTTGCCTCAGCTTCAACAGAGTAACTTTTAAAAATCCTTTTCATTCTTCTTATTGTCATTTCTTTTAACACACAGTTTTTCTCCAATTATTTAAACTAACTGGTGTCTAAACTAATAGACTGAACAAAGGCTGGACACGGTATAAATATCAATTCAAAATTACATTATATTTCAAGATGATTATAATCTGCTTCATTTACCTCCTGATAAGATGTATGCTACAACTATTTATCAGTCATGGAGTATTATTTGTGTTTTCAATGAGGCTTTCTCAGTTTTTAATTACAAACTAATAAATAATAACATAAGGGAGCAGAGATAAATCATAAGAGAGTATGAAACGTCTGTGGAATCTTTGTTTCTATTTATTATCGCAATTGCATTTTTTTCTCCTTTGCAAATCCAAAAATTCAATGATTTTTAATACAAATTGAACTGTGTATTGAGAATTTCATTTTTGTTATTATTTTTCTTTCATTCAAAATAATAGAACATAGGAAAGTGTAGCACAGGAACGGGCCCTGTTGATACCGAACTTTATGCCAAGTAAAACTAATCTCCTCTACTTGAACATGATCCATATCCCTCAAATCCCTGCATATCCATGTGCCTTACTCAAAGCCTCTTAAACACCACTGTCATATCTGCCATCACCATCATCCCTGGCAAGGCGTTCCAGGCACCCACCAGGTCAGTGTGAACAATTAGCCCTGCACTTCTCCTTTACTGCTCTACCTCAAAGCTATGGCCACCACACGATAGTACCATTGCAAAAATATTTTGACTGCCTACCCTATCTCTGCCTCTCAGAATTCTGCTTCTGTTGGGACTCCTCTCAACCTCCAGCGTTCCAGAGAAAACTGTCCAAGTCTAACCAACTTCTCCCTGTAGCTAATGCCACCCAATCCAGGCCTCATATTGTTGAGCCTCTTCAGCATCCATTCCAAAGCCTCCACATCCTTCCTGTAATGGAGCGACCAGAACAGCATGCAACACTTCAATAATCCTAAACTAAATTAATATTTGGAATTATCCATTTTTATGTGCAAAAGTTGTTTGTTAGGTGAATTAAAGAGAAAGCAATACCTCATTTAAATAAAGGGCATTAGTTAGCGTGATGTTTTTACACTTATGTGGCAGATTATGCACCTAAGGGCCTCCCATCACTGACATTCTAACGATCATTGCACCAACTGAATAGTATAAACACTACCTTTTGAAAAAATTACACCTAGTTTTGCAACCAAATTTATTTAGGATGGGCAAGTCAAAGTCAAAAAAGACAAAAGAGTTTATTGTCATGTGTCCATGACAGGACAATGCAATTCTTTCTTTGCTTAGCACAACAGAACATAATAGGCATTGACTACAAAACAGATCAGTGTGTCCATACACCATTATATACGTAAATACACACATGAATGAATAAATTGATAAAGCGCAAATAACAGATAAAGGGATATTAATGTTCAGAGTTTTGTCCGAGCCAAGTTTAATAGCCTGATGGCTGTGGGGAAGTAGCTATTCCTGAACCTAGTCATTGCAGTCCTCAGGCTCCTGTACCTTCTACCTGAAGGTAGCAGGGAGATGAGTGTGTGGCCAGGGTGGTGTGGGTCCTTGATGATGCTGCCAGCCTTTTTGAGGCAGCGACTGTGATAGATCCCCTCGATGGAAGGAAGGTCAGAGCCGATGATGGACTGGGCAAGAGATTAGGTATAACATTCAGCATTGAATAACAAATTAGTCCTTAATTTCATTGAAATGAGAGGCAAATCTATATGGTGGAGAATGTATAGGTCCTGATTATTTTTTCTTGTTCTCTGGAGTATATTTCTGTGGTAGACAATCATGTCAAGTCAAGAGTCAAGTCAAGAGAGTTCAAGTCAAGAGAGTTTATTGTCATGTGTCCCAGATAGGACAATAAAATTCTTGCTTGCTGCAGCACAACAGAGTATTGTAAGCATAAATACAGAAGTTCAGTGTGTCAATATAGTAATGACCATATATATACACATAAATAAACAGATAAAGTGCAATAGGCTGTTATAGTTCAGAGTTTGTTTGATGGTGAGTTTAATAGCCTGATGGCTGTGGGGAAGAAGCTGTTCATGAACCTGGGTGTCCCAGATTTCAGGCTCCTGTACCTTCCACCTGATGGCAGCGGAGAGATGAGTGTGTGGCCAGGATGGTGTGGGTCTTTGATGATGCCGGCAGCCTTTTTGAGGCAGCTACTGCGATAGATCCCTTCGATGGTGGGGAGGTCAGAGCCGATGATGGACTGGGCAGTGGTCACAACTTTCTGCAATCCTTTCCACTCTTGGACGCTCGAGTTGCTGAACCAAGCCATGATGCAACCAGTCAGCATGCTCTCTACTGTGCACCTGTAGAAGTTCGAGAGAGTCCGCTTTGACATACCGACTCTCCGTAATCTTCTCAGGAAGTAGAGGCGCTGGTGTGCTTTCTTTATAATTGGATCAGTGTGCTGGGACCAGGATAGATCCTCGGAAATGTGCACGCCCAGGAATTTGAAGTTCTTGACCCTTTCCACCATCGTCCCGTTGATATAAACGGGCTTGTAGGTCCCTATCCTACCCCTTCCAAAGTCCACAATCAGTTCCTTGGTTTTGCTGGTGTTGAGAGCCAGGTTATTGTGCTGGCACCATTTGGTCAATCGGTCGATCTCACTTCTATACTCTGACTCTTCACCATCAGTACAAGAGGTTCTACTGCAGTTGTACAGGGTCTTGGTGAGGCCACACCTGGAATATTGCGTACAGTTTTGGTCTCCTAATCTGAGGAAAGACATTCTTGCCATAGAGGGAGTACAGAGAAGATTCACCAGACTGATTCCTCGGATGGCAGGACTTCCATATGAAGAAAGACTGGATAGACTCGGCTTGTACTCGCTGGAATTTAGGAGATTGAGGGGGGATCTTATAGAGACTTACATCATTCTTAAGGGGTTGGATAGGCTAGATGCAGGAAGATTGTTCCCAATGTTGGAGAACTACAGAACAAGGGGTCACAGTTTAAGGATAAGGGGGAAGTCTTTTAGGACCGAGATGAGAAGATCATTTTTCACACAGAGAGTGGTGAGTCTGTGGAATTCTCTGCCACAGAAGGTAGTTGAGGCCAGTACATTGACTATATTTAAGAGGGAGTTAGATGTGGCCCTTGTGGCTAAAGGGATCAGGGGGTATGGAGAGAAGGCAGGTACAGGATACTGAGTTGGATGATCATGATCATATTGAATGGCGGTACAGGCTCGAAGGGCCGAATGGCCTACTCCTGCACCTATTTTCTATGATTCTATGATTCTATGATCAGTGATTCATCCCACAACAGTGGTGTCATCAGCGAACTTGATGATGGAGTTCACAGTATGTCCGGCTACGCAATCATGAGTATAGAGTGAGTAAAGCAGTAGAGCACGCAGCCTTGAGTTGCTCCCATGCTGATTGTTAGAGAGGATGGCACATTTCCATCAGTACGGACAGACTGTGGTCTGTGGATGAGGAAGTCGAGGATCCAATTGCAGAGGGATGCGCAGAGACCCAGATATGAGAGCTTGGTAACCAGCTTGAAGGGGATGATCGTATTAAATGCCGAGCTGTAGTCAATGAATAACAGCCTGACATATGAGTTTTTGTTTTCCTAGAGCGGATTGGAGAGCCAGTGAGATCGCATCCACCGTTGATCGGTTGTGACGGTAAGCGAACTGCAGTGGATTGAGGTTCTTGTCGAGGTAGGAGTTGATATGCGCCATAATCAACCTCTCAAAGCACTTTATCACCACAGACGTTAGTGCCACTGGTTGATAGTCATTGAGGCACGTCACCTTGCTCTTCTTGGGCACCGGTATTATTGATGCCCTTTTAAAGCAGGTGGGAACCTCAGGCCTCAGAAGTGAGAGGTTGAAACTGTCCGTAAAAACTCCAACCAGTTGGTCCGCACAGGTTTTTAGAACACGACCAGGTATACCATCAGGTCCAGGCGCTTTCCGAAGGTTCACCCTTCTGAAGGATCTTGGACGTCTGCCTCTGTGACGGTGACTGAAATACCATCACAGCGCATAGGGGGCTCAGGAAGGCACATCAGTGTTCTCCCTGTCAAAGTGTGCGTAAAATGCATTGAGCTCGTCAGGGAGTGATGTTTCGCTGACATTCGAGCTGCCTCCTGATTTCGCCTTGTAGGAGTTGATTGCATTCAGGCTCCGCCACAGTTGCCGAACATCCATCTCATCCTCCAGCTTAGAGCAGAAGTCCCTTTTGGTCTTTTTATTGGCCTTACCAAGGTCGTATCTGGACTTCTTGTAGACCTCTGTATCTCCAGACCTGAATGCCCAGGATCAGGACTTCTGAAGAGTGCGGATCTCATGGCTCATCCAAGGCTTCTGCTTAAGAAACACTCAGAAGGTTTTTGTTGGGATGCTGTCCTCCACACATTTCTTTATGAAGTCTGTAACGACTGTGGCGTATTCATCCAGGTCCGTTGCCGAGTCCCTGAACATTGCCCAGTCCACAGACTCCAAACAGTCCTGGAGTTGTTCCTCAGCCCCCAACCACCCCCCCCCCCCCCCCCCCCCACCACCCCCGACTAGCTCTGTACAGTCCTCACCTCAGGGGGTGCACTCTTCAATTGCTGCCTGTAGGCAGGAAGAAGCAACATCACAGTATGGTTGGATTTACCAAAATGAGGGCGAGGGATAGAACAATATTTATCATGATATTATCAGATAAATACAACAAGTTTAGCTCTAAAGGGCAAATAAATTGACAAATGCTTTGGGTTTGGTTTCTCTCTGGCTGTTCTGTGATTGATACATGCTTGTGCATCAATATTTTAGCTAAGTTATAATATTTGTCTACACTAACATGTCATGAGAGCTGTCATATAAGTCATAGAATCATAGTTATAGTCAAACAACATTTCTGCCCAACCAAGATGCCCCATCTACACTAGTCCCACCTGCTCGCGTTTGGCCCATATCCCTCTAAACCTTTTCTATCCATGTACCTGTCCAGATGTTTTTTTAAATGTTGTTATAGTCCCACGTTTGTGTAAAGTTAGTACTGGTTCCATTCTTCATGGAAGCATTGGTTTATAGGCCACCAGCAACCGACAATATTGATATTGTGATCAAACCTGAACCTTAGACATACAGGTTTTCAGGTTAATTGGCGTTGGTAAATTTGTTCCTAGTGTGGAGGATAGTGCTAGTATAAGAGAATACTTATAGGTGCCTTATAAGAGAATGATAAAAGAACAGATCTAAAATAAAAAGCCATGATGGGAATGCTTTCTTTGGACTTTAAACTTTAGAGATACAGCGTGGAAACTGGTCCTTCGGCCCACCGAGTCTGCGCCTACCAGCAATATCCTCCACATTAGGGACAATTTTACCGAAGCCAATTAACCTGCAAATCTGTATTTTTTTCGAGTGTGGGAGGAAACCGGAGCACCCGGGGAAAATCCATGCTATCATGGGAGAACGTACAAACTCTCTGCAGACAGACACACCCATAGTCAGGTTCAAACCCGAGTCTCTGGCGCTGGATAGCAGGAATTCTAATGCTGTGCCATTGTGCCGTCACACTTTCAATATAAATAATTCCCAACATCCAGCTGATGAAGATGAGAGTTTCAGACTATCTCCATTTTAAGTTGTCTGATATAACCACATGCAGGTATGCACCAAAATGCCAAACAAATCCAGCAAGCCAAGGTTAGGTCCTGCTTAATGTAAAATCAGGAGCTCATTAATATATGGGGTACACAAAAAGCTGGAGAAACTCAGCGGGTGCAGCAGCATCTAAGGAGCAAAGGAGATAGGCGACGTTTCGGGTCGAGACCCTTGTTCAGACTGGTCAGGGATCAGGGAAACGACAGATATAGACGGTGATGTGGAGAGATAAGGAACAATGAATGAAAGATATGCAAAAAAGTATCGATGATAAAGGGAACAAGCCATTGTAAGCTGTTTGTGGTGTGAAAATGAGAAGCTGGTGCGACTGGGGTGGGGGAGGGAGATAGAGATAGAGGGAATGCCACGGCCCGAGGGCTGAGGGAGAGGTGGGAAGGGGAGGAGACAGCAAGGGTTAACAGAATTGAGAAAATCCAATGTTCAAGCCCAAAGAATGCAGACTCCCCAAGCGGAATATGAGGTGCTGTTCCTCCAGCTTGCGGTGTTGCTCACTCTGGCCGTGGAGGAGGCCCAGGACCGAGAGGTCGGATGCGGAATGGGAGGGGGAGCTCATTAATATATTTTTGATCTATTTCCTACCTGGCAGCTGGTTGAATGGTTAATCTAGCTGGTGATGAGAATGAGAGGAGGAGGGGTGTGGTGCAGATAAAACAGATAATGACGGCAATAACTGGGTCACTTGAGAATCATAGAACATGGAGTAATATAACACAACAACATTTAAAAGGCACTTGGAAAGGCTACATGGATAGGAAAAGTTTGGAGTGATATGGACCAAATGCGGGCAAATGGAACTCGCTTAGATGGAGCATCTTGGCTGGCATTGGCTAGTTGTGCTGATTGACCTGTTTCCTTGTTGCATGACTATGACTTTCACTCTATGAGGAACAGGTCTTTAAATGAAGCTGCAGGCAATGTGGCTATTTCACAGTATCATCTTCAATGCTGTCCATGCTCTGTTTTGTTCACAAATTCCAAAGACACATTGTTGCTAGGTTAGTTGGCCACCACTCATAGTGTAGATAGACGGTGGTAGAATAGGGGTAATTAATAGAAAGAGAATAAATTACAGGCAGTGAGACTGCATTGAGAGATCACGTGGATTCAATGGGTCAAAAGCTATCCTTCTATATTTCAAGGAATATTATGAGAAATAGTTAAAAAAATTTAGATTTACAATTTGAAGAGGACATTTGTGGTGATTGGCTGCAGAACTAGAGGTCAAGTCAGGAGAGTGTGATTGATAAACATTAAGGAGAAGCCCCATCTGGCAAGAGAAAGGAGTGCCGTTAGTCAGGAAAATTGGAGCTTTGATTGGAAAGGGAAGTTGATACTGAATTTGTGAAAGGGGAGAAAATCCATGATTGGATATGAGGCAAGAAACTGAGATTCAAATGGAAAATAGAGGCTACAATCTGATTGTTCTGGCCCAAACAAAATCCACACAACAACAATGAATCTTAAATCAGGATCCTAGGTTCACATTATGAGCCTGATTTAAATATGTTGATAGAGATTGCCACCACTGCACAATAAATCTATCAAAAAAGACAGGTTGGCCATGTTGAAGACCAATTTGGATGCATGTTGAGGTGCATTTTGAGGTGAACGTTGAGACATATATAGAGGTGAATATTGGGTGTATGTTGGAAGTCATGATGGTGTGAATGTTCAGTACATGCTGGGTGCATGTTGGAGGCTATATTGGAGGCCATGTTGAAGTGTATGTTGGATCCATGGGAAGAACACACTGGTGGCTATGAAGCAGTGCATAACGGAGGGCATATTAGAGTGAATATTGATGCGACAACCTGGAGTATTGTGTGCAGTTTTGGTCCCCTAATTTCAGGAAGGACATTCTTGCTATTGAGGGAGTGCAGCGTAGGTTTACAAGGTTAATTCCCAGGATGGCGGGACTGTCACATGCTGAGGGAATGGAGCAGCTGGGCTTGTATACTCTGGAATTTAGAAGGATGAGAGGGAATCTTATTGAAACGTATAAGATTATTAAGGGTTTGGACACACTAGAGGCAGGAAACATGTTCCCGATGTTGGGCGAGTCCAGAACCAGGGGCCACATTTTAAGAATAAGGGGTAAGGCATTTAGAACGGAGATGAGGAAACACTTCTTCACACAGAGAGTTGTGAGTCTGTGGAATTCTCTGCCTCAGAGGGCGGTGGAAGCCGGTTCTTTGGATCAAGAGAGAGCTTGATAGGGCTCTTAAAGATAGCAGAGTCAGGGGAAATGGGCAGAAGGCAGGAACGGGGTACTGATTGTGGATGATCAGCCATTATCACATTGAATGGCGGTGCTGGCTCAAAGGGCGAATGGCCTACTCCTGCACCTATTGTCTATTTCTATTGTCTATTGAATGTTAAGGTTCACGTTGGGATGCATGTGGATAAATATTGGATAGTATGATGGAGCGGAGGAAAGCACACAACACTGATTCAACAACTCCCTTGAGCAGAGAAGATTAAGTATATCATTTCTGATTTTATAGCGATGGATTTTGAAGATATCTTTTACTGGGTCTTTGTAAACAATGGATTTGCAGGTAAGAATCTCAGACCTAACATCAGAGTGTATTCTGGCAGTAATTTGTTTCACAGGGACACCACGGCACAATGCTGCAGCTCGTGGAGTTGCTGCCTCACAGCTCCAGTGTTACGGGTACGATCCTGATCTCAAGTGCTGCCCCTGTAAGAGTTTTCATAATCTCCCCATAAACACACGACTACTCCCACCTCCCGAAGAATTTCCGGCTTGTAGGTTAATTGGCTTCATTAAATTGTCCCTGTTGTGTGCAGACGAGTAGTAAAATCTTGATCTTGGGAAGAGTTTATGGCAAAACGGAGAGAATAATTTGGGGTTCAGATAGTGTTAGCATAAAAGATGAATATTTGACAGTTGACACTGATAGTGGGCTGCATGCAGTATCATTCTATGACTCAATGTATCTGTGACTCAATGGTGGCTATGATGGAGTCATGTTGAGTGCATGTAGGAATCCATTCCCTGCCTCCCGACTGATACCCTTCTACCCACTGAGGTGAAAAGTTAACATGGAAACAATAATTATTTCTGCTATTAGTCCCCCTCCTCAATATTATGCGACAATATTTTGCAAGGAAAACATGATGAGAGTAGCAGAATAGGAAACCTTTATTATTCAGGGTGCAATTTTCTCTCTGCTTTTCTGACTGTGTACTTGGCGAAAATGAACTAATTTCCTTCCCTCCTGATTGATATCAGCGAAGTGAAAGGATGTTGGCCTGTGTGATTCCAACAGTGTTGCTTCCATTTAGATTCATAGCAGGCTTCATCTGAGCGGCTCCCTGCAGAGAGGAATGATCTGTCAAGGAAAATCTCTACAATGTGGCAAAACACTCCAATTAGTGCTATTTTTGGTACTTTTCTTCATAATATCCAGAAAGACAGTATTTCTGATGGCCACTATTGCCCTGGTATGTTTTTTTTTTCAACTACTGCAAAGCTTAAATAATTATACATGAGTTAAGTACTGAAAATGTCTTTATTTCTGCAAAGAGATGGGATAGAATGTAGAACATACAACGGTGTTTTGAAACAGGCCCTTTGGCCCCCAATGTCCTTGCCGAGTATGAAACCAAGTTAAACTAATTTCATCTGCCTCACGTGATCCATATACCTCATTCCCTGCATATTCATGTGCTTATCTAAGAGCCTCTTAAATTCCACTATTGTATCTGATTCTGTATCAGATACTACTCTCGACTACTACTCTCTTGAACTCCTACAGATGTACAGTCGAGAGCACATTTGCTGGTTGCATCACGGCCTGGGTCGGCAACTCAAACATCCTAGATTGAAGGAGATCAGTGGGAGAGGTAGACACTGCCCGGTCCATCACGGGTACTGACTTTCTCCGCCAACTATGCGACTTATAGGAGGGGCGGCCTTAAAAAGGAAACCGGTCATCATCGAAGACCCACACCATCTTGGCCATGTTCTCACTTCAGGACAGAGGAGTCTGAAAACTGTGAGCGCCAGGTTCAAGAATAGCTTCTTCTCAACAACCATTAGGTTCTTGAACACTGTACAACATTAATCACAACTGTGAAACATGGACTGTCTTCAGCTGCCCTAAAGATTTCAGTGATTTTGTTTGCACGTATTGTTGTTATTAATCTATTGAACTTTTGTATTATATATTATGTGCTGTTGGTATGCTGTGCTGCTGCAAGTAAAAATAACATTGTTCCATTGCCAGTACATATGACAATTACACACTTTTGACTCTCTTGACTCTTGGCTCCACCAACATCCCTGGCAGTGCTTTCCACACACCAATCACTCTCTGTATAAAATGTTAGCTTCCCACATCTTTAATCTTTGCTCCTCTCACCTTAAAGCTATACCTTCTAATTTTGACATGTCCACCCGAGGAAATGTATTCTGCCTGTCAACCCTATCCATGCCCCGCATAATTTTATACACTTCTATCAGGTCTCCCCTCAGCCTCCGAAGCTCCAGAGTAAACAATCCAAGTTTGTCCAAGCTCTCCTAATAGCTAATACTCTGTAAAGCAGCCATCATTCTGGTAAGCTCTTCTGCACCCTCTCCAAAGCCTCCACATTCCTTCTTGTAACGGGGCAACCAGAACTGCACGAAATACACCAAATGCGACCAAACCAAATGTGACCTGGCGCTGCAATATGGCTTCCTGACTCTTATACTCAAGGCCCTGACCAATGAATACATGCAATCTATGCACCTTCTTTACCACTATATTTACTTGTGTTGCCACTGTCAGGGAGCTGTGGACTTGGACCCCAAAATCCCTCTGCACTTCGATGCTGTTAAGTCTCTTGCCATTAAATACCGCAAAGATTAAATAACTATGCATCAGTTGAAAGACGTTATTTCTGTAAAGAGTTGGGATGAAGAAGGAAATCAGGATTGGTGATATATTCATACTTGGACAGATCTATTGCGATTAAACGTTATAATCTAGAAATTCCGAATTTTCAATTGACCTACAAAATAGAGACAAATAAACTGATGCAGCATAGAAACAGGCTCTTCAGTCAACCGTATCTATACTGATAGTTGTGCTCATCTGTACTAATCCCACTTGCCTGCAATAGTTCCTTATCTCTTCAAGCCTCACTCATTTAAGTACTGGTCCAAATGCCTCTTTAATGCTGTTACTGTTCCTGCCTCCACCACCTCCTCTGGCAGCGCATAGTCTTTAACCTGTTTGGTATACAGAAATGATTTGCAAACAGGCTCTATGGAGAGCACAGTTTTCCCAGCAGCAGAAAAGGTGACAGCTGCCTGCACCTTCTATTGTCCTGGTCTATGTCTTTAACAGTCTTGGCTGATCTACCATATCAAATTGTACGAGTTAGGCAGCAGATGCTTTACTCGAGCTGGCAGATCATCAGATTAATTTTGTGGCAAAAGGAAGAGAATTGAAGTTGCATTTCATGTCACTGAGATTTGTTCCTGTAAAATCCCCCTCAAAACCTTAAGCAAATGGGACAAAATCAACTGGGTGGCAAGGTAGCGTAGCAGTAGAGGTGTTCCCAGTAGAGCTAGACACCCAGGTTCGATCCTGATTACAGGTGGTCTGTACGGTCACCCTGCGACCACAGGGGTTTCCTCCGGGCGTTATGGTTTCCTCCCACATTCCAAAGACGTACAGGTTTTGTAGGCTAAGTGTCCCAAGTGTCCCACTTGTCCCAAGTGTTTGTGTACAGGGATCACTGGTTGGTGTGGATTCGGTTGGCCGAAAGGCCTGTTTCCGCGCTGTATCTCTGAACTAAATTCAACTGAACTCTGCAGAAATCAATTCTACTCCAAAGCGGCGGTGTTGCCTGCAAGGCAGGCAATGTTTAATGGAGATAGCATAAGTTAACATGAATTTGCAATTTTCACATATTTTCTTGATTTGAACATGAGGCTGAGTAAAGTAGGGTGAGTGTGACGTTCTGTCAAATTCCAGAGTCCAAGAGTTGCTGGGTTGTTTTAACCATTTCAGAGTCCACCTGAGGGATTGGAAATCAATGAAGAAGTAGAAAAAGAACTGGAAGAGGAAGCAATACCTACTGTAAATGGGATCAAAGTCAACTGATAATCAGTGTCTTGTGCGCTAACTACACTGCAAGATTTGAACACTTGTTACATGCAATCATTAGACGGATATTGATTTTTTAACATAATATAATGCAGCTAATTGCATGTTAATTTCAATTAATGTATGATTACATAATTTTCTGGCAGTCTGCCACAAATTATTATTCAACGAACTAGCATTAATTGTATCACAGTGCTTATGCATTTTGTCATTTAAACATATAAATATGGTAATGTTCCTAGGACACCAGCTGAAGAAACTGTTTGCTGTCTGTATGTTGTAGAAATTAATGTAAGATAAATGTCTATACCACCTGGGATCTCAGTGAATACCATTGCATAACAAATTCCAAGCTGTTCGTCTATGTGTCTGGGCACTGTGAACGGTTTACTATCAATAGACAGTGCTAACATTCAAACCAAAATGAAATACATGACTCAGAATGAAACTTGTCATGTAATAAAGTTAACTCATGAGAACTATTTTGAGGCACATAGTTGGTTTTAGACTAGTATAAATTTGTTTCCATTGGATATAAACCAAATATCAATACCAGTAATCTTTGGTTATGCATTGAATTTAATTTAGGAAATCATACCTTGGCACATCATAAGACCTTAACAGTCATAAGACTTCAACAGTCACAAGACCTTAACAGAAACAAAGGTGTCTGATGAAAGATTAGTTGGAGACGATGACATTAACAAGGGATTTAAGTAAAGAAGAAAATGTGTGAAACTAAGAAAGGAAAAAGCAGAACTACAATCAGATACAATTGATGATCTGCAGTAGAGGGAAGAGACTTGACGATGTACATGTGCTCAGAACTGGGGGACTGTTAAAGGAGGTAATAAAAGCATAGGCAGATCAAGGGATTAGAAAACAACAGCACTGAAGGACTGGGAAGCAATATGGATCACCAGGTACAGTCAGCATGAAGAAAAGGCTCTCATTCCACTCCGAATATGAAGGCAAAGCTTTGGTTGAAGGTAGAAGAAATGAGGATAGCTACAGAAAAAATTGTATTGTTTAACCTGGAGACTGGACATGGATAGTATGTGCATTGGACAGGTTTTGAGGGATATGGGCCAAATACAGGCAGGTGGGGCAAGTGTAGCTGGGACATGTTGGTCGGTGTGGACAATTTTGTCCAAATGGCGTGTTTCCACACTCTGTGACTCTATTGAATGGAATACTTTATCTATTGCTAAAGAGAGGGTGTAAATGCTCCTGAGCAAATCCTATTTCCTTCTTTAGGAAACACAGTATCACACACACATCAAGACAACTTGGGACTTCTGACCACCATTTAGTTTTGTAGTAGGTAATTACATTTATTTGTTTTGAAAAACTGTGTTGATAGCCAGCCATCCCCCTCTTCTATTATATCTACACATTAAGTGTTATGTGTTTGCAGTTATTATTTTCACCACAAAACTCCAAGCATTATGGCACACCAGTAATAGAATAACATTTATCTTCATCTTTATTCGTTTTGGTACTTTGTTCTAATTTCTTTCACACACTTTGTATTTGTTCAGGCTCCCCCTGTAATTGTTACACAGTGCAAAAACATTTTGTGGTACAGTGAGTTGTTTTACATTATCGAGTATGTGTCTTGTTGCCAAGACTAGAATTTATTGTTCAAATCAAGATACCTCATGCATGACCTTGGAGCAATGTGTGACTTTGATAAGAATTTGGAGATGATGAGCGCTTACACCTTTCTTCGCAAGTGATTGAGTTTGAGAGGCGCTACTAATCAAGGGGTTTTCCTCTTGCTTCTTTTGAACAGTGCATGTTTCTGCCACAGTATCCCTCTGCTGGATGGGGTGGTGGATATGATTACCAGCCAAGTGCATTTCTTTATTATAAATGCTTTGAGCCACCCATGATTTGTTACAGCTCTACCCATCCCAGGAAGTTTGTCTTGTACTTCATTGGTAGTGGAGTGGCATTCATTCAGGAGGTGAACTATTCACTGCTAAATTACTGCTCTCACATCCCTGGCATTTATATCACTATTATATTGGCATGTCTGGCCATTGGTTCTCTGAATATATTGATACTGAGGGATTTGAGGAAGATAAGGGATATTGAATGACCAAAGAAAACAGTTAGACTACTTTTCATCTTGGAGATAGACTTTGCCTAACTAATGTTACATACCACTTATTAGCAAATGCTGAAATGTTGAGTACACAGAGTACAACTTTATCTGCGAAGTGCAAATGGAGCTGAATATTGATCAATTAAGAGCAACAACCAGACTTCTGAGGTGACAATGGGATGAAGTCAGTGAAGATGTTTCACAAGAAGGTTCGTGCTTAGGATATTGAACTGTCGCAAACTAAATTGGGACATTATCTTTCTAATATAGTTTATACTCTACATAAAGCAATACATATAACCATATAACATATAACCATATAACAATTACAGCACGGAGACAGGCCCTCTCGGCCCTTCCAGTCCGTGCCGACCATTTGTTTTCCCCTAGTCCCATCTACCTGCACTCAGACCATACCCCTCCATTCCCTTCACGTCCATATACCTATCCACTTTACTTTTAAATGTTAAAATCGATCCTGCCTCCACCACCTCTGCTGGAAGCTCATTCCACACAGCCACCACCCTCTGAGTAAAGAAGTTCCCCCTCACGATACCCCTAAACTTCTGTCCCTTAATTCTCATGTCATGCCCTCTTTTGAATCTTCCCCTACCCTCAATGGGAAAAGCTTATCCACGTCAACTCTGTCTATCCCTTTCATCATTTTAAAGACCTCAATCAAGTCACCCCTTAACCTTCTGCGCTCCAAAGAATAAAGACCTAACTTGTTCAACCTTTCTCTGTAACATAGTTGCTGGAACCCTGGCAACATTCTAGTAAATCTCCTCTGTACTCTCTCTATTTTGTTGACATCCTTCCTATAACTAGGCGACCAAAATTGTACACCATACTCCAGAATTGGTCTTACCAATGCCTTGTACAATTTTAACATTACTTCCCTACTTCTATATTCAATGCTCTGATTTATAAAGGCCAGCACACCAAAGGCTTTCTTTACCACCCTATCTACATGTGATTCCGCCTTCAGGGAACTATGCACAGTTATTCCTAGATCCCTCTGTTCCACAGCATTCCTCAATTCCCTACCATTTACCATGTACGTCCTATTTTGATTTGTCCTGCCAAGATGTAGCACTTCACACTTATCAGCATTAAACTCCATCTGCCATCTTTCTGCCCACTTTTCCAAATGGCCCAAATCTCTCTGTAGACTTTGAGAATCTACTTCATTATCCACAATACCACTTAGTATCATCTGCATACTTACTTATCCAATTTTCCACCCCATCATCCAGATCATTGATGTACATTGAAAGTGTGTTTCCAGTCTCTCACATAAAGTGAACTAATTGTAGAAGGTTCATGTTCAACAATTAGCATCGTTGAATCACATACAGAGAGTGGATGCTGGAAATGAAATTCATTCATTAACGTGTTGGTTTCTAGTCAGTGTCATTTTTTTTGACAAATTATGATGCTAAAGTGGATGAGAAAGGCATCAAAGAGCTTGACCTTTAAAATGAAATTTCTCACTTAAAAGAACTAAGAACATGACTAAGAACATGACATAAAGAAGAAATAAAAGGAGATTTTGTAGAGTTTGGAAAAAGTAGAGTTTAGGAGGGTGAGGGGAGGACCTCATTGAAACTTACCAAAGAGTGAAAGGCCTGGATAGAGTGGATGTGGAGAGGATGTTTCCACTACTGGAAGTCTAGCACCAGAGGCCATACCCTCAGAATAAAAAGGATGTTCCTTTAGAAGGAGATGTGAAGGAATTTCTTTAGGCAAGGAAGGTGGTGAAACTTTGGAATTCATTGTTGCAGAAGGCTTTGGAGGCCAAGTCAATTGATATTTTTATGGCAGGGATTGATAAATTCTTAATTAGTACGGGTGTCAAGGGTTATGGGGAGAAGGCTGGAGAATGGGGTTGAGTGGGAAAATCAGCTATGATTAAATGGCAGAGTGGACTTGATGAGCCAAGTGACCTAATTCTGCTCCTATCACATGTGAACATGATTTTTTTTTCCCATTACCAGCGTAGGGTGTAAATAGGAAAATTGATGTATAATTCCCAGTGACGACCATATTGAGATGGTGAAGGCTATATTTTCTGAACCACCATTGCCATTTAATAGTGTTCCCATAATACTGATATGTCAAAAGCTTCACTTATAACGATACAGCAGAGTTTATGGATTTGATGAAGCAGTTAAAGAATGTTGGGCCAATTATGGAACCCTTGCAGGGATGTCCTGGAGGTGAGATGATTGATCTCCAATTACCATTATCTTCCAACTTGTTAGTTATGACTCCAACCACTGGATAATTTTCTCTCTAACCTCCACTGACTTCAGCCTTACCAAAGATTTGCAGTGTTGTATTTGGTCAAATGGTGCCTTGATATCAAGGGGAAAACACTTTCACTTCAGATCAGAAATCCGTCCAGTTTGTCCTTGTTTAGAGTAAAGCAGTACTGAGTTCTGCAACTTAGAAAGCCTTGGAGAATCGGCTCATGGATTTACAGTGTACAGTGTAATGGATGTGCTGTTTGATAGTTTTGTTTGAAGTTAATTTAAATCACTCTTCTGATTAAACACTGTTGGGCGTTGACAGGGCAGATTGCCATTGTTGTGCCTTTTATGGACACCACTAAAACATTTTTTTTTCACTTTGTTGGATAGATACAAGTATTGTGGTTAAATACAGACAGCTGGAGTAAGTGTGGAGCTAGTTCTTGAGTACAAGCCTTTACTTCCACATCTGGAATTGTGTTCAGTCGCAGGGCAGGCAACACGGTGGCACAGCAGTACAGTTGCTGCCTTGCAGCACCAGTTCCCAGTTCGATCCTGACTATAGGTGCTGGCTCTATGGAGTTTGTTCTTTCTTTCTCCCCATGGCCTGCGTGGATTTTCTCCGTGATCTCCGGTTTCCTCTCACACTCCAAAGATGTACAGGTTTGGAGGCTAATTGGCTTGGTAAAAATTGTAAATTGTCCCTAGTGTGTAGGATAGTGTTAGCGTGCAGGGATCACTGGTCAGCTTGGACTCGGTGGGCTGAAGAGCCTGTTTCTGTGCTGTATCTATAAACCAAACTAAACTAAACATGGGTAGCTCACTTTGTCCAATGAATTCATCCTTATCTTCAGATTATGTGAAATAATTGAAGGTATGCGTATTGTGCACAACTGCTCAGGCAGCTAAAAATGGCCATGAATGCATTTCTGTTCGTAGTCATCGGCTGGGTTTTGTCGTTACTCTGAATGCTCAAACCGCATCTGTTTACCTACCATTCTACACTGCATTCAGAGGGGGGAAGCTTTGCTAGTTGGCAGTGTGGTTTCTTAACTTCAATTATAGCATGCTGCATTTGCTGCTTAATGTGCTCATTAATGCTCCGTTTTAGCATTCAAAGTTGTAATAATTTTTAGGTGCTTTTTTAAAATAATTTCCATTGATCGATATATATTCACTCAGCTACATTTGAATAGGATACAATTTTGACCCACCATCTTAATGGTCTTCAATCAATATATTTTAAAGCCATAAAGCATTTATTTGGAAGAGAACAGAAACGTTTGCTCATTTTAATTAAATATCAGAATTATAATTTGGTTCACAATTTACCGTAAGTGAAAGCATTTAGATGGGAACATATTTTGAATATACATTTATGGCTTCCGTTATAGCTTAATGGATGGATTTAATTAATAATTAAGTTGTGGAAACTAGTTTAATCCCTAGTGTGCATAGGGGTTGTATGACCATTATTACAATTGGACCTGTGCCTTTGACTAAGTGAGAAAAAGTTTAGCCAGCATTTATTTTCCTGACTGTAATATAATAACCAATATTGGCCATAAAACCATTTTAATGAATGTCCTGAAAAAAGGTAGATGTGACTGTGATAACCCATTGAATTAAAGCCAGCTATTCGTAACTATCAAGACAAGTGTATTCAAAGATATTGTAGGAAACCAGAGAGGAAATTGCTGGGTAGAAACAAGGAAATGCCAATGTCGGTTTACAGAAAAAGACACAAAGTGCTGGAGTAACTCATGGGCCTGGCAGCATCCCTGGAAAACATGGAAAGGTGACGTTTCAGGTTGAAAATTGTTGGGACTTTGCCGGAGATAATAGTACCAAGGGTGAGGTGGTCGAAGACTGGAGGGTGGCTACTGTTGTGTCTTTATTTACAAAGGACATGTGTCTTTATTTGCAAGGACAAGTCCAGGAACTACTGGCCAGTGTGCCGAGCAATGTACCAGAAGTGAATACAAGTTGTAGGATCTACCTGCATTTGAAAAGGAATAGTCAGTATAGTTTTCTGCTGTGCCGTTCTGGTCACCTGGCTGTATGGATGTCATTAAGGTGGAAATGTTGCAGGAAAGATCAACAAGGATGGTACTGGGACTGTGTTGGAAGGAACTGCGATGCTGGTTTATACTGAAGATAGACACAAAAAGCTGGAGTAACTCAGGCAGCATCTCTGGAGAGAAGGAATCAGGGCTGAAGAAGGGTCTCGATCTGAAACATCACCTTCTCTCCAGAGATGCTGCCTGTCCTGCTGAGTTACTCCAGCTTTTTGTGTCTGTCTTTGGTTCTGGGATTGGACAGCTTGAGCTATAAGAGATTGGATAGACTGGAACATTTTTTCAAGTGTTGGAAACTGAGGAGTGCCCTTATAGAGATATATAAAATCATGGGGGGCATAGGTAAGGTGGATGGTCACTATCTTTTTTTCTCATCATAGTGCAGTATATAACTAGAGGGCATAGTTGTAAGGTGAGAGAGGAAAAGTTTAAAGTGTACCTCAGGGCAACTTTTTTTTACAGAGGGTGGGATATATTTAGAATAAGCTTCCAATGAAAGTGTTAGAGGCTGGTGCAATACAACATTTAAATGATATTTGAACAGGTGCATAGATAAAAAAAGTTTGAGAGGGAAACAGGCCAAATACAGGCAAGTGGGACTACTCAGGTAGGTAACTAGGTAACTTAGTTGCCTGGACAAGTTGGGCTGAAGGACATCATATACAAATATCTATGCTGTATATTTTATGACTATGACAAATTCAATAAAGTTCTGGAGCTTGATTGTTAACAGTGGAAATTGTACTCCTGCAATACATCAAAGCTTGCGGAACAGGAAATAGGAGAAAATTAACCAAATGTGATACTGACGTTTATTTATTTAAAATAAACAAATAGGATAGGAAATTGATGTTTGCTAAATATGATTATCTTTTATAATGGATCACTCATCTGTATTCTTTATGACATGATTGAATAATGGAGTAGACTCGATGGGCTGAATGGCCTAATTCTGCTCCTATGACATGAACTTTATGGACAATGTGTTTTGCATTGCTATTTTAGTTGTTGGAGGTTTGAATTTGACCCGTGTAAGGTTGATTGTGAATTCAAGATTTTCTGTGAAGCAAATCCAGTTTCACCTATTTCTTAAATTGAATGCTGAGACACTGCCGTCGCTTTTGTGAGGTGGTTCAGAAATATTGCTTTGCTCACAAAATTGTGATGATTAAGCTTCGACTCTTGGCTGGATTTAAAGTTATTAATGTACCCAATCAAGTTTTGAATGTCAATGTGGTCATTGGAATTGTTGAGAGTTGTCAGAAATGTCAAAACGGAGATCTTTCTTAATGAATTCATCCAAAAGGTACAGCATGTAGTGGACAGTCACAGAATTATATGCATGAAATAAATGTGAGTCCATCTGAAAGGTTGAATAACAGAGCAATTACCCAGTTATCATCACTCTGGCTAACTATAATTTTGTCACTGTGAGAAATACATTCTAAATAGGTTACATCACTCCTTCTGTAATGATAGCATCAGTAAGATGGTATTGAGACACCTACACAACTTTCCGCACTGGTATCATTCACAACTTTCACCCATGAGGTTAATTGTATCCTTTATTTCAACTTCTCTTCTTAGCCATGAAGTAAATTGTCCCTCTGCCGTTGCTTGAAGGATTAATACATTGGCTGAAACTTCTGTTAAAAGAAACAAGCTTTTTGACGTTTACGTATAGAAATACATCATCTGCGGAGAGAAATTGCGATTCGTTGTGTCTACATTTTATGTTAAGTTACCATAGTTTAATAAAGTTGTGGTGACCCATATTTGCAGAGTTTAACTACTTCAAACTAATTGGAATGGAAACTATTTATATTCCAACTTAAAGAAAAACCATTGCAATTGACTGATCCAAAGGTACCATGGATTAAATTGTTCTGATATTTCTATTGTATTTGAAAAGTTAAGGAAGTATTAATAATAGATTTTTGCAGTTATTTACAATAATTAACATTGTCTGATCATAAGAGTGAGGCAAAGAAATATGGTTAGCTATTGTAGAATATGTGCTGCATTTTTTAGCAATAGCTTATTATCGCCTTTCACATAATATCACACTAAATTCTGAAGAAATCCAAGGAGTCAAATACTATTAGCTGATGAATTACATTATGGTGGCTCAGTTCAAATGGCATATGACAAGAAATCTCTCTAAATCAAACCAGTTTAGACATTGCTCCTTTGTCAGAAATTAATCATGTCTAGGACTTAATCTTCATCAACTTTCTATCGTGCACTTTCTAACATTACATTGTTCTCGTTTTACACATCTTTGTGGTCGGATATAAAATTACTGCTGGCTCTTCATACATGAATCCAGATTTTGTGGAAGGAATGACGATGTAATCACGACAGCTGAAAATTATAGTCATTTAGGATTTTTGCACTTGTGCTATTGATTAGGAAAGTCCAGATGTTCACCTCAAGCCTGCAGATTATGATCCAAACAGTCAATTCCTTGCAGAATTCTGCCCAGATGCAAGAACTTATGCTGATTGTCTACTATTTATAGAAAGGGCTTGTTTGAAGATGCTATCTCCAAGGATGCCTATGAAGTGTCATACTCAGAATTAAAGGACGTTCTTTTAGGAAGGAGATGAGGAAAAATGTATTTAGTCAGAGGGTAGTGAATCTATGGAATTCTTTGCTACAGAAGACTGTGGAGGCCAAGTCAGTGGATATTTTTAAGGTAGAGATAGATAGATTCTTGATTAGTACAGGTGTCAGAGGTTATGGGGAGAAGGCAGGAGAATTGGGTAGGAAGGGAGAGATAGATTAACCATGATTGAATGGCGGAGTAGACTTGATGGGCCAAATGGTTTAATTCTACTCCTGTTCCTTATGACCTTACAACAAGTGTTTCCTTAATGGTTTTAGTGGAAGGGACATTGCATATGATTTGGGAAAAAGTTAATCTTGAAAAGATTTTTAATTATTCAGTTATTCAGCATTAACTAAATTTTAATTATTCAGTTATTCAGCATTAACTGAATTAGTATTATTAATACGCTAAATAACTTTGAAAGGCCTTTATAAAATCTTTACAAGTCCTTTTCTTGTAAGTAAATAGTCTCTTCAATTGTTAGTTAAATGATAACTGATAAAATGTCTTAGGGGTATTTTTTAAGTTTGATAAGTATTTTTTCTTACTGTTGTTTTTTAAAAAACTACAAACATTACCCAGTGTTTATTTGAACAGTTATCAATTATGTTAGATGCATCCCAAGTAATTAAAACTATTCATGTTTTGAAAATAGTTCAGTGTGAAAAGGAGAGTGGCTATGATTGAGCCTGCTGTCAGATGTCATTGGTTTTCTTTAGGAGGTAGGATTAATTTTGCCAGCTCTGCATGATATCCCTTTTATATTTGCAGAAGAAAACAACTTGCAAAGTTTTCCAGGGAAAAATCTACCAGTGATTCAAGAACATGATAAACATATTGGGAACAAGAGTAAGGAATTGTGATGCTTCTTTTTTATTAAATAATAAGGTCATAAGGAATAGGAATAGAATTAGGCCATTTGGCCCATCAAGTCACTCAATCATAGCTGATCTATCTCTCCATCCCAAACCCATTCTCCTGCCTTCTCCCCATAACATCTGACCCCTGCACTAATCAGCAATCTATCTATCTCTGCCTTAAAAATATCCACTGACTTGGCCTCTAGAGCATTCTATGGCAATTCATTCAACAGATTCACCACCCTCTGACTAAATAAATTTCTCCTTAACTCCTTCCTAAAAAAGTCCTTTAATTCTGAGGCTATGACCTCTAGTTCTAGACTCTCCCACTAGTGGAAACATCCTCTCCACATCCACTCTATCCAAGCCTTTCATTATTCTGTATGTTTCAATGTGGTTCCCCTCATTCTTCTAAACTCCACGAAGTACAGGCCCTGTGCTGATAAGCGCTCCTGTTATAGTGTAGAGGTGCTATTGTGCCTTCTTCATGATTATATCCATGTGCCGGGCCCAGGTCCACATGAAGTATGGTCTCAGGTTCTGGACACAGTGCTTGAAGAGGTATGTGAGGGCTTTTGCAAGGATCTTGAAGAGATTAACTAGAGTGATCTCAGACGTGGGATGTTAATTATGTGGATGGACTGGAAGAATGTGTGGTTGCTCTCCTTGGTCCTGAAAAAGTTGAGAAATTATCTTCAGAAGTACTTAGCAGCATGGAACATATTAGACAGAGAATGTGGAAAAGCTATGCCCATTCGGAGAAAGATCAAGACCAAATATAGAATGTAGGAGATGGGCAAATAAACCAAAAATGATATTGATAAAAGCATGTTTTAAGGGAGTGAGAGATTAGGCTCTGAAATTCAGGGTTGGGCTACTGATGAAGGTAGAATCAATTGGGACATTTAAAAGCCAAATACTTAAGTACAAAAAAATGGCTGAAATCAATTTGTAGGGCTATTGGAGAAAATAGGGGTGGTAGGACTACCTCAATGGCTCTCACATATAGATGGTTTGGACACGATGGGCTTGCATGGCCTCCTTTGATGCTATATCCTGTGTGATTTTGTGATCCTTTCTAAACCAGGAAATGTAGGATTGCCCAAGATATGCAAATATCTTTAATTGAGGTCAGTAATGAGCATTATCATCCCATCATTCTCAGCAAAATCCAGACTACAAACACAGCTTCATTTGCATGGAACATTATTAATTTTGACAGCTTCAGAAATAGGTCTTCAGTCCACCATGTTTGTGCCAACTCAAACTCCTGGACCTTCTGCAACTGTAACCTTGATGTCCTGACCTGTAGACCACAATCACTGAGGAATGGGTGACAAAACATCCTCCACGATAATTCTCAACAGCAGTGACATGCAAGACTGGATTCTCAGCATTTTACTTTACTCCCTGTACACTCATGACTGTGCAGGCAAATTCTGCTCTAAGTTAATTTATAGGTATGCAGATGCCACCACTGTGGTGAGCATGATCTCAAACGTTGACAAGTTAGAGTACAGGAAAGGGATAGGGGTTTTAGTTGCATGGTGTCAAGATGGCAACCTTCCCCACCATGTCAGCAAGGTGAAGGAGCTGGGCAAGTGGAGTGGAGTACATACTCCAGTGTGTATCAATGGTGCTGAAGTGGAGGTGGTCGAGAGTTTCAGGTTCCATGGTGTAATTATCACCAACAATTTGTCCTGGTCCAACCATATTGACACAACAACCAAGGTTAACACACCCATGACTCGACTTCCTCGGAATGCTAATGAAATTCAACCTGTCTCGAATGACTCTTACCCATCTCTGCAGATGCATCATAGAAAGCTTCCTATCCGATGCATCACAGCTTGGTACATCAGCTGCTTTGCCAAAGACCAGGAGAAATTGCAGAGAATTGTGAATGCAATCCAATCTATCCCACAAACCAGCTTCTCCCCCATCAACTCAGATTAGAAACATAGAAACATACAAAATAGGTGCAGGAGGAGGCCATTCAGCCCTTCAAGCCCACACCGCCATTCATTGTGATCATGGCTGATCGTCTCCAATCAATAACCCGTGCCTGCCTCCTCCCCATATCCCTTGATTCCACCAGCCCCAAGAGCTCTATCTAACTCTCTCTGAAATCCATCCAGTGATCTGGCCTCCACTGCCCTCTGTGGCAGGGAATTCCACAATTTCACAACTCTCTGGGTGAAAACGTTTTTTCTCACCTCAGTCCTAAATGGCCTCCCATTTATTCTAAGACTGTGGCCCCTGGTTCTGGACTCGCCCCTGGTCTGGACATTCTTTACACGGCCTCGAGAAAGCTCCCAACATAATCATAATGACACCTTGGTCAATCCCTCTTCTCCCTCCTCCCATTCAGCAGCAGATAGAAAAGTTTGAAAGATTTTTTACTTCAGATTCAAGGACAGCTTCTTCTCCACTGCTATCAGATTCTTGAACGGACCTCTCATATGCAATGGATCGAATCCCAATCATCCAATCTACCAAGATGCAGCCCTTGTACTTTTTTAATCTGCACATTCTCTAAACCTGAAACACAATACTCTGCACTCTGCTTATTTTCTCTCATGCACTACCTGTGGTACTCATGTATCTTATGATTTTGCATGCAAAAAAAAAAAAAGTTTTTCACTACATGTTGGTACACTTGACAATAATAAATCAATACAGATAATAATCCAATATCAATGCTGAAGCGAATCTTTTAGCCCAAATACGATACAAATACAATATGATACGATAGAACTTTATTTATCCCAGGAGGGAAATTGATCTGCCAACAATCATAAACACACAACATACACAAACAAAATACATGAAACATGAGATTAAAGTGACGAGTGGAAGGATTTGGGGGATGTGCAAAGATTAAGGAGGTGGGCGAGGGTGGGGTGGGGGGGAGGGGAGTCAGTCTCAGTCTACCTCACGACGTAAGGGGGCGGAGTAGGAAAGTTTGATAGCCACAGGGAAGAAGGATCTCCTGAGGTGTTCTGCCCTGCATCTTGGTGGAACCAGTCTGTGGCTGAAGGTACTCCTCAGGTTGACCAGTGACATGGAGGGGGTGAGCTGTATTGTCCAAGATGCTCCGCAGTTTGAGGAGCATCCTCCCCTCCGAGACCTCCTCCCATGAATCCAACTCCGCCCCCAGGATGGAGCCAGCCTTCCTGATGAGTTTGTTGATCCTGTTGGCATCCGCAGCCTTCGCCCTGCTGCCCCAGCACATGGCAGCGGAGAAGATGGCACTGGCCACCACCGATTGGTAGAATATCTGCAGCATCACACTACAGGCATTGAAGGAGCTTCTCAAAAAGTGCAGGCCCCTCTGTCCCTTCTTGTACAGGGTCTCAGCATTCCTGGACCAGTCCAGTTTACTGTCCAGGTACACTCCCAGGTATTTGTACTCCCTGGTAAACTGCACATCCACACCATTGATGGAGAACAACTCCTTAGTCTTGTCGGTGTTGAGCTGTGGGTGATTCAGCCCACACCACTCAACAAAGTTGTTGACAAATACCTCAGTATTTAGCTTCCCTCTCCTCACTGATGCAGCCCACAATTGCAGAGTCATCTGTAAACTTCTGCAGGTGGCTGGATGTGGAGTTATGTCTGAAATCCAAGGCGCAGATGGTAAACAGGAAGGGAGAGAGGACCGTCCCCTGTGGGGCCCCTGTGTTGCTCACCACCATGTCCGAGACACAGTTCTGTAGCCTGACATATTGTGGTCGTCCAGTCAGGTAGTTGGTGATCCAGGACACGAATGGAGCATCCATCCGCATCTTTGTCAGTTTGCTCCCTAGCAGTGCAGGCTTGGATCATGTCAAAAGCACTGGAGAATTCAAAAAACATGACTCTCACAATGCTTCCCGGCTTATCCAGGTGAGCATAGGAACGATGGAGCAGGTGGGTGATGGCGTCCTCAACCCCATCTTTGTTTGGTAAGCGAACTGCAGGGGGTCCAGTAAGGGTTTAACCAGAGGTCTCAGATGAGTGAGTGCCAGCCTCGCCAGGGACGTCATGATGTGGGAAGTCAGCGCCATCGGTCTGTAGTAATTGGAGGGGCTGGAGCGCGTCCTCTTTGGTACCTCTTCCACATCACAGGAGCCCTCTCCAGGCTCAAGCTCAGGTTGCCTTGAGTACCCTCAGGCTAACACCATCGGGACCCGTTGCTTTGCCTGGGTGATGTCTACTCAGCTCCTTCCTCACCTGCTCAGCCTTGATGGTCAGGCATGGCAAAGAAAGGGCAGAGGAAGTGGACCAGGAGGATTGAGGGGGAGAGTCTGTCAGGGAGCAGGGGGGAGGTTGGGCAGAGGCCCCACCTTCAAATCTATTAAAAAAAACTAGCTCCTCCCAGATTCTATCACTTAGCTGTAAACAATAGAATAGACAATTGAAAGTGGGCAATTAAGCTGTCAATCTGCACATTTTTGGATTGTGAAAGGAAAGACAGACCACCCAGGAAAAACCAATGTGGTCACAGGAGGAATGTACAAAGTTCACACAGACAGCATCCAAGGTTAGGTTGCTGGAACTGTGACAATGTAAATCTATGAGCCGTGCCACTGTGCCATCTACAGGCATTGGTGACATAAACAATCCCTTGACTCATTAACCTGAAACGTGAACTCTCTTTTCCTTTTCACAGATGCTGCCTGGCTTCTTAAATAATTCTAATACTTCCAATTTTATTTCAGAAACCCCAACTGCTGTAATTTGTTTTTCCATTAACTTTCATTTCTGTTGTTTAATTCTTGCCAGTTCCTCTGCTGCTTTACGGTTTTATATAAATATCCATGCAATATTTTCCAACATTAAAGTAATATCGTTGGATGGATCATCCTAAATTTGAATGTTGGGCTCAATATCAATTCATCCCCATGGTCTCATGTAGTACATGTTGTAATTGGAATCTTCACTTTCCTACACAATAGCCTTCCCCAACTTTAAACAATAATTAATTGGTAGGATACTTATGAAACATGTATGTACAATTTCAATTAGACTAGAATAGATTATGTTACATTACATTATATTAGATTACATTGGACTGGACTGGACTGGACTGGGTTAGGTTAGATTGGGTTGGGTTGGGCTGGGTTGGATTGGATTGGATTAGTTTATTATCCTATACACAAGGGTGCAATGAGATTCCTTGTTCATGTGAAGTTCATAGAGTAGACAGTATACATGGTAATGATAAAATCAATTGATGATATAATTACCGATCAATAAATCTGAAATAGTGCAAATATACTTAAGTACAATAACAAAGTAACCATACGTGAGAGAGTTATGAGTATGTGGTGAGAAAGAGGTGTTTAATTCAGTAGTCTGGTGGGTGTAGGGAATAAGATTTTAAATCTGATCATCCAAGCGTTTAAGTTTCTGTATTTCGTATTCCAGAAGGGAGAAAAAGGAATGGCCAGGATGGCAGGCATGCTGGACGATACTTCCAGCCTTTCTAATGGAATGCACCCGGAAGGCGATCTGAAATGGACGGAAATGATGAACCATAAAGGACTGTGCTTTGTTCACCACTCTCTACAAATTCAATTTAAGATGATTACTAAGTGCAAATTTATTTTGAAGCAGAATATGCCGACTCAGTGTGGAACTCATCGCCTGGGATCATATTTAGTTCAGATGTGTAGCGCCAACCTTCTTGGCCTGGAACATTGCAAATTTCATCAGCATGGCTTCAGAAGCAAGAGTGACTCTGGCAAAACACCCTGAAAGCCACACACCAGAATTTTCCCTGAAAGCTTTGACAGCTGGCAAAGTGCGGAGCTCAACCGCATTGGCTGTTAAAGCTGTCAATGGTTGTTAATTTTTTTTTAATGTGTGGTATTTTGAGACTGTAGCATTTTTTTAAATTGGTGTCAAACATTACAAAAATTAAAGCTGTTCAAAAGTTTTAAAAGAACAACCCAAAAAAGAACTAAATTACTAAAAAAACAAACTATATGAAAAGAATGAAAAGAAGGGTAACTTACCTTTCAGTTAGAAGTATACAAAATCATGAAGGGTATAAACAAAGTAGATAGCGAGCAACTGTTCCATTGGTGGGGAGTCAAGAATTAATGAACATAGAATAAAGGTGAGTGCCAAAGGAACTGAAGATTAAGTGATGAATATATATCTACACTTGGTTTGTGTCTGGAGCTAGGATGTATGTTTAATTGCACTGCGCTTAGAATGGTTAAAAACTGGATGAGCTGAAAGTGCTGTAATCGTTTGGCAATTTTGTGAATCCTCTCTCTCTCTCTCTCTCTCTCTCTCTCTCTCAGTCTATACCAATGGTATCCTTGATCCTGCATCAGATCTAAACTACATTGGTTGATTGGGGAAATATAGAGCCAAAGACAGTCTCAGGATAATGGGTTGGTAACTTAAAACTGAGATGAGAGGAACTTATTCTTCTAATAAAACAAGGTTCTTTGAAAACAAAGTTTTGAATCGTTGGGATCCTCTACTGCAGAGAGTTGTGGAAGTTGGACTTTCTGGATATTAAGGATATTAAGGTGAAGGGGAAAAGATTTAATAGAAATCTGAGGGGTGACATTTTCACACAAAGGGTGGTGGGTGTCTGGAACAAGCCGCCAGAGGAGGTAGTTGTGGTGGGACTATCCCATTGTTTAAGAAACTGTTAGATAGGTACATGGATAGGACGGGTTTGGAGGGATATGGACCAAGCTCAGGCAAGTGGGATTAGTGTAGCTGGGACATTGTTGGCTGGTGTGGGGAAGTTGGGCCGAAGGGCCTATTTCCACACTGTATCACTCTATGACTCTAAGCAAGAGAGTGGAGCTGGATACTAAGCAGGTTTCAATGCGTCATAAGAACACAACTCCTCAGGCTGTGCAATAATGTCATCTAAGCATGACTGATCTCACTGTAGGCCTCCAGCCTGCTTGGCTGCCTGATCTGTTAACTTAAAATTGTAAACCTTGTTTCAGATTGCTCCATAAGGAGAAATATCCCCTCTGTATTTATCATGACAAGGCCACTCCCAATTATTGCTTCAATGAGATGACTCGGTTTTCTGAATTCTATGGAAAATGACTCTGGAAACTCACAGCATTCTGGAACTTAAAAGTGGGTCCGCATTTAATGATTTAAGCAACTTAAAGCTATTCCATTCAGAACCCCGACTCTGGCCAATGGGATCCAACACATTACATCTAAAAACTTTTTATGAATATAAAACAATATTATCATTCATTATTGGCCCGGAATTTCTGGAGGAATACCAACAGCGTGCAATCATGGATCCTGACTGATTTTTGCTGGCAATGTCTCATCTGCTTTCCAGTTATGGTTGCCTCATGGAACCAAGCAACCATATACCAAATTCCTGTAATTTACCTTATAGTTATCAGGTTTGCCTTCAGTTTACTTAAACCCTGTTGACTGTATAAGATTGACGTAAACCTGTTTAACATTTATCATATATCTGTTCACTGTGGATGGCACAATTGCAATAATGTATTGGCTTCCAGTTGACTGGATAGTGTGCAACAAAAGCTTTTCACTGAACCTCGTATACATGACAATAAACTAAACTCAAACTCAAATTCAAACATTTGCTTAGGTTTAAGTGTTTTCATTGATTTTACATTTGTAATAGTGTTATTAATGTTTGTGTTTTAATGTTTCTGCATGTCAGATGCATTGACAACATTCCAACTATTCACTGTAGGTGGTTTTGACAGTCATTACACTTAGCTGTCAGACAAATTTTGGAGCCAGGGTCTGTCTACCTTTAATGGTCAGAGGGCCTTTGCTGACCACATTGAGGCCAATTTTGTTTGGGTTATTGATGCAAGGAGATATGCTGCAGATTTAACAGGAAGAGGAGCAGCAAGGGTAGGTGGGTGATCAGGAAATTCAATTGACAATGTGTTATAAATTATGTTGGAAGGAACTGCAGCTGCTGGTTTAAACCGAAAATAGACACAAAAAGCTGGAGCACCTCAGCGGGTCAGACAGCATCTCTGGAGAAAAGAAATAGGTGACGTTTCATGTCGAGAACCTGCTTCAGAAATTATTACATTGCATCTACCGTAATAAAGTACCCAAGAAAATTTGCATTTCCTAATCTCTTCTTTGTCACTCATTCATCTCTTTATCATTCATTCCGAAAGATAAGAAACAATTCGGATACACATTCTTTTAGCCTGTCATAGGGTCTTTTAGCCTAGCAGAGTCTGAAATTTGCAAAGATCACTGCAATCTACATTGCAATTCTATTGGCGTAGTCACCAGATATTTAAGCTCATATCAAATGCTTATGACATTATAAGGTATCAAAATGTTAATACTGTATATCTTTATTTGAAGACCGACCTAGTATATGCAGATTGAGCCAATTTGTAAAGAATATATTGTCTGGTTAGATGTCCCAAAACTATAATTTCATTCAATATATTCAAATCACCACATTAAAATATTATATTTATCCTCTTACATAAGCTGTTTTATATTAATATTAATGATATTTATATAATGTCATTTAATGTAGCATATCCTTAAAATTGAATGTAAACATTCCAGATGCAATAGCCTGTTTTGTAGTCAAATAAGACATTTCCTAAAGTCAATTAGAATGACGTCTCGATCCAAAACGCCACCCATTCCTTCTCTCCAGAAATGCTGCCTGTCCCGCTGAGTTACTCCAGCATTTTGTGTCTATCTTCGATTTAAACCAGCATCTGCAATTCTTTCCTCCACAAAAAAATTAGAATGTTCCTTTGACAATTGCAATCTCTTTAAAAAGCTGGTAGCTTTTTTTTTTTAATTATGAAGATATTTAAATCAATAACAGCTATTATTATCACTTTACAACATTATTTTAAATCCTCTTCAGCAATTCCCATGAAATGAACAGCCCTTCAGGTGAAGGTGTATTCCCAGGTTGTTTTACTCATTAGAGCAGTTTCCATAATTCATTTTTAATTATGCAATTCTGGAATTACCTCAAAAGTCTTCCAAATTGCTTCCTGCTTTCTTACCATATTTACAATGTGGTCGCTCAATCCCTGTTATTATTAGCACAGTTTTCAATAATATATCTTAATGAGCTTGATAAGGAGTAGTTAAGAATACAGAGCTTGTTCACTGTGAATTTAGTCACAGTGGATTAAAAAGCTCACTTGTGCTTATAAAAAACCCAAGCGAAGCACTTTAGCTGAACATTAGATTTCCCTCGTCCAAATGGTTGTAATTTCATGTCAAATTGAAAGCAGCCGCAAACTCTTGTGCAGCATCATTGTAAACATTGTCATTTCCCACATCAGCCTTCCTTACGAACTTGGTGAGATTGTGCCAAATAATTGAACACAAAGATCCTTGACATAAGAAAAGATATTCAACTGAAATAAGACTATTCCTGAAATAACCAAGGTATTGAATGCTTTGGTACATGTTGATCTTGTTTGATTTTCACTTATTAACGCACTGGGTTTTCCAAACAGATTTCACTATTAACACCAGAACTCATTGTTCAAAATATTGACAGTAATAGAAAACACAAAAATTATTAAAAATTAATTTCCTTTCTATTAATTATTTCCCATTATAGTATTATGAAACTTCCCTTCAACACAAAGTCTGATAAACATGCATTTGCCTAACAATGCAAACAAATTAATTATTCTAGAATAAAAGAATGGGCAAATAAATTATGATTAATAATTTGAGTTTAAAAACACTCTGATAACATGAGCAGGAATATTAAGGTTAATAGTAACATAAAAAATGAAATCGAAACCCCCATAATTTGCTAATCCTATGAGCACAATAAAAGAAGTCTTTAACTTTTAATAAACATCACAGACTTTTGAAGAAAACACATTTAAAATAATACTCTTATCAGGACAAATTGACACCATTATTGAAGCCTTTGTTCAAGGCTACTGGCAGGGAAGAGAAATTTAAATGCTACAAACTAATTATTGCTTGCATTGTGTAGTTCATCTTCCTTCACTCAATTCTTCCTACACTCAATAACATTAAGATGAATGGGTGTTGAAGAAAAAAATCAGCCTCCTTTCACAAAGGCGTTAAAATTGGCAGCTGTCACCAGGACAAGTTACAGCAAAAGCCTCCATGTCATTCTAATTCTACTTACATGAACATTGCCTTTGCAAATTCATTAAAAATATCTTAAAATAGATAGCTGACCTTCTGCTGATGTTCTGTCACTGAGATGTAACAGCAGAATTTTATTTCCTTCCCATTGTTATCTTTCATTTTACTGACTATTTATTTCTCTGTATTATACTCTGGATCCTGTTTCTTTTCCACTATATTTTTAGTTTTATTTACTATGTATTCTCTTTCCTCATCTGAATGTGACTCTCACACCTGCCCACGTTGAGAGAAGTACATATTTTGAATCTTAACATCTTTGGTGTGAAACCCATAAACAATGTGATTCAGAGTATATAATGGTAGATTGTGATCTGTAAAGGTGTCTGGGAGATAATATATAGGAAATCAGAATCTGAGAAAGTTGATCCTTGAAACGTGTGGAATATTAACGAGAGGATGCAGAGCCTAGGATGTTGGGGTATTCAGTGGAGTTGAACTCTGAAGAAGGGTCCTGACCTGCAACGTCACTTATCCACTCTCCAGTAATGCTGCCGGACCCACTGACTGACTCCAGCATTTTTTGTCTTTCTTTGGGAAAACCAGCATTTGCAGTTCCTTGTCATTACATCCTGGAAACAAATGTAGTGTGTTGTACATGGTTTTATGGCTTGAAGCTGGATCATGAGATCTGTTGATGATTTGAACAGATATACAAGTTACAACATAAAATGATAAGGTGAACAAAACAAAACTGAGCAAATGGACAAAACCCTTGAAACCTTCACCAGCGCGAGGACACATGTTTGTCCACATTGATAATAGAGACACAAAAAAGTGAGACAAATCACGGATCACAAAGAATGACAATGGTGAATTTTCAAAATATTAAATTCTGATTAAAATGATGGAGTTCACCTCAGGGTGCAAGAGGATATGAGAACAGGGGGTAGGTATATTTAAATATGTAGAGTGATTGTAGCTTTTGGAAGTACACGTTAACATGTTTGTGGATATTGTCTTATAATTTTGTAATGACAGAACCAAGATGTACACTACAGCTTGACTATAAAATCTTAGTTTTTCAGTGGTTTATATTAATGAAAGTTGCATTGACATGCTTTATGCTCTTATGGAACTTAGTCTTGTCCAGAACGTATACAAACTTAGATTATTTGACTATCAATAAAAATTAGGATATCTATATATTATGACATTCACCACAGCACAATACATCCAATGGATAACACTCTAATATCTTTACACCTTATATTGTAAATGTATTGTTCAAATGAAAATGTATGTCAAACAATATTATTTCGCATTGTCACTCATGATGGGGTATTTGGATTGCAGTAAATAATCTTTACAAACTGCACTAGTCTTAGCCTCTAATTACCAAGACATTATAACGATGGAGAAATTATGAGGTAAAAATAATGTAAATTGTTTTCTTCAAAAATATCATACTAATAGTTTCAAAATAAAATCATTGATCTCGTTGAGAAATATAAAATTGAAAAGCAGTAAAAATGCTGGAAATACTCAGCAGGCCTGCAAGTATCTAGGAAGGGAGAAGAAGATTTAATATTAAGGCCAATGACCTTTCATCAGCTCAGATCATTAATGTAACCGGGCAATCAGTTGCCTCAACATTTTGTTCCAGTGACCTTCTATTTGCCTGCTGGAAAATGTGCTTGCCAAATTTCAAATAACATTGCAATAGATAGGTTTCTCAATGAAGTTATTCATGGAACATGCATTAGTTTCATGTGGATGGATTTCAATAAAAGCTTTTACCATTCCCAACATTTAAATTTTTATGCATCCTAAACAGGAGCAGCGCAACAAATAAGTATATCAGTCATAAAAGATAATTCTATCCTATATATAATTTCCTAATTTCCACACACATGAAAGAACAAGCCAGGAGCCCATTGACTTACAAATTCAAAGGAGAAAATGGAGTTGGATTGGACCCACTCTCAGGAAACCTGCCACAAACATCACCCGGCAAGCCCTGAAATGGAACCCCCAAGGACAACGGAAAAGACGTCACCCCAGGAACAGCTGGGGAAGAGGTGTCCAGACAGAAATGTCTGAGAGTGGGCTCAACTGGGAAATCTCGAAAGAACTGCCAACAACCGAGCGAGGTGGAGGACATTTGTCAATGGCCTATGCTCCCTTGAGGAACAACGGACTTAAGAAGAAGAAGAAGACACGTTTGAAATGTTCAAAGTTACTCCATTCATACAAATATGTAAATGATTCTATAAATCATGTTCTCAATTGCAACAGCTGGTAGTGTTCTCTACCTTTAAAAGAATCAGCATAAGATCAAAACGTATCCTTTTAAAATTCTTTCTTTTAATAATTGCTATCACATTCCCCAGATGTCCACAGATTAATATACACCAAGTTCCTTAATGTACTTGCAGTACTAGTACAAATCAAAGTACAAGAGAGGAGAAGATAATACCCTGCTCATGATACAGTTTTCTCAGAATCTCATCATTTAATGTTGTTAACTATTCTGAGGAGATTCCTTACACTGGTCTGTAGATTCTGACTCACCAGTGTATTAATGTGAGATATACCATAAAATGAAAAAGAAAAGTAAGAACTATGCTAAAAACGATGTTGGCACTATTTTAACTTCAAACTACACCCTTCTTAACAATTTTAATGCAGAAGGGTCTCGACCCGTAACGTCACCCATTCCTTCTCTCCAGAGATGCTGCCTGTCCCGCTGAGTTACTCCAGCATTTTGTGTTTACCTTCAACTTTAATGCACACCTGGGACAATGGAAGCAAGCACAAACATATAAGTTCATTGTATCAATTATTATTTTTATTAACAATTTCTCAAAAAGGAACCACACCTCTATGTTTAAATATGAGAATCAAGCTATTTTCATAAAATGACATGTAATGATCAATATTTTGGGCAAAAGGTTGGAATGGAATTTCAGCTGCTTACAATAAACTCAGTGTTGACTTATGGAATTACATTCTTTTATCGTATGGAGTTGTCCCTTGAATGTACCAATTATTCCCAAAATTATTATAACTGTTGTGATTTATTTATTACATCAAAGTACACTTTGTACTTTCCTGCCAGTATCCAAAATGCATGTGTTATTTTACTTGATCATGATGAGCTTACATCAATGAGATTTTCTGAGTCATCCAATTACTTTTCATAGAAGAAGAATACCAAACATTAAAATTAATGGTGAGGGTTGCTTCCCTTTTCCTTGTGTCTTTTTTCAACCCTTAACGCGATAAATATTTTTGTATCCAATTGAAAATGAAAGTCATGACATCAATCTATCAGTATTATATAATCATATTAGAGCACTTTCTCTCTAGTTACAAGCCTATGGACAATACATAGGCTCCACCTGTACCTCTTCAATTTCATTCTAATATGTTTTTTGTTTAAAATTAATATATAATGATGTCAAGATATTTTCATGTATTTCAATGGTTTTGCTTAAAGAAAGAATCACATTGGTATTACATATCTTCTATTTAGAATTTAGTTCAGTGTTTTTAATACGATGCTTATATCTTCAACTAAGATCAATTGCATTAGAGACTAATAAACTGCATTTTAAATCATATTGTTTGATTAGCACAATTGTTTATTTTATTGGTTAATGTCATTTAGGTTAGTTTCCTAAAATATAATTGATATGTTTGTTTTTACAGAGACATCAAGTTCAGAAATGTACAAGTTATAATTTGTGATAACACTTTATATGTTATATGTTACAACGAATTGCGCCTTAGTATTGGGATAAACTTCAATACAAAAAAGAACAGGCTCTTCATTCTTTTTGATTTATTGGATCTGTATGGGACTGAAATCTGCTGTAACTTGCACACACGTACAGAATGTAAATGCGTTTAGGTCGAAATAAAAGTAAGCAGGCATTAGAAATATCACCATTCCAAACTCATTGTCTCTTTTGCACAAACAGAAGAGAAAAGATAAACTGCAAATCATGTCATAATCTATATCCGGGCACTGAAATACTTAAGACAGCTCACAAAGGACAATGCTTTCACCATCATTCACATTCACAAGCAATGCATTCTTTACTATTATCATTACCGTTACTTCTTGGAGGCAGCAGTGACATTGGTTTTGACACTGAAATAAAAGCACTTGTCACTTCCGAAAACAAAAAGCGCATTCCTAATGTAAAAACCCGGAGCTTCATAAAAATTTTCCTTCATCTTTAGTTCTATGCACCAAAATTGAGACACGTAAAGTTAGAATAATTCAGAGTCACTGCCAATTTCAAACATGTTGGTAGATGCCACCTCTGGTTGTGCAAGGAAATATATTCACCATTCTATATTTTGGTAGCCCACTGCTTGTAAAGCTTATTCTTTTCTGATTCAGTGTTCACCAATGTGTTCATGTTTTCTCCAATGTTACTATGTTAAATGTTAAATGAGAGCAACTTATTTTAACTCTTAGCATGCTGCATTGTGAAGATTGTAGATCAACTGGGTGATGGTAATTAAGGAAATTATATGTTTGTCATGCTATCACCCTGGTAAGTGATACACTTGTGTACAAGCACGTTATGTGCAAAAACCTTTGCTCATAATTTGCCTTCTCTGAACATTGACATGGCCAAAGACAGCACATTTCACAATTTTCGAGCTAAATTCCTTGCCCCCAAAGGGTTGTGTGTATGGAGGGGAATTGCTGGTAATACCTGCCAGCCTGCCATGTTCTCATAGTTTCCAATATTTTTGTCACACTGTTTGTGCTCATCTCCCGAATATATATTTCCCAATCTTCCAACATTCCGCGTTGAGCAGTTCGCTAAAAGTTAACTTCTGGTTTCTAAAACTTTTTTTTTTCTTTGTTCATTTGTAATAACCTACCTTACTTCACAAAAGTATGTTATGCACATTAAAATAAAGTGGAGGCAATTCCATCACCTGGTATCTCTTGGTAAGTTATTGGAAGGGCAAGAACTGGGTAAAGTGGGAAGAAAAATCAACAGTATATTAATTAGGGTTTAGGGCACTGCATGTAGCATAATTCAAATAATCACCAGAAAACACATGAACGGCTTGACCTTCGACCTCAGTATTTGTGGAAGCACGTGATTATTTCCAATCGTCGCTTTGTTAAAATATATATATATAAGTGTGCAACTTATTTCCTGCTGAGAATAACAGCAAGCGGGAACTACAATGCCGCATTGGAAAATCTTTTTCTGCAGTTACTGCTATCGATAAACTGAGAATTATTAGGATGCTGCTTGCATTTTGTATTGAGAAAATTCAATGTTCCTTCACTGAAAAATAAAGGCTTGATTTAGTGTCACTGTTCCAAAATGCAAGTGTCTTTGATTGAAATTCATTGCACGATCAATAGTAGGTATTAGCGGGACATTATTTTAATGAGTTAAACACTTTTAGCTATTACAGACTTGTAATTAATATTATTTCAACATTGGAATAAACACCGGTGGGTGATTGTATTTGGAAATTAATTGTTTCCATTCACGGCTGTTGCCGGGCCCGTTGCATAAACTGGTATAAACGGTTCATGGCATAAGGGATGCAGTACAACGTATATGTGGTGATATTAGTTCTGGGCGTGGCACACCGCATCATATGTGGCATCTTAAGAAAAAAAACGAGTCACTAATTAATCTTAAACTAAACACTATATTTTAGTCTTTGTTGGAAGCGTCTTTGCAGTTAGGTGTTATTTTTTTTCCATATTTAATCCCTGGAAAATATTTACAGCTATCGCCAGGATAAGGCGAACCAATCTGTTCTGGGCCATGGACACAGAAAATAAAACTATCAAAATCCGAATCAGTTAGTTTAGAAGCAATCTGTTCCTGTTACACGTAATCCTCTGTGCATTCTGTAGACCCCAGCATAACGCCAAGTTAATCTCCCTTTAATAAAATATGAATAGTCATTAGCAATGAGTTTCTGGTGCATACGTGGTAAAATATATATACGGAGGATGGTTGCATTCTTATTATACGGCGAAGGGACGAAATTGCCTCTCTCTGGTTGATGTGGTCTCATTACGGAGAAATAAAAGTATCATATCAATTACTTTCCAGCCATTATCAGAAGCCATTTTGCTTTCATAAGCAGCCCACTTGTTTCTGGTTCACAAAGCATAATATACTCTCGGTTTGACCTGAACAGAAAGAGTAAAAGTAACTCCGCGAAACATATACCACAGAGCTAGAAAGGCACGCGAGCTGTGAGCTATGCTGATGAACTGTGAATGTGGTTTCAGTGCTTTTTTTGTTGACAAGAGATGGGAAACTGCGAATTAACGTGCAGCTCTTAACCCTCGCTCTAATTTACCCTAGCAAATGGCCAGAGTCGAGGTGGAGTAGGTCGGCAGTGACTGAGAGCAAATTAGCTGAACAGGAACAAGGGGAACAAGGGAAGAGGTGGTGGGGCCGGACTCAGAGGCGGTGCAACGATTCACTCCATTTCGGATATCTGTTAGATTGCTGCTGTTAGCTCAATGAGAAGGGAACGACACCTCGTCAAGAAATGGCTTAGGACGTGGCTTTAATTGAGTGAGAACCCCCGAAATCCAGTCTCAGAAATAATTTCCTGTTTGCAGTCGCAAATAAATGGCAGTTCAAAAGAAATATGTGAACTTGGGTTTGAATGAAGCTTGGCGGGTGTCGTTTTGCATTAATTCGACTCGTGTTTCACGTTGAAGAACACATATTGCCATGTTTCATGAATACTTGCTGTCAGATTCAGTCGGAGGGAGAGAATACAGCAACTGGCTGGCTGTGGGGAACGTAAATCTGTATTCTGAAGTTTTATTTCTCCATGGTGCAGGGCCATTGGACAAGACTACAAATGACTACTCGGTCCCCATCGTTCACACATTGCTTGTCTGATTGGTTCTGTATCAACGTCTCTATAGCGAATTGATCTTACAACCACATTGAAACATGCACCCGATAGAAATAATCTGTTGAACACGAACATACCAGAAACCACGCTTCTTTCAAGACACAGAGGTATTGCTACACCGACGCGCCCCCATATCCCTTCCCAAATCTAAATCCACTCAAAATCGAACCGGCATGCATTTTTGAAAGGTGATTGCCTTCCCAATTCAGTTAGCCTGTATCGCGCTCACAATTGGTATCTTTAGCAAATGACACAACGCGCTCGAGTTGGATTCTTCTCCCAACAGATCGCTCCAAAGGATGGGAGGCGGGGATCTATTGTTGATACGCAGCTCAAAATATCTTAAATAATAGAAACGCGACTCGAATAAAGCACCGACGCGCGCCTCGGCCTCGCGTTGCCATTTCTCGCGAAGAGTTGTTGTCGGGCATCAGAACCCCAGAATTGCAAGAGAAACAAAAATGTGCACTTGGTTTTTAGTCCATTGAAGTGCCGAAGAGTGTACTCTCCTCGACTACGCGTATTCTTAAGCAATAACAACGTAATCCGTATTATACACCCAAGAATACCCGTCACCGAAGAGAGTCTGCATCAATCTAGCAACATCTAGCCAATGCCAAAAAAATCCACACCTATTATCAACAAAGATGGGTTCCAAAGAATGAATGAGTAGGCGTCCCCTCAGTACACATCAAGGCAGGTTTCCAGTAAAACCACTCTGCAAAGGGAAATGAATAAAATGCATTTGAAGTATATCGTTTTTGTTTGCGGAATTTTGTGACCATTTGATTTCTCTTTTCCAAAAAAAGTGCACCGTTTCAAATTACAGCCTATTTGAAAGAGCAGACCCCAAAATTGTAGCGCTCAATAACCCAACTCACCTGCCCAAAACCGCGGAACGTTCATGGTATGTCGTGTAGGTGGTTGCAATTTTCGATCCTCCACGTTTCATTCTGAACAGTTTCCATCTCCTTCGCCATTGAGACGGAGGGCGCCCAAAAGTTAAGTTCCTGGGAGGGGTGCGGGGATGTGGAGGTTTAAAAGAAAGAAAACATGAATTAATTCGTTTGTTTATGAACCCCTGTATCTAGTTATGCGCTTCTTTCTAAATAATTTAGGCGTAGGAGGAAGAAGATTGAGAAAAGAGGGAGGGGGTGGGGTGGGTGTGGATGGGGAGGGATATTAAACGTTGATGACGAAATATCGATACGAAATATTCAAAGATTACATTTACTAATCAACTGTGAAAAAATAACGATTCAACAGTCAGTTTTATAGAAAGAAGTAGCAACCAGAGCGGATGTCCACGTCCATTGAGAAGGGAAGAATGATGCACCGTAAAGTAATGCACATACATCATTACAGGCCTCCGCATATAATCCTTTAACTACATTCCCATAATGGGGAAACAGGAAAAGAATACAATTCTGCATGCATTCAATTCCTCTGAAGTTGTTTGTTGAATGCTGATCAATCCATTGACACTCCCGTGTTTCGTATTTCATTTTTGTCCCTCTCGCTAATAAAACGGTTAGGAGCCAGGAGAAGTAGAAAAAAACACAGCCAGGCGATCCCCCCCCCCCCCCCCCCCCATTTTTGTGGTTACTTCATTCTTCAAGCATTGTAATAACACCGCTTATGGATTATTTGTTTAAAATCTGAAACCTGCCCAGTATCTCGAAAGCTCCGTGGCGGATGAGATTGGCAGAGAAAAAAAAAAAATCAACAGTCAGAGGGGATTACGTTGAATGCCGAATTTCAGATTCGACTCGAGAACGCTGCGAATATCGGCGGGTTCCAGGTTGAAATTCCAAGCAATGGATTTGAAAAAAAAAATGTTTGTCCTAATGCATTGTAGATCACGCTTTCCAAAATGTGTACATTTTCTCTCTCTTTCTCTCTCCCCCTCTCTCTCTCTCTCTCTCTCTATCTCTAAATGCAAGGCGAGACCTTCAATTCCAACATCGTGCTATTTGCCTGGTTGCGCCCATTGACACTAGACACATCACTCTCGGTTTAATATTCATACCAACAGTTATATCGGTCCACAAAATGAAACAGAAAAAAAAACAACGTGTTATCCAAGCTTTCCTAATAGGAGAATATCTGTCCAATTCTCCCCTTGTTATCTATCATACGATACCGACATCATCTCTATCCGTTTCGTGGTAATCAAATTATGAAATGCGCATGTACTGGACTATCCAAGATACCAGCTACCAAAAGAAAATACTTAAAAAGCTTTCGTCCAAATTACAATGGCTAGTCGACGTGTTCAGCAAAGTACAGACAGATCTTACCCAAGGAAGAGTCGGCGGTTTCAGCACCACGGATAGCTCAATCCTAAGAGACGCAGGCAGGAGCGACACCGATGCTCGGCGCAACAAAAGCTCTTGTGAATCGAATGTGAACCAGGCGAACTACTTACTAGCACCATTTCCTCTGAGACCGCTGCCTCTGGGTGCATATTCATACCCCACCCCCCCACCCTCCCAACTCCCCCCCCCCCCCTCCCTCCAGGCTACGGTATTCCCAAAAATGACAGAGCAAGCCACTGTCAGGCACAGCACACGAACCCTATGTTACATCGTGCGAGCGCTCAAACGCCTCACGGCACCAGCCAAGACACATCATATGCTAAATACCTTTGTTCATTGATTCCCACGTTGCATCTAGTCAAAATAGCGCCGCAATTACCCTTCGATAATTCGATTAGCCATTGCGAGCAGATTTTTATTCACATTTCAGTCGGAATGAACGTAGCGCACAGCACAACTCCATTCCTGCGTTTCACTCACTCTCGCGACATATATTCGTGTATGCTGAGCAGCCTTTTGTCGGCTCCTGTTATTTTGCAGTCATCCACAGCGGCTCCGGCTCTGTGTTTTCTATTTAACAAGAAGACCCACTTTTGGAAGGAACAAAAACAAAACAAACAAACAAAAAAAAAAAAACACGCACACACACACAACATAGACTTGATCTGCACATTGAATAAAATATAAAAACAA